>OX401411.1:30087611-30830111 GCA_947846245.1 Cerastoderma edule
CACCGACATAGGGTTTATCTTGTAGTTCTTATTTTAGTCGAGACGATTCTAATGTGTACCACCGACATAGGATTTATCTTGTAGTTCTTATTTTAGTCGAGACGATTCTAATGTGTACCACCGATATAGGGTTTATCTTGTAGTTCTTATTTTAGTCGAGACGATTCTAATGTTTACCACCGACATAGGTTTTATCTTGTAGTTCTTATTTTAGTCGAGACGATTCTAATGTGTACCACCGACATAGGGTTTATCTTGTAGTTCTTATTTTAGTCGAGACGATTCTAATGTGTACCACCGATATAGGGTTTATCTTGTAGTTCTTATTTTAGTCGAGACGATTCTAATGTGTACCACCGATATAGGGTTTATCTTGTAGTTCTTATTTTAGTCGAGACGATTCTACTGTGTACCACCGATATAGGGTTTATCTTGTAGTTCTTATTTTAGTCGAGACGATTCTAATGTAAAAATTTTCACCGATATAGGGTTTATCTTGTAGTTCTTATTTTAGTCGACACAAACCGATATAGGATTTATCTTGTAGCCCTATTTTAAAGGTCGAGACGATTCTAATGCATACCACCGATATAGAGTTTATCTTGTAAATTTTATTTTAGTCGAGATGACTTGGTAGAATGTGTACTATACCGATATAGGGTTTATCTTGTAGTTCTTATTTTAGTCGAGACGATTCTAATGTGTACCACCGATCTAGGGTTTATCTTGTAGTTCTTATTTTAGTCGAGACGATTCTAATGTGTACCACCGATATAGGGTTTATCTTGTAGTTCTTATTTTAGTCGAGACGGTTCTAATGTGTACCACCGATATAGGGTTTATCTGTAGTTCTTATTTTAGTCGAGATGATTCTAATAATGTGTACCACTGATATAGGATTTATCTAGAAGTTCTTATTTTAGTCGAGATGATTCTAGAATAAAAATTCACTGATATAGAGAGTTTATCTTGTAGTTCTTATTTTAGTCGAGACGATTCTAATGTGTACCACCGATATAGGGTTTATCTTGTAGTTCTTGTTTTAGTCGAGACGATTCTAATGTGTACCACCGATATAGGGTTTATCTTGTAGTTCTTATTTTAGTCGAGACGACTCTAATGTGTACTACCGATATAGGATTTATCTTGTAGTTCTTATTTTAGTCGAGACGATTCTAATGTGTACCACCGATATAGGGTTTATCTTGTAGTTCTTATTTTAGTCGAGGCGATTCTAATGTGTACCACCGACATAGGGTTTATCTTGTAGTTCTTATTTTAGTCGAGACGATTCTAATGTGTACCACCGATATAGGGTTTATCTTGTAGCTCTTATTTTAGTCGAGACGATTCTAATGTGTACCACCGATATAGGGTTTATCTTGTAGTTCTTATTTTAGTCGAGACGATTCTAATGTGTACCACCGACATAGGGTTTATCTTGTAGTTCTTATTTTAGTCGAGACGATTCTAATGTGTACCACCGATATAGGATTTATCTTGTAGTTCTTATTTTAGTCGAGACGATTCTAATGTGTACCACCGACATAGGGTTTATCTTGTAGTTCTTATTTTAGTCGAGACGATTCTAATGTGTACCACCGATATAGGGTTTATCTTGTAGTTCTTATTTTAGTCGAGACGATTCTAATGTGTACCACCGATATAGGGTTTATCTTGTAGTTCTTATTTTAGTCGAGACGATTCTAATGTGTACCACCGACATAGGGTTTATCTTGTAGTTCTTATTTTAGTCGAGACGATTCTAATGTATACCACCGATGTAGGGTTTATCTTATAGTTCTTATTTTAGTTGAGACGATTCTAATGTTTACCACCGACATAGGTTTTATCTTGTAGTTCTTATTTTAGTCGAGACGATTCTAATGTGTACCACCGACATAGGGTTTATCTTGTAGTTCTTATTTTAGTCGAGACGATTCTAATGTGTACCACCGATATAGGTTTATCTTGTAGTTCTTATTTTAGTCGAGACGATTCTAATGTGTACCACCGACATAGGGTTTATCTTGTAGTTCTTATTTTAGTCGAGACGATTCTAATGTGTACCACCGATATAGGGTTTATCTTGTAGTTCTTATTTTAGTCGAGACGATTCTAATGTGTACCACCGATATAGGGTTTATCTTGTAGTTCTTATTTTAGTCGAGACGATTCTAATGTGTACCACCGATATAGGATTTATCTTGTAGTTCTTATTTTAGTCGAGACGATTCTAATGTGTACCACCGATATAGGTTTATCTTGTAGTTCTTATTTTAGTCGAGACGATTCTAATGTGTACCACCGATATAGGGTTTATCTTGTAGTTCTTATTTTAGTCGAGACGATTCTAATGTGTACCACCGATATAGGATTTATCTTGTAGTTCTTATTTTAGTCGAGACGATTCTAATGTGTACCACCGACATAGGGTTTATCTTGTAGTTCTTATTTTAGTCGAGACGATTCTAATGTGTACCACCGATATAGGGTTTATCTTGTAGTTCTTATTTTAGTCGAGACGATTCTAATGTGTACCACCGATATAGGGTTTATCTTGTAGTTCTTATTTTAGTCGAGCCGATTCTAATGTGTACCACCGATATAGGGTTTATCTTGTAGTTCTTATTTTAGTCGAGACGATTCTAATGTGTACCACCGATATAGGGTTTATCTTGTAGTTCTTATTTTATCATAATGTATGTAAGAAAACGTTTTCATTTATTTACTCGATATGACTTTATCACCGCGTCGACATTATTTCATTTTTATGGCAATGCCCAATGCATTATGATAGAGGACGACCGCGAACCTTACTGCCCGTAAGGGCTGGTCAAGCTATGTAGAACCATCGGCATTCCGTAAGCAAACCGGAAGACTAGATCTTATGATATCGGTCACAAGGGTTTGAACCATCGCAGAGAGGGACCGTATGATTTCAGGTTCTGTGCTCCAACCTCTAGGCCACTGAGGCCCCATAAAACATCGTAACACGCCCGTATACGTGTTTCCAGCTAGGTCACATATACTTGTTCAAAAATAATTCCAACAAATTGAAGAGAAAAAAGTTAATTTTATTAAAACGTTACATATGATTCGATTGATTTAGCGCAAAATTACAAACACTTTGAATTGGAAGTGAGTATGGGGGTGACAGTAAATTCTGCATGCAGGATGTCAACGAACATTTGGTGATTTTTTTTGTGTGTTTGTTTTCACAAGAATTCTATATACATGTATCCGACGATTCTAAGTAGCAAAACGAATATTTGATTTAAGAATGTTCGGTAAATAAATCTTATTAATTGGTTCCCATAAGAATTTTCTCGATTGTCATCGAGAGTGACTTTGGATAGGCCTAATCAAGATTCCTTCAAAATCGATGTAAAACAAATCAAACAAACCAAAACAAAACAACGAACCGTTGGTAAGATGCACCATGATGACCTTTCAATGTTTATTTCCATGTTTTATTTAAACAACAAGTCGACGTTATTTCAGCTATGTTGCTATGCCCAACTCTTAATGGTGGAGGAATACCCCATATACTGCCCATGTGTGCTCCATTAGTGCTGGTCAAGCAGGATAAAACCATTCTGTAAGTCAGTTGAGAGGCTATCTCTCATGAAAACCTGAATTCCTCATTGGGATTTGCACCCTTGCGAAGAGGGACCATGTGGTTCAAGTTCTGTACTCTAACCTGAAGGCCACATGACCCCTGATGATCTTCATTAGTCAAGTGTTAGTTAAACTGCACGAGTCGACAAGCATAAACAGAACGATACTTATCTTTGGGACACGAGGCCCTGATTTGCTTAACAAGTAACCTTTACAAACAGTAAGAATACTCTCAATGACTGAAACTATCCCCTTTCACACATGAAACAACCAACATGAGTACAAGTGTATTTGTGCAGCACGAGCCATGATTTAAATACTGATTGACAGGTAAACAAAACACACGTTACAAATCGCTCGGACTTTTACTGTCAAAGACAAAACACATTATATACAGTAGAATCGCTTTACTTCGCGACCTCATTTAAATATTCGACATAAAGAGGGGTCGACGTATATAATAATGTCTGGAATAGTAAGACATATAGATCTATCTATCTATCTAGTTTACATGGCGCTGATTTGCGCATAAGACTGTTACCAGAATACGCCAATGTAGTCAGTCCTTCGGCCCATCTCTAAATTTGACCCAAACTCCAATTTTTCTTTCTCGTCTCCTTCTCAACTGATCTACGCCAGGTTAATTTAGTCCTGCCTCTTGGTCGAGACCTATCAGAAGTGGATATATTCTACTGTATCATCTTTGAAACTTGTCGCAATGACGGGGTATCGTTTCCGACGAAGGTGTTTCATGGATTCGGGTTCTATAAAGTGGCATCAGTATTACAGTGCTATTTCGGCAAGTGGCTCACTCCGTCACACTTTCAGGATCACACACCAACCAGGACATGATCGCAGCACATTATGTACACGTGTGCCTTTACATAGGACACTCCACAATGTTTCATTGGTCGCGACCAGAGATAGAACCAGTTACGCTGTTTCTATAGAACCCCTGCGCGTGCCACAAACTCCTCACAGTGGTTCTTTCCGCTTCTTTAAACTACCCAGAACAATTCCGAGCCATCAATGTGTTTTACCGAACTATATTGTTTTAAGCATAATTAGACTTTTTACCAGATAGGTATATGACAAACACACAAAAATAAACCATGTCTAATCCGATTCTTGTAAAGAAAACACATTTCCAACACTTGTCTTTTGTCGGCATTATTTTTTCGCGACATGCTTTGTGTGCATTACTCATGGCAATTCGCGAAGTCTTTAATAATATCACATGACGACAGTTCTTTATGTGGTATATCACCTGACATTAACCTGCGAGGGGTTGTTTGCGCAAACCAACGTAGACTTACACAACCGCAGAATCAATACATATGGCAACACTCGTAGTACGTCCCTTTTACGCATCACTTCATACATAACTAGTCAAAACACCTGCTCCAGACGGTTCAAGGAGTCACCATTTCGATTTCGTTTTCCACAATACGAGGAATACCGTCACATTGTTCCGATTTTGATTGTGCTCTAATAGGCTTTCCTATGGGGCGACTAATCGTTTGTTGAAAGTTAAACAACACATTCCGGTGCCATTTCTCCATTAAAACATAAAAACAAAGATAAATTGATTGGCTTCGATAAGTGAGCAAGGAAATTCAAATCAACTCTCGTCTTAACCCTTTGCCAAACGCCAAATGTTCGACTGTCCCAAATTCAAAGAGTTTGCAGACGACTTTTCAAAATGTGAAGAAATTGAAAAATAATCTTCTGATAGGGCAGAAAACATTGTGGGAAAAGGAGAAATTGCTCGTCACGAGCAATTTCTCCTTTTCCCACAATGTTTTCCAAAGTCGTCTGCAACACAGTGGTCTAATGGCGTTATTGTTTGGTAATTGGACAAGATGACGAGAGTTCTTCTCAAAACGCGACGATGTCCTTGATATTTTGACTCTGAAACTGGACCTTCATTTCGATCACACTGTACATCAGAAGAGATAACGCCAGCATTCCCGCCAAAATGTACACCTTAGTCTGCACGCATAAAAAGAAAGAGTATCCGAATGACACAGCACATCCGGTTGCGTAGAACATCCGGTATGCGGCGAACGCAGCTTCCTGTTTGTCCACAAATAGTACACCAAATAGTGCTGAAAAATATATAAAATCTGTTATTGGAATTCATTGCCGCTTCTTATAATTTAAATGCTGATTTAGCATTCGATGGTTCAATTATTCGTGTCTTGTGGATACCAGTATTGGACTTGGGCATGTGCCATGCCAAAGGACACGCATCGATGTAATAATCAGCTTTTGTTAGATATCGAAATTTGGATGGCCGGTTTTAAATCGCTAACGATAACCATTAAGTCATCTTGTATAGTTTTAAGGTTCTTGTTTACAGATGTGAAAATGGAAAAATAAAATAAAAAAAGGACCATAAAGCCCGTCTTAACGGTAGATGGAAATCTCTTTATTATTTGGATTTAAACATTGTAAAAAGTGACATCTAAAAGATCGATAATTTAAGGTGCTAATAACAGAAGAGAAAAGTGGAAGGCCAAAATAAAATGTAGTTGAAACAATAACGTTTTAGCAGTGTTGTATACTATACAATTAAACTAGCTTTTGAAAGCATCATAAATTCAGGAAGCGTCAGATTATCGATATATGTACAGTTAGTATGCGAGAGACCTTAAAAGCAACGTCAAGCTTTTGGATTAAGGTACATTTTAACTCATTATATACGAACTTTAAAGACTTAAAAAACAATCTAACTTTCCGTCCAATGACTACGATTCATTGCTTATCATTTAATAGTACAGCTGTTGCGAAGTTTTAAAGAAATTGATTTCTAACTTCCAAATTTCATCACGTCTGTGAACAACCACATTTTAGTCCGTCGCACTCGTTTGTATTCCATTAGCAAGATATAACCTGAATTAAGAGTTTACATTCGAGAGTGCCTCGAGTACTATCGGATGGAATAAAACATGACCTCAGGGGAATTCATTAATACGAAAAGTTGTCCAGAATACTTCGGAAAGACAACTTCCATTAGCGGCCCCCTTCTTCTTGCATATAATTCACGCTCGCTTGCCATAAGTTTACAACAAAAAGCATAGTCTCGGTCGTTTCATTTTCATAAGTTTTAAAAAAACCATACCATAGTATCGGGATTCTTATTGAAGGAAAAGTTTAAAAACGAAAGCGACTTTAAAAAAAAAACATATTTTAGCTACCTTCGTTTATTTGCATCTGATTGGCTTGGGAGTGGTTGAAACATGTTTTAATGTTTCAAATCGTTACTATGAAAAAAATCCTCTCCTCAAAGACAAATGTCATCCAAAAGGGTTTAACATTCGTACTGGCCTTTGCGTACATCATTGCCTGACCCCCGTTGATATTTGATAATGCAAAACGTCGTCCAGAGGGGCCTAGTTCTCTGCTAAATTACGCCAAATTGCCTTGCCAGAGTCTTCGCAGCAAGTGTTATTAGGTGTCAGTGGTCACCACTTAGTTCTCTCTCACTCAAGAGGAGAAATATATCGGAATTGCTAATTGGCGTGAATTACGTAGGTTGATGTCCTCGGAGATAGTGGTTTTTACATGTACGTTAAATTCTCTCTCAGTTGGATTCACATCTGCACACTTTTAGGCTGTGTGTGCTTACAAAAATTGGCCCAGCAAGCCTTGTGTATCAAATACATTTGGTTTTTGCCTTACAGGGTTTACTTTTGCATAGATTGGCCATCGTATCAGTATACAACGTATATCCATTGGTAAATATTATCCATTCGTTTATGATGTAGTTTTGCAACACATTTTATGCAATTGGTGTACAATGATATATTACCACATTGTTGCTTATCCTTTTGTACATGATGTGAAGTTTGTAGTTGTTTTTGTCACTGTCAGATTATTTAAGCAATAGGAGCATTCTCTATCCTGGATTTCGCATTGGGATCCTATGCAGTATTTGAATTCAAGTGTGGTTACTTACTGTACATTTGGGTTATTTACCTTCTTGTAATTGAATGCATTTGGGTTACTAACTGTACGTTTTGGTTACCTACTGTACATTAAGGTTACTTATTGTACATTTGTGTTACCAAATGTACGTTCTGCTTTGGTTGTGTTAATTACTGTACATTATTGTACATTTGTGTTACTTTCTGTACGCTAGGTAATTTACTGTATAGTATAATTATTTACTTTTTATTTTGATTACTTACTATACATTTGGGTTACTTGCTCTGAATTATTACTTACTTTATATTTTGTTTAAATACTGTACGTTTTGTTTTTTTTTTCGATAACTGTATGTTAGAGTTACTTACTGTATGTATGGGTTACTTACTGTACATGGGTTACTTATTGTATGAGTTGGTTACTTATTGTACATTTGGGTTACCAACTGTACATTTGGGTTACTTACTGTACATTAGGGTTACTGACTATACATTTGCTTCAATAACTGTACATTTGGATTACTTACTATACATTTGGGATGCTTACTATATGTTTGGTTTACTTACTATATATTTGCGTCACTAACTGTACATTTGGGTTATTCAAAATACGTTTGCGTCAGTAACTGTACATTTTGGTTACTTACTATTCATTTGCATCAATACCTGTACAATTGGATTACTTACAATACATTTTGGTTATTTACCGTACATTGGGGTTACATTTGGGTTACTTACCGTACATTGGGGGTTACATTTTTGGGTTATTTACTGTACATTTAGATTGCTTACTGTATGTTTGTGTTTGCCAGATTGCGTCACAAAGCCCTAGACAGGCGGCTACGACAAAGAAGTTTGGTATATCGCTAGGGACAGGCTTCCATAACCAGAGCACGATCAGGAGCCCGATGTTAAACGTGGCACCGGCCGTAACAAACGCAAACCGCTTGATGTGCTTCGATATACAAGCTGCAAGTATATAAGGGGAAAATATTAATGGTTACGAACGCAACACACTTGATGTGCTTCGATATACAAGCTGCAAGTATATAAAGGCCTTTTATTAATGGTGGCGAACGCAAACCGCTTGATGTGCTTCGAAAAACCTGCAGCAAGTATATAAATAATATGGGTTGATTGTGAACATATTTCACTTGATGTGCTTCGATATACAAGCTGCAAGTATATAAAGGGTATTTATTAATAATGACGTACGCAAACCGCTTAATGTGCTTCGATATACAAGCTGCAAGTATATAAATGGTATTCATTAATGGTAAAGAACACAAACGACTTGATGTGCTTCGAAATACAAGCTGCAAGTATATAAAGGGCATTTATTAATGGTGACGTACGCAAACCGCTTAATGTGCTTCGATATACAAGCTGCAAGTATATAAAGGGTATTTATTAATGGTGACGTACGCAAACCGCTTAATGTGCTTCGATATACAAGCTGCAAGTATATAAAGGGTATTCATTAATGGTAAAGAACACAAACGACTTGATGTGCTTCGAAATACAAGCTGCAAGTATATAAAGGGCATTTATTAATGGTGACGTACGCAAACCGCTTAATGTGCTTCGATATACGAGCTGCAAGTATATAAAGGGTATTCATTAATTGGTGACGAACGCAAATCACTTGATGTGCTTCGAAATACATGCTGCAAGTATACAAAGGGCATTTGCTGATGGTGAACATACACTTACTGATTGATGGTTCGCCTCGAGATACAAGCTACAAGTAAGCAAATGCAATTTAAAAATGGTGGCGTACGCAAACCGTTTGATGTGCTTCAATATACAAGCTGCAAGTATACAACGAGCATGTATTAATTGCAATCATACACAAACAGCATGGCGTGCTTCGATATACAAGCTGCAAGTATAAGAATGACTTGATTTGATGACAGTATGATATCCTTCGATGTACAAGCTATAGGTCAACAAAGTCTATTTAGCCAATGTCGAACATGCACAGATACTAGTAGCATGATGTGCTTCGATATACAACATGCAGGTATACATGTACAACGACCATTTGTTAATGGGGAGCATACACAAACCGCTTGATTTGATTCGATAAATAAGTTGCAGGTATAAAAATGACTTAAGTTGATGGTGTAGGATAACAAACAGTATGATGTGCTTTGATAAACAAGTTGCCAGTATATAAAGAATATAGGTTGGTGGGGAATATATATAAACTGCTTGATATGTTTCGATATACAAGCTGTAAGTATACATAGCCTTTTATTAATGGTGATCAACGTAAGCCGATTGATGCGCTGTGATATACAGGCTGCAATAACACAACGGTCATTGGTTAAGGTAGAATACCCATAATCCGCCATTTTGAAACATACTTTTCGTCGAATTTCGTACATATCCGAATAGTTCCAGCCCCGACCGATTTATGAAGCGAACGACCGGAGTAATCCTATGAGAGAAAATGTTTCAAAATGGCGGACTAGTTTAATCATATGTTATTGCGTTCATTCTACATGAGGTACATGGCATATATACAACAACCGATGTATATTTATTTAAAAAGAAAGATGTGAAAAGGCAAAGCATTGATGCAATTGGGTTGGGCCACACGATATAGCAACATTTGCGATAGGTCCTCTTCTTCGATATGATTAGAAATGCTACGCTATTCAAGATACAGGTTATACAAGTATACAAAGGCCATTGTTAATGGTAAACATACATAAACACCATTCTGAGTTTGGATAGACAACCTGCAAGTATTCAAACTTAGATTGACGGTATGATTTGCTTCGATATATAAGCTGATAATTACGAAAGGCCATTGGTTGGTGGCGAACACATACAAACCGCTTTAAGGTAAAGTCTATTTTATAATAGTGTCACCCCTATTGAAAGGGCCAGCCCGTTTAGACCTATGAGACACTCTTCACTGATTATACCAAGTACCCCAAACTTCTATCACTACGTGAGGAGCCAAGCGGATATTAGTCGGTAACCATTAAACTTAACTAGCTCGCGGCTCACGGAGCGGCCATTTCGGAACAAGTCCCACTAGAAACATTCTTCCAACGCCCCCCGTGGAGCTCGAACCTTCGACGATCCCGTCCCGAGGCGATGCTTTTACCACTAGGTGACGGCGCTTTATGTGTTTCGATATATAAGCTAAAACTAACGAATGGGCTATTACGCACAAATAATTGTGTCCTTCGATAAACAAGCTGCAAGTATACAAAATATCTGGGTTGGAGGCAAGAACAGACAACAGCTGTTTTTTACTTATCGATTTACAAATTGCACGTATACAAATAACTTTGATTGATGGAAAATATGCAATGGACATTGCTTAATGGAAAGATACATCAAAGAGTATGATGTAATCCGATATGCAAGCTGCAATCATAAAACAATACCGGGTTTGTGGCCACAACAGACAATTATTTATGCGCTTCGATAAACAAACTACACGTATACAAGTGACGTGGGTTTATGGAAATTCTTTCCTTTTCTGCTTGCGTTTTAAGAGGTTATTCATCTTAAGTGCATTAGGGTTAAATATTTTTCTTTGCAAATAGATGCATTCTCTATTCAAACCTGATGTTATATTGTCTGAATGAATTGCCATTCCTAGAGTACAAATGGCTTTGTATAAGTACGTCTAAACCCTTAATCAAACGACAATTTTTTGACTGTCCCAAATTGAAAGAGTTTGCAGACGACATTTCAAAATGTGATGAGATTGGGAAGTAATCTTTTGATATAGTAGAAAACATTGTGGAAGAAGGCGAAATTGCCGGATATGAGCAATTTCTCCTTCTCGACAATGTTTTCTAGACTCGTCTGCATCAAAATGGTAAAATGTCATTATTGTTTGGTAATGGGTTAATACGCACGACATTCGGAACCCATTTGCGTGCCTGCTAGCACGTTTAATCTAAAATCACTCCGTAGTCCAATGTTATATAATCTTAGCACGCAACCGCCGGTCAGACTCCGTCAAAATGTGGTCAAAAAAGGGCCAACTGATCTTTAGTTTAACCCTGAGAGTGCTCGGTAGTTTTGTAAAAGTAGATTTTTGTATCGTCGAGTCGTCTGCTTTCCAAAACCTTTATACTTTGATAAATACTTTCCTAATTTTGATGAGGAATGATACTCACAGAAGCAAACAGGTAAGATCACAGGCCAGCCAATTAATAAGCGGCTGGTCTGTATTTTACGAGCAATTTCTCCTTTTCCCACAATGTTTTCTTAAGTTGTCTGCAACAACGTAGTCAAATGTCGTTATTGTTTGATAATGGGTTATAGCGTACAGGGAAAATGTCTTGGAATGAGTTCAAAGTCGTGCGCCGTCATTATAACATGTGCCGTAACCCTTAGAATGATGGGAAATCTATAAATATATTTTTGTCGTCTGCCTTCAAAAACCTTAAATATCTGCTTAATTTTGTTGAGGTAAGATACCCAGTGTAGCATACAGGTTTGATCACAAGTCAGCCGCCAATTTACTTGGCGGCTGGTCTAGATGTAACCTGTTGGCTTAAGCATGAAGTCGGTTCCAGCACTGTAAGGGTTAAAACGTGCATGGAAAATTGTATAAAAATGAATCGTGTGCTGTATAATTGTTTCTTAACGAACGGGCCAAAATGGGGTTTGTCATACATTTCACATGCCGCCATGTTTACATATGTCTTTATATGTTTAATTTGTTTCTAAACACATGAGCAAATACGTGTTTAATCATAGATTTTGCATCCTGTCATGTTAACATACATCTTTATACATTTAAATCTAAACGTATCGGCAAAGATGGGTTCATCATACTTTTCGTTCGCCGTCATGTTAGAATATATGAGTTCAAACATACGTCTTTAAATACGTTGGCCAAAACGAATGAGGAATTATTTTTTTTGTGTGTGTGTTATGTACCACAATATTAATCCAAGTTTTCATACATATAGACATATATGAAGACGATTTAAATGCGTACTCACAATACAGGCTAAAGAGACAAACCATTGCAAGAGAAAAATGATGTTGACCATAAAAAGAATATATATATAAGAGTGTTTAAACTAAGACCATCATGTGAAAGAAAAGTTATCACTGAAATTTGAAGAATTAATGGATTCTATTAAAAAAAGAAAGACCGTACATATTTTAACCGGTTTATATATACACCTTTATTTCTATATGCTAAGACAAATGCCTTTGTTTTTCAAAACCTTTATTTTTCTTTTCTGTATTGTTTCCGGTATAAGCATCGCAAGATACACCATTTCAACCACAACCTTTTCTTTATGAGGGAAGCGCCACCATGAGACTGGAGACTGCAAACCCCATAAAAGGGAATATATTAATAGTACTTAAGTTACGGCGGCAATGGGCAATGGCCGTTTTTATCCATTGCTGTTCAGTCCATTAGTTGTAAATGGCAATTACTCTAATTAGAAATAGCAAAGTGACTCGATGTATTGAAGAGGGAATCAAGCGTCACTCCTTATCCCTTTGCCAAACGCAAAATGTTCGACTGTCCCAAATTGAAAGAGTTTGCAGACGACATTTCAAGATGTGATGCAATTGAAAAATAATCTTCTGATAGGGAAGAAACCATCGTGGGAAAAGGAGAAATTGCTCGTAAAGAGCAATTTCTCCTTTTCCTACAATGATTTCCACAGTAGTCTGCAAAAAACCTGGTAAAATGTCGTTATTGTTTGGTAATGGTTAATCAGCTCCGAAAATTGGAATCATGTCGAAAGAAAGAGCAGACGACAATAATGAAATGTGAATCGTAATATTTTCTTCGTATTCTTTTTTTATTCATATACATTGTTCATTGAAATTTATCCATCTTTTATTTATTTCTTTTTATCTTTGCATTGATCTAAATACCTAAACCTAATGTAAAACATCTAAGTAAGCTTTGATGTGTACTAGATGTGTGCAAAATTTCGTTTGTACTTTATGATCTTTTAGGAAAACTTCATGTTGAAGATAGACATTGTGACAATACAGGAACCGATCGTTATGGACAAGTTTTCCTTTGCCACAGTGATTTCATTTTTAGAGGAAAAGTTCTTCTGTATGTAAAAAATAAAAGTCGGTTATATTTTTTCTATATCTACCGGCATAACGACCGGAAAGCGAATTACAAATATCATGATTATTTTGACTTTCCAGGTTTTTCGCAACGGTTAAAGTGATTCAGCACTCTTCAAGGAAAGTCTATGTAGACAGAGAACCCCCTGAGAACAAAAATTCACCAACACGTATATGGCTTCCTTAAAGTTCCTTGTTAACATATGAGAAAAATCTAGAGGGTGGTAAAAGGTTTAAGTAAGATAAGTCGATAGAAAAAAACTAAGACGGTCATTCGTTGGTTTCTTAGCTGTGAAAGGACTGTGTGTTGATAAGACATTGGTGGAGAAATAAGGTTTAAAGCTGGATTTTATTGTAGAAGCCACTATAGAGAAACCAGCATAACCATTTTTGTATTGGACAAAGAAGGGTCACCAAACATAGCTAACACATTAACCCTAAGAATGCTGGGTAATTTTTAAAAATAGATTTTTTTGTCGTCTGCTTTCAAAAAGCCTTAAATATCTGACTAATTTTGTTGAGAAAAGGTACACAGAGTAACACAAAGATTAGATCACAGGCCAGCCGCAAATTTACTTGGCGACTGACCTGTGATCTAACCTGTTTGCATAAGCATAAAGCCGGTTCCACCACTATAAGGGTGAAAACCCCCAACCGTTCCACCATCAATGTGGCACCCACTCTGCTGTACGCTCCGTTAATTCATACAACACTCTTCACACGGATAATTTCGTTAGCAACAATCCATCTTCTTCCCAGACGGAATTCCCGGTAATGAAGGCCGGAAGCCAGACTAATTCCGCCGGATGTCATTTATTGTACGCGACAACACAATTCTGGTCAAACAGCCAAGTCAGCAACAAACCTAGTGGTATTTACACCTGTAATGTGTTCTGTTCCTAACGCTTCCTTTGGTTCCAATGCTGAACCATGTATTTCCAAAATGCTACTAAAGCATGTATTTCCAAAATGACATGAATGAATAAATCGTCATGTGTGTAATGAATCAAAGACAAGAAAATGATTAAAAAAAGCATGATTTTCCAGCACTTTAAGGGATTCTATTGACCCCGATGCTAAATCATTTACATGTTTTTCTAAAAAACAGAAAATGAAATATACTCTTTTCCTCCATTTAAATTTTAGTAGAGACATAAATTTGGTCCGTTCAAGGGGTGGCGAACTCTGTTTCTGACGTACGTGTCCGTAAATGCAAATCCTCTTTCCAAACTTGTCCGTGCAATGGTTGTATAGTACATTTCAGTAAGAATTCACAATTTTGGACCGAGAACCAACCACGTAGGCACATACCTAGTGGCCATATACCTGGGACTTTTGTGATCTAAACCCTAAGAATGCTGGGTATTTTTTCTAAAAATAGATTTTTGTGTCGTCTGCTTTCAAAACCTTCAATATATGATTAATTTTGATGAGAAAAGATACTTAGAGTAGCAAATAGGTTAGATCACAGGTCAGTCCTCAATTTACTTGGCGGCTGGCCTGGATCCAACCTGTTTGCATAAGCAAGAAGTCGGTTCCAGCACTTTAAGGGCCAAAGCTCCATCTGACTCCAATGCTTAATCACGTTTTTCAAAGGCTCGGTAGAGGAAACCATGGTGGTTTCTTTCCTTGGCTTTATTTTGAGCCATTAAGTTGGTCCAACAAATCTCATAAGCTGTGAAATAATAATTGTCATTGTCACTCTTTTAAAATTAAAAAAAAAATAGAATTAGAGTTTGTAACCAGCTGCAACAAATGATGGTACATTTAAGTATTCCAGCCTCATTAGCACAACGCACATTTACTTTGTGGCTTTACCATCATGTTTTACTTTCTATGCTAAAGGAAGACGTGCAACAAGCTTTTGCGAATAATGCCACATTGCGTTGTAACAAGACGCGACAATTCTACTAGACTTTCTGTACCATCGCGATGTTGACTATACTGTATGATTAAGACCTAGTTCCTAATGGTCTTATTAGCGTTAGATATCTAGACTTTTATAATGAGAATCTTTAGAAGGTAACATACCTATTTATTAATGGTATACGGCAACGGCATTCTTATGTTGGAACAACCTACGTTCTCTGTGAATGATGAGGACAGGCACAAACATTGAAAAGTTGAAAATGTGGATTAAAGGAACAGAACCCTAGGTAGAGACTACTGTTTTACAATACCATATTGTATATTTAACATAGGAATTCAATTCAAGGATATTCGTTTTTGCTTATTTTGACATTAATATTATTTGTTTAACATGTTTATGTTTTGTTATCAATTTACCAAAACAGATAAATTTATGAGTATGTTATGTTTCACTGTAAAGTATACAAAGGTTAATTCTTGAAAAAAGGTAATGTTAAGCATTTGTTTATAATGTTAGCCCTGGCCAGAACGTATCACTTAAGAGCGACGATCTCATAGATTGTGAGTTTTTCAAATACAATGCCCTTCACACATATCTAAAAACGTAAATAAATCAAGGTCATTGATACACTTTTGAACTCGTTTATAATGGTTTGTTAAAAAATATAACACATCTTGTAGATACAGTAAATTGTTTGAACTGTTTATTTGGTAAACAATGCTATCGTATTGTCCTGTAAAATCACTGAGATGGGTGAGAGAATCATGGCACAAGACAACAAACCGGATCAAATCATGTGGTGTTACTAAATTGCAGGAGAGAGCAAGTCCATGCCTTTTCATAATTATGATTTTTACATCAAACCGTTGAAAGACACAAAGACTGTTTCATTTTTTTTACTATTGAAAGCACGGATTTTCAGTAACTTTAAAATCAAGAAACTAAAAACAATCATTGCTAAAATCCTTACATAGTAACATTGAGTGTTTAAATCATCTTTTGATTGTTCCAACCCGAACATTCTGTTCGCTGAGCAACATACCTTCAAAAGATGATTTAGATATTCCCATACGGCAGAAAACAGAAAATACATAACAGGTCCCATTTTACATACAAGTCGTGAACTGCATTTGCATATCGCGTAACCTTCCGCCAATTTTTTGGTGCACTCTTTTCATTCTTCATATCGGCTCGGGAAAAAGAGATAAAAAGCTAACTTAATTTACGACCACTTCTATCATGTGGAAATAATGTCAAAAGCCATTGTAGTCGTCGATCGAAAATGCTGCTTTGTCAAAAATAGTGAACAACGGCAGAGAAAATTTCCCGGAAATTAGATTTTGATTTTTGCACCGCTTATCGTAATGGGATTTTTGGGGCTTTTATTAGTTTTCCATGAGGCCTGTTTCATTCTGATACAATCAAGATTGTTTCCTGTTTAAAGGTTCATGTTCACAGAGGAGTAAATTTGAAAGTAAAACAAGGACGTTGAAACAATACCGTTTTTCTATTGTCGTTTGAAATACCATTTAGATTAGCAACAATAATGAATTCAGAAGCAAATTTCGAAGCTTAAAATCAATGTCCATAAAATTGCTCAACAACTGTACTGCTATATGATACACACTTGAGAAAAGACACGTGAGGCAAAAATATCGTTTTCAAGTCTTTTAAGTCTAGATACATTGAATAACCATATTTTTCAATCCAAAGACGCGTCATCACTTTTGCGATCTACCGCTAATAAAGTTTATATCCTTTCATGAATCGACGCTTACTGGTGCTATCATTCTTTCAATAGTTACTTAAATTGTATATCAAACGTCAATGCAAAAACTGTATCGTTTCAACAAACGTTTAATTTTGACATTCGTTTTTTTCCTCTTCGGTGAACAAGCACACTTAAGAAAACGAGAAGTCCGACGTTGATTATGCTGTGCATGTACTGGCTGAACAGGGGCGGTGCTATTCCTTTTAGGCGGTTTTGATACATTACCATGCATGCCATTGTATTTTTTTACTGGTTCATATTGGAAAAAAGGTCCAAGACAAACACGTTTTTACAACCTATGAAAAAGATTGCTCGTTACGATTAATTTTTCCATTTGTCATAACGGTTTTTGTTCTATTCTACATTAGATTTGTCAACCACAATCCATATGTGGTAAGGAAAACCCCACATGACAAAGCCGAATGTTGTTTATTTACACGGGACACGCAACGGAGACCAGACTGCATGCCTGATGCGTGTGGAAAAGCCATTAAAAATATCAGAACAAAGCCCCTGACTGTATATCAAAACACCTTGCCGTGAGACTGTGTGGTTCTAAAATATGCAGATAGAGGCTTGCGCTTCCCCTTAAATTTGCGTATTCACGTATGAGAAAATTTGAAAGTCAAGATAAAATGTCGTTAAAACAATTAGTTTTTGTATTATTTTCTGCGGTACAATTTTGAATTAAAGAAAATAATGATTCATTCAGAAAGCGTTGATATATAGAGAATAGATGGTTGGTGTCGTGAATCGGAAATGTTATCGGGCAAGGCGTAGGAATATTATCCGGTGAGCCGAAGGCGAAACGGATAATATTCTGATGCCGAGCCCGATAACTTTTCCTATTCAAAGACACCAATCATCTATTCTATTTATCCTGTTACCTTTATCTATTCTTTCAAACAAACAAAATGTAAATAAAACACGAGAAAAACGGAATAAATAAGTAGAGAATGATGTAAACATGACGTCATATCGTTCTTATGACGTCATGATTAGTCGCGTGCATGTATTATATGGTTAGTGCCGGATATCACAAATGTTATACGGCACCTAGTTATCTGTCCCGAAATGGCACTAGTGACAGGATAAATCTAATTGTGTAGAATCGACCATGTGGTAGATCTCAAAACCATTGCAACGCTCTTGGATTTAAGTACATGCACATACCAATTCAGTCTATACAGAGTCTAAAACCCTAAAAACGTCCTCCTTTTGTTTCCAATGGCTGTATTTGATTGCAGACCATACATTCGTGATGCAGATTTAAAGATATAACGTTTTATCTTTTGAATTCGCTTACACATCTCTGAACAAGCAGCTCTTGGCGCTATTTAACTAGAATGTGCAAGTGACATATCTCTGCGGTATTACCAATGCACAACGTGCCAAGGAAAATTTTGGTCTCTGGTGATTCAAAAGTTTCGGAGGTTAAAGATTTTGATACATGTATTAGGTTGTGTCTTTTTGAAATTCCTTTGTTTATCTGCCAATAGTTTTCCTTGTATTTTATTTAATTCCGTTTGAAACAAAATCTAGCATCAAGGCGGCGAAAGTTCAACTATCCATGATCCTTTTTAATTTTCGTATTTATTCATTAGATTATCTATTTTTATTCACTTTATATCAATTTCATATTTAACATCGCATTAGTGTTATTCCCATTGTTTGAATGTCCGGCTAAAATGATACAGGAATACCATCATTTCACTGCCTATAAAACCTGGTCAAGTCCGGTAGAACTATCGGAATTCCGTTAGTCAACCGGCAGACTGTCTCTCTTAAAACCATGTTTCCCCGAATCCAGATCAATCCTCTCACAATTTTGTTACCTGAATCAGGGTTTTCCAATTAAAAGGTGGCATCATTGCTGATATGGCCATCAAGAGAGTTACGGGATTTTAGTATCTCATTAACAAATTGATTTGAGAAAAGAACGAATCAAAAGTAATAGGGTTCAGGTTGGTGGGAGCTGGCTCGAGGATAAAATAGCTAAACGTTTATTCTCAATAGCATAAACATTCAGTAGGATCTGTATAACTCGAATTTGGAGGGACCTCAAATATTCGACATAGAGAGAGTTCGACGTAAAAATGTCTGGAATATTAAGACGTTAAAATAAAGAGCAAAGCATCCGGGACCCTTTATTTACTTTGGCATATAGAGGAGTTCGACGAGGTTCGAGGTATATCAGATGTATTCTACTGTATATGAATCACAGGTTATTGTTGTATTGTGCTCTTCTCCCTCCACACCCCATCTGCATCCCAGCCTACAAAATTAACAGCTTTTTTTCTTAAACAACAATCAGAAATATATAAACGCCATTCATGCTAATCAATAGGCCATAAATAATCAATATTGCCAGATGTCCATAAGGTATGACAATACATTCATAAGCAAAGGTAACCAACTCCCGACTGACGAAAAAATAAACCATATGGAAAAGCGAATTTGTATGTTGTAAGTCAATTGTCAAGTCAATTGCTATGAACAGGAGGCTGATAATAATGTAATCTTGCAGTACAATCATGTTTTAAACACCTATGTTTCCAATTTAGTTCGGGGTGCTGTGTGGCTCAATTGTTAATATGATAGACTTGCTACTCGGGGGCCCTTGGTTCGATCTCATTTGACGGTATCGCTTTTCGATTATTTGCAAGACAATTCAAAGCTTCTGGTAGGCACCGCATAAGCTTTAATTTCATATATTTAACATCGATTGTGAAACAAGTTCTTACTACTTTATTTAATCACTCTCGGTTTTACACTAGTTAGGTACTGGTCAATCCAATGATAATCGTGACATAACTCTATAATTAATTATTGATACATGTACGACGTTAAACCCTATAACAAAACATAACATAACATGACAGATCATAACATAATATAAAATAACATGAAATAACAAGATAACAAAATATACATTTTATTACTCCCGGTAAGTTTTACATTACATTATGCATAGGCATATTTAAAAATCAAGTTACATTTTGATTTAAATAACACATCACAGAAAGTACTTAAGTTGAGAAAAGTATTTCGCTATGAGAAACAGGTGATATCGTTCTCACGATTGAACTTCGAACAGGTCATTCACATTCACTTGAGTTCGGGTTACACAAAGTTCAAATCTGATTGGTTACACGCCAAACCTGTGATATTGGTTATGCCTTTAACAGTTCGTGGGGGATCACCAATCATCAACTCCATTTGCAGGCGAGGATTGTTCACACCTACATGAACGTTTCTGGCATTATTCGTGAGAGTTGGAACAATTGGCTATTACCATGATATGTTGGGGCGCTGTTGTTTAATCCCATCGGTATAAAGTGAAGAGCGTTTGGTCGTTTTTTCTCCGTTAGATAGGTTTTAAACCATTTACATGTAGATATTGGATAGGTTTTACTAAAATGCCCTTAGACTGATTTTAAGGAGGTTTTCGGGAAACCAAATGCAATAAAGGGGGAAATGACCCATTCATCATTTTGTCAAAAAGAATTCTAAAGACTTCTTTAGATTTTGCTTCAAAGTGAGGGAATCGGGAAAGCCAAATGTAACAAAGGAAGAAACATTTATCAATTTGAGCAATTTTCATTTGTCACAGTGGTTTCTTTTGAATTCTTCAGTACCTGCATCAAATGGAGGAACTTTGGAGGATCAATTTAGATAAAAGCGAGTAGAAGTATAATATCAATTAGTATATTTGATTAGATATGTTGTACGCAGGAGTAGGTTACTGGGTCATTTACGAAGGTCTTCTCACTCCTGTCAACAATATCGTAATTTCACATCATTGATATGTCTCTGCTGCTGTATGTCATACTTACTTATTTACGTGTTTATGACACGCTTTGAAAGAACGTTGCTATCAAACTCACCTGTTTGTTTGTGATTATGTTATTATAACAATAAAACGTTACTTATAGGCCCAACGGACCGGATATAATGAACTGGATTATAGTACTAATTTTTTTCCAAAACAATTGTACATGTACACATGTACACATGTCACTTTTATAAACGATTTATTTACTCACTTACATAAAACGTAACTTACCTATAACTATAGAGCTAAGGGCGCTAACTCCTCCAAAACACATCATGATTGGACCGACACTGTATACACCCATCGTGCAGTTAACGAAGGACTGTAATATAAAAAGACATAACAGAATTACGTTTGTGATTCCAACTCAGAAATTAAAATGGTATAAACATACATACTATTTATCGCATTATAAACATAGCATGTTATATAGCAATGTTTACAAACATTTCAACAAAGACATGGATTAACAGAAGAGCTTTTCATTCATTTATATATTTTCTTTGTCAGATTAGAACTAGTTTTCTTTGAAGGATTTGATAATAAATTAATGCATGTATGCATATTTGGCCATGTATGATAGTACTGCTTTATATATTTTAATTCCAAACTTGATAAATGGTATATATACCAGTCCGCATATGTCAAAAAAAGCATCTAAAACTTGAAACATATTGTTCAATCATTACCATTAAAAAAGAAGAATATTTATAACAAGGCATTGATAACCAGCACATTGTCTTTAACTTGAAGTAAGCAGGTACAGAAACAGTGCCAAAGATAAAAGGAAAATGCATATTGAAAGTGAATTTCACCTTTTACTTGTTTGTCTTTTTGTAGGGATACCTGGATATTGTATTTGGCAAGATAATATTATATTAGCATAACTTTTAATCTAAAAAGACCGTATTCCTGCATTAGAACAAGGTATAAAGAATGTGCAGCGTTTCAGTTTGACATAACCGATATCACATCATTCATAGTAATTGATTGAAGATCGTACGACATATTCTGGAAATGACAGTTACTGAATAGAAGGCAAACATCTAAAAGATAGAGCATAACAGTCTCGGCCAATGAGGAAACGATCGACTTGATGTCAACATTTGAAATCGCCAAGGAACTATTTCTTCCAGATTATGAAAAACGTAAAGTTCTATTTTCAAAGTCAGAGTGTACTCGTATATATGAAGATTTAATTTAATAATCGTCTGATATTTTGGTAGGGAGCAAAGTAAGCAAAGACGAGTGAATTGTACCTGTTATTTAACAGAAGCATTATTTGAAATCTCGATTGAAAAAGAAACCACAATTTCAAAACTGCTTGTTCATATATGTAAGGAAAATGAGATATTATACTTCAATTTCTTTTCTACCGTATATCAGCTGTATTGTCCAGACTGATATATGACATGCGCTCTGTACATTGCCAACTTCACACACCTCTATCATTACATGTCTACAATTAGTAATGATGAAAATATTTTAGGATAGGTTGCTTTGTACAAAGACAGCATGTTTCTGGGATAGATTTATTGTTTGTGTGCGGATAACATGTTTCAAGGGATAGGTTTGTTAACAAAAATGCATATAGGTAACTGCTAATTAATTGCCTCCCCCGGTCCCATTATTATCTACAATTTTGGACAACACATAAATGATGATAATCGGAACTATTCGGGTACTTCCGTGAACTGTGAAATACACCTCGGATATGAGTGTAGGGTTACAAGTTTTCGGGTAAATCGGCCTCCGGCGTATAACACATTTTCTAAGCTTGCACGTTCAGTAGTTCAATGTGTATGGAAGTGTTGAACATCCTTTAAAATAATTTTTTATCAGTAACTCATAAGAAATGGCGAAATGATAAGTTATGACATATAAAATTGTGTTCTTAATCAAATTAAACGACTTTTTAGATTTCACATTTAAGATCTTTTTTTAAAACGAAAGTAAAGTGACGTCATTCTCGCGGGAAACAATATGGCGTCATCTCCATCATTTCAGAAGTGTTTTCTTTGGATAAACCCGATGTGTTCAGATTAAAATGATGAAACAATTTTCGTATACGTTTAATGTACAGAGATAGCCTGTTTCAGAGGATATATTTATTGTTTGTACGTGGATAACATGTTTCAAGCGATAGGTTTGTTCATAAAAAAGGCAAATAGGTATCTGCTAATTAATTGCCTCCCACAGTGGCATTCCTACATATGCGGTTTAATTCCATGGGAATAATTGATCACAGCTAGACAGCCTAACCTACGCTTGACATATCGGATAAAAGTGTGGTTCAACGACGCTTTCATCAGGAATTAAGTTATATTACGGCGATAAGTTCACCTATCAATATTCATGATAATTCCTTACCATTCCTTCAGAAATTGTTTAGTTCAAACGTATTTTATTCAAGAAAAAGATACCATTATAAACATTGTATACACTTTAGTGACTTTAGTTAAACGGATTGGAACGGAATCTTAGACCTTATAAAGTTGTTTCTAAGTCACTGTCTCCCTTTTCCCATGAAGATGATTATCAAGCGGTAGTTGGCGAATATATATCATGTCGCAATGGCTTTTTACACGATGGAGAAATTATTGGATTTAAAGGTTCGAACTTGTGACCCCCTCAATTCCAGACTCAATATACACTAAGATATAAAGTCCCGGATATGCCTTAGAGATCGTCGTAAAGGTTGGCTACAAGAAGTAATTGTAAAAGAAAGCCATGCATTGTGTAGTGTTCTACAAATGGGAAACGTAAATCAATTTTGACGAAAATAGCTTTTCAAAACAGTTCGTTCATCCTATAGCTGTTTTTTTGATAATACGGGATTGCCTCGCGAACAATCATATAAAATATTTATCAGCGGCCACGACCCTCTTATACAAAGAACGTTGCACATAAAGGTTTAAAAAAATATCATTGACGCCGTTGTATAACTGTCACACATAAATGGACATAACTCTTTCATATCAATTGTAGAGATATCTCCTTTTAGTTCGACAGAAACATGGTCATTGACCAGTATAGTTCATGCTAATTGGATTACCAATTAGCATGAACTATACTGGTCAATGACCATGCTTCTGTCGAACTAAAAGGAGATATCTCTACCATTGATATGAAAGAGTTATGTCCATTATAACTATAAAGTTGCTGCAAGTCTCTGTGATTAATTTCTATCATTTCTCTAACAAAATTAATAATAGTAATGATAAGTCTCATTCAAATGATACAAGGCAGTATTGGGATGAGAATATTCTAGGGAACAATCGGTGCTTAACGATAACGACAGACATTTCTTCCCTATGATTGGCAATCCTGTTTGTATAATTGGACATGATGCACTGAAGCACCGGGGCACTGTTTTACTAAACGGTTTCGGGAAAATATTTGCGTAAGTCATAACTGATGAACATGGATAGTATCTTAAACGATCGTACACTATTGCAATGTGACACGTCATTGGAAGCGTCTCGGAGAGTTACTTTGCAATATTGCTTAGCCCAATATTGAAATTTGTGAACTTACGCAAGTCTTTAGTGTCAAATGTTTCGTAAAACGGTACCCAGGGCACTGTTTTACTAAGTGAAGGGATATATTTGCCTTAAGTTAAAATTGATCTACAAAGACTGTATCTTAAATAAAAAAAAACAATATTGTCTGGTGACACGTCATTGGAAGCGTCTCGAAGAATCGGTTCCAATGATGTATTACGCAGCAACATTTCATTTCTCAATCTTGAAATAAGAGGGAATGTTGATTTTAACTTACGAACACTTTAAGAATAACATGGTTAGTTAATACAGTACCAAGGTCCTTTCAATAGCCACACAGAATAGAGTTTCATAAAGAGGATCCTTCAAACGAATGTTACAATAAGAGTATCATTGAATTATACAAAAATAAGATTAAAAAAAAAATTCCTTCAAAATCTTTGAATAAATATTGTGATAAAAAAGGCATAACAGACCCATACCAAAATATCATAATTGAAGAGATCATTATTTTTTTCTTTTCCCCCTTTTTATATGATTGCGCTATTCATTTTTTTCTCTCTCCTTTTTTTGAAAAGTATTGCACTGATTATACAATGTGTGGGCATGAAAAAAAAATTCCAATAGAAAATAACGGTTTTTTCTATAATGACGCGACAGTTGTGAATTACATACCTATCCCACTTTTTCACCCAGTCCTCATCCCATTCTTCAGCAATCCTTTGTCATTTAATGACAACATAGGCTGTATAAACCCACATAAAGACACGATATAATATGTCTTACATCGTATTGTCTGATTACCATGCATTTCTTTTCCTTAAGCAATATAGACTTTAGAAAACAGTCTGAACACATACTCAGACGTTTGACGCAAAGTTCACTTTGAAGTACACACCATCCGGTCAAAATTAAATGCCTTATCATTTAAGATTTACCGTATTATCAAAGTGTTTATGCTAAGAACTTGCGAAAGTTCAAAACGATATTCCCTCTTATTTCAATATAGAGCCAAGCAATGTTGCAAAGTAGCACATAATTGGAATGATGTGTTACTTTGCAATATTGCATAGCTCAATATTGAAATAAGAGGGAACGTTGATTCTATCTTACGCACGCTTTTAGCATGAAATGGTTAGTTAAACGGTATCCAGGTCTTTTCAGAATCCTCACAGAAAAGAGTATTATAAAGAGGATCCGTTAGACGCAAATTTACATTACGAGAATTATTGAAATTTGCAAAAATATAAAAAAAACATTCCTTCAAAATCTTAGCATAAATATTGTGATATAAAAGGTATAACAGACCCATACCAAAATCTCGAGATGGAAAATGTATTTTTTTCTTTTTTATCATTTTCATTTTTATATGATTGGCCTAATCAATTTTCTTTTCTCTCCTTCTCTTTAAGCATTGTACTACCCATACATGTACAATGTGTTCGCTTCAAGATTAAAAAAGGTCTTTTTCCAATAACGGTATTTTCTGTATTGACGCGACATATGTGAATTACGTACCTATCCCACTGTCTCACCCAGCCCTCATCCCATTCTCCAGCAATCCTTTGTCATTTAATGACAACATAGACTGAATAAACCCACGCAAAGACACGATATAATATGTCTTACATCGTATTGTCTGATTACCATGCATTTCTTTTCTTAAGTAATGTAGACTAAAAACACAGTCTGAAAGCATACTTAGACATAACACGCAGTGTTACATATGTCTTACATCGTACTGCCTGATTACCAAGCATTTCTTTTCCTATAGCAATATAGACTTTTAAAACACAGTCTGAAAGCATACTTAGACATAATACGGAGTGTTACATATGTCTTACATCGTACAGCCTGATTACCATGCATTTCTTTTCCTATAGCAATATAGACTTAAAAAACACAGTCTGAAAGCATATTCAGACATAACACGCAGTGTTACATATGTCTTACATCGTACTGCCTGATTACCATGCATTACCTTTTCCTATAGCAATAAAGACTTAAAAAAAAACAGTCTGAAAGCATACTTAGACATAATACGGAGTGTTACATTTGTCTTACATTGTACAGCCTGATTACCATCTTTACCTTTTCCTATAGCAATATAGACTTTAAAAAAAAACAGTCTGAAAGCATACTTAGACATAATACGGAGTGTTACATTTGTCTTACATTGTACAGCCTGATTACCATCTTTACCTTTTCCTATAGCAATATAGACTTAAAAAAAACAGTCTGAAAGCATACTTAGACATAATACGCAGTGTTACACATGTCTTACATCGTACTGCCTGATTACCATCTTTACCTTTTCTTATAGCAATAAAGACTTTAAAAAAAAACAGTCTGAAAGCATACTTAGACATAATACGGGGTGTTACATATGTCTTACATCGTACTGCCTGATTACCATGCATTACCTTTTCCTATAGCAATATAGACTTAAAAAAACACAGTCTGAAAGCATACTTAGACATAATACGCAGTGTTACATATGTCTTACATCGTACTGCCTGATTACCATCTTTACCTTTTCCTATAGCAATATAGACTTAAAAAACACAGTCTGAAAGCATACTTAGACATAATACGGAGTGTTACATATGTCTTACATCGTACTGCCTGATTACCATCTTTACCTTTTCCTATAGCAATATAGACTTAAAAAAAAACCAGTCTGAAAGCATACTTAGACATAATACGGAGTGTTACATATGTCTTACATCGTACTGCCTGATTACCATCTTTACCTTTTCCTATAGCAATATAGACTTTAAAAAACACAGTCTGAAAGCATACTTAGACATAATACGGGGTGTTACATATGTCTTACATCGTACTGCCTGATTACCATCTTTACCTTTTCCTATAGCAATATAGACTTTAAAAAAACAGTCTGAAAGCATACTTAGACATAATACGGGGTGTTACATATGTCTTACATCGTACTGCCTGATTACCATGCATTACCTTTTCCTATAGCAATATAGACTTAAAAAAACACAGTCTGAAAGCATACTTAGACATAATACGCAGTGTTACATATGTCTTACATCGTACTGCCTGATTACCATCTTTACCTTTTCCTATAGCAATATAGACTTAAAAAAAAACAGTCTGAAAGCATACTTAGACATAATACGGGGTGTTACATATGTCTTACATCGTACTGCCTGATTACCATGCATTACCTTTTCCTATAGCAATATAGACTTAAAAAACACAGTCTGAAAGCATACTTAGACATAATACGGGGTGTTACATATGTCTTACATCGTACTACCTGATTACCATGCATTTCTTTTCCTATAGCAATATAGACTTAAAAAGAAACAGTCTGAAAGCATACCTAGACATAATACGCAGTGTTACATATGTCTAACGTCGTACCGCCTGATTACCATGCATTTCTTTTCCTATGGCAATATAGACTTAAAAAACACAGTCTGAAAGCATACTTAGACATAATACGGAGTGTTACATATGTCTTACATCGTACTGCCTGATTACCATGCATTTCTTTTCCTATAGCAATATAGACTTAAAAAAACACAGTCTGAAAGCATACTAAGACATAATACGCAGTGTTACATATGTCTTACATCGTACTGCCTGATTACCATGCATTACTTGTCCTTAAGCAATATAGACTAAAAAACACAGTCTGAAAGCATACTTAGACATAATACGCAGTGTTACATATGTCTAACATAGTACTGCCTGATTAATATGGATTACCTTTTCCCAAAGCAATATAGACTTAAAAAAAAACAGTCTGAAAGCATATTCAGACATGATACACAAAGTTCACTTTGAAGAAAACATCATCCGGTCAAAACTACATGTTAAGGTTAAACTAACGTTTTTTTACATGGATTGTGAAACAAATTCTTACAACGAAGATTATTAACTCTCTAGTCTGCTTCCTGGAAACATAACATGTACATGCACCGAACGTGGATTAATGAAAGGTCGCAAGGCAGATCCCGCTACTACATATATACCACAAACTATGAGAGACGAGCATTTCAAACAAAAATGTTTATTCGAATATCATCTCAACCCATTTTTTCTTGAACTCACTTTGTTGCATCTACTGAACATCCCTTAACATCGGCTGTGGCAGGCGGGAATCGAACTTTTGGAGTCAAACTCAAATTTCGCATTGTTGACCGGACACCCTTTTTTTCTTTTTCTTTTCCAAAAGGAAGTAGGAATTTCTTATTAATACGACTTTCAACACATCTGCTGCAGATAGAACAGAAACTACACAATCCAGTGTAACAAAAGACGAAAATTACTCAACACTGATATTTCTTTCCTGTTTCCGATACATTGGAGTTTCGAGACATTCTCTGTGCATAAACCTACGTGCTATAAATTGGGATTTTATAACCCAATCCCCGATTCTCATCTCGGCTCATTTTTCAATACTTTAACTCTTTATCACCTGCAGACGATTTTTTTAATGGAATCAGACGACATTAGTAAATCTTTGTAAACAGGCGAAAAACCTTTAAGTTCTGATTTTGTTGTATGTAAATACATTCAAAAAGCATTGTGGTATAAGGAGAAATTGCTTGTTGCAAGCAATTTCTCCTTTTGCCACAATGCTTTTTGAAAGTCTTCTGCTGCAAGACCCAAACATATGGCGTTAGGAGGTAATGTATTAACCGGTTCTATGGAGTATTTAGACAGTAAGAACCCTTTCAGTAGCCTCGCCAAAGGGCGGCACGATGCAATTCTATCTGTACATCTCTTTCCTCGTACAATTACGCCCGTTATTATCGTTTCATTGCAGAGAGTTGCGTGCATGTTTTACTCATATATCTATGTCACTGCAACGCACGCATGCACCGGACAACACGGGATTTCGTATCAATCACACGTTTTACTCACGTGAAGCTCTTTTCTAGTCCAACTTGGAAAGAATATAGTGTGAGCTAATGATTAAAGGGACCAAGTCACAATTTTCTAATTGTGAAAGTCACCAAATATGCGTTCCATAGATATGAGACTATGAACCCTACCTTTACCTTTATCTTTTGTGCTCTGGGAGTAATAAACGTTAAAATTCAATATTAAAAAAAATCATTTTGTCTAAACAAAAGAACGCCTCCTTTTTTTTTTATTTCAAAGTTACTGAAACCCCGTGCTTTAGTAATATAATGTAGAATGAGCTTGTTGCCTACGAAATAAACCCATTTAAACCGTTTGCAATATTTGCAATTCACACGATCTTTATCGTTTCTATACCATCATAAAAGGGGTTGAGAAGTTGTCAAAGACCTAGTGTTATGTTATATTAGAAATATATGTTATTATTTTATGTGTAGCCTCGCCAAAGGGCGGCACGGTGCAATACTATCTGTACATCTCTTTCCTCGTACAATTACGCCCGTTATTATCGTTTCATTGCAGAGAGTTGCGTGCATGTTTTACTCATATATTTATGTCACTGCAAAGCACGATGGGCATCACGGGATTGCACATCAATCACACGTGTTACTCACATGAGGCTCATTTCTAGTCCAACTTGGGAAGGATATATGGTGAACTTCTGATTAAAGGGACTAAGTCAGAATTTTCTAACTGTGAAAGTCACCAATTATGCCTAGAATAGTTACGAGACTATTAAACTTACCTTAACCTTTATATTTTGGTGCTCTTGGAGTAATAAACGTTTAAATATGATGTCAACAATCATTGTTACTAAACTTAATGATATTTATTGGTAAATAAATGTTTTTATGTACAGACAACTACAACATTTTCCTGTTTTGGAGTAAGAACTCTTATTGTTCTGTGTACACCTCAATTCAAATGCATTCGTTACTCACAAAATAAACCCGTTTAAACGGTTTGCAATATCTGCAGTGCACATGAATAATGTCTTTTCTATACGGTTATAAACGGTGTTGTTAAACTGCAAATGATCTAGTCTTATATTACTTTAGAAATCTGTGGTGTCATTTTATCGGTAGAAGACAATTTGTTTTAAAAATTAAGCTCTAATGGGGTAAAATGCATAAGGACACTACCAAGAAACCAGAGGTGCCGATGGGACTTGAACCCGGGACCCCCGAGTTCTAAGACTTCCACCTTGAATTCAGGGGCACACAGGACCATTAACACATTACCGCCTAACGCCACATATTTGCCTCTTAAAGCAGCCGACTTATGAAAAGCATTGCGGTAGGCGTCTGGTTCACGTAAACAATGTCGTCTGTAGATGGTAAAGAATTAAGCCCCCTTTTCTAATACACGACAGCTGTAATCTATTTGTCTGGAGTCATTAGATTCAGATCTATTTTATTACGAAATGATCCAATCTAATAAAATATGAGTAGTCCCATGATTTTCCGGGAAATCGCTAACAGAATACCGGGATATGCACACTAAACGGTGAACGGCCCTTCGTATCGGATTTTGTGATTGTTTCTATTTTTCCTTTGTATTTATGTAGTATTTGCATCGCGTCAACATTATTAAAGTTTCAACTGTATGGCTCTATGAACGACTTTTAACGATGGAGGTAGACTTCATACCAAACTGCCCATAAGGGCTAGTCAAGCTGGGTAGAACCACTTGCTTTCTGTTAGTCAGCTGGGAGGCTGCCTCTCATGAAAATCAAAATGCCGTCACAGGGATTTGAATCTGGGATAGGTTAAATCTGAAAGCAGCTGACGACAGTTAGAAAAATATTCTTGAAAAAGCAAGAGCAAGAGAACACAACATTTCCTTATTACATTAATTATGTAGGGCTTATCGAGGTCCCTCTTTGTTTGGCTTCTGATTTTAGCTTGGCCATTAGTCTCATGTAAATATTGTTTTCATAGATATGAAGACGCGATGTACGCCTCCGTTTAAGCTTTCCCCATATCAGACATTATAATCAGTCCAATTTGAAGACAACACTACATGGTGACGAACATAATTTTATGTATTTGCTTATTCATGTATACCTCAAATTGACTCATCAAAAGTAATTCGAAACCAGTGTGACAAAAAGGTAAATTGCACCATTGGCCTTTAACCACACTGATTTCTATCCATCAAATAGATGCTGATTTCTCCTTTTTTCTTTTTTTTTCCTTATTTTTCTTTTTTAAATTCGACTGCTGCCAAATGCCTTAGTGCGTGTTATAGTAAAGGGCTTTCCAGAGGAACAATCAAAGCAATTTACAGCGCAAAAGCTTTGGTGAACATTCCGTGATATTTTCCTTATTTTCATCGTTTGCAACAATGGTTATTAATGAAGCCCTGACAGGAAAGTCAGTAAATTGTAGAGGATTACACAGCAATTTAACCCGACCCAGTGATTACTTCATCGCAGACGCTCCCAGCATATTGCATACACACTTTAGCAAACCCACATTCACAGCATGTTTCCAACGCAATCAAGTTCAGTTTAGTTGTTTTTAAGGTGTTTATCGCCATGTCAACACTTGTCCAGTCATATTACGGCTTCCAGGGATCCACGAAAGGTGTTAGTGGGGCTCCAAGCCGGGACCCACGAGTTCTAAGTATACAACCTTTATCTCCTCGGCCATACGAGTTCAGTTTAAACGTAGTTATTTGGCATTACTATGACTTATCACTTTCGATTCTGCGTTCTGGACACATAACCGGTACGTGCGCCAACTGTACATTGGGAAGTTGCGCTGAGATCCCTTCTACTCGTGGTATCAAACACACGACATTACTTTACCTACAACAAACGATGCTCTGCTAAACGCAACATATCCGCCTTACCTAACGCTAAACATACTATATGTCATAAAGCTTTACAAAATAAACATATACATTACATCGGGTAAATAAAGGAATTAGATTTGGCAACAGGATTTAGTCATAAGTTCTTCCAACGTAGATTCGGTAACCCCTATAATAAAGGTTTGCTACTTATATATTGTTATTCCCTACAATGGTTTTCACATGTCCAATGTTTTCGTTAGTTTGATCTCAAATTCAGATACTGAGAGTAGCAAACAGGTAAGATCACATGCCAGCCCCCAATTCACTTAGCGGCGGGACTGAATCTAACCTATTTGCATAAGCATGAAGTCGACCAACACTATAAGGGTTAGAGAGCAATTCTAAGACTAAACATATACAGTAATATCTCGTTAATCCGAACATGTCCGTTCCCAACAAAACGAATTATCCGGACTCATCAAGCAAGGCCTGGTCTGTACATATTTAGACATAAACGGTTTATATGCACTTGTATACTTATGAACCTTTATCAATCTTCTGATAGGGCAAAAACATTGTGGGTCAAGGAGAAATTGCTCGTCACGAGCTTGCTTCGCCTTTTTATCTTTTAACACATACACATGTTTTTAGCATCTTATACTATACAATTTGAACATTGTTATTTATCTATATAGACTAGCATTGTTTAAAACACTTTTCATAACCTTTGTTTTTCACAAAACATTATCCGTGAGCTAGTGGTTTTTAAATGGCCTCTTTATGTTGATATTTGTTTTCGTACAATATATGTTGATATGAAAATCAATATCTGATATCAAAGAATGAAGAAATTATTTAGAAAACACAATTCAGATTAGTGTGTATGATTAAGAACACTTAAACATGTTTGACGAGCCTCCAGTGCGGATTTTATGTATGTAACTAAAATGATTAACAAAGTTTTATCATGATTCGACATGAGAGCATTAAAAAGGTGAGATGGTTTTACATAATAACACTCAGTAATATTTCATTTTCTGCTTATTTGAAAGGTTTCACAAATACATAAAACATCGGTATTGAATTATTTAGGCAAATTTCCTGGAAATGTAGAGTATTCTGACATAAGCTTTCTGCCGCTTGTCTCGTTGCCTATATTAGGCTGTCACTCATATTCCATGCCATATATTTAAATTCGTATTACGGATTTCGGTAATTCACGACATTAGCATGCGTAAAACGAGGCCAAGAGAAATGGCGGCATTACGGGAGTGTTAACAGCTTTAAGGCGTTACGTACACCGAATACTAACGAGCTCAGTGGGGGGAAAAGTGGCAAAGTTTATTTTCGGCTCAAATTGTAATCTGGAGTCAACGCGTTAAATCAATGTTTTTAACAATTTTGAATAAAAGAATTAAGATTGACGTCCTTAAGTACATACTATTGTATTAGAACAACGAAGGAATTAACCCTTAGAATGCTGGGTAATTTTCTAATGATATATGTTTTGTGTCTTCTGCTTTCCATAATATTAAATATCTGCTTAATTTTGATGGGGAAAGAAACACAGAATAGCAAACAAGTTAGATCACAGGCAAGCCGCCCATTTACTTGAAATCGGTTTCAGCGCTGTAAGGGTTAAAGTCTTTTGAAAGAAACACATGTATTTCACCGGACATCGTTTCTTTTGACCTTGTGGTGTTAGTAAGTTTGGTCGTAAATAGTGATGACAAGAAACAGTGTAAGTTTACGCCTGATTCAAGTATTCGTATTTGTGTTTTTTGAAAACAACAAATTCTCTAATGCATACAATTCAATTCAATTATTTTTAATCGGCATACACCGATTCGAATTGCCATGATAAAGGAAACATAATAGTAATAAGCCGGGAAATGTGCTTCTGATCTAGGTGTCCTTATGTGTCATCAAACTTCAGTTTTTGGACTGTGCTACGTCACACACATGAACCACATATCGAGGCCTACTAGTTTATCGATTTAAATTTGCAAAGAAGCCCTTTTACTCATGTATTCATACTCATTAAAATAAGTTCTACGCGGACTTAAACCTTCGTAAAAAGTAGGCCATACTTCAGATTTACACACCCGTTGTTTACATTCGCTTTTTTGTTTATTTTCTGATATGAATACATTTTAGTATGTTGTTTATTGCAGAGTATTGAACATTCGATTAGCTCCACCCACAGGTTCTTTAGAGGCCAATATCGCCGGTCAATAAAGATGTGGTAAAAGTATGGTAGATAGACAGCTCTTTCACGATGTAAAAACAAACTCATATTTGCAAAGAGCGGTCAAGTAATTTGTTAGAATAGAGGGAACGACTGTATAATTGACATAATTGGGTGGGCTTGGGCCGAGTGGTGATAAAAAGGATAGTTTGGTATTCCCCACTAACCGACCGAGTTAGGCAGGATAAATGGTAAGTATTAAAAGAAATACAAGAATGTCATACCCTACTGTAATCTGAATGATCAAGACGTTGTATTTATACAGTTACAGATTGGATCATCCGAGTTAACCCAACTGATTTGTGTCGTGTTTAAAGGAATAACCTGTGCGAAACTCATATATCATTTTAATCAAAACATCATGAGATTAAGGATGCTTTTGTCATTCGTCCATTTTCTTCGCATAAAATCGTTTAACGCATCTGTTGAAAACTATGTTAAACCTATTTTGACTTTTTATGATGAGCAATTACTCTCGTTCAAAGTTCTAATCCATCCTAACAAATTTATAATAAACTTTTCTATTTTGCATCGATAACTATGAAAGCTTGAAGCTAATTTATTTCACTATCAATGACTGCTTCCTGGATACATAACAAGTACCCACTCCCTTTTGTGTATTAGTCCAGGCATTTTCACCATGTCGCTTTAACAAGTTCAACTTCAAATTATGCAACTGTCCCCAGTTGGTTTTTCAAAATACATCTTTCAAATATCTCACAAAAATAGTAATCAGTGAGTAAAGCAAATGCGATCGTTCCAGTGCATGTTTTTTACGTGATGTTACGCACGTTTATCCCTCCAAAGGTCCCTGACTTATGATTTATTCAACACCTCGTGTTCACGATTGCCACTAGGGATGCAACGAACTGAGAGAACTACCAATGTGGAGTGGGACATTCACCCAACCTTAGATCGTGAGTTTCGGCCAATCATCGGAAAACGTCGGTATATCATGTCCGTGAAGTTAACGGACATCGGTATATCACAGAAACAAACGATTTTGAGTTGAAATGGATCCGAGGACCCCGACTACGTAACATCTTTCCTTATACTCTGTCATAACTAATTGTTAAATAAGAACAAAAATCGAATGCATAACCTTTCTAATAGCCTAAGCACCTTTAGCATTATAAACATCTAAAGACATGTCAGAAAACAATTGTGTAATAGCTTAATTGGCAATGAAGAATAATAATCGAATAAACGACCCCATATTACATAACCTAAATACGCAGCCTAGTCATTTGTTACCGTGGTTACGTATTAAAGGGCTATACTAATTTTAGCGTTGTAAGCTTTGACATCTCATCAAAACAAATAACTTAAATAGCTATTTAAATGGTTTATGAAGAACAATACTCGAGTAATGCTAATATATAACATAACCTAAACATGAAGACCAATCTTTATTACCGTTATTATGTATTTAACGACAATTCTAGCATTGAAAGCAAAGGCAGGTCATCGAATCAAATAGTTAAGTTTGACTTGATCCGGGCTTCAAAAACAGTTTTCTGCATGAGACCGGAATCTGATTTCAAGAAGCTCATGTTTGCCATTTTAAAAGCCAATACTGAAACGTTTTATTACTGACAGCGAGTTTTGCGTGTATGTCATTAGATGCCTTTCATCGTGACCGTCCTGCATTTAAATGATCTCTCGTACAGATAGTATCCAAAGGGAAACGTTAAAATGGTGAACTTTACTACACCTGTATCATCACGACCATCTATTTCGGTCGTTTCGAATGACGGAAGGTAGGTATAGAAAGGCACAAATAAAGGTATATCAGACCGATGTAATGATGGGAACTTCAATAACCACCACTCACCTTGGAGTAATGAAAAGTAAGATCATCATTCATATAAAACACCCTTTAAACAGTTGACTGATTCAGCATAATAAATGCGCCGTATCTTCATCATACACTTATGAAATAGGGTGGGAAGTGAATCGCACAATTTCATGTACCTTCATGAAAATCTAAAATGTCATTTCATCCATAGAAGAAAAATTAATTCAAAAGATTAAAATCTTTTTCTGTTCGATTGTCCTTTTAAAACCCTTCTTCAAAGCAAATAGACCTACCTTTTCGGAAATTCAGACGACAGGCTAAAGAGTTCATCATTGTCTCTATTTCATTCGATATGACTATGATCATGCTTCAGGTAAAATACTTTATCCTGTCACTAGTGTCATTTGGGACCGATAACTAGGTACATTTGTGATATCCGGCACTAACTATATAGTACATGCACGTGACAAACCATGACGTCATAAGAACGACATGACGTCATATTTACATCATTCTCTACTTATTTTTTCGTTTTTTCTTATGTTTTATTTACATCATGTTTGTTTGAAAGAACACTTAAAGGTAACAGGATAAATAGAATAGATGGTTGGTGTCTTTGAATTGGAAAAGTTATCGGGCTCGGCTTCGGATTATTATCCGTTTCGCCTTCGGCTCACCGGATAATATTCCTAAGCCTTGCCCGATAACATTTCCGATTCACGACACCAACCATTTATTCTCTATGTATTTTGTTAAGGAACATCTAAGATGAAGTAATATTGGTTAGAGAATGATTTATTTTCTACAATTGATTTGATTTACTACTGGTCATCTATGGTTGAAAAAAAGTATAATCATTGTTTACAAGATAATTCGTTTGAACGGTTTTACTAAATCTGCAACTTAAATGCGTTTAATTTTCACATATATAAAAACGGTTTGGAACGGTAAATCACTAACATAAACTTATGTAACTTGAAAGAGATATGATGTCATTTTATCCATAGAAAACAATTCTAAAAATATTAAAATTTATATCTGTGTGATAGCCCTTTTAAAACACTACTGCAATGCAACTGGATGTAATTGGCGGCAAATTCAGACGACACACTAAAGAGTTAATCATTGTCTCTATTTTATTCGATATGACTATGATCATGCTTTTGGTAAGATACTGCATTTTGTGAAGGAACATCTTTGATGAAGTAATAATGGCTAGGGAATGATTTATTTTGTACAATTGAATTGATTTTAATAGTGAAATAATCTAATGCTTTGGCATTTATAAACCATAAGGCTCTCATCTAACAATTAAATTTCGGAAATTAATGATGACGTTCAGAACAGCTTTTGTGGTTTTAATGTGCCTTTATCAATTAACCACACTATGCAAAGCTTTTCGGAATGATATTACATACTCTAATTCAATAATACTTTAGTTCGAACCAATTTTAAATGACTCCTTTATTAAACCTGTTTATGCTTTTTCAAAAAAGGAGCTGATGTGCTTGTGAACGTTAATTGCTCTCAATCTATATTCATTTTTTTCTGTGTTTTTTTTTTCTTCTTTTTTTAATCAGTGCTGATTTAGTTTTAGCGTTAAAATCGACCAACCTTAAGCAATCCAAAATCTTTAAAATATCTTAATGTTATGACATGGACATGAATCATTTGGAAAGCTTTTGGTGGAGCTTAATAAATGACTTGCAACTTGTTTTGGACAATGGCTCCTGTGTGGCCCAATGGTTAAAGTAGTGGACTTGTAAGTTGAGGAGCCCCATGCTCGAGCCCAAGCAACAACGCTGGCTTCGTGGGAGTGTCATTTAAAACATTACCACTTAACGCCATATATTTCACCATATTTGCGACTTACAGCAGGCGACTTTCAAAAAGCATTGTGGCAAAAGAAGAAATTGGTTGTCACAAGCAGTTTCTCTTTTTGTCACAACGTTTTTTCCCCAATTTGTTCACATTTCACAACAGCAGAACTGAATTGTCTTTCACATGTTTACAAAGCTTTTCTTAAGTCGTATGTTTCAAGTAAAATAAAATGTCGTTTTCATGTGGTAAAGAGTAAAAAATGTCTTCAGAGCTTTAGCATAGTATTGATGAATACTAGGAAAACCGATGAATATAAGTAAAACATTGCTGAAATGACGTAAGACCTATAAAATAATTTAAGCTTTACATTGTCTCAAACAACGTTTTTTTCGATCTTATCTAAGGTGACTAATTTCGTAATATAATTGAAACATTGTTGACATGACGAAAAACCCATGCAAAACCTATTGAACTATTTATTGTCTTACGCAACGTTTATGTCTTATCTCAGATGACCGCTCCATACATGATTGGTTGAATGTGAGTAGTGATAGAGACTTTGAGACTGACAGTTATTCCTCGCGGGATCCCGGGAAATTATTGCGGCGAGGCCAACTCAATGTCCTCAACAACGACAGATCGTACGAGAGATCACTAATGATCGACGGAATTCCTGAGGGCCTCTCCGTGCGTGAATCATCTGGCCAAATAGGGTACTTTATCACGGACAAGCAGTGTTGGCAAGAAAAATAAGTGTGGGTTGGGGGGGGGGGTCTAAAAGTAATTCAGTATAATATTTTGTTTTCCTTTGTTTGGTGGGTAACGCCGTAAGATCATTTTTTGAGTTATGTAACGGCTTTCTTTGGTTCACCAGTATAAGGCTTGGACTCTGAAGTCACTTGCCACAGGTCACTCCAACGAAACAATAAAAGTCGACGGGGGTCAATCCCGGGAGCCCGCGTTCTAAGTCCGTCAACTAAATCACTGGGCCACACATGATATTTGGATTTAAAATCGCGTCAACAGTATTTCATTAATTTTATATTGCGATGTCATATGATAGAAAAAGAAGACGAACATTTCATTTCAAAAGAAGCATACACTGCGTATGGTTGACAAAGAATAGTTATATCAAAAAGACTCCATTTCGGATATAATGGTAGGAGCAAAACTAAAAGCTCTGCTTTCGGAAGGGGCTCTGTCGAAGCTGGAGAGCAACATCGGAAATCCAAATCTAACATGACCAAATTTGAGCACACATTAATATGGTGAATCGTGAAGTCTTGTTCAATACGCGAACAATTCTGGAATGGAGGTCCCTTGGCGTAATTCGAGTTACTCGTTTTTACAAAGTTATTGTCTTCCTCGAATATACTTGAGTGGAAAAAATTCACGTCGGGTGCTTGATTTAGCGCTCCGATATCTTCAGTGTATTATTTTTTTTGTTTTTTAGACTATTGATTAATAGTCTTTGCGCAGGCTTATTCGGGAAACACTTTACATTAATGAATAAAACGAAAAGCTATATGATAGTGACTGGTAATTTGAGATCATAATATATAGATAGGTGAACTGTCTTCCCATATACAGCTTAAGTACATAAAACTGAATAAACTAAAACACAGACGTCGCTTTTCACGGCTTCACTGATTCACATGTTCACAGTTGCCCTCATATGTGTACATGAAAAGAATGCACTTGGGAGATCTAATAAAAAAGTAATTGTTTTGTACTCTATATATAATCCATATGATAAACAAATTCAAAGTTCATTGTTGATAAGCAAGGATAAAAGAGCACGCACCCCGAAAAATAATGACGTTTTATGTTGAATCTGCTAGAAGGGAAACCTCAACAGCTTTCAACTTATATCCTCTTGCAGTAAAACTCTAAATGTCGACGGTTAAAGACAGGAAGACCCTGGTTCGATAACCGACGGAGCCCTGCGTGCCCCAATGGCTAAGGCTGTTGACGTTCAACCAGAGGTCCCACTGGTGCCGCCGTTTTGTAGAAGTGTCCTATAGCTCTAAAAAAGCAATTTATCCTTTTAAAAGTAATCTGAAGCTACTGAAGCAGATATGGTAATACACGGTTTTATGGAGTATAGGGCGATGTGCAAAGAAGATTAGAAAAAGATATATGATATCTTACGTCATTGGTAATTGTAAACGCATAGACAGTATCTAGGACCTAACTAAATATCAAAGGTCAAACGCCCACAATAACATCTGGTTGTTTCGCGTACATTTTACAGTGCGTCTTGTATCTGTAATTGCTTAAGACATTTCGTACTATGATTTTGCAATTTTCTGTCCAAACTTCTGACTGCCTTCCTTCATGAACGGAATTATTCAGTGAGAAGCGTCGAATTTTTCTTCAACAACATTTATGTCTATAGTACGGCTGTCAAATCTCTAAATTATGTTCTTATCATATCATTTCTTGACCGAGCAATATTCTACCAAAGCCCCCGGTTACCTTCAAACATAAACACAATCATTCTGAAAGGATGGATTACATGTGTTTTTGATTTTTTCAATTTTATATTCAGGCTATATGAGCACCTGTTTATACTCGCAGTATTTCACCATGTGCATGCGTAATCTTCGTTGCACATCTCTGATAGCTTTTCAAGACAAATTCCTTTTTTTCGGTGAGACAAATGCATTTGATGCAATTGACGACATTGAACACCCAGTTAATTCTTTAAGTTACTCGTTCACAGATGAGAATATTTGAGAGTCAAAATTAAATGCCGTTGAAACAATATAGAATTTGTATAATGTTGTATAACATGCAATTTCAAAACAATATGGAAATTCAAAATAATATAGGAGTCAATGTATATTTAAGTGCATACAGCATGTTAGCGGAAGATACCAAACCCGTTGCAATGCTTTTTGATTCTTAATACATAATTTGCTTTTCACGGCTGCATATGTTCATATTTGTCCTCATATATATTCTTTGTAAATCAGTACCTGGAACACCACGAGATCGTTTATATGGCTGCATCGCTTCACATTTTCTATCGTATTTGTACGTGGCACATGTGTACTCGGAAAAATCTAATAAAAGCTAATTATTTTGAACTCTTGTATAATCCTAAGCTTAAACGAACTCTAAGTTCACTGTTGATAAGAAAGGATAAAAGATCACGCACTCCTAAAAATAATGACGTATTGTGTTGATTATGCTGAAGAAAAAAACTCGACAGCTTTTGGAAATGCGTCCGCTTGAAAAAAAAGATGTAAACGTCGAGGGTTTTAAGCAGAACGACCCTGGTTCGATAATCGACGGAACTCTGTGTGTCCCGATGGCTTTGTTGTTGACGTTAAACTGTCGGTCCCGCTGGTACCGCTGGATCGTGGGAGTGCCCTATTGCTCTAAAAGAGCAACTTATCCCTTTTTCGGAATCGTTTCAAAAGTAGTCTGAAGAAGATGTGGCAATATAAGGTTTTATGAAGTATAGGGCAATGTGCAAAGAAGATTATAGATAAATATACGATCTCTGACGTCATTGGTAATTGTAAACGCACAAACAGTATCTGGAGGTTAAGTAGGACCTAACTAAATATCATAGGTCAAACGCCCACAATTACATCTGGATGTTTCGCGTACATTTTTCAAACAGTTGTATCATATTACAGTGAGTCTTGTATCTATACTTGCTTAAAACATTTCCTAACATGCCTTTGCGATCTTCTGTCCAAACTTCTGACTGCCTTCCTTCATGAACGAAATTATTCAGTGAGAAGCGACAACATATATGTCTATAGTACGGCTGTCAATTCTCTAAATTATGTTCTTATCATATCATTTCTTGACCGAGCAATATTCTACCAAAGCCCTCGGTTACCTTCAAACATAAACACAATCATTCTGAAGGGATGGATTACATGTGTTTTTGATTTTTTCAATTATATATTCAGGCAAATGAGGCAATATGAGCACCTGTTTATACTCGCAGTATTTCACTATGTGTATGCGTAATCTTCGTTACAAATCTCTGATAGCTTTCTAAGATTAATGCTTGTTTTCGTTGAGACAAATGCATTTCATGCAATTGACGACATTGAACACTAAGAAAATTCTTTAAGTTACTTGTTCACAGATGAGGATGTTTCAAGTTTAAATTAAATGCCGTTAGAATAATACAGCTTTTGTTTTGTTGTAGAGCATGCAATTACAAAACAGTATTGAAATTCAAAATACAAATGTAGTTTGGGTGTAAATGTATATTTAAGTTCATATAGCATGTAAGCTGAATATCTCCAAACAAATGCAATGCTTTTGATTTTGATACATATTTGAACCCTTAACCCTTTCCCAAACAACACATTTTTGACCGTCCTAAATTGAAAGAGTTTGAAGACGACATTTCAAAATGTGATGACGTTGAACAATATTCATCAGAAAGAGCAAAAAACCTTGTGGGAAAAGGAAAAATTGCTCGTTACGAGCAATTTCTCCTTTTCCAACAGTGTTTTCTAAAGTCGTCTGCAACAAAGTCGTCAAATGTCGTTATTGTTCGGGAAAGGGTTAAATAAGCTGTGATACTAGGCCAAGACGTCCGCCTCGGGATGGGGAGGTCGATGGTTCGAGCCCCACGGGAGGCGATTGTCCGGAATATTTTTCTCATGTGACTTGTTTCCAAATGGCCGGTTCGTGAGCCGCGAGCTAGTTACATTAATGTTTACCGACTTATATCCGCTTGGTGTCTGGCAAAGTGATAGAAGTTGGGAGGTACTTGGTATAATCAGTAAAAAAATGTCTTATAAGCCAAACTGACTGGCCCATTCACAAGGGGACAAACAAAACCTTTTCTTTTACTACTTTTCTCTAACAATCATTCATTCACGTCTGTGAACAAGCAGCTTAGAGATGTATTAACATAGGGTTTAAAAAATAAATAGGCAACAATCTTTATATCCTTTGACATGGACAAATTTATCAATTTCTTGGTCGGTTTAACGAGGCGAATGATGCATGTAAGAATTCTGAATTTAATTCGCAAATTGCAGATTAGATTGATCGGAATCAAGTCACGCGATAACAAATGCGTTTTTGTTTGATACAGTACAATCCCCCGGGTAAAATAAGGATAATTCCATTCATCATTTATAATGATATAAGCGACTTGATTAAATTAGCGTCGTTGCATTAAAGGGACTATCTAATAACTTGTGCTCTGTGAGCAGTAGCCGTTAAAAATGTTTTTTAAACAATAAGTATCGCTCAATTGACCACTTGTGCTGAAACCCATGATTTTATTATCAAATTGAGAAATGAACATTCGTGCCTTTCAGAGCTTTGATGAGAAAACGCATTAAAAGAAAATAATAAAAAAAAAAACTCATTATAGATAGATATGAGAATCTTGATCAAGCACCTTGATAAAAATCAATATAGTATTTGTGGAGATTTTTAGAAGTGACTTACTTGATAAGCACAAAGCGACATGGCAGATACTTGTAAACGTCATGACAGAGATTCCAACTAAGGCGGGAAAAGAATTATAATTTGTGCCTACATACCCCCAAACGTCTTAGTCGTGAAGCGCGCTTTACAAAATGGGATGTTACTCTTGGCAAAAAACTTGAAACAAACCGATAATACGAGATAATTGTTTTCCATTATCTTAAAATTCATTTTGAACTCTGAAAAAAAGAGCAATATTCCCTGATCTTAAAGATATTAAAAGATATTCAGAATTGCGTAAAGTACTGGTAGAATTCCGAGAAATATTTTATCGTGAAAATTAAACTCGCACAGTATGCACAATTCACCTAATGACAGGATTCAAGGATGCTATTAGCCAATTATTGTATGAATTAACTCGGTCTTTATGCGACCATATTAACTGCAACATGCAAATGGGAAAGAATAACACAGTCTATTCGAGTCTTAAGTGTAGTTGGTTTGTTTAACTGTTTAATTCAACGATGTTTCCATCAATATTCAACTGTATCACGGGGAATGTTCACCTATAGATGTAATTTCATCTACCCTGTCATCAGACCAATTTACGGAGCGATAACAGGGTGCAGTATTACATTTTTCATATCCGTCATTGGGTACTGTGAGCGCTGTGGGCACCTGTTAGTATATTTCCTTTTTGTCTTACTTTTTCAGTTTTTATTTTCATTGTATTAATCCATATAGATAACAGGATAAGTAGAATAGATAGTTAGTGCCTTTGATTAGGAAAGGATATCGGACTCGGCTTCGGATTATGAAATATTCCTACGCCTTGCCTGATTCCATTTCTGATCACGACACCAATCATCTATTCTTAATGTATCCTCTGACAAATACCGAGCGTAATTGTGACATATGAACAGGACGTTTAAACACAAGGACATGGCTTATAAGTCATGAAAAGCGACTATTTGGTTTGATTCGGACTGAAAGCCCTTTAAACGATACCTCCATCATGTAGCTGAGGTTAGGACAGCTTTCCATGTACCTTGTAAAGAAACGCTTTAAACAGAGTCTAGATTACTATTTCCTTTTCAACCATTCGAAAGACCTTTTGCCAAAACATGTAAGGGGGGGGGGCGATGCTTTGGCTATCTATTATTGAATCTTGTATTGCTTACTGCTCGGTATGGTTTTTACGACTTGTTAATGAGTTATTCATAATGCATACATAATGCATTAAATATATTATTTTTTAAGATGAACCGTCAACAGAAAATGCATGGAACCATTGTTAGTAACAGCAAATTCTCCTTTTGTCGCAATGATTTTAAAAGGAGATCTCGAAGAAGGAGAACCACCGGTTTGTAGGTCAGGAAACTGCCGCTCAGGTTCATTAAAAAATACCTTCATCGGATTTGGGCCCTGCGATAAGAGTGCCCATGCGATTTCATATTCTGCACTATAACCACTAGGCAAAACAAAACGCTAATCATGTAATTTGGCCTTGTTGAAGGCAGGGCAAACATGTGTAATGATTTCCAGTTGCTCTTGAAGCACGGACCAATGGTACCATCATACAAAGGCGCATGCGCGCGCATGCCCATTCATCTAACTCGGATCTGAATTAGCGGCCCGTCATAAGTTGTCATCCGCTATTTATCTTGCCCATTGAACAAGTGCGTCACAAATTATCCCCGTCCTAAATAGATTTGTCACATTACGCGGCCTGCCGGGTTCATAATCGATCCAGCAAAGCTTTCTCGACGGTAAGACGTGTCTAAAAGGAAACTCCGTGACGCCATTGTGATTGACGAATGCTGATGTAACAAAAGACTTCCCGTTGGCATTTTTCTTAAGACAGGTTGTTTCTTTGTACTTAAAGATTGAATGTACACGTGGTGACAGATTTGCGATGGACGAATATTAATACCGCTCTCTCAGAGCGCGAAGCGCTCGGAGAGCGGATAACGGTAACATACGTACGAGTAACAAGTTATGTTAACACCGGTTATACCATTAGCAAAAAAAAAGGTGGCTTCCGGTTTACCTAAAGGAGAAAACTCGGGTTTGCTTCGGGTGTTTCCGGCTTTACGGAATAGACTGGTTCTATCTAAATTTATTTTCAAGCATTACCTTTATCTACCAATATATCTACCAATAGTGAACCATTCCTTGTAAAGAGAAAACTCGGGTTTGCTTCGGGTGTTTCCGGCTTTATGGAATGGACTGGTTTTACATAAATTCATTGCCGCTCATTGAGTTTATTTCCGCCAATCATGAATGAAACATAAACCATTCTATCGAAAAACAAAACACGAACAACAGGATCGGCGCCACCGCTTCAAAATTTAAATTGGACACAGTGTTCAACTCCTTGAAAGGACAACGTATCGCCGGTTGTAGGTAAGAGATCTTTTTGTACTCTTTCATTTCGTTATAAAACAGTATATCTAAATAGACCATTTTCACCAAAATTCGTCATAGAAAAATCTAGAAGGCGAGCCCTCGTCACGCCTCGCTGAAGATGCTTCCTCTAAATAAACATCCATCCGAAAAAAAACCTTCTCCCTTTTCAGTAGAACTACAGCGTTCATTTTTTGGTATTACAGTACATGTTCCCTGCAGTAATGGGCTAGAAAATGTGTGTTGTCCACGGTGAAATAAGTGTTCACATTCTATCGATTCGTGATTACACCCTGCTGTTTGGCATAATCTAATGTTTATGTAGACGGTCTATGTCATTTTTGCGGTGTGTAAGGAAAGGGATTGCCTAAAAAAAGCATTAGGTACACATCGTGTTGTAGATGGAATACACTTTTATGCTGACCAATAAAGCAACGATGTCAACTCGTCAGTTGCTGACATGGATTATTTGTTATTGTTGGAGCTTTTAAATTGAGTACAAGGTACCTTCTTGACAATTTAATAGCGTTATGGTCCGATAGTTTAAATAACAATGACAGCGTAAATTTCCTTGTCAAAAGATGAAATACCCTGTAAAGTATTTGGTTATATATGTCACCTTATTCATTTGACAGTATTTTATTTTACTCGATTCAAATGAAAGTATTATTCCCAAACATTGAATTGTTCTTGCAAGTGATAATTTTGGCACAAGGGTTTATGGAAAAAGATCCCTTAGTTGTTTTCTCTTTATTTAACAGAATGCATGATGGTTGGGAATATGACGATTTCAAACAAGCTTCCAAAGAAGAGATGATGCAGATCTACATAAACATTGACTCTGTTTTATAATACAAGTAAGTACAAGCGACAGTGGCACAGTGGTAGAGCGTCGGACTACTGTACCGGTGGTCCCGGGTTCGAATCTCCGTGAGGCGGGGTGAAAACTGCCGGGACTAACCCACAAACCGGCGCGATTACTGGTGTATTGTCCAGGAAGCAGTCATCGAGAGTGACACGATGGGCTTATATAGCCTCCTTCACAATCGATGTAAAACAAATTAAACAAACAAACAAACAAACAAGTCTTTCTCAGGCCACTTTGAACTTTACAAACATAAGTGTCATAAACATAGAGGATAGGTTATGAAAGCAATATAACAAAGAAGCAATCTCTCAAATGTCAAAGCAGTTTTTCTCTTTAATTCAAACATCTCTCATTAGATTTTACTATAGATAACAATGCCAGCATGATTTTCCTTTTCCAAAAATGAAATACCCTGTAAAGTATTTGGTTATATATGCAACTTATTTGCTTGGCAGTATCTTATTTTACTTGATTCCAGTGATAATATAATTCCCAAACATTGAATCTTTCTTGCAAGTGAGAATATTGGACCAAAAGTTTATGGTAATAGATGCCTTAGTTGTGTTTTCTTTATTTTACAGAATGCATGATGGTTGGAAATATGACAATTTCAAACAAGCTTCCAAAGAAAAGATGATGCAGACCTGTATGAACATTGATTCTGTTTTATAGTACAAGTAAGTAGATCTACATGTATATTCTTTCTCACATCCCTTTGAACTTTACAAACATAAATGTCATAAACATAAAAGATAGTGGTGAAAGTGGTGGACTCGGAACTTGAGGGGGAAGGGGGGCAGGGGCCAGTCCCACCAAGACCTTTTGTTTCCTGGGAATGGCCTTTGGCAAGTCACTTCAGAGCCCTAGCCTAGTACTTGGGTATCCAGGAAAGCTGCTCGAGAACTGAAAAATGTAGGTACGGCACTGATGGAGAGGACCCATATGGGACCTGTGTCAGTTAATGACTCTAATCTAAATCGAATTATAACAAAGAATCAATCTCTCAAATGTCGAAGTGGTTTTTCTCTCTACTTCAAACATCGCTGATTAGATTATAGCATAATAACATAATATGATATGCAGCACAGTATTCAGGAAACAAGCAAGTTTGACAAAGGTTGGAATTCTTAACATGTCCTCCTTATATTACTTTGTTTTTCAAAAAAAATAGTTATACATAAACGTTAATGAATTTGGTGTTACTCACAATTTGTAACTGACTTTTCCTTTGTTCTTTTTTGAAAACCTTGGTTTGACAGAGAATGAAAGCAAATAAATCAAGACAGGTTGAAATATAGATTGTTATCATCAATCAGTTCTTTTTTCCTGTTAAATTACTGCTTCAATTGATTACCATGGGGAAAGAATTATTTCAAATGTTACCAATTAAGAATAATCAGTCAGTTAAATGTAGCCAGTATTGGCAAAAGATTGATATTTTTTATTTTTCTCTCTTAACAGCCAAGACTGATGACTAACTGGTAGAGTAAGGAAGAGGTAACAACATCAAAATATGCTTGAAGATCACATGGATTTGGTACAATCAAAAACAGATGAAGATTTACATGGACGCCTGATTACCCTAAAACTGTTGATATGTTTGACTCATGAAAAGACTTAAAGCTTAGTTTTCTCTTTAAAAGACTTTCAATGATAGTGTTTAGTGTTATTTGGTACTGATAACATCAAATGACAATAATATAGAAAAACTGTGATGGACTATGGAATATTCTATATTGATAACAATGTCACATATGTCTTATGGTACTCTTTTCTTTTGTTTCAAGAAGCCTTCAAAAATTCAACTTGACCCTTTTCCAAACAACAAAATGTCGACTGTCACAAATTGAAAGAGTTTGCAGACGGCATTTCAAAATGTGATGAAATTGAACAATATTCTTCAGGAAAAGCAGAACACCTTGTGGGAAAAGATAAAATTGCTCGTTGCGATCAATTTCTCCTTTTCCCACAATGTTTTCTAAAGTCATCTGCAACAAAGTCGTCAAATGTCGTTATTGTTTGGGAAAGGGTTAATCAAATTAATGAGACAAAAAGCATGCCCATACTATATTTAGACAACTTAGTCAGCCTGCAGCATACCAGTAGAAGACAGAAACTTGTCATTATTCGAATTTCTTTTCTTACAATTGCATGTGTATGAAATGTTTCAATGAAACAAAGATGGGAGTTTAGTTTAAATTTTAAGCATACATCAGTGTAAAGTTATTGTTTTCTTTCAGTATCTATGGTAAACCCCTTGATTTTCAACACAAATTTTTAATCAATTATGGCAAAGGGAAATTGGCTCAGAAAGCACATTTTCCTTGTCACAATTGTTCTATTCATTGGTCAAAGAAATTTTTAATTATATCTGTTATTGCTTTAAATTTCAAACAATATTTTGGAAAAAATGGATAAACATCTTAAGAATGTATGTCATAGAATATTTGTTGACATGTTTTTTTGGAAAAGCTAAAGTTGATCATGAATGTTTCTGCCATATGCTTCCAACTTTAAGGAGTTTTTTTTTTTCAAACTGAAGATCAGGAAAATGTTTTTTCAATTAATGTGTTAGAGCAAGGAATTTGACTACATGAACAAATGCTGTCTGCTGATTTTCACTTATGTCTTTTAACTACATTTTATTAATAGTTTATTGCATATCATTTTGTTTTGCATTTCTTGTTCTTTAAGTTCTTTGATAGATAAACGCATATCCATTCATTTATTTAATTGATAGTCGGCCCCCGACAAAACAATATACATATAAAGATTAACATGTACAGCCAAAGGTAAAGCATGTTTAAACAATATACATAGGAGGTTGTTGAAAGCAATCAAAATAATTACAAAACAAAGTCTACTAACTCTTACTCATAATGCATTGATAAAATTTTCTCTTTTTTGGTAAGAATAGTATACAAACATAGCAATATTGCGTACTTCATCTTTATTCTTACGTGTCAAAAGTAAATATCAAGTAAAGTAAATATGTGTGAAAAAGTTAATGAAGTATTAATCAAAAATTATAGAATCTTTTACTTTTATTTTAAAGTTAAACCAAAAACCATTTGGCTACAACAAAGCTATTTGTTGTATTTGAATGATCCTTTGGAGATCTGATAAGCAATTTATTTGGGATTTCCTTATCTACAGTAAAGAAAAATTCAAACAAATACCCGATTGGCTTTCTATATGATGTAATTTAGTTACCTAAGACTGTACAAGCAGATGAGTATGTTGTTGAATATTGTCTGATACTATTAACCCAAATGACCCTTCTTCATCACCAAATGACATGTTGTTGGTTCTCGTGATGATTTAACCCTTTCCCAAACAACAAATTTTTGACTACCAAATTGAAAGAGTTTGCAGACGACATTTCAAAATGTGATGAAATGGAAAATAATCTTCTGATAGGCCAGAAAACATTGTGGGTAAAGGAAAAATTGCAAATTGAAAAAACAGACAATTTCTCCTTTTCCCTCAATGTTTTCCAAAGTCGTCTGCAACAAAGTGGTCAAATGTCATTATTGTTTGGGAAAGGGTTAAACCAGTACTTACAACACATAATTTTGTGAAGAAAATTCTATGAATTCATGCAGAGACAGCCTTGTGGTTCAAATATTGTAATTTTGTGGTTCTGAATTGCATGAGCAGTTTGTTCTTACATGATGAATGTCTCATTATTGATGAAAGGCCCTGATACATAGCCCAAGCAAGCTAAACTTATACCCATATAAAACATACACCATCAAAAAAGTTTACCAGGAATCTGCAAGGAGACTTATTGTTTTACTGAGACTTATCTAAATGTGACAAAGATGACAGCTTTGTTACAAAATGAGTATTTGCTCCCCAAAGTAAGCCAATTCTTATACTTCCGCAAAGTTTTACTCTGAATTTAGATTGAAACACATATTCATTAATATGTAAGTTTTTTTTCACAAAATCCATGCAATTGAGTTGAGAGAGCGGTCTAGAGGCAATGCCTTAGTTCATATTATAAGAAAGGACTTCCCGTTGGCATGTTCTTAGTTAGATAGTTGTATCTTCGTTATGCGATTATATGGGTTTTACATCACATCAACATTATTTCAGTTATGTAGCGATACCCGACTATAAATGATGGAGGAAGACTGTATCTTTGTACTTAAATGTTGAATGCACATGTGGTGTCGCCATTGTGATTGACGAATGTTGATGTAAGAGTGATACCCCCCGTTGGCATTTTTGTTGTTGACATATTTATCTTTGTACGTAATTAACTGTTGAATGCACAAGCGGTAAAGCAATTGCGATGGACGAATATTGATGCAAGAAAGAACTATCCGTTGGTATTTTCTTTGAAGAGTTAAATGCTTGTACTTAATACACCCTTAGAATGCTGGGTATTTTTCTAAAAATAGTTTTTTGTATCACCTGCTTTCCAAAACGTTAAATATCTGCTTAGTTTTGATGAGGAAAGATAATCGGCGTAGCAAACAGGTTAGTCCAACCTGTTTGCATAAGCACGAAGGCGGTTCCAGCACTATAAGGGTAGAATGTTGAATGCACAGTTGGTGACACCATTGCGATTGACTAATATTGATGTAAGAATGATACCCGTGTTGGCATTTTTGTTGTTGACATATTTATCTTTGTACGTAATTAACTGTTGAATACACAACCGGTAAAGCAATTGCGATGGACGAATATTGATGCAAGAAAGGACTTCCCATTGGCATTTTCTCTTGCCAGCTGTATCTTTGTACTTTAGTGTTGAATGCGCAAGTGTTCAACCTACCGCAGAACGTTGTAATGACGTTGATATTAGAGTAATGAACTTGGCGTCACACGTTCCCCCTTCACGTGGGCACAAATCACGGACAGTAGCAGTAGATTTGAATTTTCTGGCAAGGTAATCTTCTGGCTGCCTTACGGAACACAGATGATTTAACCCCGGGGTCTAACTCTGCTTCCATTGATTAAGTGCCGGTCATTGCAATAAAACAAAAATATTGTTGACGCGATGTAAACGTGTACCACTAGCTTTAATTGTCCGTCACTTGAGTTGAAGGTTCTTGGTTTGCAACCTTGCCGGATTGACCCTGGCTTAATAGGAGAATACATATTCAATAATTACGAACTAGTTTACCTACTTTTGCATGATGAAAGGTGGTGAAATCTGATTTTGATATATTCATTTTAAGCCAGTTTCTCGTTTGCCTTTGTCCGTATAATGACTCTATAGCAAATTTTGGTAAAATGTCGTTTGTCCGTCAAGGCTTTTGGGCAAGCCGGGCAATATGGACACTTGATTTTTGCCACCCCTTTGACACGCAAAGCATATGCATCAATGCATCTGATAGAGTTTGAATCATGTTTCTAAATGGATCACGATACGTGTTCATCTGGGACCAAAATGACCATGATATCGATTCAAATTAAACAGAACAAAACGAAACGTCTACTGCCTAGAGTGCAATTTTGCTGCACATAAGCAGGATTCTTCAATTAATATCAAGGTTTATGTCTTTACAAGAAAATTAATTGGAAATTGTCGGGGAAAGTACAGTCTGAATTTTCCCGTCAGCAATTTCACTTCAAACATGTTAGAATTCTTTAATAGCATTGGCGTCAAACATAGGCAACTAACATCTATGGTGATTCTTTAAAGGAACAAATAGGGAGGATAAAGTAGGTGTTAATAAACAGCAATACTATTCGTTTAAGAGGCTCGGGAATAAAAGATACGAATGAAAAATATAATCAGATCAGTTTTAGAAGTATTTCATTTGAAAATGTTACAACGAAAGGAGATGGGCACGTTTTACTTGAAATGTCGAGGTCTTTAACAGTCGCCTGTTACATGTACCATGGCGGTTATATTGGTTAATCGAATGGTATCAACAGTTTTTCAGTGGCGTTATGGTCTTCCGGTACTCTCGATGTAGGGCTATGGCTCTGGATGGTCTTGCCAAGGATTGCTCCCAGTGGTAACAGTCGAGGCTCTAACCAAAGTGCTTAGAATTACACCTCGATCACCTGGCCAAGTAGAGCCCTTAAAGGCAATGGTGACCTTTACATTATTAACTGGATTAAGTGTGACAATGTTGGTAATATGACCAGATGCATAAGCCTTTGGGCGAAGCTATTTTTTCGTTTAAGATCGTCATTACTTTCGAATCAAACTACGCGTAAAATGTTTTTGATCCTTTGCAGCTTAATGTACAAACGCTACGTTCATTTAATAAGCCTAATAGAATGGAGTCTACTGTGATCGATATATATATATATGCTTCTGGATACCGTTTTACTAAACGACTTAAGAAAAATGTTTGTGTAAGTCAAAAGTGATAGTATCTTAAATGAAAACTCAATATTCTCATGTGACATGTCGTTGAAGGTGTTTTGGAGAGACGATTCTAACAATGTGGTACTTTGCAATTTTGAAGTAGGAAAAATGTTAGTTTGAACTAAGCAATATTTTTAGCATAGAATGTTTAGTAAAAGGGTACCCTAGTCTTTCCTTTCCATGAGAACTGCACAATTCTATTTCAAAGCTCAAGGCTGCTTTCCGACAAAAACACCACTTAATCAACAGTAAAGAGAAATGAAGAAACAACTTTGCAATGAATTCACTTCATTGCAGGAAACGATATTCGCCAAGACAGGGATTCAAACCCGAGCCGTTTGTATACCAAGTCGGACTTGCGAACGGTTGGTAGTTGTTAGGGTATAACATCTAAAATACTGGGGTCGTGCGGATTAAAATGCCGCTGACGGTACTAGATTTTCATGAGATGTCTTCTCCTGATGGACTTAGGGAAAGTCAATGGTTGTACTCCGAGTGACCAGCCCTTATTGACAGCCATACATTGGTTGCTCCTCCATATTTTATGATCGTGGCATATATAACCTTAATACAATTTAAGCGACGTAAGACCCCAATAAATCAAGCAGACAATGATAACCACCACTACAATTATCCTCCTACATGTTCTATTTTAATGGTGTTCGAAATCATTGGTCCTGTCGTGACATTTAGTTGGAATATAAATTGGCCTCACGCTATGGGCACTATCGATTACTATCAAATTTTGGGATGAAAACCTACAAGGTTTTCCTTTCTCGGCATTAAATTACATTCCGCTCAAAACCGCCATTTACTATTATGAATCATGACGATATACCCACTCCTGGGGGAATGAGTGGCAACGAATTCCGTTTACCCTAATGGAAGCCTCTGGAATTTCTTTCATTTAAAGGTCATATGTACAGGTTGGGTTTATTTCATAAAATTAAAATATGAAGTAAAAGAATCACATTGAAATTATTTGCAACATTTTAGCATAACGCATTACGTCATAAATCACCGTCATAGCGCACCGATTAATAAAGAGTCGTATGACTTACTTCCCTTTGCTGTGACGTCACTCGTGATCCACTGAATGCGCCATGTAAAGGGCGTGAAGAGCGAACGCTGGTTAGAATTGGTGTTTTTCTTCAAATAAACGATCCCAAAGTCATTGTTTGGATTGACAGCGCATTTTCTTTATTGAATATGATTCATTTTATAAGAATATCAATTTGAAAAAAGATAAATTAATAACTTAACCCGTGAATTTGCATGGATTTGTCATTGCGTAAACCTGTTCATATGAAAAGAACTGCTTGAATTTTGGACGATTTTCCTTGAAATAAATGATTCTTAAGTCATTGTTTGGATTGACAGTGAATTTTCTATACTGGATATTTTTCATATTATAAGAATAGCCATTTGAAAAAAATAAATTAGTGACTTAACGCATGAATTTATAAGGATATGTCAATGCGTTCATATGAAAGGAACGGCTTGAAATTGGGACGATTTTCCTCGAAATAGCAATCCTTAAGTCAATGTTTGGATTGACAGTGCATTTTCTTTATTGAATATGTTTCATATTATAAGAATATTCTTTTGAATAAAAAGGGTAAGTGACGTAACGCGTAAATTTGAAAGGGTTTGTAAATGTTTTCAATGTAAGAATCGGCTTGAAATTTTGACGATATTTGTGAAAACAGCTATTTTTATTAATATTTGTTGAAAAAAAAAGATTACTTTTTCGTCAATGATCGTGTATTAGCCTTAAGCTTTTAATTGAGTAGTAAACAAAGACATAGATCTGAATAAACGAATTGTCTTAAAACCGTACATCGTATAACTATTGACTGTCAAATTCACCCTTCATTGTCTTATCAATATATGAAATGAAACGGGAGAAGATCATAAATTGCGAACAAAAAAAACGTATTATAACCCAACTTACTTGTGATACGAAGGTTATCCTTTAACTCACATTTTCACCACACATCAACTTACTTGTGATACGTAGGTTATCCTTTAACTCACATTTTCACCACACATCCAAATTTCAAAACCAAACACTGGCACATTCAAGAGTATTCGTTAAAATCTTCCGACAACTTTCCATTAACTCCACCCCCAGTAAGAGGTCTATGATTTCGAAATTGATTCCGATGTCGTCTTTCTAGATCAACTGTTTTGACTTAAGAATTGTTCTTCATATTCACTTTACATTTATGTTCGTTTTCTCTCGTGTAAGTAGCCTTGACATATTGAGCATTTAACTTTTGGACAGGTTTAATAATTAACAGCTAAAACAAAAAAATCGTCATAGTTTAATTTTTCTTACAACCTTAAATAAACATATTTGAATTTATTTTTTATGATTTTGGAATTTAAATATCAATTTGACAAAACTTGATTTTGATGTTAAAACGTTTTTTTGTTGAAAACATAGAGTTAATACTGTTTTGGTGAATACTGATTATCATATACTTATTGAATTGTCAAACTATCCTAATAGAAAAGACAACATGTTCGCTTCTTTGAATATCATAACGACAAAGTATCAGACGTACGTCACTTTGAGGGATAAATATGTCCTGACACCTTATCAATCCAAACATCCTGTGAGAGTTTGGTGTTAATTGGTTATATCTTAACAATGGATTTTTTTAGATAAATTTAATTGCCGCGCATTGAAAGTGTGAGATTTGCCGCTTGTTATTTCATGTCTGGAATAGCAGAACGTGTCAGACCTGTTAATTAACAACAGAGATATTTAAGAGATTAACACCAGAGGCTATCTTTCGCCTGAACAATAAAGGACTTGAGACTTGAAACGTACTGTGCAAATGTGGCAGATTGGTGTTAATTTGCATCACGACCCTTAATCCTTGTAATGTCCGATGTTTGTTGATTGACCCTTTGTATGTGAGGTAAATTGGCAATAATCAATTAAATTGTAAACAAAGAGATTATGTTCAAATGTGTAGATTATATATTTAGCGATCTTATTAATAAATTATCAATATAAATTTTTAATAATCATGTTTGAACACATGCATTTCAGTGTGACATACGTCATTTAAACCAATATTACCAATGGCAAAAAAATGAGGTGTGTGATTTAAATATTTCCGAAAAGCAGACGCTTAAGTTAAGACCGAACCCATTATCATTTGCGTTGATGAGTTCAGAGACAGTTTGCGGATATCAAATATTCATTATTTTGAATTTTCATTCAAAGACAACGGCAGATAAAAGAAACTTGCTTGTTTTAATCGGTTTGTTATCATAGCAATCAACGTACATTTTTCAATTAATCTCATTTATGTACAATGGCAACGTTTCTACGATTATGCTAAAACATAAAACAAGTTTTGCAAATAAGAACAAGATGCATTTAAGCGTTTAAAACCCAAAGAGATGGCAATACAATAACTTATGATGTTGGATGAAATTAACATATTCTTGCAACCCTTTGAATTCTTACGTAATATAATCGTAAAGCAGCCTAATCAAGTATTCTTGACTAAGTATGTAGCATGGTTAATCTGTTCCAAACAAGACAAGCTTGGCGAGTAAGAGAGTCATTCAAGGAAATTAACTTTCAAAAAAGGTGTAATCAACGTGATTTATCCTTTTCTTGGATTTATCTACATTTACACAGTGCAAATTCTATATAAAGTTCTAGCAAGACTACACGAGGCTCTTACACCCCAAACTAACAGTCAGGAATTGTTTTAATCACAAACATCAGTTCAGGGAAATATAACGGTTACTCAATAAGTAGAATGAATTTGAAGCGTCTTCACCTGTATAAATTACTTAGAATTGAGTCTGATCATTTAAAGATCAATAAAATCAATTCTCTGGAAACGCCTAACAGTGCGTAAACTTGCCGTCTTCGAAGTGAAAGTAACACAGCCTACTGTTCTTGTTTGGGGAATATATCTTTTGCTTATTTGTAAAGTAAACACGGTCCAGTTTACTTATCGAAACTTTTTGCAGCTTTTATGTTCGTCGGACAACGGGAGAAACTCGCAACCCTGCGACCAAAAGCAGAATAACACCAGAAAACCTGTCAAAATACCATATTCAATATCCAATTTACGTTTTCCAAAACAAAATTCAACACTTAAAATGTCCGAAATTTGTGCAAAAACACCATCGTTACTGAGAACTAGATTCTTCTAACTGATACTTCATATGACTTTGAAGCACAAATGACGTCACAACAAGGGAGATAAGTCATTCACAAAAATCGATAAAGGTGAATAAAAGTAGTCAAAAACAACATTTTTCGCTTCTGTATGAGAAAAAAAACATAACCTCCGTCATCACGAAACCATAACCTATTTCAAAAACCATAATTAAAGAAAATTTTGTTTATCGGGAAATTTGACCTTTAAGTGTTGGATTGCTTGGTCTAAATCCATTTACTACAGCAACAAGGATTCGGTGAACGTTTCGAATTTGAGAACGTCAGTGGTTGTCATCTGAACCGTATCCAATAACAAACCAATTATGGTCCATATACTGCATTGGGGTTTGAAGTGTTTCTGGGTAATCGCGTACATTACCTATCTGTACATTTTGATCCTGGAAGTAACCATAAGGGGTTGGTCGAATATAGCTAGTATATTGTTCTACTAATTATCGTAGACACATAATACAACGATAAACCCAATGTTTGCATGAATATTGCAAAACGTTCAGCATAAATTTTCTGTGTAAATAGCTAAGTTACTCGGATACCTCTGTGCTCGACTTGAAGTATGTTCATTGCTGTTGGTCGTCTTTTTGTTGTTTGCTTTGAAACAAAGATATTCAGCTCCGTCATACCTTAGTTTTTGGACATTTCCAAACATTTTGTGAGCAATAAATCATATACAAACGTTACAAAACTTTAGAACGGGTTCTACTTAAAAGATGTTGGATTTTTATCTTATCAGCTGACAACATTGTTACCATCAGACCCCGTGAAATTAAAACTTTATTCGTGACTCGAATTAGGAATGTCACTTTGAAAATTTAAAACATAAATCAGTATTAATAGATAGAAACAGTGGGGTGCAGAAATATATCCCGAGACTTGTTAGAATACGTAAAATTCTGCAATCAGAATTCAGAATATGTTTAAGACTCTATAAACTAACGAATGATTAACTCTTTACAAGCTCGAGATGTACATGGATTAAGCCTTATGAAGTAAACTTTTGATATGTCTAAATATATCAAGAAGGCGAAAATCATCTGATGGGATATTCTGATTACATTATTATCTCACTATATATTATAAATCCCTTATCAATGTAAAACACTAGCATCGAGCTTGTTTGAAATTAATAACGTTGCTTGGTATAATACAAATCGTTTTGTACACTATTACAAACAAAACCTTTGCATTGCTTCAAATGAAAACCTTAGACAATACGCAGGAATCAATTGATATTTCATCTGGACTAGAACAGAGGGACTGTTGCCAAGCGAATGATTGATAAATCGGGACTTAACTCTTTACCACCTGCAGGCCGTATTTTTTTTTACTAGTAGACGACTTTCGATAAGCCTTGTAAACATGCTAAAACATTTCAGTTCTGTGAATAGACTGAAAAATCATTGTGACAAAAGGAGAAATTGCTTGTGACAAGCAATTTCTTCTTTTGCCACAATTCTTTTTGAAAGTCGTCTGCCGCAAGACGCACAAATGAGGAGTTATGTGGAAATATGTTAAATGAAATTAGCCATCGGGGAATAAGCTTCTCTCATCTGTTTTTGGAAGCAATACATCACACTTCAAACTAAAATGCCGTTGCCAATGAAAGCACGATGAGGAATTTCCAATACGTTTTACAGAAACGAATCACAAGTATATGTATTTGAAGCGTTCAAATCCCGACAGCAGAATAATTGGGCTTTCGTGAGAGGAAGTTTTCTATAATGCCGGTAGTTTTACTTGTACCAAGCAAGATCAGCTTGTTTAACTCTTTTTGTATAAGATTTGAGCCATGCGTTGGAATATAACTATTATAAAGAATTATCAATGCGATTTAAATAACCGCTTGGAAATACTAAACAATATAGGCTGCATAGTTCACAGGAACGACTAAGTCAATAGTGTCCATTGCATGGAGAAAAAAGTTTGCAGAATAATTCTTTGCGAAAAGAATCCAAATATCAAATGCGTTTGTAGTTAAGCAAGCATGTGTGATTATAATAGTCTAAACAACACACACACACGTATTAAATATGAAACCATATTTCTTTTTGTCTCGTATTAAAAATCATTTTTTGCTCAAAACTTGAATAAAACACACTAACAAAAGTAAAACACACGATTTGGTAACCTGCACTTTACCAAAAACTATTTACCATTGCCTATCACGACACATTCGTTTACTTTGCCCCCAAACCCTAATTACTTAACCCTATACCAAACGCCGATTTTTCAACCGTCCTAAATTGAAAAAGTTTGCAGACGACATTTCAAAATGTATTGAAATTGAAAAACATTCTCCTGATAGGGCAGATTACAGTGTAGGAAAAGGAGAAGTTGCTCGTTAAGAGTAATTTCTCCTTTTCTCACAATGTTTTCAAAAGTCGTCTGCAACAAAATGGCCAAATGTCGTCATTATTTGATAATGGGTTAAAGGCCAAAATACCTATAAAAAGTGAAAAGCCAAACGTTTTATCTATATAAAATCTGCATCATTATATGATCAAGATATAGCTTTCAAAACAGAGATAGGCTAAGACGGAACTATCAGTGTATATTCATCCTAACAGCATATTATCCTGCGTCTGACATATTGATGCGAACTATGCCTGCAGGTGTCTACACATTCTTTGAGAAACGAGACAAAGACTTTGCCATTCTCTTTATAAAATCGTACAAAAGCTTATCTTTTCTGTTTCCCTCTTTTTTTCCCCTTGACAATTGAAAAAAAAACCGCCGAAACAAACAAATTCAGGAAAAAAAGTTTACTTGAAAATATAAACATTGGAATATGTTTTAATTCATATCATTTGTCTTTTTATGCTTTTCCTTTTGATCGTTCAGAAATCAGAAAAAAAAAAACGGTTTATCAAAGCAACATTGAATCCCAGTATACCATCTCCCCAATGGTGTTAAGCCCTTTGAAGGTTATGCCATTTCCTTGTGCAATTGACAGCTTGATAATAGACACCCAAAATGCGAGGGTAGGGACAAAAGAGAAACGGTGGTGATAGGGCATTGCTCCTTGAGTTAAGTTTAGGCTTGATGAAACGATTGTCATGGGTTCGAATCATGTGAATACCGGTTTCCTACTTTAGACAATTCATTGAGCAGGGAATCAGCGCGAATACTCCAACCAGGAATCAGTATTGAAATAAATCATAAGAACTTGTTTGACACTATATCCAAACTGAAAAGGTTTCCTTACTCAGTTAAATGGAGTTTAACGCAGTATCAACAATTTTTTAGTTAAATTGCGGCTTTCGAAGATTCACCAGTACAGGGCTAGCGCTCTGAAGTGTCTGGCAAAAGGGCGCTCCTACCAAAGAAAGAGGTACCAGTCGGGCTCGAACCTCTGAGTTCTGAGACGACAACTTAACCGCTGTGCCAAACAGGGTCCAATTATGAAGCAAGTTTGCAGTATATGTATCCAGCATTTAGAATCCGTTATTCGAAAAAAACCTTCATGAACTTTCTTTAACCGAGATGAAAAAAAACACGATCAAAATCGACATTAATGTGGTGATTTGACAACTAAAACATGTCGAAATTTCTCTCTATTCCACTAAAAATTACAAAGTAAATAAAACGGCGCCGTTATTGTGGCTTTGATATGGTTAACGCTTTGACACAGGCTTTCGGATTAAAGCGATCGGTACCCCAAAAGTACTTCGAAGTAAAGAGAACTTCGACTTACGGGCGTTCGATGTATCGAGATACCTCTGTTTATGATTAATAATCGTAATAGGAAATCTCCGATTGACAGCTCCGTATTCATACTGTGTCTATGGAGGGAAATCTAAGATCTTGATATCGGTCGTCCAGTGATATGCCGTGAAATAATGCTGTAATGCGGTGATGGACCTGTCATAAAGTTTGAAAGTCTGCAATGAATAGCCGGGAGCTCGCTTTGTTACATACCAGTACAGTTAAGGCGAGGGTGTATGACCTTTTGAACTGGGTGACGATTCTTGATGGAGCAATTCATCAGAATGTTGGTCTTATAAAAGGGTTTTCACCTTAAGCGTTTTAAGTGATTATTCCATGGGAAGAGAATTGGCACTTAAGCGGTTTAGAGAATCGTAATTTTCGCAAATAAAAGGGCAACAAAAACAACAATAAACAATTTGCGTGTTTTGGTTTAGAACATTTTTTTGTCAAAGTTATAACAATGTTTTTTTTATTTTTTTATGTTTTTTTTTTAAACGAGCAATTTCTTGTATTGCGTCAGGTATGAATTTGGTTCTGTTATTTAATTTTATTTCATTCATTATTGTTTTCCTTTCAATGTTTCGCAACATTTGCATGAAAACGAGTGTATAACGGAAAGGTTAAAAACGGACGCACTATCAAACACTGCATGCCGTTTTCTCTTATTTCTTTTTATTTTTAATCTTTTTCCCCCATATATATCGACAACTTGACGAGTACAAAGCGGACATCTGAGAAGTTTCAAAATGAACAAAACACTCATCTTTTTTCATGTTTTCAATCGCTATTCAATGCACCTGTCTCAAACGTTAAGGTTATTTTATACTGTTTTATTTCATCAAAGGATATAGCAACATAACATAACCAACATTTGTAACAAGTCGTAAAAAGAGCTATATCATGTGATACTACAAAACCTAATGTCGTAAAAACTGAGACAGAGATCGTCAATAGAGACGTCTAATTGGTGCTTAATCGTAGTAAAGGTTCCTGAAAATCTAGTTTACGTTTGACGTAACTCAAAGATCTCGTAAGGAAAGCTGCGTGCTCTTGCTAGGGATGTGTCGCAGTAATTGCAAGTACGTGCTTTTTTCTACTTTCTTCAGAAATACTTATATTTTCAGTACAGTTGTTAGATTGTTGGAATTACGAGTTTATTTTCTCTTTCGTTTGCTTTAGAGGGGTTCAACATTGAGTCGCTAAGCTACCTTTGCAGTTTGTATTGAGATGCCCAGCCCTTCAATGATGAATGGCGATTACATACTTAACTGCCCATAAGCAGTTTCAAAGAAATTAATCTTTACTTTCCAAATTTCCTCACACCTGTGAACAAGCGCCTCTAACCACTGGCCATGGAAGTCCTTAAGAGTTATTATAACAAGTCAATATACAGTTTACATCGATTATTACTGACGCTTGAAGCTTCTTCAATTCATTATCGATAAATATTACCTTGATACATGACATGCACTCACGCCGATATGTGGGTTGGTTCCGACACTTTTACCTCGCCGCTAATTGGATCGAACCCGCGACCCTCGGTATCAGAGACCGGTGCTCTACCAGTGCATCACTATCGCCCACAGTAATAACATGGATTCTCATGTGAGCAGTATGCAGTGCCATGTTTTAGGTTTACTTATATGGGGCTCATGTTGAAGTTTTCCTTTTGCATGGCCCAGCTAGGTTCAAATGTGTTACCACACAAATACGAAACTTGTGCTCTATCTCTGCGGGCTTTTTTCATTCGTCCAACTTTAAGCTCATAAAACCCGTAGACTCATTGTGCCGTTTGCTCATAAATTTAGTGAATGTATGATATCCAAAAAACCAGACTATGCAAGCAGATTCGTGTTTTGTACGTGTGTTTAGGAGTTTCAGCCATTACTCTATGCCATTATAGTTAAATAATTACTTGATAGTGTTACATTTTACGCATCTGCTTAAGTACACATCATAAACTTCTGTGATAAAAAGATACATAATTTATAAACAGCAACTCCTCCTTTTCTCAAAATGATTTCATCCATTATGATAGAGAAACAATCGTAATACTAATATGTCGAAGATTGTCTGCATCTGTTGTATTTTTCGTATCTTAGAATTGTCTACAGCTGTTGCTTTTAGTTCGGACCTGTCACAAATTCCTGTTAGGATAAAATGTTCAGTCACACACGTAAACCACGTGGTATGACAGTTTCCCGGAAGTAAGAAACAATACATTTCTTTGACAGGGCTACAGTGGAATGTCTCGGGGGAATTTACGAGACGTCTAAATGTCGAGAAGAACTTCAATATCGAATATGAATGGGTAAAAAACATCTTCCCTTTACTCCATAGTGGATCTGTTTTCAGTGATGATTTTTGGGTGAAAATATTGATTTCGTGATAAAAGAAGAACATTTTTATCTTAGTGATAACCACAACAAATAGTATGCCGTCGTCACCTGGTCTATGGTAATGTGAGTTTTACGTTACTGCTCATAACTTCATAGAAGTCATTTTCGACTTTAATTGAAAGAACCATGACAACATGAGAACGTATGTACAATGGTTACGTGTTTTGAAAAAGGCTTATTTACTTTGCCACAAGTATCTTGTGTACTACCTCTTTTTACCCAATAGAGTTGGAACTCTTTAGTTTTGTTTCGATAAAAACATATCTTAATATTACCCACAAAATAGGATACATCGTATCTTTAAGACAATGCTTGTGAAAGTCCTAATGTCTGATATCCCGTTTTTTTTTTTATTAACATCTTTAAACTTCTGTAATTCTTATAAAATACAACCTATACTTCCTTTTCATCAGATAGATTTAACGAAATTGCTTTAAGTGAAGGGCAATAAAACACCAATAGAGTATTTTGTTGTATTTGCATTCAAATGCTTTTTGATATATCATTAGCTTTTCAGGGATCTTTTGCATTGATCTATTTGCTTGACGTCTATCGCTATTTTTACTACGAATGGAAAACTGTTTATTTCTAGCAAAAAATATCTTTATCAAGCAAACTTTTTTCTCTTACCAGTCAGATTATTTCCCGTAAATGTTACTCGTTTCGTTTGTAGAAAATACCCAGTTTCGTGGCTTCCTTTACTCAATGGGTTAGGGGAGAATAAAGAGATGAGAATTAATACCTCGTTTCCATTCTCGGGTTCATTTGGATTTGTAATAAAACACTGGGGTTCTTCCAGATTGAAACATATAATAGGATACGGGGCTAAGAAACCTAATAGCGTTTTATAACAAGCCCTCTGAAGATCGTAACCCTTTACCAAAGACCAAATTTTCGACTGTCCCAAGTTGAAAGAGTTTGCAGACGACATTTCAAAATGTGATGAAATTGGAAAATAATTTTCTGATAGGGCAGAAAACCTTGTGGGAAAAGGAAAAAATGCTCATTATGAGCAGTTTTTCCTTTTTCCACAATGTTTTCCAGAGTCGTCTGCGCACAAAGTGGTTAAATGTCGTTATTATTTTGTAATAGGATGATTAATTAATTAACGTAAGCTCAACTCTCGAGAAAACTGGCCTGCTGTATTTGGTTACAATTCAATAATGCTATCGTAAAAAGAGGTTTCCTCGTTGTTTTTTATTCATTTCATATCGATTTTAAAACAAGTCTAAACCTTGGTTCATCACTCTCGATCATACTTCCTGAAACACCACGACACTTGATATTTCCAAACAGCATTGCTCTCTGGTCTTACCTAGAATTGCTCACATCTTTTGATAGGTGATTAAATCCTGCACTTTAAGTAGCCTTCTTCCACTAGATACTGTACCTGTATGTTTTCGAATTCAAATGCCCTACTTTCTTAATTCAGAGGGGCCTACATGATAAAGTGAATATTGTACAAAATTGAGATTACATTAACCGTTGGAGCGTTAGCAAATCACAGCGTAGAGGTATATGAGCGTTGGATTTTGACGAGATGTGGCTAGATAAGCTTAGGAGATTCTATCATCGATTATAAGCAGCGTATCGAATTAAAACTGAGATCCTTCTGTTGCGATATTAAACCATAATAAGACCATGACAAACCAGCAAACCCTGATTTAAATGTGTAGGAAACAGCGCGTTAGTTGGGCAACAAAGGTTCACCTAATATTCCAAAGGCGTGATGCCTAATATCCTAAAGGCATTTGCCGGTTAGAGAAGGGTTTATGTACCGGAAGTAATTATCGTCAATGGCCGACAATAACCATTGACTCGGCCGTAAATGGCATAGGTCAACGAATTGGCTTGCGTTGCGAGGCTTTTTTTGAACTCGCCTCTATGGGTATGTGTGTAGTACTTGAGTTTGTATGTCCGAGAACTAAGATTAATTGCTAGACCAGGTGACGACAGCATGCGTGTTGAATTAAGGTAGAATACCCATAATCCGCCATTTTGAAACTCATTCTATCGTCGGTTTACAACGGTCGTTTTCGGTATATATCGGTCTATGTCGAAACTATTCGCATTAAACCGAATTGTCCCGAACTGACCGTTGTATACCGACAACGACCGAAATAATCAAAAGAAAAAAATGAGTTTCGAAAAGGTGAATTATGGGTTTTGTACATGTGCATTAACGGTATGTTACATGCATAGTAATACGCTAGCCGTTGTGAAATTCTTTATTCCTATTTTTCCTTTATTCCTTTTACGCCACAAGTAATAAAATAATCGATTATTCTCTAATTCATTTACATATGGATTTTGCATTGCTTCAATTTAATTTCAGTTACGTTGCGATACTCGTCTCAAGATGATTGAGGAAGACCCAAACCTAACTGCCCATAAGCACTGGACGCCGGGTAGAACCATCAGCATTCCGTAAATCAGTCGGGACACTTCTCATGAAACTCCAATGCCGTCACCAGGATTTGAACCCATGCAGAGAGGGGCTCATGTGTCTTCAATCTCTCCAAGCTGGCCACTAGGCCACGGAGGCCCAAAAGTATTTATTGATGGCAAGCTTATCTGTGATTGAGGAAGATTTAATCGTTGGCCTTCCATAAGAGCTGGAAAACAGTGGAAAGACCCATAAAAACTTTCGTTAATCGTTCCAAGGATTACTTCAATGAAAATTCACATTAACGAACCAATCGATATTAGGATTTGCACAACCGTTATGGAAGAACTTGCGATGGTGAAACGATATTAGCCTGAGATTTAAGAAAGATCAACTCGAGTATAACCCTGCTCTTGGCCGTTTTAGCAGGTTTTTAAGAAGAAGAAAAAAGTTTTATTGGCGCCTAAGAACAATCCATCTGCTTAGATTTCACAATGGCTCTTTTATTCTAGGTATTAAAGGTGTATATTAACAAATGACATCATTTGAAAAGCAAAATAAAATGTCGTTGATACAAAACAGCTTTTGTATTGCTGTAAGATATATAATTGAAATAAGCTATTGAAAGCGTGACTATCCCGGGAAGTAACAATATATCTGAATATGGTCTGTCTAAGTGCAGTTTATCTCAGATTCCGTTGCAACGCTTTTGGATCATATACGCATTGATCTCTTTGTATAAAGGCCCAACAACTTAAATGTGAATGAATTTTGCTTCCGATGGCATTACACCATTGCAAATCATACAAAAATGTACATAATGTACAGTTTTCAAGAAATTAATTTTAAACTTCCTACTTCCGTCACATTTTTGAACAAGCAGCTCTAAGGTTAAATATCGACTTTGTCTAAAAAGCATGGATATGTGACTTCCGCTAAGATTGGCACAAAAACATAGTTTAAATCCATAGAGACAATGTACGTGAACATCTCAAAAGATGTTTTATGGAACCATGGTATTGTAAAAGACTACGTAAATACAGGATATTCTCATTTGGGAATTAGGTCGGGCGGAATCGCGAGACAAAGCCATAAGTTACGTTCAATATATGGCATACGCTTAAACACCACAGCTGTGTTATATAAGGGAACCACTTCCAACGCATGGCTAAGTAAAACCATAAATTTGTTGTTCATTCTATTAACATGGACTTTACATCGCGCCAATATGATACATTTCAGTTCATTTAGCACAAAACGGGATTTGAACCGACAGGGATAGTGCATCGAGATTTGTGTTTTCGCTTGTAACGTACTAAGACGATTTATATTATGACTTATAATTCAACTGCCCAATCGATTCAAACGTTTCAAAAGTTGTACCATGCGATGCCCAGTGATATCAGACCAAAGAAACTTTTTACATGTAGAAATCGCAGGGGGTGGTCGAATAAAATCAATTTGTTCCACCGATCAATGATAGTCTCAAAAAGTCTTCTTTACTCGATCAATCATAGTTCGCCAGATAATTCAGGGGTTTAAAGTACATCAAAACAATATCAAAAGTCAAGAGAGTAAAATTTTATGAATTAAGAAATTTAGAAAACCGACGAACATTGAGGAACTCTTCTTTCCTTTTAAATGATCAGAAAGTTTAACCCAAATTGACCTCATCTAGCAAAAAAAGTTATTAGCATTGTTCACTAAGATAAACATTTTTCATTTCGACGAGCGATAATAAATAATTAAAAACTCCTCAAAACGGTTTACCCGGTAATTAACGCGTATTATTCCAATTAGAAAACCCTCAGAACTACTATGCCTCCGTAATTGAGATGTTTATATATCTGATCCTACTAGTAAGAGTGTCTCAACTACTCTGTATATGAGGAAAACAACAACTTTCCATTATATTTCTTTCCTACCAACCGCATTTGGTACCACGTGGCATTTTGATTACAGTTCACACAATTACAGCAAGGCACAGCTCGATGGGTTCGTATTTTTTTGCAGGATTTTTTTTTCAAAGCTTAAAATCAGTCATGTACTATTTTTTCTTACTATATTACTTTTCTTTTTTTCTTTTATTCTTTTTTCTTGGAGTGATTTCTCTTTTCCAAAGAGTTTATTGTTTAACGCTTTACCAAACGTCAGATTTTCGACTGTCCCAAATTGAAACAGTTTGCAGACAACATTTCAAAATGTGATAGAATAATGAACAAAACTCTTTACTAGCAATGTCTCCTTCCCCCACAATGTTTTCCAGAGTCGTCATCAACCAATGTCGTTATTGTATGGAAATGTGCTACACGTCATGTCAACAAATTTTTCAGATTCATATTTATACCCGAAAAGCAGTTGATACGGTGTTAAACCCATACAACAAATATATTCAATTGAAAAGTTACACTGTGTTTCGATATTGAAACTGCCAACAGAACAATCTATTTTTATCTCGATTTGGCATGCCAACTGTTATGATATCCCAGAGGATCAAAACTATTTTAATATTCATTTTTCATTTGTGTGTTTTTGTTTGTTTGTAGTATATTTTGTTAAACGCTGAGTCATCTGACATTCAGTTATGTTACAACTTTCCAGGATTTACGAGTTTAAGCTACGGCTCTGAAATGTCTTGCCAAAGGAAATTCACATGAAAACCATGGGTACTTTGGGAGTTCTGAGACCGTTACGTTTACCACTGAGTCTCGCCGTATTGGGTATAAACCCAGGACTTTCAGATATGAGGCGGACATTAAATATACATACAGCCACGGTCTTTTTACACATCTTACCTGACAACCTAGACGTATGTATGGTTTGTTACTGACTAAATCAATAGCAACGATTCTGTTTAACTGCTTGACCAACAGTTTGGACTCTCTGTAGACCATATTGACCAAAGTGTAGCTTAATTGTCAAATAACCCCATGTTTAAAGTAAACATTACTGGGTGTTCAAAATTAAGTGTATGTTATTATATTATGTTATTACATTTCTACCATGAAAGGAGTCTCATATGCTGAAAGTCGGTACTTCAACACGTGTGTATTATTCAACATTTATGATTACTTCATCCATTTGTAATACGACTGATATCCCAGACTATATTCCCTACTATAACAACCCAATCAATTAATTATGTTTTGTTAATTGGAAGGTTAATGATACCTTTCGCGGAAAACTGGAATATTCTGCTTAGGAAATGTATATCTGCCAATTAACTGTTATTTTGTAAATAAACCGGTACAGTATTACCAACACGCCTGTTCACATACATCTTTATACTTGCCAACTGACAAGTACCTCATTGATTTGTATATTTGTCAATTAAATTGTAAATTTAAATATTAAATAGTACGGTACCTAACTAACCGTCTATCAACCGGTATATATGCACTTCTGGATTTCACCAGAATTAGAAAGAGCTCAGAGGTTTGTCTGGCACAAGGACATTCCCACAAGAAAAGAGAATAATTAATACCAGGGCGACACAAAGACAACTCGAATGCAGTGGTTCTAAAAGATAATATTTTCTCATCCAAATAAAGAACATGCATTTGTTAAAAAATCACAGATTCCGCCCATCATGCCTCGTCCTCTTTAATTCATTATTGACATATTTGGAATTTAACCCCGCTTTAACAATAGTTCGGTTATTCTTCTGTCTTCCCGGATTTGACCAGTTTTTAGGCAGGGCTCTGTGGTGTCTTGCTCAAGGAAACTCACGAAAATTATCAGAGCCGCTTGGGAGGGATTTCTGTGTAAAGGGTTCCACTCCTAGAACACTGGGCTACACAATATCACTCTTTGACTTGTATTTCCGTTATAACTTTGTGAAACCTTTTAATAAAAAGCCGGTTTGGTTCAGCAAGATAAACTATAAGATTTACTGTTACGTTAAGAATGCAGTGTTACTAACCCGATGGAAATAACAATAACAAACGAAATAATCATTTGCTTCCCTAATTCAGATTTCCTTCTGGAATTAATTTGGGGAAAAAAGAAACCTTTCACAATTGATAACCATCCCGAGGAACATTCCGTAATATTTGATTATGAAATGTTTGCTCCCATTAATTTTTCGAGAAGGATAGCACGAAACGGGCATAAACATACTCATTCGATCATAACTGCCTGGCAAAATCAATTTATCAAACAGCCTAGCATACGTTCCCAATGGATATGTTAAGGGTTTAATGCAATACGATAGTAAGTTCTTCATGATTATGAAGCACTTACTATAGTCTTGCATTGAACCCTCGATATGAACGTCATATACTTAGAGCTGGGCGAATCCAGCAGGCCATGAAGTTAATGCGCAACTAATTAAATGTTTATTTTACGTGGTTTTAATAATTCATCCTAATTGTGTATAATAATGGAAATGGGAAATTGACGTAATGTTCGTCTTTAGGGAAGCTTTATCGTTGAACAATTTATTAATCATTGCATATATTGATTGATCTGTGTGTTTGTATTGAACAGTGTAAGAGTTTACTCTATAAGCTTTAACTTTCGTTTCACCAAAGTGTTTGTAATTTATATAGTAATGTTTTTTAAATAAATTATGTTTAAACTAAGAGTTTACTCTCCGCCATATTGTAATTTGCTCGAGTTGAATTTCTTATCCAACAGTAAATCATTACGACAAGGCGTGGTAATAATTCGTCAAATGTTTGAGGCATCTCGTCACCATTTTATCATATCATTCTTCCATATCCACTTCTTGCTTTGCTATTACAAATAAACGCATTTTGCAGAATTTACGAGACAAGAATGTTAATCGTCTCTTGTCGCAGAAGTTGCAAAAAATATCGGTGAAAATGGTTTGTCAAGCTCAAGTTTCAAATTAGGACCCCTTTACTAATAGACAAGCTAGCTTACGATATTCAGAATTCCTGTACCCAGAACCAGATTTAGTCATAACCCAGGGTTCTATGTGGCATAGTGGTTAATGTTGGTGCCTAAGAGCCAAACCTGTACCTTTCTCTGATGTCGTTGGAGTGTGCTTTTGGCAAGGCACATCAGAACCAAGCCAAGTACTACTAAATCCAGGAAAGCCGTAAGACAACTGAACAATTTTTGACACTGTTAAACTCTGTATAAGCATGTACCCCTTATCCTTATCGTTTGTTCTGCAGCCTCTTCGTTTATCATTATGCAACCTTTGGATGAAATTCGAACACGAACAGTCGTCTATCAGTCCTATTTTGACTAAAGCCTGCATGTTTTTCATTTCCTTGGTTTAATCCCGAAAACAGTAAACATGGAATCACTTGATTGTTGAGAAAGGCCGACAAACAACGGATGATTAACGTTATGCCTATTGTTCTGCTCAGCTCGTCCGATGCATTGTAGGCAGCAAGGCATACGTCAGCGTTCTTTACGTAAACACTGGGGAATCGTTCTATAACACGACTTAAGGAAAGTGTTTGCTTAAGTCAAAACCGTTATGCATCGTTATTAACGTTTATAAAAGTTGAATATTGTAACGGACGGTTCATTGGAAAGGTCTATAAGAAACTATTGGTATTATATCTTAACTTTCCAATATTGCTCTTTTCTCATTGAAATAAGATGGAAAGTAGTTTTGAACTTACACAAGTTGTTAACGCAAGACTTCTCAAACGCTAAACAGGTATCGCAAAATAGATAATAAAGTACTACGTTATAAAATCGAGTATAACAAAAGATAATCAATTCCTAAGTGTACTTTGAAGACACCACTAGTACATCTAGTAAATCTTATAAAGTAACACGACAAACCACAATAGCTCAGCATGATACATCAAAAAGAAACATCTTCGATGCGATTACCTACGTCAAAAGCCCGAATGCCACAAAGATAAAAATCGATCCTGTCTTCTTTGTTTAATGATAAGACACCGAACACGTCTTTATATACGAGACGAACATACATCATGGTAGCCCTAATGACGCCCTGTGTTCCCCCTTAAACCACCGGTTTCGGTGTTTCGCTAATGGATTCGGTAGTTCGGTGTCCAGGGGTAATCCGCTTAGATGACGGCGCAATCTGTCAGGCCGGTGCGAAGGGCGATGAAATATTTTCCCGCTTCAAACAAGTGCCTACGTCCTTAATATTGCGTTTCCGCTAGAGATGATGATAAGTTCTTTTCTTACTGTTTAACGATTAATGTGACGAACGATACATTTCCGTCGTCATTGGGAAACTGGACCCTCGCTTATGGGAATATGTACTTATAAACCCTTATAGTGCAGGAGCCGACTGTATGCTTATGCAAACTGGTTGGATCCAGGCCAGCCGCCAAGTAAATTTGCGGCTGACCTGTGATCTAACCTGTTTGCAACTATGAGTATCTTTACTCACCAAAATTAAGCAGATATTTAAGATTTAGAAAGCAGACGACACAAAATATATCTTTAGAAAATTACCCAACATTCCATGGGTTAATTCATTTATATTCGCTTTACATCAGGGTCCTGAATGACTCAATTGTTATGGTATCGGTCTACGTATTTTGGAGTCTCGGGTGCGAGCCTCACAAGTGCCTGGTAGCGTGTAAGGGTCCTTTGGAAAGACACTACAAAGCCCTAGCCTAGCAGTTGTGAATCTAGGAAAGTCGTACCATTACTGAACATGTGTTGACACGGCGCTAAATTCTATGTAAGCAACAGCAATGGTTTATATCGGAAAAGCAACAAAAGAATTATGGTACACCTTATGATAAAGAACAATTTGCCCACTCTATATTGTATTACATTGGTACCCATGAACATCAGGAAAAAGTCCTTTAACGTATAATTGTTTTTACCACTTCGAACAAAGAACAGCATGCTCATTTTTAAATTGTATTACATTGGTTCCAAGCAGCTTCATGAAGAAAACTTTCATTTTTGTTTGTATGTTTGTTCCTATGGGGTTATACGCAGTGTCATCAGTTTTTCAGTTATTTTACGGTTTCCCAGATCTGTCAATCAAGTAGATGTTCTTAGAGATGATTTCAAAAGAAATGATTACAAGAAAGCAATTTGACAAGTAGCAGAACATGCTCAAAGCCATTGATTTTCCCATATGTTACAATAATCATTATACAAAAAATGCAGTAATAAAACCCATAAGTCAAGCTTGTATACATTTGGACATGCTACAGTCAATGCGACCTCAAATATCATCTTGGTAAATCCCTCCATTTGACCAACATCATGTCCTCAAAACCGACCAATAACGGGTCAGAATAATCGAGTTTATTCTTGCTAAAACAGGTTTCAAAAGTCATTAACCTTATAACCGCGTAGATAATTAGTCAATCAAGAAACATACATTTGCGTTTGATAATTTTTCAACAGGCTTACGGTTTTTATTCAGTAAGATATATTGTCTCCAATTACAAAATAACAGCCCTTGCACGTAGACCAACATTAATCTCTAAAACATTTCTGTAAGCATCTATCAGATAACGAATATGTCAGAGAAAGGATGCCAACATTTCTTGATTAAGGCCATGCCTGTACGTTACAAGCTAGATGTACCGGAAGCTGTATTTCCGGAGAGTGATGCCATTTCCGGTTCACATACCATATTGGTATACATAGTACATGTGTACGTAGAAATTACATTGGACCATCGCATTGGTGCAGAAGCAGAGTGGTCAGTTTGTGTGTGAAACGTTGACGATTTGATGTACATGTATCTATCTACATATATGGATAATTTTACATCGCGTCAACATTGTTCCAATATGTTACGATGCACGGCCTAAAGTTTCTTGACGTCATACAGTAAAAATAATATATGTAAAAATTGGAATTGGCATATGGTATTCAGATATGCTCCAATCAAATATTCATGAAAAGAGGGTCACCATCGGATTTCTATGAAATGCCCAAATTCATCTTATATGCTTTTGGTTTCTCTGCTGAAATATCAAATAAATATGTATTCCTTTGTTTTCGCAAGTTCCAAAAATCAATTCTATGATGTCCAGAAACTTTAATGATGGATAGAGACTCCATACTCAACTGTCCGTTAAGACAGGTCAAGCCGGAATGTACAATCTGCATTCCGTTAGTCAGTCGAAAGACTACCGGGGATAAGAGTTTAGACCTAGCGGATAGAGGCCATGTGATTTCAAATTCTGTAAAACGAACCACAAGTCTACGCCCCTGTCGAAAGCAGTGATAAGCGTAACGTAGCGGAAGTTATAATTTTTAATGCTTTTGAGAAAAAAAAACGTCTACTAATACCCCATTAGCAAGTAAGTAAACCAATGGTAACTAAAATCTCCAAGAAACCCTCGCTCTAATTATGTTGAAGCCATATTACTGTGAGGATAGTGAAACTACCACATTATCAACCTAAGTTTTATTTGATTATCAAATAAGGAAAAAATGTCTTATGTTTAAAGAATTCTGGTTTTTATTTTTTGGAGTTCCTTTTTATCTTTTTTTTCTTTTTGTGTGGATGTTTTTATCCCTTTTCTTCTTTTTTATAACCATGATTCGGTATTTGTCTTTACCTAGCGTCGCTAATGAATATCTGAATATCTCACCCATTGAGATCATCATAAATCAAAACGTTCACAAATGATAAAAAAAAGGGCATTTTCTTTCATCTAGTCATTTACACTATACGCAACGATTGTTAGACCTTAAGCAAACTGTTTCGGTTATAGGAAACTCATCACTAGTTTTGGATGATCAATAAACTCGGTTTTACGATGGGGGTTTTGGCACGTACATGTATTTCATATTTCCCAATTTGTGTAGCGTCACTAATGGCCGTGCTATATGGACACAATGAATCATCCTCGACGAGATAATAATTCTGATGACGAACTGTAGACCTTATCGAGACTCTGTAATTGGTGCTACATATGTATCCAAAACATAAAATCATAATTTGATTTTCTTTTTTTCCTGTTTACAGGCGGTGGAATTTCGTGACAAATATGTTTTGTCAATGACAGCCACATTGTGTACCCCACATGAGTTGACCATCATCTTTCCGCTTCTGGTGGTATATGATAACCCATGCTTTATAACAGCGTTACATACGGTAAAGAAATCGCAATCGACGGGCGCGAATAACCTAAAACCATCGCCGTCTAACATGCAGTGCTCAATATTAATTTCAAGTCTCTTACTGCTTTCCAATATTTCAACAAATTTGTGATGAACAGGGGCAACCGACCCACATACAGACAGAAATTTATTAGAGACCTCTACATTCACTTTCGACAGTGCTATTTGGGTCGGTTTTACTAACCTTTCTCGAGAGAATAAACATCGTTATATTGACATGGTACTCCCGAATGTAATTGGCGCACATGGTATAGTTCCCAGTCATTTTTCGACTCAAAGATGCTATGCAAACAACGGTACTGGATCCTCATAATACTTGAATAGTCATTTTCCTGTGACGATTGTATTTCAATAAACAGTTTAAACACCACTTGTCGATATCACGATCGATTTTCAAATAAATAAGAAAGAAAAAAAAGAGTAATTGATAATGAACAAAAAGATCATAACTGCACACATATTATGATGACATTTTCCCCATGTCACTATGGTTAACATTACGTTGGCGTTCTAAAACATATATCTGAAAAGGCTCATTTACATAAATTGCTAGAAGAAATTAATGAGCAAGTTATCTCCTTCTCACAATGGTCAAGAATCATTCGTCGTTCTAAGAAGCATTAGAGAACGGCTGGAGCAGAATGTGGCCAAACAGCCACAGTGGTACACAATCATGAGCTCCTTGTTTCTGATGCGCTTGAGTAATCTACTTTATAATTGTATTGAAAGCCGATCGTAAAATAAAAGACAAATAACATGCGCAATCATGAGCTCCGTGTTGATTGTCTAGAGTATGTTTATCTGTTTCATCCGTACATGCATGGCGCTCCAGAGACGCTCTCAAGTGTTCCAATCAATAATCGTAAAGCATTTCCATTGTTTTCTCAATTTTTACTTCACATATTATTCATTCTATAATCATACGATTGTCTTTTGCAATGAGCTTGCGTATAATCAATTACATTATTAGTTTACTAAAATTACTATTTTTTCGTAAATGAATATAAACTTTATCTGTTACATATGAGCATGCATGACTCTCCGGAGACCCTTTGATGTGTCCTTATCAGTACTCGTAAAGCTAAAATGTGAAGCATAAAATGGGAAAGCAATTGAGAACTCAATTGCTTTCCCATTTTATGCTTCACATTTTAGTAAAATTTAGTGCGATTGTCTTTTGCACTGGTCTTCGTGCGTGTAACCAATTACTTTATCAAGTCTTTACGGCTTTAGCCAATTTCAATTAGGATATCTAAAAAAAGCCTTAGATAAAAACAAAGCAAAATGGCAATTATGGATCACGCAAGCACTGTATGTAATTGGGGAGGTTCTTGAAGCAATGTGCCTTAAAAGCCACCTTCGTATCTAAAACATGGCTAATATTCGCTGGAAGCATTGGTATTTAACTGCACTATATTACTTATCTTTGGGAAATGGAGTTACATACAGAAAGTTCCACATCATTGATAAAAGAGGGGCAATTCTAAGATATCAACATTAATAACCACTGCACATCGCCTTTACCTTGCATTGAAATTCAATGCTCAAACAAAGTGGCTGCGAGGGGGTGGGGGCAAGTAGCCTACAAGAAAACTCACCCTTGTGAAATCTCCGAAGATAAAGCCCTGTTCCAGACCCACGAATAGAACCAGGGGTATAAGCAGCTGGCACCGGGAGTCCTTCAGCATCTTCATGGTGGAGAAAAACAGCTCCTTCGTCGTGATTTTCAGGTCGCTGTTAATCCGTTTCGAACCCACGTCCTTGTCCAGCAGCGCCATCAGCATGGCGGCCCCTAGAACGCCGCAGCCGAGGTAGATTCCGAGCAGCATGTACTTGATACGGTCCGGAATTTCCGTCTCATGGGTGATATCATACTCCTCGACGGCGTGCTGGGATATGGGGTTCATGTTACAGTCCACAGACCCGCAATTCAACGATGACGTCACATTGAAAACGTCATATCCCACTGCGCTATAATTAGAAGCCCCACCCACCGCGTATTTATCTTCCACGTGACGTAGCGTTTGGTTGTTGGAGAGAACTAGCGTTGTAATCAGGTTTCCCCAGAGATAGCTGCTCCGATAGAAGCCACAAAATATACTCATGTATTTATTAACCACGCTGTCCTGGTCAAGCTTTAACGCGTGCTGGGCGTAGGTCAGCGACAGGGTGGTGGCGTAGGTCATCTGAGCGGCCATCAGCGGTCCGCCGAGAAGTCCCAGTATGAGCCCAAGGGGTATCAGCATATATTCCTTGGGGTAGAAGTTCCCCGCGAAATAACCCGTGAACAGCACAAAAGCAACGACCATCGTCCATTTTGTGGAGATTTTGTTGATGATGAGCGGTGCCAGAAGACACGACACAACCGTTGTCGAATATATACAACATATCGAAACAACCCCTACCCCTCCCTCTGGGTTCATAATGCTTTGGAGGCTTAAAATAGACACGAATGCCGTATGTACGAACATGAACGAGAGTCCTAGTACGATGATGTTCTTCAGCGCCTTGCTCTCCGTCATCTGGCGGACGTGTCGCGAGTTCGAGTCCTGCGGCAGGGCGTAATAGTTCACCAGGTTGTAGGAGTGGATCGTGCTGCGCCGCCGGGTCTTGTTCAGGCTGAGCGTGTCTAGGCTGGGTATTGAGGTGTTCGGGTAGCATGTGGGCGTGATCTGAGGGGAGCCCGGGTAGTGGGTGAGGCTCACCCGAGGGGTGCTAGGGTAGTTGGGTGGCGGGTTCACGTACAGCTTCTCTCGCGTCAGCGAGCTCGAGTCCGACCGCTCGTCCGCTGATATGTGCGCCGTCGCCATGTTGATGTCGTTGTTTTGTTGTTGCTGTTGCTGATGTTGTTAGGTCGTTATTGGGGCGTTGGTTATCCTTTTTTGGAAAACACGTGTACAACTTATATTTTGTATATGAGTATATACCCAAAGCCGCTTCTTAGTTGTGAGAACTTGTGACCAGGCCCTTTTGCCAAAGTTTATGATATCACGACTAACCAGTGTTGTGTACCGTGTACTTTATGTTCAACTGGCAATAGAATATGTTTCAAACCCAAACAAAAGGGTTGATTAATCTTGATAGAGAGTTAATGAAGAGTCTTTTTATGATATAACGTGAGTAAATGCTTTCAGAGTATGCTTCCCTACCAGAAAGCTAAGGCAATCGTACGGCGATTTTTTTTCTTCTTTTCTTGTTTTTTTTTGTGTGTTTGTTGTTTTTTCTTTTAACGTGCAACAACCGGTACGTTCCCGCGATAATGAAAGCGGAAATCAGATGTTCCCGCCAAATGGTTGTCACGCAGCAGATCAACCCTTTCTACCGTCTGACAACGGGATCTTTGATTAAGGAGGCAGGGCGATGTTTACTCGAGTAAATTCGCTGATAAACTTCTGGCCGTCTGATTGAATCGCACGGACTGTCATAAAACGCTCGATTTACATTTTCACCATGGCCGACCATTGGCAACCAATCGATACCACTCCAGTGTCTTAGGAGACGGACTATACAACTTTCGCTCTCGAAATCTCGCAGATCTAGCGCATACGTAATGTACGCCACTCACAAAATGGCGGGAAAAAGGAAGGAAAATCGCAATCGCACGCCAATGTCTTCGCAACACCGCTGGGGAAAACACAAACGAATATCCTATTGAAATGGTGTCGATCTGATAAAGAGCGCGTCAATTCGGTACTCATTTGTTGATACAAGCATTTCTTTCTTGTTTTACAAGCTCCGTATATTCGTATCTAATGCCAAGCATTTCATTCACAGCTCCGCATATCCGTATATTCGTATCTAATGCCGGGTATTTATTACACTGTTATTAATGGATTGACAATAGGCAGCTCTTGGCATCACACGCGTAACCAGCGTGACGCCATTCTTGTCGATTCGATGAAGGATGATGTTTGCCCAGACCGATTCATGACAAGATCGATAAATGCGTGTTGATTGATAGGACAAATTAGGCACGTATCATGTGACACTAGAAACCGTCTGGTTACCCTTGTCGTATGCGTATATCCTTCTGTATAGAATCGTTCGGGTCTCAAGTGGCACTTGGTATACGTCAGCTGTTTAGTTTCGAATTGCACGAATTACACGACGTCCACCACGGTTTCGAATTCGGCTCATCGCACCTTTTATTAAAGGCGCCAATTAAGATTATTCGTCCAATTCGTCCGTTTGTTTATTCGTCGAAACACCCTTTGTATATATGAGGTTTAGTATGTCGAGCGTAGGGTATCCTGTCTGTTGCTGTTCTTATTGTATATTCGTTTGTTTTACGTTCGTTTTGTGGTTTTGCGTTTGCCTGTTTGATTGTATATTTTTTTATGTTTGATTGCTGGTTTGTTTGTATGTTTGTGTGTGTTTGCTTGTCTGTTTGTTTTAGTAAATATTTATTGATTCTTCGAGTTTTTGTAAAGTTGTATATTGTTTTTCCAGATGGCGGGTGTCAAATCCTTGACAACACCACGTCCCTGCTAATGTATTAAGTATTTGTATGAGAGGGTGAATCCGTGACTTAAGTAGGCCTTTTCGTGTTTTCGATTGAAACGTGTCTGTACAAAACAAACGAAAAGAAAATACTTCACGGGTGTATAACCTAACATCAACGTTTTCTAGATGCTATTAAGCCTTTCACTTTTCAGAGCCGTTAAATATGTATTTGTTGTTGTTGTTGTTGGGGTTGTTGTTGGGGTTGTTGTTGGGGTTGTTGTTGTTGTGTGGGTTGTTGTTGTTGTTCTTCTTCTTCGTATTATTGTTGTTATTGCTTTGTGGGGTTTTTTTACTGTTAAATCGCTGTTCAGTCTAGTTCACTCACTCAAAAGAAATATCCGAAATTAACACCCTCGTTAGACAAAAACGCCACGTGTTTCTTCAAAGGTGGTATCCATCTTCATTTAAACTCCGGCTCTTAATTAGAAACAAGTCAATTAATCTAACATCGAGGGGCAGGATGAGAAGTTTCATTCACGTGATAAAAATTGAGAATAAACCATTAATTTCCAAGCGTTTCCAGGAATGTGCTATGGATGCGCATTAACTCGAGATAAAACACAAGCTACGCTCCCAAAAATCACGTTTTAATGTTGATTCCGTGTTGGGTTCAGTCTTTATAACTGGGTTAAATCTCGTTCGATTAAATTACAAATTCCAAATTCCCCACTGCGTACAAAACGCTTTAATCGAGCGCGTCTTATCTCCTTGCTTGCAGGTGGTCCAAACTTCGGTCGGCTGGCTTATCGGTTTGTCCTTATAGATCTGTAAGTACAACAAAGCCTAATGTTAATCAACCCCCTCCTTTAAGCGATGTTTTTCGCGGCCGCTCTATATATAAATAAGTATGGTGTTTACCACCATATGAAAAAATTTTCAGATTTGTAACGGCTTTCCTGGAACCACCAGCCATTGGTCACTCCCACGAAACCAGAGATGTCGGTGGGGCTCGAACCCGGGACCCCCAGATTCTTAGTCTGCCACCTTCAACACTGTGCCACGCAGATCCATGTAAATTAGTACATCATGAACAACAAGGACAAATGATGTTGAAGTATGTGTTCCGTTTTTCCTACTTATCAACGTAAAGCGCTCACTGTTAAGGATTATAACACATGTTGCCTGGAAACTCTACCAGTACTAGGCTAAGAAATGTGTAATGCTTAAGGACACTCAAATGTGAAATTATTGATCGCCATCGAGGATCGAACCCGGGTTGGCCGGTCGCTCGTCCCTAACGCTTACCATTACGTCACGGCAGATCATTTTCTACAGAATCGTATATGTTGTATATAGATAGATAATTTTATTGACGTAAACTTTACAGTTCTAGTCATACAATTATTTTACAACAGCATTAAGTTCGTCAAGATATTTATATATATACAAATAAACAAGTAGACAGTCTAATATGAAATAGTTATACATGCATTTCATATTTCACTCGCTTAAAATAACTTACATACGACTCCTACAGATAAAATAATTTTGAATATCTTTTTTATTGTTACGAACATTTGGCTCTAAATGTACCCATTAGGGTTTTTGGTTTTTTTTGACAACCGAATACGTACTTTCGATAGTAGAATAGTCTGATTCACTGGATAATGCTTTACACGAGGGTAGTCTATCAATTAATTTTGATATTGTGGGTGTTAGCCATGATTTTGCACGATTAGTCTATTTTTTATTTATTTTTTATTTTGAATTAATTGGTTTAATGATAAGTAAATGTTTTAATATGTATATAAATGTACACACATATGTATATTGATGAGACTTAAATAAAGGATTTAGATTTAATACGTTTACCCGAAAGGTTATAGGAACAGCTAAAAAAAAAAAAAACAGCACACAGGTGTTAAATTCAATAACTATATATAGAGGTGTGCGCTGTGAATGCTTACTGTATCAATTAATTGAATCAGCAGGTATTGGTGGTACATGCAAAATCAATTAAAACATGTACATGAAAAAAGGCAAGTAGAAACCATGTTATTTATATAAAGAGAAAGCATCTTGTTTTTCAAAAGGTTTCAAATACCCGCTGACCAAAAGTTTAAGCGATGTTCTGAATTACACTCTAAATGTGTGCAATGAAATCATCTGCAAAATAAATGGTCTATATCTTTTCTGCACGGCTATGAACTGTACAATAATCTAGTCTGATACTTTACATATCTATGTTGTCATTTCATTGTTAGAGGACAAATTATTTTAAAGGTTAGAATTCCATTCTGTGAGGTAGTCCTTTTTGAAAATAATGTACAAAACATTCAAACGATGTAGAGAATTCTTTATTTCATGTATACCCTCTTAATTGAAATTTTACTATCATGTCGAATTCACTTCATTAGACGTTTGGGAAGCAATTGAAGGAGTACATTCGTTGTCCTTTATACCTATATCATTTATATCTATAATCTTTTCGTAATTGTTTTTCTTTAGACTATAGACACGTAGACATTGTTATGCACATACAACACCCCTTCTTCGTGCACAGAACGCGATTCGGTTTGCAGACAGAGTACTTCTAATACATCGTCCATGATGGTGTAACAGTCAGCCATGTTTTATGCGATCAATCTTAACCCTTATAGTGCTGAATCCGACTTCATGCTGATGCAAATAGGTTGGATCCAGGCCAGCCGCCAAGTAAATTGGTGGCTGGCCTGTGATCTAACCTGTTTGCTACACTGGCTATCTTTTCTCATCAAATTCAGCATGTCTTTGAGGTTTTGGAAACCAGACGACACAAAAATCTATTTCTGAAACGATAACCAAGCATTCTAAGAGTTAAACAGTGCTGAAATATATCTGGTCCCAGCCTATCTTAACCCTTTTACCGCCGTAGTCGACTTAAGTCGACGGCGTAGTTGACTGCCGTAGGCGACTTAAGTCGACATAAACTTGCGTTAAGCAACCACCCTTATAAGCAGCCAACCTGTCTAAGACAACCACTTCAGAAAGTCCCATCGTTAGATTTATAGTGTACATCAATTTGTGTTAAGCAGCCAACCTGTCTTTAACAGCCAATTTCTCATTTCCATAGGCTGACCCCGTAATACAAGTATGACAGTACGGCGTACTACTTTTTTCCTAGAAAGCGCTAAATGTATTTGGCGCTGAGAGGAACGTTTTGCTATACATTTGGCGGCGAAAGGGTTAATACAGCACACAATACTGCTTCGGTATGAAAACAAGTAACACGCATACCAAAAAATAGTCAGAATTTGGACAGATGTACAATATAGCAGATATTTTAAGAATCGTTTTCGTTTTCCTCCCGAAACGTGCATTTCGTATACAGATCACCGACCTATTTCTATTCATATCCCTATCTTTTTGCGGGGCGTAACTATTTCGACGCAGCATGAAACATGAGTTATCAGTATATGAATTGTTTGTTGGCGCTGTGAAGTAGTTATGGTTATTTTTTTTTCTGCTCCTTTCTTTTTTTTACAGAGGATAAGATAATAATTGCGTGGGGTTTTAGCATTTAGTTGGTTCTTTTATTTCTTATCGTCGCTTTCAACAAAGAATGGGCATGCCAAACCAAATATGCCCCGCTATGCCATCTTGGTGTTATGGTTTATGGAGATAAACGACCTGTCAACATTTGTTCGGTTATGTTACGTTTTTCCTGGATCAACCAGTTCTAGGCAAGGGCTCTGAAGTGGCTTGCAAAAGGAAAGCCCCACCAAACCAGATTTACCGACTAGACTCGGACTCGCGTCCTCTAGATTTAAAAACCGCCGCCCTTACCATTGGTCCACACAGGAGCCTTCTAACAGATAGCGTTCGTACGTTATTGATACGTCTGTCGCTCAACATAGTTACAGAACCAGCGTAATCGCCGTTGTTATGAAGGAGTATGTTTGTAGCACTTTACATTTATATATCTATAATCTTCTTGTAATTGTCTATTAAGACTATAGTCTCGCCGACTTTGTTATGCACATACAACAACCCTTCTCCGTGCACAGAACTGTTAAGATACACACGAATTTGTTTGCGGGCAGATTTCCTCGAATACATCGTTCATGTTGGTATGATATGGGTTGCTATACACTCAGTCTTGTTTCAAGAGACAACTCTTAAACAGTGCGTAAAAGGTTCTTTTTTTAGAATGAGGCTTTCTTAATACAGGACGCAAGTGGCTGACGTCTTTTTTAAGCCGTTGGTTGTCTTGTATATAACGATTCTGTCTCATTTCATTACGATCGCTTAAATTAAGATAGGCTTATATGAGGTCATATCATATAGTAGCTTCTCTTACATCATGGTTGAAATGCAGTCAATGGCTATTAGTTTAACCCATAACCAAACAATAATGATCAGTTTCTTGCAAACGACTATGGAAAACATCATGGGAAAAGGAGAAATTGCTCTCAACAAGCAATTTTTTCCTTTTGTCACAATGTGTTCTGCCCTATCAGAAGATTAATTTTTGATTCATCACGGTTTGAAACGGTCGTCTGCAAACTCTTTCAATTTGGGACAGTCGAAAAATTGGCGTTTGGCAGAGGGTTTAAGTCAGCAGAGTGGGGAAATAGAAGTTACAAAGACAGATGCACTGACTGACTCGATTTCAACGAGAGGAAAAGCGATTCGTGTAATTCTAAACAAGTCAGATGCGATGTTCAAGTTTTATACGCGAAGAAATGAATAGTATGGCAATCCAATCTTCGATTGATAGTATAAGATACATGTGAATCAATTCAGTTGGTGTTGCGCTTCCAATAATGCTGAGACAGAATAAAATGAGGATGGTATAAAAGTTTATATAATAGTAGCGCAATTCCCACCGAAGCGTAGTAAAAGGTCAATAATACAAGACCGTGCCTTTACTTCCATTAACTTGATAGCATTTTATCCATAGACAACGTGGACTGGTAATTGAAGTTAATATTCGGCTTTGGTTCAACTTTCGACAACGGGAGAACAAGTTTTACATGAAAGATAGTATTCTGGTTGGCTTACAGAATATTCGATGTTGCTACCCAGCCTAAGCAGCACTGAACGGTAACTAAGCTTGGGAGCCTTCCAAATACGCGTCAGTCATCTAAATTCGATTCGAAAACTGATAACACGTCAAAATAACAATACAACATGCTCAATACAACACACCGCTTCTATTCATTTATCAAAACTCTCTCTGTGTACGGTAAACATCTAACACGAATTGATGCATTGAGATTGAATGCATTTGTTTAGCCTATGTATTTGTACTCACAATGGCGTAATGCATATCGAATCAAGTGTGAGCGGCTTTGAAAGCACTGTTCGACTCACTAGGGAGGCAAGCTTTACGTACAATGAGTCTAGTTGTTGGTTTGTTAATACGAGTTTTAGCGCCGCGTCTAAAGGTTTTAGTGTGACGACTTCCCTGGATTAACCAATTCACTGCCAGCGTTATGTAGTGTCGTGGCGTAGTACATCATGTAACAAGAGGTACTGATGGTGATCCCAATGGATATCCCCGTATTTCGTAGACCAATACGTAAACCACTTGGCCATGCAGGCTCGTATTCTCACGTATTCATTGTTTGTACTCATAATGATGATTTGCGTATCGAATCCGGTGCAAATGACTATGAAAGCACTGTTCAACCATTAACTAGAGTGAGTGAAACGTTGCATACAATATGTCTTTGCGACAGACTACCGTCCAAATCATTCGGATTACTCTACCTCCTACCGATTAGATGTGCGTACATGAGATTACCAAATGACGTCATTGAAAGCCCATATACATTTTACGACATAAGTTGGAGGGGAAGTCCGCATAAATGTGTGTCAACGAACTCCTCTTCCTGAATTTACGATCTATACATTCCTTGGCAACCAAAGACTACGACATTTGTTATAAAACTTTGCTATTGATTTGTTTTTGTAATTTGAAAATTTTGGAGCTGCCTCTACTTGTGGGATCGAAACCCATTGAACCACAATGAAATCGAATCTATATATAATCACCTGTTTCCGCATTAAATGCATTCATACATGCGTATGAACGTGTTCTACTATTTGTAAAATTGTATCTTTATATACAAATATTTGTAAGTGTTGATATATTGTGATTGACGATGAACATTGTCATATACAAGTATCTAATCAAACTAAAACGTTTGCTACGTTATATTTCACGACTTCCTATATGTTTAAATTCACACAGTTCCACAATTCCGATGAAGAAAATCACTTCTATCTAGTTATTCTAAACACATATCAAATAAAAAAGAAATATCTTTTCTATATTCTTATAGACCATTCTAGAAGCATTTATCATTAAAGTAAGTGAATGACGTTTCAATTCAAACCATTCCGTTAAGTTAAATGCACTACTTAAGTTACTTTAAGTCAAGGTTAGTTTCTTACACATGTCCCATTGGGGTCTTCTTCGCCAGTACCGTATCAGCAATGTTACTAACTCCTATGCAAAGCTGAACTCAAGATTTCTATCTAAGAAGTAAAAGAGCCATAGTTAGTTTACAGTTCAAGGCAGAGTTGTTTGCTTGATCCATGATCTAGAATAATCGACAGCTGAAGTTACAATATGTTCCCTTCGGTAGTTTGTGAGATCCATAGATACATCTATGCAAATTAGGCTATTGAACCGTATTCTTATGACCTACCACAGAATCAAAACAAGCGTTCGACATGTTCGTAAACAATAAACATCTGGTCGATGGATAAGGATGCGGTACATGTACAAAGCAGGAACTATATTTTCTTTTCGAATTCGCATCATTCTATAAGGAATGACTGGTGTTTTAAGGCGCATTGACAGCTAAGGTCATTTAGCGTGTATTATGATAGTTACATATTTAGTATAATCAGTGAGAAGTGTCTCATAAGCCAAACTGGCTGGCCTTTTCAATAGGGGTGACACTATAATAAACAAAACCTATAGTAAAGTTCTGACACCGGTCTTATATGGTTCCTCTTCGTCAGTGCCGTACCAACATTTTCGGTTTTGTAACGGCTTTCATGGATGATGCGGATAAACGTATATTGATTTTTATACAGGCTAAGAAATCTTCAAAAAAGCATCATTCTGAAGGCTTACGAATAATTTTCTTGACAAAGAGGTATAAATATACGAAGGTTATACATATATACTATAACGTGAATTTCAAATATGGATACAATCATGCAATAGATGTTTACCATGATGTGTTTATGTTACTTTTTTATATGCTTATTAACTTAACAATTTTTATACTTTTATTTTGTCTGTTGAAAATAAATTTTCTTGTGTTTTATCAACGAAGTGTATGTTTTAATGCGTTTCTCAAACGATTAATGAAGTTTGATATTTTAGTATAACTTACTAACATTATTGTAAGGTGAAATGAGGGATTGTCACCACCCTATTATCCCTCAGACGTGCCAGATAAAGCTTATAAAAAGGAAGTTTAAGATAGAGTTATGATAAAAATAGATGTACTACTGATCAAGTTATGTCTTTGAACAGTTAATACCAATCCAACCTGCACGGAAAAAAACCTACCAAGACTTTCTAAGAAGGAAAAAGGGTCATGACAGTTTAAAAAGTTCAAGACTACGATCTACGAGGTACAACTATGCAAATTAGGCTATCGAACCGAATCACAGTTAATGTATTCATACGCTTTGTCACAAACTCATAACAAACATTCGACATTTGCGTAAACAATAAACTTCGTATCTATAAACAAGGTTTTCTAACAAGGAGCTGTTTTCTTTGGGTTTGAAGCATTTTGTGGGGCTTGTTTTCTTGTTAAAGAATTTGAGTAAGAGCTTGCACGGAAAATGGTCACAGCTTTACAAAATGCAGAAACGAACGCTTACAAACCCTGTTTGGTTGATATTGGGTTAAACACTGTATCAAATTATAACTGTCGTTTGCCGAGCATTTCCACGAAGCCAGAGGTTCCGGTGTGGCTCGAACCCAGGACCCCCGAGCTCTAAGACCGTCTCATTTACCACTGGACCACGCAGGGTTCTCTTACAAGCACTGTGATAGAATATGGTGATGTGTTTCGATATGCTATGCATTTATGTCCTTACTTTTAAAGTCTATCTAACTATGTCTTAAATGATGTCAACTTTGAGCCTCACCAGAAGTATGGTTTTGTAAAAGGTTTGAACGCTGTGTCATCGGCTTTCCTGGTTAAAGTACAATGTCTTAAGAATAATTCATGCTAATGCCATTAAATTTCTTCGTTACCCGAGGGCCATTTTAAGACTCCATTAAATATTTCCTTTTAATGGTGAAGCAAATGTACTTCTGTGAACAAACTCTATTTGAGGTATTCCAATCCTTATGTAGAAAAGTCAGAATAACAATTCAAAGACATAACTGAACGATATGCCGTTTTAAAATCAAGTTAAATATCATAAGAATTTTTTTATGGTTTTAATTTTTTATTTGCCACCCTTCGTTCATGTAATTTTAATTTCAATATAAAAAAATATAATCAAGGGTAGGTTATAACTATGGATTAAACAACAGAATTCATTGATTATCATTTTGGAAATACATGTATTAATTAAAAATCAGAAGAATTCGGAACGGTGGCTTGGTGAATGCCTTTGAAATGATAAAAACTTTCATGATTTACATTTCAATTTATTCTTAAGTTTTATCAATCAGGACTGGAATATCTTAACGAATTAACAGCCCCAACGAATATTCGCTTACAGTCCAACTTAGTTTCAATCCGATTCATCCGAGATTAATCAAATTTTTGGGTCGCTCCTTGGCTTTCTGCAGAATAGATTTTTATCATTGCAATATTTTATTATTTCATTTCTTTTTCATCTATTTTTTATATATCAGAAGATGGAATCAAGGCTACCGTTGAAAGATGAAATGCGACCTGTAAAGAAATCTTTAGATAGACAGTAAACAAATAAACGCTAGATGGTGATACAAAATAAGATGTCTTTAAATAACCATTTATTCTCCGGTAAGCTGTGTGTACTTTAAGCAAGACTTGAAAGGATCCTAAACCAAAACAGAACAGCCCATTAATTTACGATATATATATTTTTTTTCTCCCGCGGAATTCCAAGCCATCATTTTCAATATACACCTGTCTGGCGATCGGTTCGAAAAAATGCTTAGACTACAGTTTCTTCGATGCCTTCCCCTACAGCTCTTCGCAAGGCTTGGTAAGAAAGCGCGATCTTACGTGTGTTTAAGAATCTGTATTAAAGTTGAAACGTTTTAGTTTAAATATGTCAAAGAAAAAGCCAAAAACTGTTTGTTTGTTTGTTTCTTTGTTTGATTTTGTTTGTTTGTTTGTTTGTTCATTAGTTTGTATGCATGTATGGGGTTTAATGTCGTGTCAACATTTTTTTCATTTTTGTGACGGCATACCTGGATTCACCAGTACAATGATATGGCTCTGGGGTGTCTTGTCAAATGACACTCAAACGATTCCAAAGATACCGATCGGGTCGACCCCGTTGCCCCCACGTTCTAGGACCATCACCTTAACCACATGATGTCGAAATATCCCTTTTCTTCGTAAGGTAGCATTTGCTTAAGGACGTGCGTTCTTTCGAGTGTTTTTGAAACTGGGTTAAAGTTAAAGCCGTTCGTTTCGATACAAAGCGATAACAGTTTATCTTCATCATTTCAATGACTGAGATTGGGCGCTCTTTGGCCTCATAGCGACGATTCTTTCATTTCTATTCTACTTGGGTTTCATATCATGTCATCCTTGTTTTAGTAACGTTGCAATTCTCTTCTCATAATGATGGAGGAAGACCCGAGAATTTTGACAGCCCATAAGGGCTTGTCAAGCCGGGTAAAACCATCAGCATTACGTAAGTCAATCAGAAAACTTCCTCTCGTTAAAATCCAAAATTTGACGTTGCCGGGGTTTGAACACACACGTGAACTTGCCGTGTGATATCAAGTTCTGTTTTCTAACCCACGGTTCTTAAGCGTGAACATAACTTAGAATGATACATTTACAGTGCAACCTGATCGAACTTAAGAACTGTTTGGATATGATTTCCTTACTTCTGATGAAAATATCTTGGTATTTACTCACGTTCACAATTATATAAAAGGAAGCAAAAGGTTTGATTGACGGTTTATCGTTTCTGGTCCATTCATTTACAAATCCATCCACTCTGTCTCTTTCTATCTATTCTATCTGAACATGTATCTCTATATTACTCTATCTCTACTCGTCCTCCACTCTCTATCGGTGAATTTACAATTATTTGTTACATATCTTTTTATTGTATCGCATTGCGTGTCATGTTGTTATGTTATCAAGAAGAGGGACCCTATAAGCGTATAGCTTCCGTCCAAATCCAATTCTAAAAATCATTTCACAATAAAATATGTTTAAACTAACTAAAAAAATGTTGTTGTGAAGCCAATGAGCGCCCTATTTCATGCCGGCTTTTTGCCATGGAACCGTGGCCTTGTCACATATAATATGGGCTGCCACCTTAAATCTTTTGCGGGCGTGTCAATCGTATTTCAAAATTATTTTTACAATAAAACATGTTTAAACTAACTATAGAGTTTTAGCTGTAAAGCCTATGAACACCCTAGATTATGCCGTTTTTTATGGATTTTCTTTTTTGCCTTGGAGTCATGACCTTGTCACATACAGTATGCGCTGTCACCTTAAATCTGTCGCGGACGGATATTGGTACCGTTGACGGCGTCTAGGCGTTGTGTAATGTCGGGCGTTCAGATAGACGTGGAAGTTTTACGGGTATTCCAAACGAGGCAGTTTGACAAGCAGCTTCCTCAAGTTCGGAATAGACGGCCATATGGCGAGCGTCCCAGATAACGGAAGTTTTGTCGGTAACATAGTTTTGTGTGCACTTTGTATTCGTTATTTACTGTGTCATACAGATTAAAAGCCAAAGCAAGCAAATTCAATACCTACAGTCTGTATGTATTTTACTTGTTGAGTTTGGCTTTTTACGCTGCTTTCAACAGGATTTCGGTCATGTTACCCCATTCAGCGTTCTTAACTTTGTCCCAAGACTTTTTTTCATCCGTACCTTATACTACTCATAGCAGTAGTCCAGGAGTAGAGCGTCGGCTTCTGGACACGAGGGTCGTGGGTTGAAATCCTGTGAGTAGCGGGATCTGCCTTGTGATCTTTTGTTAATCCACATTCGGCGCGAGTACTGGTTATGATACAGGAAGCAGAATGTAGAGTGATTAATCTAAGTTATAAGAACTTGTTTCACAATCGATGTAATATAAATAAGTTTAAACTTAACTCATAGTCGTTCAAACTCGCTAAAACTTGCGTTATTTCGTTCAACTTATCCCATGGCCAGTTTTTTTTTCTTAAAACTACGAACTGTTGTAAACATCCGTTTTAGTCGTATAACTTGTTTCGTTATTTCTACTGATTCTTCCAAGGTAACTCGAATTCAGATTGTTGTTAACGAAATAATCGGTTTCCCAAAGTCTGAAACATAAATATGCCGTATCTTCACCACATGATAAGGAATTGGGTGAGAAGTGTATGAATAATATAGTGTACGTAACTTTATACATTTCTAATTTCATTATATCTGTATAAAACATTTCATCATTACATGTTTAAGAAAGTCCGTGAGATAGTCCTTTTAATTGGAATGTTAATGACTTATTATTATGTTAACCAGGCTTTCTTTAACCAATTGTATTACCTTGAATAACATTGGGCTTTTCTTACAAAGGTACAACGATGCAATACTCATCTATGCCATCAAATAAGTGCTCAAACTGTTTTTATGTACGTTAGGATGGTGAGCATTCCTTGTTCCGTATGATTTTGTCATTATTTCGTAATAACGTCCTTTTACCGGTTTCTTACATCTTGCTAACACATGCAAATCCCATATAGCATATGTTTGATAATGATGTTAATAGAGTAAAATATCTGTACCTCGAACTTCTGATTGTCGAACTCTTCTATACGTCAAAGTACACACGCACGTGTCCCAAAATATTTGCACTTTATTTCCCAGACATCTAAACGTCGAACTCTCTCTAAACGTCGAAGTAAATACATATACGTGTCCCAAAATATTTGCTCTTTTTTTCCCAGAGATCTAAACGTCGAACTCTCTCTATAAGTCGAAGTAAATACATATACGTGTCCCAAAATATTTGCACTTTATTTCCCAGAGAGCTAAACGTCGAACTCTCTCTATAAGTCGAAGTAAATACATATACGTGTCCCAAAATATTTGCACTTTATTTCCCAGACATCTAAACGTCGAACTCTCTCTTTAAGTCGAAGTAAATACATATACGTGTCCCAAAATATTTGCACTTTTTTCCCAGAGATCTAAACGTCGAACTCACTCTATTAGTCGAAGTAAATACATATACGTGTCCCAAAATATTTGCAATTTATTTCCCAGAGATCTAAACGTCGAACTATCTCAATATGTCGAAGTAAATACATATACGTGTCCCGAAAGAATTGCTCTTTATGTCCCAGACATCTAAACGTCAAACTCTCTCTATGTCGATCTTTTTTATTAGGTCCCTTCACCTTTGAGATAAAGACATACCACTGTATGTTGAAAATCAGCTACTTAATGGATAGTGCGTGTACATGTATAAATAATGAGAAAGGAACAAAAGCAATGCTATCAAAGCAAAGAAGGTTTACATGAATGCAAACAATGCACAAAACCATTTTCGAAGGTACTTTCAAGTGCCGCTTGCTGCATAAAAGATCTTTCGGAATGTGTCTACCTGTTCCCCATCGCAAACAAATTGCAACATATTTGTTCCAGATGTCAATTAAGCAAATCGTCACGAAACGAATTATACCGCTTCCATCGTGAAAGGTGTTTCCTTCAATTCCTGTCTCTTCTATTTAACTTATTTCTGTTTCCTTACAACTGATAGATGTACATTACTATTGTGTACGTGACTGGATGCAATATTACTGTATTAGTTTACTCATATGTCTGATAAATTCAGACGTGAACGAACAAAAGATTTTTGAATTGAATTGAATATAACTTTTCTATTTCTTCTCCAAACGCTATAATGTTGGTACTCGATAAAACCGCCTCGACGAGACAATTTTAATAAGTACACTCATTATAGAGTTTTACCGATAATGTTGCTGAAACCTTCGATCAAAAGATATAAATTCTCGTCTTACTCTGAACAGAGCAGAACAGATATTTAATTTGACGAATACATGGTACATAGACACATTCAAATACAAATAGAATCTTTATTTAAGGCCACAATCACTCTTTCACATCTCTCACATCCAACCCTACCATATACTAGTATACATTTCTCTTTCCCTCTCTTTTCCTGCTCTCTTCAACACACCATCACACAAAGCATTCGCATACACACACATATATATAAATAAAGATAAATATAATAAATGCACTTATTATTCCAAATGAGACGTATATACATTAACCCATTACCTTACAATGACGAAATTTTACGAGATTGGTGCAGACAACTCTGGAAAACATTGTGCGAAAAGGAGGAATTGCTCGTGACGAGCAATTTCTCATTTTCCCATAATCGTTTCTGCCCTATCAGAATATTATTTTTCAATTTCATCACATTTGGAAATGTCGTCTGCAAACTATTTCAATTTGGGACAGTCGAAAATTTGGCGCTTGGCAAAGGGAACATCAGTGCGTATAGACCATCGATGCATATTCAACTTGAAAATTAAAATCAAGACCAAGCCCGGATTCGAGCCTATATGCAGCGAGGAATCCGAACGATTGTAAATCAGAGACGTTAATCACTTCCAGCCGCGAGAGACACTCAAGCAGGTGTGTTAAAATAAGATCTAACGGCGCAGATAATGGCGTAATTTGTTGTTCCCTTGTATATCTATAATCTTTATGCCATGCAGGTGTTGCTCTATAATTTACGAGCCACGTAACTGCCAAGAGACTATATTGAATGCTCTGTGTCAAATTTCGCCGTCAATCATATTGTACAAACATACAAGGGATATTCTAGACTCTTTCAGACCTATCAGGCCTATTCAAGACTTTTTTCCGCATCGTTGTTACAGAGTTTCGAACCTTACGGTATAATTGTTTGTTCTTGAGTAATCGTATAAACTCCTTGCTTGATAAAATATTCTTGTTTCAAAATGATCGTTCCTTAATCAAATTACGCCCCGTAGAGTTAATGTGATGCCATATATCAGTATGCCAGGCGGCTTAATTTAAACTTTTTTATTTCAAAGCGATTGTGAAGAAAGTTCCTACAACATAAACTGGTCACTTTTGATTCTGTTTCATGGATAATTCAGCAGTACTCACGCAGTATGTAAATTATGAAAAGGTAAAAAGAAAGTGGAATCCCGATTTTTACATTATTCGAACTCAAGACCCTTGTGTCCAAAGGTTGGCGCTCTACTCCAGGGTAGGTGAACATACCCGGATAAACAGTTCCTACTCTCTCGTGCGTTTTCTAAACAATGGTTCGTGAAGAGGTCCTGAAGAGAATATGTTGCACGAAGAAGAGTCGTCTTAGGACTTTTTACGGACTCTTACCCGTAATTGCATTTTATTAGATTGAAACAGACTATGAGATTTCTATCTATGTAAGAAAAAACTCTACTTTGCCCAGACGTTAAGGTGGTCGACTTGTATCTTGGGGTGCCTGCATGGGTACGAGCCCAAGGTAAAGCTTAAAAGTCTTATAATAACGTCAGAGCCCAGTCCTAGTGCTAAAAAAGCACAGGAAAGCTGTAATGTAACCAAAAATGTGTTGGGCAGGTTTTAAGCTCCTAGTAAAGTTATCTTCCCGTGAAGAGCGGTCATGAGGCGACATTCCACACTAGCAGGTGTTCGCAGGTCAAGGATGGCACTTTTGGCACAAGAACGCAGGCTTATTCTAGTACGGCACAGTCCCTATCTTTGTAAGAAACGTGTTAGATCTATACAAGTTTTAGCAAATGGAACATCTCCGTGCCACGAAAAAATGGTTATGTTCTTTGATACATAAGGCGGCCTTATGAAAACCCAGAGGTATAGGTGGGGCTATAATCCGGGACAACTGATCTCGAGGACCGCCAACTTAACCACTGAGTTACGCACAATCCTGTAGTTATAAAGGATAATGCCTACTGTGATCTTACAGGACAACTGTGTTTTTTATGTATATTGTTAAATTGTTTTTTACATCGCACCAACAGTATTTCAGCTTGTTAAGGTAGAATACCCATAGTCAGCCATTTTGAAACATACACTCTCGTCGGAGTACTTCGGTTGTTCTCGGTGAACATCGGTCTGGGCTGGGATTGTTCGCATTAAAACGAGAAAGACCGAAGTACTCCGCCGAAAGAATAAATTTCAAAATGGCGGACTATGGACATTCTACCTTAAGCTTTGTATAACTATTGGTAGATCGTAAGGAAAACGGGAGGATACTGAATATGAAAATTCAAATACCATAAAATGGATTTGAACCTAGAACTCAAACAGAGAGAACCGTGCAATTCAAGGTTTCATACTTAAACCAATGTAATAATAATAATAATAATAATAATAATAATAATAATAATAATAATAATAATAATAATAATAATAATAATAATAATAATAATAATAATAATAATAATAATAATAATAATAATAATAATAATAATAATAATAATAATAATAATAATAATAATAATAATAATAATAATAATAATAATAATAATAATAATAATAATAATAATAATAATAATAATAATAATAATAATAATAATAATAATAATAATAATAATAATAATAATAATAATAATAAAGACTTTATTTAACGAGGAAACCTATTTGACAATTTAAACTGACAATCTTCCATAAGATCCTCAACAATGAACAAGTGAACAATAAAACTAAAAGACTAAGGACAATTAAGGTATTTTGGCCCATATGTCGTCTCACAGTGAGGTATCAATATGTCTGAGAAAGGTATAAGGAGCAGTGAGGACCAAATGATCTTAAAACTAAATGAAAGATGAGGACAACTTATCAAGCAAATTAATACTTGTCAAACACATTTGATACCCCCTTTGACGCCACAAGTGCCAGAATACCCTGTAAGAACATACTTTTCAAAGACATCGGCTTTCTTTAAATGAAAGACCCCCCCCTCGCCCAACACAATATGTAGACATGTATATAAATTTACGAACATTAACTGGTGGATTCCACAATGGGACGGACTGTTCGTTTATCATGTAACAGCTGTAGTTGTTTCAAAATAGGACGGCTTTACAAAACGTAAGTATAAAGATTTGAATTGTTGGACAGAGGAAGAGTTTTGTATATAATGAGGAATAGAATTCCATATTGAAGTACCAGAGAAAACAAAAGTGTGTCGAAATAACTCCTAATTTGGTTTAGGGCTATATAATTGATAAGTAGTCGACGAGCGTAGCAGTCGTGAATGTATGTCTGCAGTGAATGTAAACGCAGTTTTTAAATAATCAGGCCCATTCCCTCTTAGAGTTTTGTACATTTGAATGGCCTTTTGAAAAATTATACGCTCTTGAAATGTCATCCATTTAAGTTTTGCAAGTAAAATAGCAGAGGGAGTAGAAAAATCACTATCAAGAATTACCCTTGCTGTTCTTTTCTGGAATCTTACAAGTTTATCTTCCAGACTGCTAGTACAATTCCCCCATATAACACAGCAAAAGTCAAAATGTGGGAGAATGTATGCGTTATAAAAGCGTTTCTGAGTTTCAAACGAAAGGAAATATTTAATTCTAGACAAAAGGTACAAATAGGAATTACACTTCTTTATCACGTTATTGATATGATCTGTCCATGATAGGCTATGTGTAATGTAGTTTACTCTGATCAGTAGGTCACGCAGACCCTGTTTCCACACGAACGCAAGTGCACAATGGGGAGAAATCGAATGCAACAGCTTTATTTTGTAAAGAAATCGACCTCTTAGATTGACCTTAAAATCTATTTGAAAGCATTATTCTTGGCACGACCTTAATACCTTATATAAAAAAAACTTTTTTAAACAACAGCATTATACTTTTTTAAGTTATTAATGCAGTTATTTCTACATGTCAGTATTGCTTACGAATGATCGTAATGGGGATTATTATCAGTGTTATCATTCCCATGCCTTTTATTTGTATACCTTCATCATCGCAAGAACTTGATAAGCATAGCTAATGTTTCAGATGGATTTCATCAGTTTTTTAGTTGTATAACGACTTTCCTAGATCAATCAGTACAAGGCTAGAACTCCGAGGTGACTTGCCAAAGGACACGCCCACGAAACCAGAGGTGTAGTTGGCGCTCGAACCCAAGACTCCAGAGTAAAATATACATCAAACACCCGTATATACTCAGTGGATCTGACGTAATCAATGTTTGAGTATAGCAATAATTGATTCAACCATGTTGATCAATAGCGCATTGTTTATTTAGCAACTCCAATCCAAAGTAAAACAATCCTGTTTCCTAAAATAGAGCATTCGTGTTAGACAAAGCCATGTCGCGAACGAATATAGCAATTTCATCTAGAATTCGTGATTTTAGATGAATAGATAGAGTTTAGAGCCGTTTTCGACGGTATCTTAGTTAAATCGTGGGGATTTGCGCGCACCCATATCATATAAGCAAGTATTTCCCAGTCAGTTCTACACAACCTCGTTTCAGTGATAGCACAATTCGAGGGCTCAGTGTAATATTATAGAAAGTGTTTCATGTTTATGAAGCACTTACTATAGTCTTGCAATGAACCTTCGAATTGGTTAGTTGACAAAATGCATCCAATGAATGTTGATAATGGTCTAGTCAATGGACAGTTAAAAAAACCTCTTGTATTTAAAACATCCAATTTGAACTCATCGGGGTTTAACTTTTATAAGTTAATATGGAAGCCGCCATATTGTTTCTCGTGAGACTTCTTTCATTGTTATTTCGTTTTCAAATACAGATTTTGAATGTCATTTCTAAATAGTCATTTTAATTGATAAAGAAAACAGATATTTATCACAACTTATACAAGTGACTTCACTATAAGGTATGAGTTACCACTCAAACGTAATGATTTAATGATGCTCAACACCTTCATATACATTGAACTACTCAACGTGGATGAATATAAGAAATGTGTTATTAGCCGGGAACTACTTATCCGAAATATTTTTTAACTTCACTTAACATACGACAATCGGAACTACTCGGGTATTTCCGTGAGCTGTGAAATACACCTCGGATATAAGTGTAGGGTTACAATTTTTCGGGTAAATCGGCATCCGCCAATTAACACATTTTCTAAGCTTGCAAGTTAAGTAGTTCAATGTGTATGGAAGGGTTGGACATCCTTTTAAATAATCTTTTTATCAGTAACTCATACCAAATGGCAAAATTGTTGTTGTGACATCTAAAGTTGTTTCCTCAATCAAATCTAAAGACTTTTTAGATTTCACATTTAAGATCTATTTTTAAACACGAAAGTGAAGTGACGTCATTCCGCTGGGAACCAATATGGCGTCATCCCTATTATTTCAGAGGTGTTTTCATTTGATAAACCCGATGTGTTCAGATTGAACATACGAGGTGAATTTCTCAGTTCACGAACATACTCGAGTATTTACGATTTTAAAACGTCATCGACTAACATATGGAGCGAATTCGTCGAATGGTAAATTATTTATTATTATGGTACGAATAAACAAAACACATCTTCGGATTGGGTATCCTAAAATAGACATGGGGGGATTCGAATTCTGAACATCTCCTTTCCGAGTACAGTCTAACTTGTGTTAAGCAGCCACCCTTTTAAGCAGCCAACCTGCCTTAAACAGCCACTACAGAAAGTCCCATTGTTAGTTCTATAGTGTAAATTAATTTGTGTTAATCAGCCAACCTGTCTTAAACAGCCAATTTACTCTGTCCCATAGGCTGGCCTCTTAACACAAGTTTGACTGTATGACCTATTGCAAATGTCAGTTTTCCGACTGACTGATAGAATTCCGATTATTTTACCAGTTTTGACCAACCAATGCGCACTGTTAACCCTTTCCCAAATAATACGGACATTTGACCACTTTGTTGCAGACGACTTTTGCAACGAGCAATTTTTCCTATTCCCGCAATGTTTTCTGCACTATCAGAAGATTATTTTCCAATTTCATCACATTTTGAAATGTCGCCCGCAAACTCTTTCAATTTGGGACAGTCGGAAATATGTTGTTTGGGAAAGGGTTAAGCCAGTGTCATTCCCTATCGGTTATTAGCCGGGCATAACATTATACCTGGAAATTATTGACGCGATGTAAACCCTAACGAATCAGAAAAAATATTAAAAACCTAAAAACGCATTCCCGATCCAACATTATTCCATATTGATCTAACCCAACGCACCTGTAGCAGACGAAACAAACAAATAAACAAACAGAAACACTGCGAAACAAGACAAATTTGCTCAGAACAAAATATTTGGGAATTGATCTAAGAGAGATGAATTTATGGTGTACTACATTAGCATATAATGAATCGGTCACAGAATTCTCTCCATACTGTCCTTATGAATAAGACGAACCGCAAAATAAAAGCCGATACACGCACTAACTCCACTTATCCCTTTCCCAAACAATAACGACATTTGACCACTTTGTTGCAGACGACTTTAGAAACCATTGTGGGAAAAGGAGAAATTGCTCGTGACGAGCAATTTTTCCTTTTCCCACAATGTTTTCTGTCCTATCAGAAGATTATTTTCCAATTTCATCGCATTTTGAAATGTCGTCTGCAAACTCTTTCAATTTGGGACGGTCGAAAATTTGTTGATTGGGAAAGGGTTAAGAAATTCAGTCACATTGACTCATTGTACTCCTAAATAGACATATTATTGTATTTGTTTGAGACATTTTAAAAGTTATGTAAAGGCTTTCCTGGATCGACCAGTACAAGGCTAGGATATGGGTGACCAAAGGCAGCTGTTACGAAACCAGATGTGTGTGGGGCTCGAACCCGATACACCCCAGTTTTATATCCTCCATCTTAACCACTGGGCCACACAGACCCCTCACATTCTATCGTAGAAAATCTGTGCCTTCCCCCAAGAACTGTGTTTGTTTATATGCAGGTTATATAATTAAACGCATTTAAACTATTTGTACAGATAACGCTATCTTAACCCTTAGAATGCTGGGTAATTTTCTAAAGATAATAGGTTTTAAAAAATGTGTATGTCGTCTGCTTTCCAAAACCTTAATGCTTGCTTAGTATTTTGAAGAGGAAAGATACTTAGAGTAGCAAACAGGTTAGATCACAGGCCAGCCGCAAATTTACTTGGCCGCAAGCCTAGATCTTACCTGTTTGTAAAAGTATGAAGTCGGTTCCAGCATTGCAAGCGTTGATATCACTTCGACGAGACGATTTTAATGAGTGCACGGAGCACAAGGATCTATAGGGGTGCAGTGGTTAGCGTCGGGAACTTGAGACCGGTCGAACCCGGGTTAAATTTCCGATGGCAGTATTTTATAGCATCATGGAGTGTCCTTGGGCGAGGCACATTTCCTAGTAATTGTATGTACAATAATAATAAAGGGAAAATCATTTCCCCTTTTTTGTGGTATCCTTGGCTTTTGATGTTCTTTCGTTGTTTTTCAAAATTATTGCATTTGTGATACACGCTTTTATATGTTCTATTTACTACGTTGTTGGCATGTAATTTTATATCGTACTACCAAGTAAATATATCTCAATCTATCTATGTTATTTTCAAGGGAACACTAACTTTAATGCTCCAGAGTGAGTTCTATAAATTAAAGGAGGAACAAACCTGGTTTGATGAAGTAAGCATGGAAATAAAGAATACATGTATATGAATTTGGAAATCGCAGCCTTAATATAATTAGTATTGGCTAAAACGCGTGTCTTATTTCAAAATTCAAAGTAAATTACGGAGAGACTAACATTATGTTCATTTTTCTTAGTTTGATATATTAAGTGATTTATGTACGGTGTGGAGAAGGATGGCCACGACCTTCACATACCTATGAACGTGGATAATAAAGAGTTACAAAAAGTATGGGAATGATTGTAACCCTATTATCTCAAAGTCTGAATGTAAGCATCTTCGCAAGACGTGAGTATATGCAAGAATGGAGAGCGCTATAATTGTCAATCTACAAATACCTCATGCGTAATCACCGTAGCAGAATACTCAAATAACGCGTGGGTGAAATGGATACAAGGCTCGTTTTATCAAGATAGTTTATACCAAGTAAAGTGAAGGCTTTCATAAACAATGTGCGTTTTTCCTGACATGCTATTATTTTCACTGGTTTCCTATGACGGAATGTGTTGAAAAAGAATGATAATATGATATGTTCTCATCACAGAAGGAAAGTTCCCAGTGACGTCTGCTTTCACTCATGATTGGCATAGATCATACTCTAAAAGCCCTACTTAATCAATTTTGGTTGCATGATTTGAACGATTAAACGTTTAACAGTTAACCCCAAAGCAAATGAAAGTTTCAAAATATACTATGTTTTACGTCAGTGTCCCAAAATGAAAATATTCTCATAAAAATGAGGATGATTTCATTGCTGTTAGCCCTTCGACAGAAAATGAAGAAAGTCAAGGAAGAAGATGATTTAAATTTTAACACTGTGACAAAAAGAGAATTCGCTAATCATTCGTAAACCTCCCTTTGTAACAATAGTTTCATGATTTGTTCAATGATGTCCTAAGTGAGAATATACTTGCCGCTATGATTATATACAAATGTAATTTCACTTTTTATCGCCTATCAAAGAGAAGAGGGTAAAGTTAAACTCCTAATTCAACAAGTTTAATATGGAACAGCTTTTTCCGTATTTCCACAAACATGCGTTTTCTCTAGATATAAATCAAACAATATTTGAATAGCACATTAATATATCTCGCATGTACATGCATTTATGTTATGTCAATTGGCCATAAAAAAATACAATCTTATATGATGCGATTCGTTTGGACAAACAAATACAGATCTGATCAACTCAATTTCCTACCTCACTCCATATCTCAAATTGGTATCAACCTTCTTGGTATTGCTTGAATATCCACAACCATACACCGGCACATTATATAAAACGAACTATAACAACGTTAGATCAACTCCCGTGCGATATTATTTTCCCGGAGAGAGTAAACAAATACAGTTGACGAGGACTCTACAAAATTCCGCTGAATAATTCCGGTCCATAAGATATCGGTGAACACAGATCAAGCGTTCCGAGCAACAGTGATCATGCTCATTCGAAACGCTTGGATAATCTACAAGGTATTACGAATATTGGTTTTCCAGACTCCCTGCACTCACTAATTTCTGTATCCCGCGGAAAAGCAACAGAGAAGCCGAAGGATAAAATAGCGTTTGTAGAAACTTACCACGAAAATAAGGTACGGTCTCTGTTCATTCTACAGTATGTTTGGTAATTCATTTCCGTTCATTTATTTCGGGTATTTCATTACCATTCGTTTCATTTCCAAGCATTTTGAGCCCATCGGATTCGTACTCAATTTATCAAAGATGACAAAAGGCGTACATAATACCGATGCCTTTTAGTGATTTTGTACATGCGTTTGGGGAAAGAAATGATGAATAAACATTTTTGTCGTAACGGGTAAGAGACAGCTCAACATGACGATTCTGACGAGTACCAACAATAAAGGGTATAAAGAATAAATAGCAAAGTAATCGTGGGAAAATACTTCTGGTCTTGGTACCGTTTTACTTAATAGTGTGTGCCTAAAAATTGCATAAATTCAAATCAACATTCCCTCTCATTTCAACATTGGGCTAAGCAAGTTTGCATAGTAACACATCATTGGAGTCGTCTCGCTGATATGACAATTTTGTGGTTCCATGTAAGATACTATCATTGTTATCAATTTAGACTTCCGCAGATATGATCATTTATAAGGGATGCTAACAGGATTAGAAGCAATGAACCGTAAACTATTACTCTTTCTGTATCTATTATTGATAAATTCGTCTGTCATTACTACGGGTATCTTGTTTTCTTTTTATATATCATTTTGTGTTTGCTTTTCTGTGAAAAGTACATGTTATTTTACTATGTTTTCTATTGTTTTGTAATGTTTGCTATATTCCGTAAATTCATATATTGTTAAGGTCAATGGCAAAGTGTTACCGACATGCCTGCTATTTAAAATAAATAAATTAACTTGTTAAGTAAAGCAGCACCCTGGTCATTTGGGAACCATCGTGAGATATACGGTGGGTATCTCGATCGCCCTTTGTTCTGACAGTGTGGGTTCAATACCTTGATGGGTCATAAAACAACGGATACAATGACTTACTCAGGTAATCGTAACTACTTGGATATTTCCGATCTAAGAAGTACACCTCGTACAAAAGAATAGGATTTGCACTTTTTACCTTTTTCCCCGGGAAATAACACGTTTCCGTGGAGCGTCCACGTTAAGTAGTTCAATGTTTATGGAAGAGTTGAACATCCTCTTAAATAACTATTTTATAATATAATTCTGTTTCTTCAATCAAATCAAATAAATCAAATGACTATTCAGGTCATATATTTAAGATCTATATTTGAAACCGAAAGTACATAACGAAATCTCGCGAGAAACAATATGGCGATTTCCATCAATCGGAACTACTCGGGTATTTCCGTGAGCTGTGAAATACACCTGGTCATACACCTGTTACTTTTGAGATATTGAATTCCCATTGACTCCAATGTTAAATCAGGTAAGAAGAATAGTGTTTTTTACGCTTAGCTATATACAGGAACATCAAGTTTGTCCATTCAACTCTCAGAAACTGTAATAAAATTGACACCTCAATCGTCTCATTTTTTTTCTACGGAGCAAAGTGTATTAGTACCGTCCGAAAATCAGTGCACTAGCTGTCAAATCTAGCCGAGGTACCGGCATTTGTGTTCATACATCCCAAACAAATAGTCCTGCAATAAGCAATCAAAACAAACTTTGGGAGCATTGCAGGACTATAATCTATACAGGAAATACATCAGTGTTCTACCAGCTCATCTCTTACCGGTAAAACTATGCACCAGAAGTTGAAACTCAAAATTTCTAAATGGGACTACTTTTGGGTACTACGACCCGGAAGTACTCCGTAACAGGTGCGAGACCACCTCGGACATAAGTGTAGGGTTACAATTTTTCGGGTAAATCGGCATCCGGCAATTAACACATTTTCTAAGCGTGCAAGTTAAGTAGTTCAATGTGTATGGAAGGGTTGGACATCCTTTTAAATAATCTTTTTATCAGTAACTCATACCAAATGGCAAAATTGTGGTTGTGACATGAAAATTTGTTTCCTCAATCAATTTAACGACTTTTAAGATTTCTCATTAAAGATCTATTTTTAAACACGAAAGTGAAGTGACGTCATTCAGCTGGGATTCAATATGACGACATCCCTATTATTTCAGAGATGTTTTCATTTGATAAACCCGATGTGTTCAGATTGGACTTCTATATCATTTCACCCTTTACCAAACAATAACGACATTTGACCGGTTTGTTGCAGACGACTCTGGAAAACATTGTGGGAAAAGGAGAAATTGCTTGTAACGAGCAGTTTCTCCTTTTCCCACAACGTTTTCAGCCTTATCAGAAGTTTATTTTTCAATTTCATCACATTTTGAAATGTCGTCTGCAAATTCTTTCAATTTGGGACAGTCGAAAATTTGGCGTTTGGGAAAGGGTTAAGAGATGTTTTATTGGATAGACTCGATGAGTTCAGATTGAAGGGGTAACTTTAGGGTCAAGGAACAAACCCGAGAAGTCACGATTGAGAAATGAGGTGAATGGCGGTGTTGTTTTGTCAAAGACCTACAATGAACTAATGACAGAGTGCTTTGACCAATGATAAATATATGTTTCTCTTTGTAATCACAGACAGGTAAAAACATTATTGGAGACTGGGAAAAGTTAATGTCCTTTAACAACCTCTAATGTTGTTTTATTTAGAGTTCATTGAACATTTCCCTTGTTAGGCTTCAGCTGCATTTGGGCCGCGTCACGCGAAAAGGGGCACTCGGACATAAATAAAAACCGCGAACTCAGCTCTTTCTTAGCGCTATTATTCCAGCATCTAGTCACGACAGTTATCATTTGTATTTATTTAAAGGTAGAACTTGATGTCCTCTAAAATGGCAAACAGTGTAACCCCAGACCAGCCGCCACGTCAGTGACGTGGCGGCTGGTCTGGGGCTACACTGTTTGCTATGTCAGAGTGCCCCTTTTCCCGTGACGTGGCCCATTTAATGTAGACACAAAGGAGTATTTTAAATATTGTGACAGGTAGAGAAAAATGCTCATTTTGAGGAAAGCCTCTCTCTGTCGCCGTGGTTTCAGCACTCTTGAAGCAATTATGTTGTTTTTCTGTTTTTGATGTTATTTCGATAGTATAAGTTTACTTTAAATCGGTATTTAGGAATCAGTTATGTACGATAATACATAAAATCGCAATCTTAAAAACAACGAAGCTTCTATGGTTACCATAGATATATTTCTTATATCTTAGAGAGACTATCTCGCTGAGTTTGTTGTGTGAGTAGCAAATGTTCAAATGTTAAGAAGGTTATTGAAACAATTCTCATTACTAGATAAAAGACTAGTTTCAATGTAAATATTTTAAATCTGAAAAGAGTGTTTTCATCGAATGATTTCTAAACAAGGACTTTTCCGAGGTCTGAGTGTCGGCTTATTTTGTTATGTAATTCTAAGATAGTTTACCCATTTCAATTAATTCTCACAAAGGGAATAAAAGATTATTGTTTACAAAAGAAATGTTTAAACGGTTTATTAAATCTACCAAGTAATTGCGTATATCTCCGCTACATGGTTATGAAATAAGGTGACAATTATATCAATAATTTAGAGAATTATATCAATAGTTTAGTTTTCTATATATCTTGATAGATCTTCGATATCTTTTCTCTGTAGAAGAAATTTCATTTTAGAAATAACAAAATCTAAATCAGTGAGATAGTCCGTTTAAAAGAACGACATTGTTTTGTTCGTAAAAAACTTACAGAAATTGCAAACTACACTTAGTATTTCCAGAGAAAGTCCGTGTTCATATGTTCTGAAGTTTAATCTATATTGGGCTTTATATTGACATTATATAGGAAGCAAAAGCATACTGCAGCGGTCAGTTTGCATGAACTATATAGCTTTCCCTCAGCAGTAATGAAAACAGTCAATGTTTCCCACATAATTAATGGTGTTGATGAATTAAAGACTTGCATTTAAATTCGCATTTTAAGTCGGGAGGAATAGTGCCCTAGCCAGGGGTTTATGTCAGAATACCCATAACCCACCATTTTGAAACTTATTCTTTCGTCGGATTACTTCGGTTGTTATCGATGTACATCGGTCTGCGCCGGAACTATACACATTAAACCAAATAGTTCCGGCCCCGACTGATGCACACCGAGAACAACCAAAGACATCCAACGAACGAATGAGTTTCAAAATGGCGGATTATTGGTTATCGGATTTAAATTCTAGACTATTGTTATTAAATTCAGACACTTTAACGAAGGAGAGCTGTCGAGGTTTGATAAGACATCAAGAAATTGCTCTTATCTGCCAATATGAATATCCTTGACCCTTAGAATGTTCGGTAAATTTCTGAAAATAGTTCTTGCGTCGTTTGCCTTCCAAAACCTTGAATATCTGCTTAATCATGATGGGGAAGGATACTCAGAGTAGCAAACAGGTTAGATCACAGGCCAGCCGCCTATTTACTTGGCGGCTGACCTGGATCTAACCTGTTTGCATAAGCATGGAGTTGGTTCCAGCTCTATAAGGGTTAATAAGACGTCACATTTTCTTCGCATTTCAAATCTAAAATACCTTGCAGACGGAATCTTAAAATCAGATCGGAATATCTCCCATCGGTTGGAACTTGATCGGTTTTTGAAAATAAGAATTTGTTCACTTCGCCCTAATGAAGTTCAACAAACAACAAAGGTTGTTATCATAACAAGCGGTTTTACTGATAACGACCAACATTCTTCATTAATTTCAAAGACGTCTTCCTAGTTAACACGGAAGTGTTGTGTAATCCTTTACCAAACAATAACGACTTTTGACCAGTTTGTTGCAGACGACTCCGGAAAACAGTGTGGGAAAATGAGGAATTGCTCTTAACGAGCAATTTCTCTTTTTCCCACAACGTTTTATGTCCTATAAGAAGATTATTTTTCAATTTCATCACATTTTGAAATGTCGTCTGCAAACTGATTCAATTTATTTTGTCAAATATGTGGTGTTTGGTAAAGGGTTAAACTGACTGTCTCACTGATTTTAAGCTTCTCCTCTCCTGATGGAGAAAAATCAGAAAAGTTAGAATAACAAAGTCAGATCTAATAGAAAAAATGCCTTTATAAAATCAAGTTTTATGTCATAATACTTTTTTGTGGATTGAAATATTTATTGGCAACGTCTCATTCATGTAGTTTTAAATTTCTTTGTTAGGTAGACATTGTCGATTGTCAGATCAGAACACGGCCTTGTCGGTTTAAAGTTTTTATCTTATTAATTTTCCAAACGACATTTTGCACACTTTCCCATTTTCAATCATTGAATACAACAGATGAAATAGTCCGATAAGTTTTCCGTGTAGGGAGTAAGTACGACATCGCTTGAAGATGAAACGATGCTCATATGAGCAAAGTTTCCCTTTACAAGCAATATCCAAAATTAATTTCGTCAAAACATCTTCTTCATGTTCTTCCCTTCGTTTGCTCTACACAGTCAAGCCAGTCTCCGCGATGGACTTGGCAGTCTTCTTCAGGTCTTCTACGTCTCCGTATAGCAATATAAACTACATGATTAAGTTTGGAAAGGGTTAACCCTTTACTAAACGCCAAACAAAATGGATAATAATCCTCTGATAAGGCAGGAAACCTTGTGGGAATAGGAGAAATTGCTCTCCACGAGCAATTTCACCTTTTCCTACAATGTTTCCCAGAGTCGTCTTCAACAACGTGGTTAAATATCGTTATTGTTTGAAAATGGGTTAAAGCTTCACACAGATCCATATACAGACATAAACATTTAACAAATAGGTCGGGCTTTGTTATCTTTGGAACGTCTGTGTAAGACAATATCATATACGTAATCTTCCCAATTTAAGAACTATGAAACTATTGGCTTTCCTAGGACTTTGTCTACTGCTAAGTACAGGTAAGTTCTTAGTTTAATTTTCCTGAAAACACAATCGGCGTGAGATCTTCAACGAATACGTCTTATGGTTTTCTTATTGTTTAGTTTATAACACCGACAAAGCCGTTCTCAGCGTGGTTTCTAGTCACGGTTGAAGTGTATTAGAAATTCTTTCAGAGGTTGTCTATTTATTGACAAACGGAATGCCGATGGTTCTAATCTATTGACCAGTCTTAGAAGGCGGCTAAGGTAGGGGTTCTCTCCCCTCCATGATGAGTCAGACTTCGTCATAAAACTGATAAACCGTTGATACGATGTACGATTATCAAATAAACCCGGTCTAATCCGACATGCGGTACTAGATATCCTATGTTCAAACCCCGACTCGCTCGTGGAAATCGTATATCTTAATGGGTACAAATCGTGCATCGTACATGTCTCAATGCTAGAACGGAGAGGCACTCATTTAATACGGATTCATATTCAAACATGGCTACTTGACTACTCTTAATTCACTTGATTCCGATTCGCTGCCTGGAAACGTTTCAAAAGCACGCCATGTGCATGAGGTGTGTGCCGAACGCAGTGTTTTTTACGTGAAATGCTGTTAAAAGTGACGTGAAACCCCGATCACACAGTCGTTTAGTGTCTAATGGTGTTCGTGTGGTATTGGTTTGTCCGCAGGCCCCTGTATCGGTCTACTCCTGGGCGTGAACGACATCTGCAGCTATGTGACCGCCTTGGACTGCAAGCATAACTCCACTGGGCCCATCTGTGGACGGAATGGCGTCACATACCAAGACAGGTACGGTTTGGCCTAACGTCATTTCAATATTATTTCGATATCCTGGTGATTCCCCGCTCCAGACCAATAGCATATAGTGGGCTATAGTCTGGATTACCGTACGACGAGAACCAGACTGAAGTAGGCTTCGGTTCATTCTTGACCTCGAAATGGATTTTCGAGTCGAGTTGGTCTTGGTGTATGTTCTATTTCTGTTTAAACGTTTCCTATAAGGAATATATGTCTCGGTTATTGATGCTTCATCGTGAATTAGCGTGTGATAAATGAATACATATTGGCCTAAAGTTCGTCGCTATTATTTTTCCAGATGCAATGCCTTCTGGCCTTAGTTAAAGCACAAAATCTTAGACCACTATGTTCATCGTTGCATTTGTTCAAATCCTTGTAACAATAGGATTGGGTATCCATGGGAATACATGGGATGTCGATGGTTCTATCCGTCTTGACAAGGGATAATTTGTGTTCTTCCTTCATTAATAAAACGGGTATTCATTAATAAAACGGGTATTCATTAATAAGACGGGTATTCATTAATAAGACGGGTGTCGCAGATGAACGATAACTGTAGAGGCGATGTAAAACCCGCTACTGAAATGTCCTTTCCCACGTTTATGTGCTATTCGATTGCAGTCCGTATATATTGGTACAAAGGTAGCAATAGTATGTCAACTACATGTTGAAAGGAACTCTTAATGCTTAAGCTTTCGTTCCGATCGTTTTCACTCCATTGTTTGTAATGTTTATATAATGAGGCGGTGAAATCACGTGACCAATGTTTATGTCCGAGCAAGATGACTCCGCCACAGATATTTTTTCCAATGATCGCAACGATATGTACCCCGCATGAGTCGACCATCAACTTTTCGGTTCTGGTGGTATAACCCATGCTTTATAACGGTGTTACATCTAACACTCAACAGAGAAATCGCAGTCGACGGGCGATGTTTTTGGACATGCACGCCCGTCGAAAGTAGGTGAAAAAGAAAAGATACCTGTTTCGTCATGGGCTCGGCCATCTTGCTCGGACATAAGATCCTAAACATTGGTCACCTGATTCTCTGTCCTGATACTGATGTTTCGTTTGTTTGTCTTTTTTCTGATAAGATATCTTTAACTAATTAACACGTGTTATTGAAATTATCACCGGCATTTTTTAATATATCGTTAACTTCGACTGTCAACGTATCATAGCAATAACGGTATCATATTAACTAACCAAAATCCTTACCGTTGCTTCCCAGTTTTGCATTTGCAACTTCATCAGAGGCATACTTTTCTATGTTCGTTGTTTTTTTTTTGCGGTTGCATTTGCTACTTTATCCAAGGCACTTTTTTTCTATGTACGTTATATTTCTCCCGGTTACAGGTGCGAGTTTTCCAAGGCGTTCTGTCGCGACCCGAGCATCTCTGTGCATCACCTGGGTCCTTGCCTCCAGCAGCAGGAGAAGCAGACCGTGGTCCTGACAGTCGCATGTCCGACCCTCATGGGAATGGACTGTGCCATGAACACCGACAACATAGAGTATTGTGCCTCGGACGGACGAACCTATATAGGAACGTTAGTTTGCTTAAACTTGTATATTTTACATCGATTTCGAAACAAGCTATTACTCTCGATTCTGCTTGCTAGATACATAGCCAGTGCTCGCACCAAGTGATTAATGAAATATTGCAAGGCATATCCCGCTGCGACCGAGATTCAAACCCACGACCCTCGCATCCCGAGACCGACACTCTGCTCCTGGAACGATTGTCTGAGTACCGTTTTACTAAGCGACTTAAGGGAAATATGTGTGTAAGTCTAAACTGATACATATGGACTGTGCCTTGGACGGACGATTCTACATAGAAACGATGATTGATTGATGGATTGATTGACTGCAGTATCCCAAAACACAAAGAATGCTATTTTTTATCAATTCCTTTTGTTCTACTGAGGACTTGTAACTATAAAACAAAGACCGAATCCTTAACCGCTCCATGAAAAAGAAAAGAAAAGAGTAATCATTTTTTTCATATTTAGTTCATGCAATCATTTATAAAATACATGTATTAAAATGCATTTTAAACAAATTACATGTATTAGCAAAGTGGTTTAATTTTAGTGAGTGTTTCAATGTGTCTTTCTCTCTTTTAAAGATGTCGTTTCGAGAAGGCTAGATGTCGCAACAAACATCTCTTTCTTCGGTATTTGGGCCATTGTTCCTAAACGAACAGACGTCAAAGTCCCCAACACTCCTCCAAGTACGAACTGATGTGCCACGGGAAGACATGCTTACTTTCACCGTGACATGTAAGACGAAATGCAATTCACCAATCCTAATAAAAGATTAAATACCCACATAAATGTAGTTGTTATTTTTATGAAGAGTAATTTGACATTAGATTTTCAATGACGTTATAGTCTTCACATTATAAAATAGCAGAATCGAGAGTGATTAATCTGAGATGTAAAACCTTGTTAAAGTAAACAATCTCTGTAAAATATGTTTAAACTGTTAATTTATTAGCATAGAGTATATCAAAGATGGTCGCCATTCGTCTAAGCTAATACTTATGAGAGACGATAGGTCAATAGCTTCTAGTGTCGTATAATGCACCGAGGAAACAAACCCTTCTAAGACACAATCATGTCAAATCAATGAAAAAACGCGGTCGTCCGCTGGTCAGTTGTGTTGTCTATGTACCCGAGTTTTCTCTATAACAATGCATTAGCATGTACGTTCCGAGGTCAATACAGTTGTTGTTTGTCTTGTTCACTATTTAATTTAAAACCCTATTCAAAAAGCAGACCAGCAGACACAGATTTACTGGTGTATTGTAATAAAGTATGGGAAAAAAACTTTCATAAAAAATATGATTTTGTGTCTTTGGATATATTCGATAGGATGTACATGCATCAAGTGCTACATGCGGACACAAATATGATATCGAAGGATGTTTTTGTGGCAAAGATAACAGAACAGAACATACTTTTGTTTAAATTTGAACAAAGTACATCATCTGCAACACATAGAAATTACAAATTAATGTCAAGGTGACAAATGTATACAGATTATTATGAATAACAAGAAAAACATATATTTGTTATATTTGGAGGCAAGCATATTCATTTTTAAAAACTTCAATATTCAAAACATCACATTTTATTGCAACGTTTCGTAACATTGGAAACTTGTGTCCAAATCAAATTCCTTAAAACTCCATGCAGACAAGCGTGCATTTGTAAGAAGCAATGTCGCTACATTGGGTCTGTGTGTGTATGTCTGTAAAAGAGATAAAACATGATTTCTAATATTTTGTGCATAAACGTATTGTTGTTGTATTACTTTGGGATGCAATGTCGCTATCCAAGATCAATTCATGTGTCTAATAAACCATGAGTAAACGAGATCCGTCAGTTTGGTAATCCCCTTTTCAACCACCAAAGCTTTAAACTGCAACATGAGCTAACACATGTAATATGAACTTATTTGGTATATTCAATGAAAACACGACCGACATGGTATGGAAGCCTGCTATATTTCTTCTAGAAGGACAAGCTTCGCTGTACTTCCGTTTTCAAATGAAAATGTCTCAACAGTCATCTAAATTTATTAACTAAACAACAATATCTCACAGCTTATTATTTCACTATTACGTATGAGTAACCGGCCAAAAATAACGGTTTTAAAAGATGTTCAACATTTTCATATGAATTTAACTACTCAACGTGGAAGCCCATAGAAAATGTGTTATAAGCCAGGAAATTTAAGACAAATCTCGTAACCGTACTCTTATAAACGAGAAGTATTTATCAGGTCACTGAAATACTCGAGTAGGTACGATTGTTAACATACGATCAACAAATAGCCGTGGTTCCTTTTTGTCATATAAGTTTCGGATATCATAATACAACATAACTGCAATGATATTGCGTCGATGAAAAACGCATGTTAATATATATATAAATAGAACTAATGATAGAAACTGAAAAGTTAACCCTTATAGTGCTGGAGCCGACTTCATGCTTATGCAAACAGGTTGGATCCAGACCAGCCGCTAAGTAAATTAGCGGCTGGCCTGTGATCTAAACTGTTTGATACTCTGAGTATCTTTCCTCAACAAAAGTAAGCAGATTTTTAAATTTTTTGAAAGCAGACGTCACAACGATCTATTCTTAGAAAATTACCCAGCATTCTAAAGATTAAGAATCGCATATATTTACATAGAAGCCCGTTCTGTGGTGACTGGGAAGGGAATTTGCTGACGTAAATTGGATGTATTAAGTTCATGCGACTTCTACTCCAATTTAGCTCGCAGACGTCCAAAATTACTTCCGGTCAATGCCTCCTGGGAGAAAAAGCACGTGACATTTGTATTCTTACGCGGAACTCCTCGGTTGATATCGACAAGTCACAATGGCAGACTTAAACATGTAAACTGATGATTTGGGTTGTCTCAACATCTCTCGTTTCTAATCCTTGCTTTGACTCGGTGAATTTTAAATCATTTTCAACCAGATATCTATATACAGTTGAAACAAAGAAACTTGTATCAGTAATACATTTATGCTGTCATACAATTGAACAATTAGTTTAAGCAATTCTAAATCACAGAGAGGATGAATTGTTTTACAATGGTTGATTATGTCTAGCAATGTTTTCTTATGTTTTTGTTGTATTTGTATTTGTGTGTATTTTTTTTTATCTTTTTCTTTTAAGCGAGTTCTACCTTCTTTTTTATAGTCGTCGCTTTTATCTATATTAATACAAGAAAGTTCATTTTCATAATTATTCATATCTATCAATTCACTTATTTAGTGAATTCAAAGTACATGTAAATTGTGATGTCTGTCATCTGTCGCTGTTCTTCCCGTGCGAGTTTATCTATATGCATCTATATTTACGTCTGTCCTCAACCCTTATAGTGATGGAACGGACTTCATGCTTATGGAAACAGGTTAGATCACAGACCAGCCGCCAAGTAAATTGGCGGCTGGCCAGTGTTCTAACCTGTTTGCTACTCTGAGTATCTTTCCTCGTCAGAATTTAGCAGATATTTAAGGTTTCGGAAAGAAGACGACACAAAAATCTTTCTTTCGAAAATTACCCAGCATTATAAGAATTAAACACTTGGGAGTATACACAGATCTGTTTAAAACGATTGAGAGTGTCTCTGTTTAGTATCATAAATGCAAATTTGATGTATCTATCATATATGATAACTGGCAGAGCCTTCAGTAACATTGGGGTTCTTTTAGATAACTACGCTATTTGTCATATAAAGTTATTGTTTGCATTACTCAAATGCTAACAAATGTTTGTTTGTGGTCGTTAAGTTTTAAACCGCATCCTTATTGATTATACAGTGGACAGTGGAACTGAAGAGCGTCGGCTTCTGAACACGAGGGTCGTGAGTTCGAATCCCTTGAGGTGCGGGATCTGCTTTGCGACCTTTCATTAATCCACGTTCGGCGTAAGTACTGGTTATGTATCCAGGAAGCAGAATCGAAAGTGATTTATCTAAGTTGTAAGAACTTGTTTCACAATCGATGTAAATAAATGAATAAAGAATTGAATAAATGCCCTGAGCGACGATACGTCACAATGAACCAACCAATTGCCCTTTATCAGAAATCGAACCTTGGTCGACCTGGTTCAAGCCTCCTATGCTAACTTTTACGCTACCACAAAGTCCCAAGCGTCATATCATTAAGCATCATAACATTTGTTTTGTTTGTTAGGTAGGTGTTTTACATCGCGTTAACAGTTCTTTGGGTAAATTGCGATCTCGACTCTTAATAAATTTAGGAAGATCCCAACAGTAATTGCCTGCAATGGCTGGTAAAGTCGGGTATGCAGGTAATTGGGGGACCATCTCTTATATAAGTCTTAATATCCCCCTACCATGATTTGAATCCACGCAAAATGGTTTCATGTTCGATGCTGACTGCTTTGAGGCTAAGAGAAAATATAAAGAAGCTCTTAACCGTTTTAACGTCTGTAAGAGCACAGTTACTAGAACCAACTTGTGCTCGCTTAAAAGCAGTTACAAGAAGCTTATTAGGAAAAAGAAATATCTTTACAAACTAGAACAAGGGAATCATTTAGAAAAGCTGAAAACGAGCAAACCTAAAGACTTTTGGCAATACTTTACGAAGAAAGATAAAAAAAATAGATTCAGATATAGACATAAGTACATTTAAACATCATTTTGAGGACATTTACTCTAATATCAAATCTACTGTCATAGAGGAAGTGGAAACATTTAATAATGAAAATGATTTTAACTTGAATAACCCAACATTCGAGGAATTAAGTGTACCCATTACTATTCAGGAAGTTGAGAATGCTATTTATAAACTGAAAAGGAACAAAGCACCTTCCCCTTCTGATAATCTGTTGAATGAGTATTTTATAGAGTGTGCTGATATACTTAAGGGACATCTTACTGATTTGTTTAATATAGTATTTGATTCTGGTTATTTTCCAGAAGCATGGTCAAAAGGTTATATCGTACCTTTGCATAAGAAAAATGATCCGAAAGACCCAAATAATTATCGTGGTATTACACTCTCAAGTAACCTAGGTAAACTTTTTACTATTGTATTAACAAATAGAGTCGAACAGTGGTTTGAGGACAACAATTTTATCTCTGACTGCCAGTTTGGATTTCGCAAGAGAAGGAGTACGATTGATGCGATATTTGTCTTACATACTCTGATTGAGGATGCATTGAGCAAAAATCTAAGATTTCCTTGTGTATTCGTTGACTTTAAAAAGGCATTCGACTCTGTTTATACCAACGCACTATGGTTCAAGTTATTTAATATGGGTCTAGATGGTAAATTACTTATTATGTTTAAAGCAATGTATGCAAATGTCAAATCATGTATAAAACATTGTAACTCATTCTCAGACTTTTTCAATATATCAGTGGGCTTGAAGCAAGGCCAAAATAACTCACCAGCATTTTTCGCACTCTTCCTTGAAGACCTTGAACTATTTTTACAAGATAACGTTAACTCTGGTATCAGTATTTCAGAACTATGTATTATGCTACTTTGTTTCGCTGATGACATGGTAATTGTTGGAAACTCTACCGAAGATTTGCAACTTAGTTTAAATAAATTACATCTGTATTGCTCCAAGTGGGGTCTTGAAGTAAATACATCAAAAACAAAAATCGTAGTTTTTCGTAAGAAGGGTCGATTACATAATAACGAACAATGGTATTATAATAACTCAGCCATAGAAATTGTTGATAATTTCAACTACCTTGGAGTTACTTTTAACTACACGGGATCATTTGTTTTAAATAATCAATGTCTAATTGGTAAAGCTTCTAAAGCAATGCATATCTTATATCACAATGTTAATAAATATGATCTAAAACCAAAAACTGCTATGCAATTATTTGATGCATTTGTTGCATCCATTATTAATTATGCTTGCCCTGTTTGGGGCTTTACTAAATCTAAGGATTTTGAAAGACTTCATCTTAAATACTGCAAGATGATACTTGGAGTAAGGCAGAATTCATGTAACGATGGAATTTATGGTGAAATGGGACGTTATCCGCTGTACATCAATAGATTTACTCAGATTATAAAATATTGGTTAAAACTAGTTAAAACAGACAATATCATATTAAAATATGTTTATCAATTATCTCTTCAAAAAAGTAATAATGGAAAGCAAAACTGGGTTACTAAAGTAAAAACATTGTTAAATGACTATGGATTTTCGTGGGCATTTACAAATTACAATGTTGTTGACGAAAATTCATTTATATCAAGTTTTAAACAAAGAGTTATTGATTGTTTTCAACAAAAATGGTTCACTGACATGCAATCTAATTCGGTCTTAAGCACTTTATATATTAATATTAAACCCAGTTTTGGCGAGGAGAACTACCTTAATATTGTTGTTAGTAAACATCTTAGAAGATATATCACATGTATTAGAATTTCATCTCATGATCTAAGGATTCATTCTGCAAGGTATGGAAGAGAAAGAATACAAAGAGATGAAAGAGTATGTCTATTGTGTGAGTGTCTAGATATTGAAGACGAGTTCCATTTTATATTGAAATGTGATAAATATGATGATCTCAGACAAAAATATGTAAAAAGATACTTTAGAGAACGCCCTAGTATGCAGAAGTTTGTCGAGCTTCTATCATCTACAAATAGGCAAAGTCTGCTCAATTTGTGTTGCTTCCTAAGGGAGGCAACTAAAAGGCGAAATAACTTATTACTCTCCTTACCTAGGGATCAACCATAACTTTATAATTCTGGTTTTATTTCAATCCAAAATCGACATTTTTATCTGATTAGTCCATTCTCCAAAGACTAAGATATATATGTCTTATTGTTAATGCAAAAACATGAACATATATAATATCTTATTCTTAATGCAACTGTCGAAATATGTAATTCTAGTTGTCGCTTTAATATGTAAATTGAAAGAAAGTCAGTGTATAGATATACATATGTATTAGTATCTAACATCAGAACATAAGAATTTATCTATAAATGTGTTTGTTGAAATGTGTTGGTGTGGGTGTGGGTAATTGGATGCGTGTGAAGGGGTGTGTGGGTAGATGTGTGTGGGGGTGTGGGTGTGTGGATGTATGGGTTTGTGTGTGAACAAGTATATGTATGTACGACTATATATGTATATATAGATGCATACTAACGAGAGGGTATTTAGTATTAAAGAATATATGCCATTGTTTTCATGTGATGTATTAATATGTAACAATTGTATGTGTATGTAACAATGTACTATTGTATAAGTTACAAAACAGAAATAAAACATCTATCTATCTGTAATTCAATGTTCTACAATTCAACCACTAGGCCAGGGATGTGTCCTTCATTTGATTAGACAGATTTTCAAATTTAAGATTCTGAGACTATTTAAAATGTACAGCAACATAAGCAACTGACGATTACAAATTACAAACCTTTTTCGATTTCTTTCTTGGAGTTATAAGCAATCATTTAAACGATAAGGTGAATTGCTTTTTATGATTATCATGATCAGTTCTTCGTTCTATCCCAATATATTGCAAAGTATTTGATCCGAATTACGAGCGTTTATAAGATTTATTTATTTTTTAGCAATTGATTATACTTAAAATCGATAGGTGAAACTACATTTCGGGCCTACTTTTTATAGTACTGTAGGTTTGCATAATTTTGTATTCATTTATTTATTTATCTTTTTAGTTTATTTATTTATTGAAAAAGCAGTACATTTAAATTAGCATCGATAGTGGAAACTACATTTCGAGCTTTTTCCCTTTTAGTACTGTATGTTTCCATGTTTTCCACAGTCGACAGAAGGTAAAAACAAGAGTTTTCCTGTAAATACTACAATAATTTGTACATGGAAAATAAAAAGAAACCACGAAAATGCTCGGGGAAATTGACAGGAACCTCCCGACGTAGTAGACATTTTAGTTATGTAAGGAGGCAGCTCATTAGCGAGTCCGTCATTAGTCGGGTTAACATGTCCTTGATACGCGGCCTTTTACAACTGCTGAAGTAAATCGTTGTATCAGACTAATGAGAAAGTCATTCGGTATCAACCGGAAGTTCTTCGGCGATTTCCGGCGGTTGGCCCGCCTCGTTTTCAACAAGGAAAAATGTGTGCTGTGAAATGGTTTTCCCAGGGAAATCACTATTGAACGGAAAAGCTCTTCGTACACGTTCGCTCTTCGTACACGTTCGCTCTTCTTTAGGTAGATAAATATAGTTTCCTTTCCGGAAATCTCGGCACTGAGAGTAACTTGGGTGATCCAAGCTGTAACTGTGTCACAGTAGAACGAAACATCTACGTCTGGATCATTCGGACTACACCGAGAGGTGTCCGAACGGTGGATGTTGAGATACAGATCATTTCGGTACTGTGTAGTACGTCAGAATCGGTTTGTTTACTCGAAAGCCTCGTTTCAAAATGGCCTTCACCTTAAAAATGTTACTATTTTTGGCAAACCGTGTTTGTGAGTATTAGTTAGAAATAACAAAACAACATAATTGAAAAATAAATGGTATGACTATGTCTATGTGCAAAGATTGTGCTGAAGTTGGTCGTGTTTGTCTTTTCTCGTTCACAAAGACAATTACATTTTTACTCTTTACGGTAATTTGCGACCTATTCGCGAACGTTTTCCTTATTGAAAGCAAGGCTGAAAACATCACCGTCGGTATCCGATTGATTTGAAATCATTGCTAAAATTGGATTTTTACTCATCAAAGCAACAAGTGAAAGGATTAAATCTTTAATTTCCATGTACATTTATTGATCAATTAGATCAAAGTTAAAGTTCAAGATCAGAGATGTGAGGTCTTGGAATAATAATCGTTTTGACCTGGTGAAGCACAAATAAGGCTATGTCTGATTTCGGAGAGGGCATCAAGGATCTTTAAGCTTGCTTGAATGAAGCGGTGCGACCCTAGGCTTAAAAGCATACTAGCGCTTTGAAAAACTGCAAAACTGGATAATATGAGTTATGAATGATGATAGAATATGTTGAAACATATAGCTTACAATCACAGGGTCATGACAATATAACGCCTGCACTGTTTAATATCTATTTTTCAAAGTGCTATTTTCACAAATTTGGTTCCCATCAATTAACTTCATTGTTTACCTTCGTGTAACACCTAATATAAATTGACAACGTTAACATTCAAAATGGGGAATTTCTTGGGTTTTATTAGTTCCAAACTTTTCTCGGCTGACCTTGTTTTATCGCTAATTGTAAACAAACCTTATAGTATTCACTCCTTTAAAAGCATCAAATGAACGTGTTACATTTTTAATTCCTTTACAAAAGGAAATTGAAAGTACATTTGAGTTAATTTTCAATTATTCTAGAACTTTCACAATTTAAGTGTAAATGAGCGCAAGTATGGCTTTAAAAAATAGAGGTCAAAGGCTAAGATAGGGTTGAAACTTAAAGGGACTTAATCTGAAATTTGTGCTCAGAGAGTAATAAACGTTTAAAAATGATATTTACAACAATTGTTACTTGACCAAAGACCATTTTGATTTCCTTAACTTCTAAGTTGCTGATATCCTGTGATTTCATTAAGCAACGTGAAAAGAACCTTCGCGCCTTTCAGCGCTTTAATGGAAACGCCGGCTTACAAATAAGTTAAGGAATGCATTCTCGCACACCTTGCTTAATCACGTAACAAGAGCGGTTAAACATTTCCTAAGACCCACGTCACGATGGTTTCTAAAAATAGCACCTTTTATTCTAAGTCTAGCACATTGTTTACGAAATAAACTCATTTAAACGGTTTGCAATACATGCAATACAAATGATCTATATCTTTTCTGTACGGTTATAAACAGGATTGGGAAGCTGTCAATATTCTAGTCGTATTTTACTCTAGAAATCTATCTCGTCATTCTATTGGTAGAAGACAACATATCCCAAAAAAGTTAAAATCAAAATCTGTGAAATAGTCCTTTTAATCGCTGGCTGTTGCCAATTATCGAAACAGAATGGTAAAAGAGGTGCACCGGAATAACTTGATAAACCCAACTTGAAACCAAATGGGTGTCTGATCAAATTGATTGGAATTGATTTTTTTTATTAATATTTACGTTACATATTCAGTTCGGTCATTAGCGTGAATTTTCTGCAAAAGTATTTTTGCTTTGTTTTTTTTATTTATTTCACGTGTTTCTCGATGCTTATGAAATACTCCCTACGAAGGGGTGTGTCGATCATTATCGCTCCGGGTCGACCTCAAACGTCGTAACTACACGGGTATTTCCGTGAGCTGAGAAATACACAAATGTTTTTTTTGGATAAACCCAATGAGTTCAGATTGCGTTGACCTGTCAAGCTTGGGGGATTAGTTCTGGGAACCGACTTTTGGAAATATTTGCGTTAGTTAAGACTGGTATACATGGAACTTTTCTTAGCAACATAAATTAAGCTTTGCATTTGACCGTTAAGTTTTAAGGATAGGGGTCGCACCTTTCTTAATTCAAATGGAGCTTTAAACTGCTTGATGCTATCTCCTAAATCTGACCAGAAACATAAATAACTCTGATCTGACAAAGCCTAAAATCTATGCCTCACAAGGTCAGAACGATTACCAAAGACCGACTGTTTTTGATGATTCGGTTGGACTTTGAGTTTAACGCCGATTTCAGCGATATTTCAGTCATATCGTGGCAGCCAGTGCATATAGGCATACCCATGCTCCTGTTTTTTCTACATGAGTATTGTGTACTATAATCCTTCCAAGCCACTGGCTGCTTTCTCACTCGAACTTAATTGATCAGTAGTGAGAAGCGAATAAATGATGTCGGAGAGGCTTCATTCAATGTCAGAAAATATGTTGACCGAAATCATGAAACGCTCTTGTCTGAGCTTACGAACCCTGCTCTGCCATTTGTAAATTAAACAAGTTGGTAAAAAAACATGTTAGAAACATGACCCAAACATAAATATATACATGTATATATCTATAAATCGTATATATAGCCACACAATTTTGAGCTTTATTTACAAAACATCATGCATATTTCATAACTAGAATACGAAAATAACCGAGGCTAGCTTATCGAAAGTAATGGCGGATTCATATCGTAAACACGTTATCAAGTCTACACAGATTATTGAAGGTAAGGTTTGGTGAATACTGGTCACCCATTATTGCAAATGATGACCCAAATCAGTTGTTAGAATACGATATAAATGAATAAGTTTATCATGTTTACAAAACTCGCAACGGTTAAATAAACTAGCTTGTTTGAAAGTGTGGGTGGGGTAGTCACAAGATCACCTATTTAAGTTATTGACTTATTTAATTTGCTGACATTCGTTTTTTAGAGATGGTCATTTCAACCAATTGTACCAAAGTTCTATGAAACACAGTTTTCATATGATATGAATGGAATTTGTCAATTTGAAGCTATTTGCAGCTCATTTTGTTATATTTAACAGCACACACCTGTCTGTCAATTGAAACGTTTGGACTGTTTCTATATAATGTAGTTGTTTACCAATGTAGATGTTTCATTATATTTTTTTTATTAAATTTGTTATGTATTAGGCAGTGTTCTAAAGACTCCTTAGCAAGACAACCAACATAGTTCAGGGGCAAGAATTCATGAAATGTATTCATGAACTTTATAAAGGAAAAATTGCCATTCATGAAGATAAAGTTGTTCTAGGTCAAGGTCATAAACAACAATATGTTCATAAACAATGACATGTTCATTTCCATGAAAATATTTATGAATATGCTTTTGAAATTCATGAGCATGTTCAAAAACAACTCTGTGTTCACAAATGGCCATATTTCTTCATGCCTGGTCATGAAGTTCATGAATACAGCTCTTGAATCCTTCACATGGTACAAAGATCAGATGCAATTATCTTGTCAAGTTACAGTTCTTCTGAAATACTACAAGGAATTTTGGTAAGGTAGTTTGTATATATGATAGAGTGGAGCAAGACCCCTTATAAGTTAGACATATATGTTTTCAAGGCTAACTCCTTTCATTTTTAAGCTAAACCCTTTCATATATGGTATATGTAATGACACTTGTTGTGACCTGTCTGCAAATAATTAGGGAAAGAGCTGTTGTTTTCAGAATCTTATGATATATAGGCGTAAATGTCATAATGAAAAAAACAGGATATCATAACTTTGGGTTTATGTGAAAATAGTTTTTAAAGTTTATTTCCTTTTAATTTAGTTGCAATATACATGTAGTTATATTGCAATTTGATTCAAAGTAGTTTATCATTTTCATCCTTTAACTTTTCCTAAAATAGAACAACTTTTACCATAACTAAGGTACAATTATTTAATGGGAAATTCATGACTTTAATCACTGAAATCAAGACAGCTAGTCAATCAAAATAGAAAAGGTATTTTTGTTGTAGTTGGCAATGGAAATGTCTCATTAGAAAATCGAAATGTCTCATTACTTTCGAAAATGTCCCATAAGTTTTAAAAAAAACATGAGACAAAAAAAGTATTTCCCCATCTCTGCAGTTTACAAGTATTGGTAACCTTCCTTTGTAAAAAACCTTAATCATAAAAGGAATTTGAGAAAAGAATCTGATCTGTCTGGTCCAAAGGCTGCGATATGGGGAATCAAATTTTGAACCCTGGCAATTTGGGCAATGGTTATATTAACACAATGAATTAAGTGGTCTAAAATGATTTGTTACCTTCAGTACAACAATTTTGTTACTTTGACAAAGCAGACAGTACCTTGGAAGGAATTTAAGATAATTGTGCAAAATGCGAGAAGCATGATTATATCTATGCCCGTCAGATGTTGTGATAATTACACTGTTATCTATAATGCCTTAGAACTCTAAACCCTAGTTTGTTGTCAAATAAAAATTGAATTTTGTATTTTAACAGATATCTCATCTGGCCAGTGCGAAATGGAATCCTTTACCTTCAAATGTTTGAGAGAAACTTGTGATACTAAGAACATTAGACTCTCCAAGATTTGAATGCTGTTAATTGCTTCTTCAAATGTTGCAAAGTGGTAAGTTCAAGCTTTGTCTTTTGTTTAGGGATATGTTTTAATAAGGGCTTACCATATGCAGACAACATGAAAATCTTTTGAAAAGCTTTTTGCGGCAGAAGTTGTTTTAAAACGTTTTACAACAAGAGAAGTTGCTCATTTTTTTTAGCAAATAATTGTCTCAGAACAGTTTTTAACTTAATTTTCATTTACCAATTAACCTAATAACCCATGATACCATCTGTTGCAAAAAAACTAAGAAAAAGTATGTTAAGAATTATTGGCTGCTGATTAGCAACTATCCTTTTGTCTTTAAGGTGTCTATCCAATATCATAAAGGAAATGTAATTCTGGCTCCATAATTTGTCTCCTGCTGTTGCTTTCAATTGTGACCATTCCCTAATTCCCATAATGGGGAATGGATCAAGCAATCTTTTATATGTTTAGATTTTGTCTGCCATAATTTACTCTGTAATAGAAATTACCTTATGCATCATTAGACAGACAATTGATTTTCTTTAACAGAGTATTACTTAAAAACTAATTCATTGTCACTGGTTGAAAACATTACAATGACTCTGACTACATTCATACATAATGTCTTCTTTTTTTTTTCAACGATATAATCTTCTCTTTTGTCATTTAACTACTGATAACTTATATCTTCTGCTGCAAACTGCTTGAAACTGTAAATAACTTATTGACAGAACAGGTGCTTTAAGATTTGTTTCAATCATGTAGTAACTCCTTGAATATTGAAAAATAAATTGCAGTTGGTCATGTATATGTAATACATGCCCATAATGACATAACTGGATGCACTCAATCTTGCTCACCAATTTTAATCAGCACTTGTGAAAAATATTTTGGAGAAAGGAAAGCAAATTGCTCGTTTCAAGCTGTTGTTCCTTATAGTAAATGGTTTATTTGACATTATTAATTTGAGCTTTTGATGCAGAACTTAAGTAAGTCCTTGACAAATGTGAACACGCAATTATATAATACAGTCAATTATCAAGAAAAGTTACATTTCTTTAATCAAATCAACACAATCTTTCCCATTTACTTGTTTTAACATTCCTGCAGCAGAATGCTTAAGGAAACTGAAGTGACAGCATAATTGTTCATATAGAGCTATTTTTCATTTTATGTCACAATTGTGTCAATTCAAAAGCACATATCTATAATGACATTATAATTGTCATTTGATGTTACTTCATTTAAGACCTATCACAAGACCAAATATGATGGAATGAATAAATATACTAATTCGGAGTTCATGCAAAAATATTTCCACTCAAGACTCAGCCCAAAGAATTAAGTAACTTAAGCTGTTATATTTGGCTGGGGCAAGGGAAATATCTCTCTTTTAAATTGAGTTGTTTTTAAAGTCTTTCATATTAAGAAAGATAAAAATGAATTCAAATTTAGTGCAGAATTGTTCTAAAGTGAATAATATCATTAACTGTAAAGTCCAAGGGAGAGTAATCTTGTAAGCTTGCTGTAAGAGTACTGCAAGAGTTATCCTCTATTTGTCTTTAGGACCATTGTTTTCGACAGGTGCGCTTGTACTAGCCTGTGTGCTATCGCTTAAAGGATTATGTGTAAATCAATCTATAAAAAGAGACGTTATTCTTGTTTTTGTGACATGACATCACAAGCTAGCATCCAAACCGACAGGTGCACATTTGCACAGATATTGTGCTTCTATATTGTGCTTCTACAAAAAACTGCAGTATATTTTTCTATTTGCTAGCTGGATATTAGTTCAAATGTTAAATTTACCTGTTTTATAGTTATTACATGTCACAACTAATTCCTGAGGTAATACTTACAAAACTAGTTCTATGCATATGTTTCTACTATGATGCGGTGCATGGGTACGCAAAAAGCCATATTGTGCTGTGATGCGTCATTATGAGTACAGGGGTCTGTCGTTACTGATAATGTAGACCCCTGAACAGGATTCTTTACAACTCTCTGATAATAAGTAAGCTTGAGAATTGACCATGATAAAAAAGCAGATTTGATCATGAAAAGTTAAACCAGGTAATGACTTGTCTATCAACCGTTCCTGTGGTTAAAGGACACCACAAGTATGAAATATATTAACCCATTTTTGTAATAGGTGTAATTTGAAGGGTGTCCTGTGTGGCCCAATGTTTTTTGGTTTCATGGGAGTGGCCTATGGCAAGTCACTTCAGAGCCCTAGCCTAGCACTGGTTGATCCAGGAAAGCTGTTAGATAACTGAAAAATAGTTGATATATGGCATTAAAAAACCATATAAATTGACAAATGTGAATTGAAAGGAACAATATGATGACACTTTAAAAAGGACTACCTCACTGCTTGTGTTCTGTGAGTAACTAACATGAAAAATGTGATTTAAACACAACTTGTCACTGAACAAAGTGACAGTGATGTTTCTTAATTCTTCATTCTAAAGTTTTTGAACACCTATGTGATCAATCAGAAAAGACAAATGAGCTTACATGCCTTTTATTTCTTTGATGTAATACTCTTACCCATTTTGCTGCAGCTCATCACATGAGGGAAATAACCTTTGCGAATGCACAGTCAAATGCTCTCATGATGCTGGTATCTCAAAATACTGCCACTCAACTATGAGTAATTCAAATTTAGATCATTGTAAGCGAAATGAGTTGTTTAAAAATTTTACTAAATCTTCAACATGAATTTGCTTTATCTCCACCTTGTGTTTATGAAAGGGGGTGAGCAGTGTATGGATAATTTGCTTTATCTCCACCTTGTGTTAATGAAAGGGGGTGAGCAGTGTATCTATAATTTGCTTTATCTCCACCTAGTGTTTATGAAAGGGGGTGAGCAGTGTACCTATAATTTGCTTTATCTCCACCTTGTGTTTATGAAAGGGGATAAGCAGTGTATCGATAATTTGCTTAATCTCCACCTTGTGTTTATGAAAGGTGGTGAGCAGTAGCATGAATCAGCAAGCGAGGTAACTCTCATTGGGTTGTCGTTCTTGAGAGAAGAAATTGGTAAATTTTTAGCGTCAAAAACGAGGGTTGTGTTACGGCGATTTTCGCTTATTTTCCAATGATTTCCTTCTGGTAAAAAGCTATATTATGATAGATAATACTTTGAAGAAAAATCGCCTTGACTTCTTAGAGTAGTGCGGAGTGAAATTAGAGAAAAATACTAGATTTGAAAAGTTCAAAAGGAGAATTAAGAAGGTAAGAAGGCGCGCAACTTTTTAACTATCATTTTTAAGTTTAAATGGCCATTTTTAACTATGTTAAGATGTTTGTTTGAAAAAATTTGGACGTAAAATGAGTTTTATTCAATTTACACTACGGCTGGGCAAAGCTATTTTAAAACGGGAAGTGGAATTTCAAGATGGCAGCACTCATGTAATTTTCTGTTGGTAAACAACTGAAGTTATGTTTTAACCCTTTATTTTCTATACAAAACATGTGAACACGCAGATTTACACTTTCAATTATTAGAATTTGATTATTTGAACACATTCTAGTCCTTTAATTGTTGATCTTTTGGACGATATTGATTGAAATCGGGATTTTGATGTCAGGAAACTGATTCAGTGATTGACGATCTCGACATCTGAAATTTAATGGAATTTTCTCTACAGTTGTTCAAATTTCAATACCTATTGAAGAAACATTCATGTAAAATCACGGTCATAACGCCAGAACTTTGCTGGAGCTTTCCTTGAACTGTATGAAGAGGGGCCAAATTTCGTCAATGCTCGTCAACGCGCACAAAATGGGAAAAACTTTTGAAGACATGAGTGTTGACAAAGTGGTGCACCGCTCAAGCCACGTTGGTTTAACGGTAGCGAGCTTTGGTTTAGCGGTGACGTGAGCGTTGTTCTGACAGTTTGATGGGGATATTGCATGGTGGTGAGCAGAATCTGGAACCTGTTGGAACCTGTTGGCCTGGATGCCGAATGTGTTCTCAACGATCCGTCTTGTCCTAGACTGCCAATAGTTTAAGATGAGCTCTTCATGGGTGAGGTTTCTGGTGTTTTACGGTTTCATGAGATAGATGCGCAGTGAGAATGTGCCATCTCCGATGATGAATAAATGCACATTTTGATTGTCATTGAGTAGGGGGTCTGGCTGAGGAAAGTCATGAATCCTGTTCTTGTCCAGCCCAAGATGGGGATCACTTTCATTGTAAATCTGACCGTCTGAGGATAAGCCATTGCATGAGGCGTCAATGTAGGTGAATGTGTAGTCAGCTTCACCATGGCAAACAGGATCATGCTGTAAAAGCCTTTGTAGTTTTAGAATTCTGAGCCAGAGTTAGGAGACGCTTTACAGGCCACTTGCTTGCCATCAATGGCACCAACTGTGTGGGGAAAGTTCCAGCTTTGGTACCATTGGTAAGCCAGGTCTCTCCATCCTTGTTCAGTTGTCGGACACAACAATTCATTTGTGTACTCCTCAATAATGACCTTTACCACTTCTCTAACTGTCACACTGGTCAGCCTCTGTACAATTTCAACAAACATGGCTGGTGGTATCCCCATAAAGTGATGGAATTAAGGCTTGTGGATCCTCAATCCTCAGCTCCATCATCAGCTTATGCTACAGCTCATTTTCAGGCCTTCACTGTCTGACCAACACAACTCTGTCTCTCTTTCTCTCTCCTCTCCCTTTGTTAATAGCTTGTTGCAATCTGAGGAGGTTCTGATTCTACTGCTGGACTAGTGCACCAAAGTCTGCCAGCATCCGTGGTAGAACCCTTTTACTGTAACTGTGCAAATTAAAGTGAGGTTTGCACTGAGGTTTTAAAATGGACTTCTGACTCATTTCTCCCCGTATTTATAGCCAAAGTCTGGTCCCGCTCCAACACCTCAATACCAACGCTAAACCAAAGTTTATCACTGCAATGGATCGCTACTTCAAAGCCCGACTCCGTTCAAGCAATTCCATGTCTGTTCGAAAAACGCTTTCAACCGCTCTGACAAAGTTTGTGCAACGTTTAATCACCGCCGGGCAAAGCTGGCGATGTAGCGGTTGTCAAGCATTCAAGATTTCTGCGTTGGCCTGGCAGACCCAAACATTCACGAACGTGCATGCGTCTAGCGGTGCTAAACTTTGACTGAGCGTTGGTTGAATGGTGGTGAACTTTGGCGGAGCGGAAAATTGACCGCTCCTCACCACTCGCAATATTTTGTGCAGCTCAAAACTTTCTGAGCAGTAGGAGGAACCATCAGCGATGACTGAGCATTTACATCGTTGACATAATGGAGGCCAACTTCTATTTAATGGTCGTGAACGGTAGAGAGCGGTGATGATTGTTTTTCACCGCTCCAGGAACGCTCAAACAAAGCTCTGGCGATGTGACCGGGCCTTAAGGAATGTTGACTTAAAAAAAACTGATTGATGAAATGGTCAATAGTATGCTGCCATTAACACTGCACCATTATAATCATGGAACAATGCCTTGTGGATTGTTGACACTGATTGTCGACACTGTTCAATCACAAATCACGATTCCACTAAATAAATAAAAGGGTATCCCTCATTGTCTCACCTCAAAGCTCAAAGAGGTGGTTCTTTACAACCAGCTTTGTTGTGTGGTTGTAGAAAAGCAAGAGCACACGGTACGCGGGTCACGATTGGCGAAATAGTCTTATTGTTAGTTGGTCATAACTGAGGCACTGGGGCTTCAGCCCTGGATGGCAGCAGCCTTTGTACAAGTCCTGTCAATGAGCCCTGTGTGCTGTGGTTAAGAGGTGTGTGGTGAGCTTCTGGCGATTATACCTAGTGAGATGAGAGCCTCCCTGCAGAGGAAGGCAATTCCCATGGCATTGGACACATAGCACAGCAAATGTGTTGATCTGATCTACATGTATTTAAAGGATGTTCTGGTAGTGACATTGATCACAATGGCACCCATTATGCTGAAGTCCTCCTTAATAGCTCCAAGCATATACAATAAGCTTATCCTGAGTTTCTCCATTAAAGTTGAATGAGGCAAAAGCTACATTTCTGTTAATCATTGATGCAAAGAGTAAAATACACAATGCAACAAAGACTAACAGAATATTTCAAATTGCCTTCAAATCTCTCTCCTTTTGGGTCCTTTCCATCCTTTCGATTGATTTATTCATCTAGAAGTACCAACAACACAGGTTTCGAATAGAAGGTCAACATAGTGAAATTCTCTACAGAACTCCACAATGGTATGAAATCAACAATAATCAAACAATGTATAACTACCGTCTTTCCTCTTTAATAACTGAATGGAAGACTTTCAGTTATAACATCGCTATATTGTTTAGTTATTTCTTCAGGTATAAGTACAAATGGAGGAAATACTTCTTTCCTGATTAGAAAAACACATATACCATGTCTTGAATCTATAAAATTTACCATTCTTAGACTGTACGAAATAAGGGACACAAAATAATCATTTTCTTCTCAATGAGAAATAGTATCCAAACTAAATGGTGATCAAATCATATGCAAAATATATTAAAATATCCAAGCTATACTTCTCACATGGGTGTTAGCATCACACCTAAGGGTATCTCACTATTTACTATGTTGAATAGGTCTTAACTTCACACATGTGTTTATGGTCATTATGCAAAAGGCCTGATCATGTCCTGTGACTCTGGTTTTGATTTGAAGAAAATTATGGGCTTTTTGATTTAAATTTTAATCATGGACTACCTGGGTTATTCTGTGAGGTTACTGACCAATCACATTAACTCTGCTATTAATTTCATGCAAATGATGTCCTCTTTTGTGCCTAAAAGTTCTAAGTTAGATTTGTGTGTGAAACTTGATATTTCAGAAACAATATAATTATACTGTTAACTGACCATTATCACTCTCCAACATCTTGTCAAAAAGTTGAGCGTGTTGTCTTTCGAAGCTCCTGTTTCTAAACACAGGGTATATGTCATAACAGTATACCTTATGTTAACTTATTTGTGTTTTTTAGATTGTGTATTATTGCTGCTTCTGCTGCTTCTACTAATGTCACATGATGGAAAAGATGTGATAGAGCTTTGTCTGGCGTAAAATAGTCTCCAGTCACCATTGGGCCGGCTGATAATTTGAAGTATGTGAGATAAAACTGTTATAGTGTACATGACTGTGAAAGGAGTGAGGTAATAGATTTTACCATTTTAAATTACCTGAAATATTCGCTCATTTCTGATAGAATTTATGTTTGTCAAGCATTGCTGTCCTCCAACATTACTGGTATATATTCTATCTTTTTTACTTGCAGGGCCTCCCTGGCCTTGTACTTAGATTACAGAACTTAAGTTGGGTAGCGAGTCTGGTCTGGAATACAGAGTTTCTGTGTTTCTTTGATTAGTGGTTAAACTATAGAACTTTACAATAAATGGTCATTCTGTGCGTCTGTTTAAATCCCTGTAAAGGCATTTGAATTTTTGTGAGAGGCAGTCTCCCTGTTGACTTATGATATGCTGATGGATCTAATTGACTTAACCAGCCTTATAAGTAGTTGACCCATTACCAAACGATATTAACATTTTACCACTTTTTTGCAGACGTCTCTAGAAAACACTGTGAGAAGAAGAAACATTGCTTGCAACAATTTCTTGTTTGCAATTATAGTGATTTACCCAAGAATTAACTGATACCAAATATAATAAATAGAATACAAAGGATTTATTTGAACATACCGGTAACGACCTAAGGAATGGCAGTATGGATTGTATGAAAAAAAGATTTAAGTCAATGATTTGTTATTAAAAAAAATGAAAAGAAAGTACACCAAACAAACTACACTTGCAAAGGTTTTGTGGTGGTGTAATGGTTATAATCCAGGACTAGAGAGTGGCAAACCAGGGTGTGATCCTTGATGGTGATCATCTATTTCACAGTGGAGTGTCCTTTGGCAAGACGCTTTTCATAGCCTAGTACTGGTAGGTCATCCATAAAACATGTACTATAATGATCAAGATTGAGCACTGAACATTAATAGGCAAAAGAAGTAGAAAAATAAGGATTTGATATTTAACAGAACTTTGATTAGAGTTGTTTCAGGCACAGAATTAACCTGCTGGATTTGTATTGCTGTCCCAGTATCTTTAGCCATGATGACAACAGCCATTGGAGAATGCTGAAAAGGAAGAACAGCATCAGTTGAAAAGGTAGCCTTTACAAAAATAATCTTAACCCCCATATGAACAGATATGTTATTTGAGGGACTTGGGTCAAGTTCACTTTTACTTGGCCAAAGGTCAAATTCTTACCTTCCACAAAAATGGAAAACTTCTGGACCTAGGCTCTTGAAACTTCACTGTCCTATGTATTTGAATATTTATCAAATTCCATTTATTTCAAAATCGTATGATCATTGGTAAAAGCCTCAGTAACTTGGCCTAAGGTTAACTTTTATTCTTCAACATGAATTGAAAATCTTTGGACCTATTGATTCTTAAAACTTGAAGATGTCATGTGTCTTAATGGTATCTACATTCCCCATTTATGTCAAGGTTAATTAGTCCAAGGTTAAGATCCTCATCACATAATCAAAGGTAAAATTCCAACCTCAATCATAAATTCAAAACTCATGGCCTAGCTACGTTCATCAAAATCTTTCGTTGTATACAAGCTTCCTTAACCTCTGATTACATTTCTGTTTTCTGATCCTCTGGTTGGCTGAGGGTCCTACCTGGCCCACTGGTTGAGGTGTTCAAGATTCCAGGTTCAATCTTCACCAGCAGTGCTGGGATTTTTCATGGGAGGTACGTGTTCCTTGAAAAGACACTGCAAATCCCTGCCTAGTACTAGTGCAATCCAGGAAGCCATTAAATAACTGAAAGACTGTTAACACAGAGTTAAAACCCATATAAACAAACAAACAAATTGTTTGGCTGAGCAAATATTTTGTTAGGTTGAACTTAGTCAATGAAAGATGATAAATTATTCTCGCACCAGTGATCAATAATGTTCATTGATAAAAGCAGTATGAAGCTTTGAGAGAATATTATGGAAACCTCGTGAGGAAGGACCAGGAGTATGGATTTCTGCTCTTGGTGAGCAATACATTCCTTTGTCGCTGTGTTTACTTCAATTGTCTGAGATGAAATGCTTTATTTTTCATTATATTGATGTCCATTGCTTTTGCTTTCAATTTGCACAACCATTATGAGTTGTCACAAGCAATCTCTCCTTTATCAAAATGGTTTTGAACAATTACCGCAAAAAAACTCTAATTTTTAAATTAAGAAGAAAAAAAAAATTGAAACAGCCACAAATTATTTTTGAATATATGTTAATACATAGGCTATTGATATTTGTAAAGAATCACTTTGCACACAAGAACAGAATTTCTGTTATAATCTATTAATGTTTCCAAACCTTAAGCTAATTAAGTGATAAACAAACACAATTAAATGGTTCAGAGCAATAATATATTTAGCGCTGCTAACTAATGAAAAACTAACTATATTCTTGCACTTAAGTCTTGAATTGCAGATGACCAAATAGAACTTTACTACTTGCATTGCAATGAACTGTCCATAAAATATATCATAAGGGGGCCTCCGTGGCCTAGTGGTTAGAGTATAGAACTTGAAATCACAGGGCCCCTCTCCGCCTGGGTTCAAATACTGTAAATTACTATGTAAATACTCATTCCCTCCTGCCTTAGATGAGGAAATGTTGTGGCAACTAAAAGTTCACTTTGGTGGGCATTTTTTTATAGTCACAAGTGACATCATCAATATAATAAAATTGAAAATATGTTGATGCAAGTTAGAATCTAAAAATATTAAATCCAGCCATTTGTGCAGTAGTCTAGATTAGTTAGGAATCTGAGTACATATTACCGGTTATGTAATATAATTGTGTTGGTTATCATTAAAATCAGCTTAATGAAATGGTTTAAATGAGCACCAACAGCATATCATATGAATGTAATAGATAATACACTCAGACAAGTCCTTTCACCTGGATTCAAATATGATTAAGGTCTTGTGTAGCTAATGCTAATGGTTAAGTTGGAGGAATTAGAACTTGAGGGCCCAGTTTGAGCCCAACCGACACCTCAGGTTTTGTGGGCGAGACCTTTAGCAAGTCACTTCATAAACCTTCCTTTGTGCTGGTTGATCCAGGATAGCTTTAGCATTACTGAAAAATTGTTGATATGGCGTCGAACACCATACAAATAAACAAATCAAATATTATTATAGAAACACTGTCAGACCATTTTCAAACAGTTTAATATCATTTGTGTGATTGTCTGGAATAGACTTAACCCTTTCGCCGCCAAATATATAGCATAGAGTTCATCTCAGCGCCAAATATATTTAGCACTTTCTAGGAAAAAGATGTACAGTCAAATTTGTGGTAAGAGGTCAGCCTATGGAAATGAGAAATTGGCTGTTAAAGATGGGTTGGCTGCTGAACACAAATTGATGTTAACTATAATTCTAACAATGGGACTTTCTGAAGTGGTTGTCTAAGACAGGTTGGCTGCTTATAAGGGTGGTTGCTTAATGCAAGTTTATGTCGACTAAAGTCGCCTACGGCGGTCAACTAAGCTGTCGACTTAAGTCGACTACGGCGGTGAAAGGGTTAATTTTGAATGAAACCTCATGTTGTTTGTGCTCATTAGAATTGTCTAAATGAGACATTTCTACAAGTGCAAACAACATTTATAAATGTAATAGATAGAATGATAATACTCATAGTAAACAGATGTTGATCCAATTCAAGAAAAAAAATCAGATAACTTTTTATACTTAGATATTCTGTTACCCTATAAAGATATACAGTCTAACTTGTGTTAAGCAGCCACCCTTTTAAGCAGTCAACCTGCCTTAAACAGCCACTACAGAAAGTCCCATTGTTAGATTTATAGTGTAAATCAATTTGTATTAAGCAGCCAACTTGTGTTAAACAGCCAATTTACTCTGTCCCATAGGCTGGCCTCTTAACAGTTTAACTGTATCTGAGTGGTTCAAATTAAATGCACAGTGAAATATATGTCTTCATAAATACATTTCCTCATACAAAATCATACAAATTTATCTGCAGGGTTCAAATTGAGGACACTGTGAAATATTATCTTCACTAATGCATGTAATGTAATGTATTTCATACACACATGTTTATGTAATTTGACTGACATGTTCAAATTGAAAGCAAGCATTGATGAATATGTCTTTTTCAACCCTTAGAATTCCGTGTAATTATCTAAAAATATATTTTTGTGTAGTCTGCTTTCGAAAACCTTAAATATCTGCTTAATTTTGATGAGGAGTGATACTCAGAGTAGAAAACAGGTTAGATCACAGGCCAGCAGCCAATTTATTTAGTGGCTGGCCTGGAACCAATCTGTTTGCTCAAGCATGAAGGCTGTTCAAGCACTATAAGGCTAATCCACATACAGGGTTTTCTGACTGGTCAAATTCAAACCATTTGATGGCCTCATTTATAAACTATGAAATAAAGATCTCTGTAATTGTAGAAACCAGTCTGACAAACGGTGTAATTGTTTATTACAAGGGATATCTCCTTCGGTCACAATGGTTTCTTAAATGTTCTGGTGTAGGTGCTTTAAAAGAAGTATGTTCATGAAAGAAACTGATGGTTGATGTAGAATTGGGTTAATTATTTGAGAATGCATTGATTGAGCAAGATTTTACTAGACATTTACTTATTCAATGGTAATGCTATATGTTCCTTTTTTCACAAAATTTTGTAAGGGATTTTTATATTTTTTTTAACTGCATCCATTTTTTTTTAAAAATACATCAAGAAGTCAGACCATTCTTGTTATTTCAACCAATGATGATTTTGAGAAATTTAATGCAATTATTTCTAATTGAATTATTTATGGTTTCGTTGTGTCTTGGCTTCAGGACACAGAAGTCTTTGGTTCAATTCTTTTGAGTTGCAAGGTCTGCCTTTCGACTAATCATTAATCCATGTTCATTGCATTTACTGGTTTTGTATCCTGGAAGCAAAAGCATAAGTGCAACGTCTGCCTTGTGACTTACCATTAATCCATGTTAATTGCATAATTATACTAAGTTTTAAATCAAGGAAACAGAATCATGAGTAAGTAAATTAAACAGTTAGAATTTGTAACTCAATTGATGTTAAATGCAAAAACAATGCTTTGTAGGATGGTTCATTCAATACTCACTGTCCAGCCATATCAAGCTTTTTTCATTAAGTGAGAACACCAATAATCGGCCATTTTAAAAGTCATTCTTTTGATGGATTACTTCTGTCTTTCTTGGTAAACATCGGTCAGAACCAATACTATTTGGTTTGATGGGAATGGTTCCATCGAAGATGGATCGATGTCTAATGTGAATTATTACAGCCCTGACCAATGTATACTGCGAACGACTTAAGTCATCTGACCAAGGAATGAGTTTCAAAATGGTGGATTGTGAGTATTCTAGCTTAAGATAAATTAGTAATTATCTTCCCCCAAAGTTGATAAGGTAAGAGTCTCTCCCGTCATTCTACATATGTGTCCATCAGAAATATTTGTCTGAGCATAAGACAAATAGTACAGAAAGTGTAACTTCTAAGATAAATGAAGCTTGATAATTAGAATGCACAAGAATGGTTTCAAAAATTTTGAAATACTGTATGAGTTATTGCCCTTTGAAATTTTTCAGTCTTAAATTTTGTCCTGAGTATAGCTTGTAAAGGATATGAGGTTTTGGCTTAAACATTTAAATTTGAATAAAATTAAAAAAAGGAGAAGTGCAGTGCACCTTAACATGAGACCTGCTGATATCAAATTCTGTACATGTACTTGCTTTTGTGAAATTTTTGTGTCTTCTATGCTTTGACTGTGTGTAATAATTATTTTCATGTATTTTTTTCCAATTGTTATTTGACTGTCTGTAATATTCATTTTTATGTATTTTATTTTATCCATTACTACATCATCAAACAATTTGTGCTTTCCATGAACCAAGAATTGATATTTCTGATATTTCTAAAATTTATGATTGTACATGTTTCCCCATTGACACTTTTTCATATAAATTGTATACTCCTGATAATACACATGCCGCCTAGAATTTACATCAACTAATGATATAAAATGAGAAATTACTTGTGACAAGAAACTTCTACTATTGTCTTCATTATTTCTTCAAAATACCACAAAAATCTATTTTTGATACCATTTGAATTTTGTCTGCAGTAGCTCTCAACTTTGACCATTAGAAAAATGATTTGAAGGAATAAATACATGTAGAAATATGCCTTTTAAATTGTATAAATCGCGGGTTCAGTGCAATACTATAGTAAGTGCTTTGCATTTGTGGAGGACATGGCTCACTGCAAGACTATAGTAAGTGTTTCATGTTTATGTATCACTTACTATAGTCTTGCATTGAACCATTGAATGTTCTTTTTGTACACCAAGGATTCAGTGTAAGACTATATTAATACTTCATGTTTGTGAAGGACTTGGTATAGTCTTGTATTGAATCTATTACATTATTTAAGGTAGAATACCAATGATCCACCATACTGAAACACATTATTTTGTAGGATTACTCAGTTTGTTCTTGGTATTCATCAGTCAGGGCTGAAACCATTTGATGTAAAGTTAATAGTTGCAACCAATGTATAGCGAGAATGATCAAAGTAATCAGACAAAGGAAAGAATTTCAAAATGACGGGTTATGGGTATTCTACCATAAGAACAATAATTCTGCTTGCAGTTGCAATTTATGTCAGTCTATGTATCTACAGCTGTGAAGTTTAATTGGATATGATACACATGAGCAGAAGTCAAACATAAAAAAATATTTCAAAAGATTAAAAAAAACTCTCTTTTCATATTTTGTCATATTGGCAATTTATGAATGGAGCAATAAATCATCATGACTTATTGCATTTTCATCTGTTGATACTTTCAATCTGCTCTTGTTTAAAAAGTCCAGCTGTGTAATGGTTTTGTAAATTATTTTGTAGATATCTACTTTCTTTAGACTTGAAATTAGTGTGACAGAAAAGATCATGTTTGCTTGGTTCCTGCATTGTCTTGTTTTGTCACAATAGTTTCTTCACAATTTTGAAGAATTCCTGCTTACCAAACTTAACCTTTCTACTATTTTTGGATTAACCCTTATAGTGCTGAAACATAGTTCATGCTCATGCTAACAGGTTAGATTCAGGCCAGCCGCCAAGTAAATTGGCGGCTGGCCTGTGATCTAACCTGTTTGCTACTCTGAATATAGAAATTAAGCAGATATTTAAGGTTTTGGAAAGCAGACAACACAAAAATCTTTTTGTAGAAAATTACCCAGCCTTCTTAGGTTAAGTCCAGTCCACATGTATGTCAATATAGAACCCAAGCTTCCATTAATTGTAACAGATGTGATGTGATATGCAGCAGTCTATCTGATTCAGAGAGTCTAGAAAAGTCTTTTGAAGGAAATTTCATGAAAAAAACTATGAACTACTATTGTTGTTCTATAAAAAAGGAATAGTACAACATAAAAATTTGTTGAACTCAATCCTAAAACAAAGATTTTAACACCAAAACTTATTTCAACATGTACATATATTATTAATTATCTGTGTGTTTTATGATTGGAAGATTATCTAAAACACATTTTATTTCAAATTGAACATGACATTGTTCATCCTCCATCATGTAATCACAATGTATCAATAATTACAATTGCGGATTCATTTTCCCTAACATAGTTTTCAAGCTGTCTGTTTTCATATTCAAGTTTTGTCAATTGCAAAAAATACTTTTTACGAAAAACGGATTAAGTTTTATTGGTAACCTAGTAAAAAGGTAGGCATTGCACAGAATGTGCTATCCCTTTGTTTACCTGGTTTACTACAAACATAGATATATCTAAATAAGAACTTGAATTATTTATTAGGATAATGTAGTAATGGGTTTGTTTTATTGATGTGATTGTTGTATTTGTATTGATGCCTGTTTTGTTGTATATTATTTTGTTTTCAGCAAATGACAAACATTGCATGAACTCTTCAAGTAGTACCTTCAACTTTATAGCTACTTACAATATGATTTAAAGTTGCTTTCTCACAGATGAGGAAATGGAAAATTGAAATAAAGTGTATAATGAAAATTGCTGCACTCTGGTATTCTACACAATGTCAAGTCTGTATTGACAGCTGGTTCAAAGAGAGCCATTATATCTTTGTGTTTGCAGCTGAAACATTATGTCACATGATTAAGTATTATGCTACTCTTCACATCAGCAATATATCATTTTGTGCCAAAGGAGACATATATCTTGAAGAATGGACACATTAAATTCAAGATTAATTTCTGGTCTATGGAGCGAAAAATATTGATAAAGGTGATAAGACATGGACAAAGTTTTTAATCATCTTATTGAATAATTCTCTAGTCATTTGTTACTGTCTACGTTCAATGTAGATATGTTAGCCATTTTGTTTCCCTTTATTGGTCACATGGTCAATGAAAATGCGTGTGATCTCTGAGAGATCCAGTCTATTTTTATGACAATATTTCTCAATTGCTGAGCAGGTCCAAGATTAGTTTAAGAACTTTATCAATGAAATACACCCTGAATTGACTGAGTAAAGGCTGTCTTCATGCACAATGAGTAAAATACTTGGATATCCTGTGAATTTCTGATTGTACTATGTGAATGGGCTAAATCTGTTAAAAAGCAACTTTTATCTAAAAATATTCAATCAAAAACATTTTTTCTAATGGAAGATCAGACACCAGCAGTAAATGTCAAGTTCTTTTCAAAGTTTTATTGTATAGAAGAAAAATCTTATAGTGAACAGGATAGGTTTATTAATACTGCAGTGTACAAATCTTTTCTAAGGTTAGAACATACGTAAACAAGGTTTGTTTAAATCTTTGTGACAAAAGGAGAGTTTGCTTATCAATAGGAATCTCTTCATTTGTCACAATAATATTAAACATATGCTATAATGTCATAATCATATACATGGTTAATCAATGTCACGCCTTCCAAAGAATTGTAATTGATGGCTATAAGAAGGTTCATACAAATGGTGTCTGATCTCTCTCTAAATATTGAAAGGTACGCATTGATGGAGATCCTGCCTTGGTTGTTGTTTTGTCTTGAACATTTGGCCCTGTCTCCCATGAAATACGTGCAAACCACCACTCAGCAAAATCTGCATCAATCATCATACACATGTGATGGGTACTGGACATTCATCTCCAAATACATTTCACACACTTGCATCAAAACACACTTTAACCAAATATCTTTTGCACCCCCGGTCCAGTTGTGCAATGAAAAGCATGTGAAATTTAAGATCATGGTTTTTTTTGTTTTATTTAAATGCATAGGCAATTTCTTTATACATGAGTGTCCTTAGGCAAGATGCTGTTTCCTAGTCAAGTACATGTATTTGTAGATAACTCAGTTGGCATGAATCAGTGAATTATCACTTTGGATATTACTTTTAAGTTGTCAAAAATGGTACAAATCCCCAGTCAATTACGATACTTCACACATAGGGTTTGATTAAACCTCTGGAAGGACTATGAATAAGGAGATGCATTTTTTGTTCAATATAGATTTAGGGTATTGTATTTTCATTGAGTGCAGTTTTCATTTGGCATTTAAAGTCACTAAAGAGCCCTAGCCCAATACTGGTGGATCCAGGAAAGCCGATACATAACTGAAAAATTGTTGATACGGCATTGGCGATGACGATCTCTATGGGACATGTGTCAGAAACCAACCTTGAATTAACTAAAATTCTCGTTCTTAACATCAATTATTTAAAGGAGCTTGAACAGGGCCTCATTCTTAGGACTTCACTTGGAATTTTGGTATAGTATGTCAACCCATTACCAAACAATAATGACATTTGACCAGTTTGTTGCAGACCATTGAGGGAAAAGGAAAAATTGATCATAAACAAGCAATTTCTCATTTTTCCATGTTGTTTTCTGCCCTATCAGAAGGTTGTTTATTTAATTTCATCACATTTTGTAATGTCGTCTGCGCAACTCTTTCAATTTGGGAGAGTTGAAAGTTAAGCATTTGGTAAAGCAAAAGGTCTTGTTCTTAACATCAATTATCTCAAGGAGATTTCATTTGGATTTTTGATATTGCATGTTAAATCAACTCATTAGGCGCTAATCACTATTAAATGCCCTTGGTCAAGGCCTAGTAATTCAGTACTATTGTGGGCAATATAGACATTTTGAATGAATAAGCAAGCCAGTCACAGCAAAAGTACTTAGAAAAATTACTAAATAGGAAAAGTGCTTAGAAAAATGACTAACTAGGAATTCGGGATTGTCTCTCTTACAATTTATTGTCATGACACTATGCAAGTATATGATAGCTTGCTGTTTGAGCAAACCTTTGAAAAGACGGGATAGCTTTCTGTAAACCTTTAGACGAGCATTGCAATATTATTGAATCAAGGTCAAATTTAAAAAAAAAAAAAATATATCACTAACACACAACACAGCTTTTGACATAACACAAATAATACTTTATAGACCATGCAACACACAATACAGTTGTTGTCATAACACAATAAATACATTGCATTAACTGTGAGTACCCCAAGTGTTGATGGCTGGTGCGGAACTTTGTTGAGTGTCTCTGAAATGTCAACATTGCATAACCATCTCTTGTTTCAGCCCTATCAGATTTGTTCCTTTGCAGGTAGAGTCTCCAGAACCAGACACAACAGTGATAGTCATTCCTTTTTCTCTGTGAACACATCTTGTTGGTTTTATAAGATAAAATGGCTGCAGTTTCTTTTTGCCCAAATTAACAAGAACATTTTGCATCGTGCACTTTATCTTGACTCTTTACCAAGTTATATTTGGATTTAAAACATCTGCTGCATTTAGACATGCAATGTAAGGGAAATGGAATTGTTCCTCATATGAGCAGTTTTTCTTGCAATATTTTAAATGCTTTCTGAAATGCTTCCGTGTGTAGAAAACTAAACAAAAACTATCTCAGTCGTTATCTGCAGTCTTTTGGTAGAGTTCAACAACAAAAGTCCATAGAAGAGAATATTTGCTCATTATATTTGTAAAAGCTATAAAAGATGGTTTATAGAGGAAGGGTTTGATATATCATTGTAAAAGCTACTTTTGTCTGTTTTACCTCACTTAATGTAAATATGTATTCTGTCAAACTTTGTTGTATGGTCCATAAGTGTAAGTGTATTTTATTTGAGAACATCAAATCTCTCCATTATTTCAATCCTGGTGTACTTAACGAATGATTTAGGTATAGTAGATCTTGATTGAAAGACGATGAACAAGTCTATTAACTAGTTATCATAAAAAGTTGATTGTACAAAGTCGATGTGGTACTGGTGACTATTTAATATAAGTTGGTTCTACCAAGCAATATCTCTGCCCGTCTTAGGGTCCTATAAATTCAAAAACATATTTTGCAAATCGACCCAAGTTAACATGATTTAATTTAGAGAAATAAATTAAGGTTGACAGAATGTATATTTGCAGGATAGGTGTGTAAGACGACTGAGCTGGCAGTGTCACATCATATGAGATGATCTAAGCGAAAATGGAACAACTTGGCATTAGGTGAATCAAAGATTCAGATTAGACTGTATCTTTGTGCTATCTGATTTGTTTCCTTACTTCTCATGGCTTTAAAGGCAAAATTTGTAAGACAAAACAAAGAGTATGTCTTCTGATTAGATTGCACAGATTGTCAGAATGCATGCACTTTGTTCAAAAACTGTAATGAATCATAAAAGTTTAGTCTCAGATCAGACAGACAAGGTGTCTTCTGATCAGAGTCTTTACGGTTTCCAAGTGCCAAGTTGTTCCATTTTTAAATTGATTACTCGTATCATGCAGGTTCTGGAGACTTTTACATCTGTTTAGAAACACTTCGCAGGGCTCTAACTTTTAAGTTGGTTGTGCAATGTTTTCGCTTTGGGGGAGTTTGCATGGTAATGGGACACAGGGTCAACGCGGAAGAGAAACAATGTTATAAGATAAAAAACTTAGAGCACTTTTTTAGGTCATTTTTAAGGGAATTTTTCATAAAAAAAGCAAAAAAATCTCTGTTTTTAGCTATTTTTTTTATTTTTTAACTAAGTTTTTCTTTTTTTACTAAGTTTTTTCTGGGTTTTAATATCACAACAAAGTCTTTCCTTTTTTTCTAAGTTTTAATCAAGAGAAATGATGATAAGTCAAATTAAAAGCAAACTTTAAAAGGCAGTAAAGGTTATTTGTTGCAAGCAAACAAGAACTTTGACTAACTCTGAATCATCAACTGTCAAATTGTTGTCTCTATAGAAGAATGGCTGAAAGGCAATGTGATTACTGAAAACCAAATGAAAACAATCATTGAAATGTGTACCAACAACACAGGATCCACTGTGTAGCTTGTGATATGTAATGATTAGACAGTTCAAATATTTTGTTCACAAAGTGTAAGTCTTCTTAAATTGTGAAGTAAAACAGTCGTATGAATACAAAATCTCAATTGGTTATTGTCATTTAAAAAAAACTTAACTTAATTATTTATCTTGTATTGTGTAGCTGTGTATTTATTATGTTTTCTATAAGTTTGGAATAAAATCATTTATAGTTGCTTTGTTAATTGATTTATTGATTACCTAATTAATTTCAACACTATTTCATTTTCAAAACTCAATTTTCAATCCCATTACTCTAATACAAACTACATTCAAAAGGATTGTGGCAAATTATTTAACTTCATTTTTCAATGTTATCTCTCCTATTTATTAATGGTTATGAATTGGAACATTTGGATAAGATGGTTCTGAAATACCAAATGTAGTTAACAAAAAAGAATGGAGAATTTAGCACAATACAATTGAAGATGTTGAAAAAGATTTAACCAAAGTGAAAAAAAGAGATCCCATGAGATTGAAATTGTCATTTCAGATTTAGATCAGTATGTGTCGGCCAATCTGCATTAAGATAGGTTTATTTTAATTCCTTTAACTAACATGATGACATTATGATTAAAGCACAACTGCTCATCATCAGCTGTGTATCATTACTTCCTATCAGTTTTGAATATAACTACTTAGAGTACTGCTTTGTTACTTGATTTACCTGATTAATTTTAGCAATCTTTTTCTTTCTTTGCTAAATCTTTGATTTCATTTCCCTTATACAGACAACATTCAAAAACATTTTGGCAAAAGAGAGACTTGCAAAATTCATTTGTCAATGTTACCTCTCCTATTAAGCAATGGCTATGAATTAAAACCTTTAAGACAGTTAATAGTCCTAGATCATCCAATGTTAAAGTTAGATCTGAGGTAGCACAATACAATTGAACTTGTTGAAATAGTCCCAAAGAAAAACGAAATAAAGAAATCCTGTGAAATTGAAATTCTCATCCCAGATCAGCATGTGGAAGCTAATCTGCTTGAACACAAATATACTTTGAATCCTTTAACTTACATGATGAATTGTGGAAATATGTTTGTAACTTAATTTATTTATTCCCTGATAATTAATAAAGTAACCCTTTTTATTTCTATCATAAACCTTTAATCCATTTTCTTAGTTTGAAACTTAATTCATTGATTACCTCAATTATTCGAGCACCAGTATTTTTTTGTTTATGCTAAACCTTTATTCCCATTACCCTATTGTAGGCAACATCAAAACGTTTTTTGCAAAAGAGAAATTTTCTAACTTCAATTCTCTCTATTACCTCCTCCCCTATTGATCATTAGCTTAGAAACCAAAAGATATCAGTAAAAAGACATTGCCCCAGAACTGATTACCATTTTATTATCTATTGAACTATCACCACAATATTACTGAAAAAGGTTGAAATGGTGGTTACCCAAAGTGAAAGAAAATGAAATAAATCCCAGAGATCTATCTATCTGATTAACCTGTGCAAACTGGTTTCCATTTACAAAAATGTACTTTTCATATTTTAACTATGTGTGGCATGGAAACATTGTGAAAGAATGAGAGATGCTTATCATGAGCAATTTCTCTTAAAGATACAATATAATATTTCTTGTTATTTAAATTTTGCTTGGTGTTTTTCCAAAATGCTTGCAGAAATTTCGTCAGAGCATAAAAGTGTTATCCAAGCAATTGCTTATTATATAAAGTTCAATCCCATGTATCACATTAAATTAAAATTCAGTTTAAGCATTCTTAAATAATTTTGAAATAAGAAGAAAGTTTAAAGTTTTGATTTTAATTAATGAAATTACTGTAGAAAGGATAAAACTTTTTACATTCCTGTGTTGCAGTAAATGCCAATTACTTCGCTTTATTGTAAGCCAGTATAAGAAACGGGATTAATAAAACATTCTTGCAGCTAGACTTTTATTATGATTATTATAATTGTTGTTGTTATTGTTATTATATGATAATGATTCAGCTGTTTATTCATCCTGAACAAATACGGTTTTATCATTACAATTGATTCAGTTGTTCATTCATCCTGAACAAATACGGTTTTATCATTACAATTGATTCAGTTGTTCATTCATCCTGAACAAATACGGTTTTATCATTACAATTGATTCAGTTGTTTATTCATCCTGAACAAATACGGTTTTATCATTACAATTGATTCAGTTGTTCATTCATCCTGAACAAATACGGTTTTATCATTACAATTGATTCATTTGTTCATTCATCCTGAACAAATACGGTTTTATCATTACAATTGATTCAGCTGTTCATTCATCCTGAACAAATACGGTTTTATCATTACAATTGATTCAGTTGTTCATTCATCCTGAACAAATACGGTTTTATCATTACAATTGATTCAGCTGTTTATTCATCCTGAACAAATACGGTTTTATCATTACAATTGATTCAGTTGTTCATTCATCTTGAACAAATACGGTTTTATCATTACAATTGATTCAGTTGTTCATTCATCTTGAACAAATACGGTTTTATCATTACAATTGATTCAGTTGTTCATTCATCCTGAACAAATACGGTTTTATCATTACAATTGATTCATTTGTTCATTCATCCTGAACAAATACGGTTTTATCAATACAATTGCAAAACCACTGGTTCCCCTAAAATTGAAATTCAATTTCCACATTCTTAGATATTTCTAAACAATGAACAAAGGTTTGGTTTAGTGGATAAAACTACTGATTAAGTGTTGAGATTTAAGTTTATTTCAGTGTTGCTGTAAATGTAAAGTATTCTCTTTATCTTAAGCCAAATATTTGCCAGTACAAGTAACTAGTTGAATAAATCAGAGATATATGACTAGATCTGTTTTATTATTTTATGGTAATAATTCAATAGTTTAAGCCTCCAGGATAATCTACCAGTACTTGATAAGGACAGGTTGCCTTGCCTCATGACGCTTCACAGAAAAATGGGTTGAATTAGCATTCAGATAAATGATTAAACCAGAAGTGACCATAGATTTATTACTTTTAATTAAATTGAATGGAATAATTCCATGACTCTCATTAAATCAATACTAAAATTAATCAACTTCAGTCTGTAGATGGTATTTGATCACCAAAGCTTCCCGACCCTTTTATTTCAAAGAACCTGTTTACTTACACCTATTCCATTGGTATTCATTGTTTCACTTTATTATTGTCAAATTGACAAATTTGAACCGGGCATTGCAACAAAACTGAAATATTGTTGAAGCAATATTTAACCCTACCAAACAAAAGTGTTGTTATTAAAACTTCAATCAAGTGTTAGCTTAACCCTTTCCCAAACAATAATGACATTTGACCACTTTGTTGCAGATGACTTTAGAAAACATTGCAATTTCTCCTTTTCCCACAATGTATTCTGCCCTATCAGAAGATTATTTTCCAATTTCATCACATTTTGAAATGTTGTCTTCTTGTTTGGGAAAGGGTTAAGTTGACAGCCAGCTTTTAAAGTTTGGTAGTTTAGGTTATAGCACAAATAATACAGACTCTTGTTGAGAACCAGTACTGAAAAACTGACAGGAGAATAAAACCATATTTGGTACCACCTTTTTTACTCCATCAATGGATTTAGAAAAAGATTGTTTATAGTTATTTCAAATCTACTTGGTACTGCAATGTCATCTTATGGCGATTTAGCTTATAAAGATCTAAGAACAACTTTCAGTTTACAGCTATTGATAGTCAAAAAGAATTTTTCTTAGAAACAAATTGTTAGTGAATGAATTCCTTAAATAACTGGAAGGTTAATTCATGTATTGTCAATGATTTTCTTTCGTAGAATACCTCTTAATTATATCCTTGTTTGTTTTCAAAATAATTTCATTATGAAATTGTTTCTCTGGTGTTAAATAAATCTTTAGGATATTACACAGCTACAAAATACAAAAGAATCTCAGATTAACTTTATCTTATGGGCTAAATGCAAGACTGTAGAAAACCTCTTAGCATTAGTGAATGACCAAATATTCTCATACTGAACTACGCTGTAGTTATGTATGAATCAAATAGTCCCAAATGGAATAATTATGCATCAAACAAGTCCTCCTTTTTGAGAAATAAAAGACTTTCTTTAACTTAAAGTGCATGACCTGATCTTCTCAAACTCAAAGTATGATGGCTACATTTACATGGGTGCATGACTAAACTTTCTCAAAGTAAAAGTGCAAAGATTTAATTTCTCAAACTACCAAATTTCCTTAAAATTGTTGTGCAATGACCAAATATCTCCAAACTTATTTTGCAATGACCAAATTTCATCATTATTATTGTGCAATGACCAAGTTTTTAAAGCAATGCACAATGAAATATTTTCAAACTCAATGTGCTATGGCAGAGGATTCTCAAACCTTCATGCGCCACAATCAAAAGGTATAATGGACCAATGATTATTATTGCTTAATATGCTGTATATGTAAATGATCTCATAAAAAATAGTATAATCGAATCAGAGGGCCTGCCTTAATGTAAGCATGTTTCGCTCAGCTTTGCTTAATATTCAGAGACAGATTAATTCATCCAAGATAATTGAATATTTTGGCTGAAGAGCTCAAGAAGACTTCTATATAGAAATTCTTTAGAACACAAATCTCAAAGATTGTTTAGCGCAATATTTTGTGTAAGCCCTCCACTTGTGTATAAATCTTACAAATTATATAACACTAAGCAACCAATTGTTTTAGAAAAGAATACTATCTTCCAATACCACAGTTTCAAAGCAAATGAAGATGACACCTTGAAACAATATGCAATTGATATTTCCTAATTGATTAACTAGTAACATCAGTCAACATATTTCACTCTTCCCAGTTAATAAACTACTACTGCAAAAATTGAAAACTATGCTCTCTGTATTGGACAAATCTCAGTGCACAGTTTCAAGTGTACCTACAACATAATCTCTCATAAGAACATACCAATCATGATGAAGAATGGCCTAACAAACTGTATAATGCTTCACACGTTGATTGATCACAATAACTTTCTGAAGAGCATTCAGGTCCCCAGAAATTACAAACTGCTTTTTTTTTTTTCAAACATAGTAATATCTTTAACTTTTTTACAGATGACCTTAAAAACCAATTCAATGTAAAGCATAGTAAGTATTGAGGCACAGTTCTTGCAATACAAACTTTGTTCCATTACCAGCTATGTTTTACTCTGAAGTCTTTTTAAAAAGTAGTATTGTCTCCACTATAGAATATTTGTCGGTTCTACAATATATCAAATATATGGTCATATCATCACTGGTAAGGGAGGTAATTAATATTTTCCCAAGCACTTTAGCATTTTCGTGACATATCATTCCGTTAAAATCCATCTTTGTCGGCATACTTCAAATCACTATTCTTGTTATTGTTTGTAGTAGTGGCACTCATTTTGATTGTCATCATTGTACAAACTATGCATGATCAATATTTTTCCACCATTTGATGGAAAAAGTCTCAAAACATCTGTTTGTCTTGAGCAAGTCTATATATAATAATATATATTATAGTTCACTACACATCAAAACACTGTAGTATGTTGTTGCTGCTCATCTGGTTCATCGTCCGGATATCTTGGTGATTGGATATTCGTCTTCATCAGGTGGTATCGAATAGTATTCCTCAATCAGGCCTCGTCAATCTGGAAAGAGAAAAGAATGCAAATTGAGTTTATTGTCTCACAAAGACATTTGAGGCCGACATCAACAGCTGGGGCTTTTTAAGTATTTGGAGAATAATTAATGGTTTTTACTATTAAAATATGAATACTTATTCATTAGTAATAGCTCTTCCTTAACCCATTTCCAAACAATAATAACATATGACCAGTTTGTTGCTGACGTCTCTGGAAAACATTGTGGGAAAAGGAGAAATTGCCCTCAACGAGCAATTTCTCCTTTCCCACAATGTTTCCCACCCTATCAGAAGATTATTTTTCAATTTCATCACATTTTGAAATTTCGTCTGCAAACTCTTTCAATTTGGAACAGTCGAAAATTTGACATTTTGTATAGGGTTAAACATTTTTATAATGTATGAAACTTTTGCAGTCGAGAATATTGTTCAAGCACTGTAACAAAAGAAGAAAGTGTAACTATTAAATTCTCCTATTGTTGAAAATGGTGTCACTTTTAACACTATCAGCGAGAAAGAGAGGTCTCCCATGAATGAATGATGTTTCAATTTAAAGGTGCATCAGTAGCTAAGGTCATTTAGCCAACATTATGATGATGTGGATAAACTTATTTTGAGCTATTTACAGGCTTAAATGAATTTAGTTTAAGAAAAATAAAAAAAACAAGAGCTGTCCGTAAGACAGCATGCTCGACTGTTTGGTAATGTCAGAGAGGGATATATTGGTCAGTGAAATATTGTTTCTAAAATATGAGGGTGCAAACAATAATTCCTTACAATAGCTGTTGAGAAATGAACATGCATGCAAAATTTTAACCAAGAGTTTTTAAGTACAAAAGACCACATAATTAGCTTAAATTCAAAACAAAAGATTTGAAACTCGGTCAGGGACCTTAGATTTTGACCCTAAACACATGTCTGACGTCTCAACCCATTTTATACAGTGGTTCATGAGATACAAACTTGCACGCAAAAACTTAACCAAGGTAATTCTGTAAACAAAAGGCTGCATAATTTGCTTAAATTGGATATAAGAGTTTTGAAACTTGGTCAGGGACCTTGAATTATTACCCTGAACACATGTGTGAAGTATCAATCCATTCACTATAATAGTTCATGAGATACAAACTTGCATGTAAAAACTTAACCAAGATTTTTCTAAGTAAAAAAAGCTGCATAATTTGCTTAAATTTAATACAAGAAATTTGAAACTTGGCCCGGGACCTAAGATTATCATCCTCATTACTCATTCCATACAGTAGTTAATGAGATACACGTAAAAACTAAACCAAGGTGTGACACCGACACCTACGCCGATGCTCGGGTGAGTTGTTACAGCTCTCCTTATTCTTAGAATAGTCAAGCTAAAAACAATGATAGGGAAGTCCCATCACATATTTTCTAAATGAAAGTTGATCAAATAAAATTTCAAAGTGAATATAACCGTTATTTTAATGGATAGCGTCTTTGTGATAGGGACTTAATTACTTCATTCTTTGTGATAGGGACTTAATTACTTCATTAAAAAAAATATCGAGTAGCAAACATTTGACAAAAAAGAGAAAATGTCCATTCTCCTGTCTTAACCCTTTCCCAAACAACAAATTTTCAACTGTCCCAAATTCAAAGAGTTTGCAGACGACATTTCAAAATGTGATGAATTTAGACAATAACATTCTGATAGAGCAGAAAACATTGTGGGAAAAGGAAAAATTGCTCGTCACAAGCAATTTCTCCTTTTCCCACAATGTTTTCTAAAGTTATCTGCAACAAAGTGGTAAAAGGTCGTTATTGTTTGGGAATGGGTTAATGCTTTCTGCATACTGTTACAGCAGATGTGTTAATGTGATGTAATATGAAGTGTAGAGATATAAGATCTGCTTTAACAACTTTTCAATTTTTAAATTCATACTGTTAAGTTTGGTCTTTGCATCGCAATTAATCTATTGTTATCCAATGGCTTTGATCAAATTGATTCTCTCTATCATGCCTATTGCTGTATCGAACCGAGCAAATGAACCTCTCAAAGACACAAACACATCCGATCAGTGAAAAACACTGTCGTACATTGAGCAGTTTTGTTGTCTATTTATATACTAGCATGTTCTCTACAACAATGCATTAGGTTCCCTCATTTGCATAAACGTTCAACAAACTTTACATTACTCCCACCTCATACAAAACTCGTCCCGAGTCCTCGCCAATGGGAAATACTTAGGAAAGGCAATTCCGGTAGAGAAGTCTTAATCCCACCTCTGCCACAAAAGTTAGGAACCGAGCAAATGAACCTCTCAAAGACACAAACACATCCAATCAGTAAAAAACACTGTCATACACTGAGCAGTTGTGTTGTTTATTTATATACCAGCATGTTCTCTACAACAATGCATTAGGTTCCCTAATTTGCATAAATGTTCAACGAACATTACCTTGCATTATTTGTTTGTTGATAATGAACAGGTTCTCAATCCGAACTACTCAGGTATTTCTATGAGCTGAGAAATACACCTCAGATATAAGTGTAGGGTTACAATTTTTCTGGTAAATCGGCCCCGGAGTATAACACCTTTTCAAAGCGTGCACTTTAAGTAGTTCAATGTGTATGGAAGTGTTGGACATCCTTTTAAATCATTTTTTATCGTTAACTCATACAAAATGGCATGATTATAAGTTGTGACATATACAGTTGCTTCCTGAATAAAATTAAACGTTTTAGATTTAACATTTAAGATCATTTTTTTGAAAACGAAAGTAAAGTGACGTCATTCCGCGGTAAACAATATGGCGTCATCCCTATTATTTCAGGTGTTTTCGTTGAATAAACCCGATGTGTTCAGATTGACAGTGTTGGTGAAATGGTTTGCATTGGGAACTAGAAACCAGCCAACCTGTGTTTGATCCCAAAAGGCAATCACTTATTTCACCATGGAGTGTCCATTGGCAAGACACATTTTCTATCCTAGCACTGGTAGAACATGTACCATAGTAATGCTCAACAAGAGCTGTCCATAAGACAGCATGCATGAATAATGTCGGAGAGCGGTATAGGTTAATTAAATATTATTTGTTTCTAAATAAGAGGATGCACACCAATCATTCCTTACAATAGTTGTTCAGAACATGCACACAAAACTTTAACCAAGATTTTCTAAGTACAAGAGACCGCATGGTTTGCTTGAATATAAAACAAGATATAATGAAACTTGGTCAGAGACATTACATAATGACACTGAACATATGTGTGAAGTATCAGCCCATTCCATACAGTGGTTAATGAGATACAAACTTGCTCGCAAAAACTTAACCAATATTTTCTAAAAACAAAATGCCCCATAATTTGCTTAAATCAAATACAATTCACAGCTAAGTAACTTGGTATACTTATAGTCCTGTTATGATAGTAAGCATAATGTATGAAGTGACAAAGTAATCACTTTTATATTTGATGAGCAAGGTGTACCATAACATTTTTTATTTACCTTATGTTGATGGTTCAATGCAAGACTAAAGTAAGTCCTTCACAATCATGAAGCACTTATCATAGTTCTGCATTGAACACTCATTAGGATCATCTGTAATGTCAGTTGTGTTTGGTTACTTCTTAAAAAGCCCATTGTTGCTTGTAAAAAACTCTGAAAGTCCTATTGTAGTTCCCCTAGTAAGGAATGGAAATTTTGAAAGATGAGCTCATACATTTACAAAATATAAAGGTAGAAATTTAATTCAAGTATTATTTCCTCATTCATTGCCAAAATTTTATGATTTACACATTGTTGGAATGCTTTTGAAATTTATAGATATAATATAATTGTGAATTGAAAATTGAATTAAGTATTTTTTCTATTATGTAATTGTTGACTGAATATCTGTCACAATTTTAATCATAACAAAAACGAATTAAAACATGCAGATCTCAAAAGGCAAGGGTGGCGTTCCATTAAATCCTATCTTTATATTCTACTACATTTCGAAAAGTAATTTGAAAATCACTTGAATAACAACTTTAAGCTCAATGCAAATAGATCACATTATGATGGCCACCAAAAATAAGATACTTCCCTCATTTTGACATCATAGGGGAACCATGTATTTATAATAGCAAATAAAAACAAAATCAAACAAGAATTACCTGTAACCAGACATTTAGTTCCAAATTTGTCAGTCTATGCTATAATCAGTGATAATTTTTGGCCCCAAAAATCTCATAAAATTTCCCCAAAACTCTTTCATTCATTTTAATCATTTTTCTATAGTAAAACTCATTGATTTTGAAGTTTAGGGCAAAAAAGCCCATTGATTTAATTTAGAAAAAAACACTGCTATAATATTTGGATTACCAGCATGGTAAAAAAACATTGAAAGCTTTCTGACAACAGGATAATTTTCTCACTTGATAAAATTATCATTTTGTCAGAATGATTTCAGAAGATTTTTGCATCAACTTCCAATTATTTATCTTGTATTGGTTTTACTTCATGTCCACATTATTTCAGTTATGTACATAATGATGGAGGAAAACCACAAACTTGACTGCCCATAAGGGCTGGTCATGGTGAATAGAACCATTGGCATTCAGATTTAACCCTTTTCCAAACAACAAGTTTTCGACTGTCCCAAATTGAAAGAGTTTGCAGACGACATTTCAAGGTGATGAAATTGGAAAAAAATCTTCTGATATGGCAGAAACCATTGTGGGAAAAGGAAAAATTGCTTGTTACGAGCAATTTCTCCTTTTCCCACAATGTTTTCTAAGGTCATCTGCAACAAAGTGGTCAAATTTCGTTATTGTTTGGGAAAGGGTTAAAGCTGTCTGTAAAGGAGAAATAGTAAAATAGATGAGAACTTTAACGTACCACAATGAGGACAGGTTTGTGAGAAATTTGGGATTCCATTCCAGTGTAGTGTTCAGCACATTATGATTCCTCTTCAATTATAACTGATGTCCAGAGATTGACTTGAACCTTCATAAAGCTTCTCTATTTCACAACTTCATCTCACACATATTGGACACAGTGGGTTCAAACAAGGTATCGGATGAAGAATCTGTAAAAAGAAAATGTAGTTTCTAGGAAACAACCATTTCATTTTATGATTTGTGCTCATGATATTAGTTGGTTGGTTTGAAACTCAGGAAACAGTGGATTCTAACAATGTATCGGATAAAGAATCTGTAAAAAGAAAATTCATTTTTGTCTAGGAAACTGCTTCAGTATATGATTTGTGCACTTGATATTAGTTGGTTGGTTTGATAAGGAGTTCTACCCCAGTTGCAGCTGTTATTCAATCATATAAAGGTGGTTTGCTCCTCTAACCATGTATTTACTCATTGTTTAGTCAAATCTTTTAAGTCATACAGGCTTCAAAAAATATCAGAATATTAATTCAAAGGACCTTACTCACAGAATGTGTTCTGTGAGTAAGAAATGTTAAAAAGTTGGATAAATCCTATAAGTAAATAAATGACCATTTTTAATATCTACATTTTAAAGATGCTGAAAACTTGTTTTATCTGTTTAATAATTGTTTAACAAGCATTAGGGCCTTCAAAAATGAGTTAATAAATATTAATGTGCAGCTTGCTTGTGTCATGTTGATAAGTGTCGACCAGTTTCATAACATTGGTCCAAGAGATTCAGCAAGTTCCCCCCATACCAATTGAATTGTTTTCCCACACCAGTTATTTTCACGAAAATCACTGGGCCACGCAGAACCATCATGCAAAGAAGAGCTTGTGATAGTTGACACATTTGGTAGGCTTTATCCTCTATCATATAGGCACGTAGCTACCTGTATGCAGTAGCTACCTGTATGCAAGAAACACAATTGTGTACACATTGTCCAGGAAAATGAAAAAAGTAAAAAGGCCAAAAACAAAATTTGAATATTTGACAGTCAAAGTAAAATGTGTGAGGTTAATATTAATTATTTTACACCCCCCCCCCCTATGCCACGATTTGACCTCTGGAATTCCATTTTTCCGGAGGGCATGCCCCCCCATTGCGTACAGTTACTAAATGGTCTACATACACCCCTGTCATAGTAAAGTAAAGACCTGAACACCCACTAATCCCCAAAAAACAAACAAACAAAAAACCACATAATCATTTCAGCTTAATGTTGTTGAATCTTATGGTTGAAAATGGTACGCGAGATTCTGGTCAGTTCATACCCCACCCACACATTCAAAACAAAGGAATTGACACGTCGTTGACAAAGTGTTTGCAATTTGATTCATTGTCAGCGAGTAGCGAAGAGTGTTTTACGATCTAAGATAAAAGTATCTCATTGAAACAGAATTGGTAGCATTAGAATTGTTGAGTGATAAATATGAGCTAAATGTTTACCTTTGAAACAATGTAGACGTGACATCGTGCTTCCGAAATCCCGCCATCTTTTTAAAGCTAACTGTGTTTATTTTCGTATTACACCAGGACACAGATAACACTTGTACTCTTTTTGTATTATTTGGAAATTGAGCTTCTAGAATTTATAAAGAAATTATACATCTGATTGGTTTAATTACGTTGTTCATCAATTCAATTAAATAACAAACAACTATTTCGAGTATAACTTTGATTTCGAATAGTTCTTGTTATTACAAGTAATTTTACAATATCTTATGAAGAGTTATCGTTCGTTCCTCACACAAATATGGACGCATAGCTGGAATCAATTTACTGGCCTTTTCATTATCAACCTTGCATTCAACAGAGACGATAATTTTGGCCTGGTACCATGCGGAGACAAATCACAAATCGTTCGCAAATGTTTGTATAAGCATATTGAACGCAACGCTGGTCCATTGCCAGTGTCTAAACTGTACAAAACGAAAGCGCTAATAAAGATACCAGGCTAATCCTAGCTCGTATGATCCAAGCTGTAAATGTGTTGCATGATGAATGAAATATCTCCGACTGGACCATTCGGACTAGACTTCTCCGGTTGACCTGTACACTCCCAGGGACTTCGTCTTTGGTTCCCTTACAAAGCCGTTATCATCAATACAGTATTACCAAAATGCAAAAAGTATTTCATTGTCACTTAATACATCACGAAAGTGGACATAAGTATATTCAATTTGCAATTGGGACATTGATACATTGTCTTGACTTCCAAAGGATTAGTGGCAATCATACTGGATATATATAAACAGCACATGTGTCCAGTCCCTCATTTTCTAGATCAAAACTGTGCAATGTTGCGAATTGGAATAAAGAAGCAAACTCAGCATGCATTTTCTTTATATTTTATGCCTAGCCATTCGGAACACCTCGGTCATTTCTTAAAGTATATCGACCGACTTGTGACGGGGATTGCCGAGTTGATACAATTGATGCCTAGCTAGAGCGAGGAACCCAACCAAGGCTAAGGTTTTGTCTTCTTCGTCTATCTTTATATTTTTTCAAAATTGTGTTCTATGCTTTGGTGAAGATTGAGTAATACATGTAGAAGACGTTTAGGTCGGCTACGATCTTATCTGGTTTCTGAGCCCAGTTATTGATGATGACGACATTTAAAGTCTCATCCGAAGGACTGGTTAGGCGCGGAATGCTAGAGGAAATCTCTGCAATTTTCAGCCGCTAGGCCGCCGCCTCAGGATCGGACCCAGGAACCCTTGACAAAAAGTCGAGGGGGTATCACTCAGCAGTGTCCGCCTTTTATTGCAGAACTCCAGGTTTTTGTAGACCGATGTAGACTTATGTGCATAGTGTTACACCTATTTTCTGTCACCAGGCATTCTGCAATATTGGAGTGGCCAAGCCTAGGGAGTTATATGGTTATCTGCATCGCAATAGAACTGAGAGATTATTGACACGGTGTTAAAACCAAAATGAGAACACTTAAAAAACAAACAAACAAGAGTGTGCTTTACAAATTCATCAACACGTGTGTATCTTTACCCTAGAATAATTGTTGTTGACAATTCATATATCAATTGGACCATACACTCATGTTTTAATTGATAATATTTTACCAGAATCAAAAGGATCATTTTATCACAGCGCAGATGATGCGCAGAATTTTGAAGGTACGTGTGTACTGGGACCATGCCAAACTTAGCCTGGCCCGTCCGTATACCGCGAACTAAGCTATGCGGTAATGCATGGGCCAGGCCTCCAGGCTATGCCAAAATCTGCGCATGATTACTTCCCTTATCTTCACTGCAGTGAAATACCTAAATGAAATGAAAAGGGGGACGCGTAGGCCCTAAGAATGGGAACATTCTAGAGAAGACCTCCAAATTGCCGAAGTCTAATAAATGTATAATTTTAACTCATTCAACTTACATCGATCATGGAGCCAGGTCTCATAATGCTCACAACCTAAACGTATCCATCTCAAAACCAGACTTCACGAAACTTCGTAGGCCCTTGACTCACGGAAATCCATGAGGTCTGACAGAGACCCTCTTTGGTCTGACAGATTTTTACATAGACAAAGAAGAAAGTGTTCAGTTTGGTCCTTCTCGGGCTCTCAGAGTATCGGGAAGTCGGCGAAACTGATACTGATACAAAATCAGTTCTCGCAACGAATGTTGATGCATAGATAGTCACAGGTTGTTACCGTTTCTCTCGGGTTTCGAACCAACGCGTCCTAAGACCAAAGCTTTATGGCAACTGTCCTTCTTATTGATGAACACGGATGAAGAAGATAAAGGTCTTTGGTTTTCATAGCCGTGATTTGCAGTTAAAGCATTCTCCATATAGACATGTCTTGGATAAAAACAATGGAAGCAATATATGACGTAAAAAAGCTAGAGCATCACTGTTTTTTGACATTGAGTAGAAACCATTGTGACGAAGGATAACTAAGAAGCAATTTATCCTCTATGTAACAATGGTTTCAGAAGTATTCTGCGTAATATGTATAGAGTAGGTTGTGGAGTAATGGATGATATGACAATGCGAACAGTGGGGGAATTTTGGCTATCGATAGAAATCACGAGAAGCTGATAACTGTGTATTGATAGGCTTCTTCACAATCGGAACTACTCGGGTATCTTCATTGGATAAACCCGATGTGTTCAGATTGGCTTCTTCAGAGACATAATCGCTGTTTTCACACTGTGTCCGCTTTCCTTGCTAAGTTTGCCTTCTGAAACCTGTCCTATTTGAAAAAAAAAATACAGGAGAAAAACGGCGAAACAAATAAGAGTTTTCTTTTATCATATTAGGAAGAAATCATTTCGACAAAAGGAAAAAATACTCGTATCGGCCATGTTTGTCCTGTTTCTTGCTTCATCAGATATTTGCGTTCATGAAAAGCGATTTACTCTAGATACTAAAAACGGCCCCAACTCAAATCACCATAACCTTTTTACTAAAGTTATTAGAACAAGAGATTTGAATTAAAGCCCATGTAATATGTGGAACTGTGTGAAACCTGATGCTCAATCATCATAACTTCAAAGTAGTTAAAGTTAATAGTTGCATGCGATTGTGCAAAGTGTGTTTACGAAGGTTTTGGCGAAACCCGCGGAAATGAACAAAACACCATGGAGAAATGTCAATATGGGGAGATGGGTCGCTTTTGGACAGAGATAAGGCGGCCGTTTACAGACTTAAAACGTGACCAATCAGTCATAAATAGATCGCCTCTCTGTCAATATGCTTCCGTTTGTTTTACTTGTAGCCTTGTGTGGTAAGAATTTATTTTGTTATGCTTTAACCCTTTCCCAAATAATAACGACATTTGACCACTTTGTTGCAGACGACTTTAGAAAGCATCGAGGGAAAAGGAAAAATTGCTCGTGACGAGCAATTTCTCCTTTTCCCACAATGTTTTCTGCCCTATCAGATGATTATTTTCCAATTTCAACAGCTTGAAATGTCGTCTGCAAACTCTTTCCAATTGGGACAGTCGAAAATCGTTGTTCGGAAAAGGGTTAAAAGCGTTTTTTCTTGTTAAAATGGGGGTTGACATATGTATATGTGTTTTTATGTTGATTTAAATGAATGTACATGTATATGTGTATTGTATGAACATTCTTGTAGATAGATTGAAATTGTATAATCTATTTTGTTTGTAAAGTCTACTAAACTAATATGCCAAAAAGCATATCTGTGCGGACTTTGCCAAATGAAACAATTAATTGTTATAACTGTACTTATCTCAATTAATGTAGTGATTTCAATTAATGTATCTCTTCAAAAGGAACATAGACACTTGATCATTAAGGAATAGTTCAATTATCTTAACCAATTACCAAACAATAACGACAGTTGACCAGTTTGTTGCAGACGAGTTAATAAAACATTGAGGGAAAAGGAGAATTGGCTCGTAACGAGCCATTTCTCCTTTTCCCACAATGTTTTCTGCCCTTTCAGATGATTATTTTCCAATTTCAAGACAGTTTGAAATGTCGTCTGCAAACTCTTTCAATTTGGGACAGTCGAAAATGTGTTTGATCATTAAGGAATAGTTCAATGAAAGGCAAAACAATTTGGTGCGTGTCCTTGGTTTTTGTTTTTGTATTTTATCTGATTTGAATGTCAACGGTTTATAAGGACACGTCGAAGGTTTTGTTTTTTCTAATGACGACCGGTTCAACAATCGGACGGATCATGCTTGGACTAAGGGTGCGTCAGCACCTTAGTCCATTGAATTCACATACCACTTTTTGAGGGACGGTACTTTATCGATACACAAACAGCAGTCTGACCCCAATTACTCATTTAACATCCGCCTTCATTGTGCGGACTAATACCTTCTTGGAACTAGGAATGTAGTCCGGATTTACTCGCTTTGATTTGCCCTATAGTATTATAACTGTTGCCTCATGGGAAATTGTAAAATGTTCAGATGTTCGAAAAATAGACTATCGTTCAGTCTCTGTTCACAGAAATAATAATTATAGTAATGGTGGTAAAAGGAGCAGATGTTTTCCTCGAGATGTTGCCCAAAGAAATTTTCAAATGTATCCTCAATCATCTTGCTTTAAACGCACCTTAGTCCTTCAGTGCTATCAGCGCTTTGATTTCTATTCGTGTAGCCAAATACGTTTAATCCTAACGCTTACGCCTATCATCCTTGCTAGGATTGTGGTAATGTATACATTGAGAGCATTGATGTGTCAAAACTGTTTGTGATAAGAAAGTCTAACATATGGCGGTTTTTATTATAAAATTAAATAATTTCTACTTCATCACAAAAGTTTCTATGTGACATGTATCTCATGTTAAATGAACACAATAAAATAGGATTAAACTCATTCAATTGTTGCAAAAACCTCATATTTAATAAGCATACGTGTTCGTTTGTGTTTGTTACATGGTTTTATTATTTCAACCCAGTACCAAACAATAACGACATTTGACCAGTTTGTTGCAGACGACTCTGTTAAACATTGTGGGAAAACGAAAATTGCTCTTAACGAGCAATTTCTCATTTTCCCACAATGTTTTCTATCATATCAGAGGATTATTTTCCAATTTCAACACATTTTGAAACGTCGTCCTCAAACTCTTTTAATTTGGGACAGTCGAAAAGTTGGTGTTTGGTAAAGGGTTAAATGGAATGTAATAATATACAGACGTATTTCATTTTTCAGTGGCCGGAACGAGCGCCCAAGATTCACTATGTCAATTCATTCTACAGAAGGATTGCTCAAGCGACCCGACGGCAAAACTGTGCGCAACGAATAACGTCACTTATAGAAACAGGTTATTATATACAAGATATTCCATCGTACATACGTGAATATTTTCACTGTTGATTATGTCTTTAATGTGTTTACTGTGATGATGTATTTGCTAGTATTTGGTTATTTTTTCTACATCTATGCGGTCATGACATACGTCAATATAAGTCCAATTATAGTACGATGCCCAACTGTTAATGATGGAGGAAGACCCTATACTCAACTGCCCATAAGGGCTGGTTAAAAGCCAGATAAAACAAAGGGCATTCCATAAGTCAGTCGATAGACTACCTCTCATGAGAATTATAATGCCGTCACGGGGATTTGAACACACGTGGAAAGGGACCATATGATTTCAAGCTTTGTACTCTGACCACTCGGCTATTAAGACCCCTCTTTTATTTGTAATTTGGTCTGTAATGCCTCTTTGCTACCAGTGTTAGGCGAGAACCGCTGCAACAATGGTTAGGGTTTTTGGACTAAGGGTGCGTCAGCTTCTTAGTCCATTGAATTTATATACCACTTTTTGAGGGACGGTACTTTAACGATACACAAACAGCGGTCTGACCAAAATTACTCATTAAACATCCGCCTTCACTGTGCGGACTAGTATCTTCTTGGAACTAGGAATGTAGTCCGGATTTACTCGCTTTCTTTTGCTCCATATTAGTGTTACTGTTGCCTCATTGGAAATCGTAAAATGTCCAGATGTTCGAAAAATATTCTATCATTCAGTCTCTGTTCACAAAATAATGATTATAGTAATGGTGGTAGAAGGAGCAGCTGTTTTCCTCAAGATGTTGCCCAATGCAATTTTCAAATATATCCTCGATCATCTTGCTTTAAACGCACCTTAGTCCTTCAGCGCTATCAGCGCTTTGATTCACCGATGGTTCCAGTTAGCTTGTGAACCTTCTTCCCGATCAAATATTATTTACCGTATAACAATCCCTTATTCTAGCATAAAGCCTACACTCTTTGATATGTTTTTCCTTTCATAATTCTGTCCAATTAATGTTTCTCTGTCTTTCGTTCTGTCATTGTCTCTGTCCCTTATAAACTTTTCCAACTCCTCCTTTTACCTCAATCAGTTGAATGTATACCTAGTACTCCCTCGTTGTGTAATCTACATGTATATATCTGAGAAGAATTAACGATGTGTTCTGTGCTGCATTTGCATTTTCTGTTACAAACTCCGCGCAGGATTACTTCCCTTTGATATACTTCACTAGAGACGTCATAACCAAATGAAAAGGGAGATCACTGCGAAAGAGAATGGTTTTGTTATGCTAAATTTCATTCTCTCTAAAGGTGCGAGTACGCCAAAATTTACTGCGTCAACAAATCCATCCACATTGCATATGGAAGTGAATGCAAAAACGAGGCAACAACGACTACTGCCCCCGTACAAACGACCGCAAGACCCGGGACCAACGGCCCGACCACCATGAAAACCAACGCCCCTATCGTCACGATACCAACAACCCAGGGCCCGATCAACGGCTCCCTTATCGCTCTCGACATCTTCTGTCTCGATCTGAGTTATGTTACCTGTCCGCAAGGGGGCGCCCGTGTCTGTGGAACGGATGGGAAGTACTACGAGAATGCGTGAGTATATGTCACACACCTGTTACAGTCAAACGTGTGTTAAGAGACCATTCTATGGAACTGGGTAAATCTGATATTTAAAACAGATTGGATGCTTATCACAAGTTCATAAATACTATAAATCCAACAATTATACTTTCTGTAGTGGTTGTTTAAAGCAGGTTGGCTTCTTCAAAGAAGGGTTGCTTAACACAAGTTGGACTGAGATCTTGAACTCCCATCGTCTCCAATGTTAAATCAGATATTTCTAAGACTCTTTCGAGTGAGTGAGGAACAGTGTTTGTTTTCAACCCTAAGCTATATACAGAAAAACCTAGTTTATCCATTAAACTCTAAAAAAAACTGTAATAAATTTGACACCTCAATCGTCTCAATTTTTCTTCTACGGACCAAAGTGAACTAGTACCGTCCGAAATCAGTGCACAAGCTGTCAAATCTAGCCGATGTTCCGGCATTTGTGTTTATACATCCCAAACAAATAATCCTGCAGTTGGCAATTAAAAAAAACTTTGAGAGCATAGCAGGACTATCATCTATACAGGAAACACATCAGTGTTCAACAAGCTCATCTTTTACGGGCAAAACTATGCACATTCTAATTTCTCAATGGGACTACTTTTGGAAGTTCGACCCGGAAGTACTTCGTAACAGGTATGAGACCATATTGTTCGAATATTGGTTAAAAGGGTTATCTCACAGATTGAGCTTTTAATTGTTTCTGCTTGAATAGCCTATATAGTTCGACCTCGGGTTAATAGGACTATCTCACAAATTGAGATTTTAATTTTTTTTTGCTTGAGTAACTTATATAGTTCGACCTCTGGTTAAAAGGACTATCTCACATATTGATATTTTAATATTTTCTGCGTGGGTATAATGTTCGAACCCTGGTAAAAATGACTCTCTCACATACTGAGACTTAAATATTTTCTGCGTGATTATATTGTTGACCTCTGGTAAAAAGAGAATACCTCACAGATTGAGACTGATATTTTCTGCGTGAGTATATTGTTGACCTCTGGTAAAAGGAAACATCTCTCAGATTGAGACTTTGATATTTTCTGCGTGAGTATATTGTTGACCTCTGGTTTAAAAAGACTATCTCACGGATTGAGACTTTGATATTTTCTGCGAGTATATTGTTGACCTCTGGTTAAAGGAAATATCTCACAGATTGAGACTTTGATATTTTCTGCGTGAGTATATTGTTCGAATGCTGGTTTAAAAGAACTATCTTACAGATTGAGACTTAGATTGAATTGGCGGCTGGCCTGTGATCTTTCCTGTTTGCTACTCTGATCATCATTCCTCATCAAAATTAAGCAGAAATTTGATTTTTTTTTTTTTGGAATGTAGGCGACACAAAAGTCTATTTTTAAAGAAATTCCCAGCATTCCAAGGTTTAAGTTTGGAACTGTTTCCGTTTCAGATGCGAGTTCGACAAGGAGAGATGTTTCCACAGAGAATTACACCAGGCATCCAGCGGTTGTGTCTAGTTTATGTATTGAGATGTCTCACTATCATGTATAGTCTTGCATATGGTCATAAAGGATTGCCCGAGTTTAGTCATCAGTGATTGTTTGTTGTTTGTGTTGAAAACATTCAATATTAAAATGAAATTTAGTTTTATTACAACCAAATATAAGCCAAGTTAAAGCGTCAGTGATGCTTTTTTTCTGCTTACTTCTTTGGTCAAAATACCTTATGTTCGAATATGTTAAATGAGAAATGATATTTTATTCGTGTTACACTAAAGCATATACCGTGCCGCCTAACAACTCAGGTTTTAAAAACATTTAACAACATTAGACACATCTGTCTATTTGAGATGTTGTGGTGCAAAGTCTTTGTGGTATATGCATTCAATATCATTTTCATGAGTTGAAGCCGCCCGGCTTACAATCGGAGTTTACAAAGCTCATATCCGCATGGATAAATGTCATGGTAGCAGTCGATTTAATTTTCATGAGAGGGAGTCTCTAGGATGACTATGGGAATTTACAATGCTCATAGTTGCATTGGTTAAAGTCATGGTAGCAGTAGATTTAATGTTCATGAGAGGGAGTCTCTAGGTTGACTATGGGAATTTACAAAGCTCATATCCGCAATGGTTAAAGTCATGATAGCAGTCGATTTAATTTTCATGAGAGAGAGTCTCTAGGTTGACTATGGGAATTTACAAAGCTCATATCCGCAATGGTTAAAGTCATGGTAGTAGTAGATTTAATTTTCATGAAAGAGAGTCTCTAGGTTGACTATGGGAATTTACAAAGCTCATATCCGCATGGATAAATGTCATGGTAGCAGTCGATTTAATTTTCATGAGAGGGAGTCTCTAGGTTGACTATGGGAATTTACAAAGCTCATATCCGCATGGATAAAGTCATGGTAGCAGTAGATTTAATTTTCATGAGAGAGAGTCTCTAGGTTGACTATGGGAATTTACAAAGCTCATATCCGCAATGGTTAAAGTCATGATAGCAGTAGATTTAATTTTCATGAGAGGGAGTCTCTAGGATGACTATGAGAGGAAATTTCGCCGAAGTTTCGCGGCTGACTAGCTCCTGTCCAGGTTGGTTTAAAACACGTTAGCAGTCTATTTCAATATCAATACATTTCAATAGAAGAAGATTTCAATATAAGGCTTCAATTTTCCTAGTAGTCTCGTTGCTTATCTTGTGTGTTCAGTAAACGGTCATCAACAACAGCCGAAATAAAACTGACTCTCTATACCAATGAGTAAAAGCACGCGTGGTATGAACCATTGAATATCGAAACACGGTTTTAATGTTGGGAATCTTAATTGAGACTTAAATGTGAGACCAAAGTAGGCACTTCGTCAATATACGTTAACTGTCTGCATATAAAATAGTTTTTCTTTCTTTTTCGTATATATGCTCTTGATCTCATTTGTAGCAGTTTATTTTAGTACCAAGTGCGGCAAAAGAAGAAAATTACTCAAATATGTCCTTTTTTCATAATTATTTCTATCAATTAACACACAAATGATAGTATTTATAATAGTTTTTAGTGGATATCATAACTATCGCATGTCTTTGTTATCAAATCAAAGCGCTGATAGCGCTGAAGGACTAAGGTGCGTTTAAACCAAGATGATTGAGGATACATTTGAAAATTTCTTTGGGCAACATCTCGATGAACATCTGCTCCTTTTATCACCATTACTATACTTATTATTTCTGTGAACAGAAACTGAACGATATTCAATTTTTTGAACATCTGGACATTTTACAATTTCCCATGAGGCAACATTTATATCATCATATCGTATTTGATTTACATCGATTGTGAAGGAAGCTGATAGCTTGTTCAAGCCACTCTCGATGACTGCTTCCTGGATACTAAACCAGTAATCGCGCCGGTTTGTGGGTTAGTCCCGGAAATTTTCACCCCGCCTAACGGGGATTCGAACCCGGGAACCCGACGCTCTACCCCTGCACCAATGTCGCCCACAATAATAATATAGAGCAAAACAAAGCGAGTAAATCCGGACTACATTCCTAGTTCCAAGGAGGTAAAAGTCCGCACAGTGAAGGCGGATGTTTAATGAGTAATTGGGGTCAGACCGCTGTTTGTGTATCAAAAAAGTACCGTTCTTCAAAAAGTGGTATGTAAATTCAATGGACTAAGGGTGCTGACCCACTCTTAGTCAAATAAAACAGCTTAGTTTGATAATATTCTATTCCATTTATGTCAAATAAACAAAAATATCTGAACATACAAATTAACATCAAAGAATGTAGAAATACAACAAACTACGTATTTGTAAGTGGATGGATACAAGTGAAAGAACATATGTGATAGCTTTGTTCATGGGCTATTTTTCAACTTAATAGTTATTTCAAACTTTAAAAGTTGCTTGTCGACTAATGTGTAGAAATTCGGAAGTAAAAGTTCAATATATTTAAAGGTATGTAACAACTGTATTGTTGTATAAAACACACAAGAGAATAGTCCTTGAAAGCAAAATCAGTTCGTATTTAAGAATTTTGAGCCTGTCTACAATGGAAAGTATTTTAGTCCAATAGCGTTGCAATGGTTTTGATATCTACTGCCTATCTGCTTTGCAGCCATTGATGTAGTGATACAAAAACTTTGTCTAAATGTATTTCAGATAGAAAGGCAAAAATTGTATTGTTTCAACGGCATTTTATGCTGGCTTTCAAAATTCACCATATGTGAACAAGCAACTTTAAATTTTAAAAATGATTGTTGAACATTGTGCAAGATATCAAAAACTGAGAATGCGAAAGGTAGTATCGCAGTTTCATACAACATCCTTTCCCGGCCAAATGGTCAGGGAAAACGACAAAAACAGAATCTCCATCGCTCCTAAAGTCAGTGTGAACACGTTAAACATCACGAACGAGGAAACCGGTATCATAGTATTACCACAAACGTCTTTAAAGCTACTTGTTTACAGATGTTATGAAATTTAAAGGTCAGAACTTAATTTCTTTAAAACTCTCAAACAGCTTTTCTGTTGTATGATGGGCACTAGAGAATAACCAATGGAAGCGAAATTCGCCTTCAGAGCCTGCATACAGTGAATTAATATATAAATAGATCCAAAAGCGACTCACCGAGTTTGAGATCTACTGCATATAACAGTAAATACGTACATATATTGAAGTTCCTACATAAGTTAAGATTTCAATATCTACGTTTAATTGCATTTCATACAACAATGCAAGCACTGTATTGTTTCAACTACATTTGATTTTGACTTTCGAGTTTTCGCACCTTTGACAAAGCAACTTTAATGGCAGTGTGTTAAACCCCTCGACACAATAAAACACATGTTCGGTGTACCATGGAATTCTCTAAGACGATGGTGTCTGTAAAGCTTGGCGTTTTGTCCATTCCGTAAAACCACCCTGGAACAAAAGAAATAATATCGTGGGAGAAGAACTATTCTTTAAGGACATTTAAAACAAAAGTAAAGTCAATGCCAAGCTGACAATGTTCTTTAACCCTTTCCCAAACAATAACGTCATTGACCACTTTGGTGCAGACGACTTTAAAAAACATTGTGGGAAAAGTAGAAATTGCTCGTAACGAGCAATTTTTCCTTTTCCCACATGTTTTCTGTCCTATCATAAGATTATTTTACAATTTCATCACATGTTGAAACGGCGCTTGCAAACTCTTTAAATTTGGGACTGTCGAAATTTTGTTGTTTGGGAAAGGGTTAAAATAGTTAACGACCTTGCCGACAATCAATCCGACCAATACCTGACCCCAGCAACATCTTCCACTACTGCTCGAAACACTCTTAAGTTCAGACAACAAGCTACAACAACAACTGCATACTACAAAAACTCATTTCCCCCTCCTAGTACAACTACACTAATGAAACAATCAGTATGCAACAGGAGCATAGGCTCCCGACTTGGCATCATTTAAGCGGGAGCTAGCAAACCTCTCCTTCTAACTCAAATTAGGGCCCAGCTATAAGTAAACCATCGATGAGCCCTAGAGCTAACCCGGCAATGGTCACCATAACAGAATTGGTCGTTTGTACAAATTATACCACCAGTGGGTACCATAACTGGATTGGTCTAGGGTAAGAAGCGAAATTCAGCTGATTTCACTTGTTAATTTTCTTTTTTGTCTGACTTTCAAGCCCATTTCTTTATTTCCTATCATTTCGTTTCTGCCTAGGATCAAGTAATCGCCCGTCGCAGTAGAGTCAACATTGACTGCGATGCCGTAGCATGTAGATGTAGGTGTAGAAAAGTGCATATAAATAGTGCGAAAACCTCTTCATAGGGAATGATGTACTTTGTCCGTTCTGTAATTTAGCACATGGGTTTGAACCAACAGTCCCAACTTCAATATATATTCTCAAGTTGTATGTAAAGGTTTACGATATATTCAACAGTGTTTTAGTCCAACCACAGTGATCAGAAAATACCTATCGTTGTTTCTGGTATTCATTTAGAAGTAGAACACGCTATTTTTGCTGAACCTTTTCACAAAAGTAGTATCTCTACATCCCGAAGGTGAGGGGGCCTTATGCAAATACACTGTATTCGATTAAAAATAATTGGACGAAAATATGCCTTAGATATTAGACGAAGAAATAAAGAACAAATATTTCTGGACACATAAACGAGTTGGACAATCAGAAGTTCGATATAAAGATATTCTACTGTACACATGAATTGCAAAAATTGTTAAGTATTTAGGGACGACTTAAGAATGTTACCTTGACTTCAGTTAATTCTTAAAAAGACATTGGCAAACATTATTTTTTTAATTCATTTTTTTTCCAGTCTGAGTAGGTCTGAAATACTGTTAATATGTTTTCATGGAATTTACATCGCTTCAATAGTATTTCAGTTATGTTGTGATGTTCGACTCTAAACATGGAGGAAGACTCCTCGTTCAACTACCTACAAGAGCGGGTCGATCCAGGTAGAACCATCGGCTTCCGTAAGTCAGTCGGGAGACTACCTCGCATAAAAATCAAAATACTCTCACCGGGATTTGAACCTGCACGGAGAGACGCTATGTCATTCCATAACCAATAGGCCACAAAGGACCCTCTTCATTCCTTCTGTATGAGATTTCTACTAAATGGATCCAGCGGGCTCCTTTAGACAATATGACCAAGATGACAAAGAACTCATTCAGGAGATTGTCGTTTATCCATTCATTTATATGATACACTGTATACCATCGTGTCAAGCTTGTTAAGTTAAGTTGCAATGATCGGCTCGTAATGATGGATGAAAACCCTGAACTTGGCCACCAATAGGGCCTGTTAAAATCATATGTCAGTCAGGCATTTCCTTTCATCGGGATTTGAACCCACATGGAGAGAAGCAATGTGATTTCAAGTTCAGGGACCTGTCTCACAAAGGTTCGTACGATATATTTCATCGTAAAAGTAAGTATAAAGGTGAAAGGAGTACCGCAGAAAAGCATTAACTTAGACATGAACATGAACGGAACATAAGTCCTACTCCTGTGAAATCTGTATCGTAATTTTAAATGCTTGTCTTTTTTTCCATATACAAAAACAAATTGACTTTTGAGATTCAATGGGTTACGAAAATTTTGTAAACGTATATATAAAGTTACGCATTGTTTTGTGTGACAGGTCCCTAAACTCAAACATTGCGGCCAAAGAGGTACCATGGAAGTTTACCGAACGTGAATATGACAAAAGGAGACAAATCACAATACTATTTATTGGGTCCGCGTGGCCCAGTGGTTAAAATAGCGAACTTAGAACTTGAGGATCCCGGGTTCAAGCCCTATCGATACCTCTGGTTTCGTGGGTGTGACCTTAGGCAAGTCACTTCAGAGCCCTAGCCTAGTAGTGATGGATCCAGGAAAGCAGTTACATAACTGGAAAAAATGTTGATACGGCGTTAAACACCATACAAAACAATGCTATTTAAAAGCATAACATACGTGAAACACAGCAATGTCCTTTTGTCCAAGATGTTCGGCCAGGAACGCTATTGTTGTCGATGACATTCCACCCTTACAATGAGCCACCACTGGCTTGGATAGATCTATACCGGATTTCAAAAACGCTGCGAAATAGATAGAAACAAGTAGAAAGGATAAATAACGTTGTATAAAGGTAGTTTGCCAATAACCCGCCCTTATGGAACTCGTCCTATCATTGGTTTACATCGGTCGTTCTCGGTATACATCGGTCTTGGCCGGAACTAATCGCTTTTAACCGAATACATGAAGTTCCGACCCTGAACGATGTAAACCGAGAACGACCGAAGTAATCCGACGACAGAATGAGTTTCAAAATGGCGGATTATGGCTATTCTTCCTTAAAAGAACTATTCGCAACAAAGGCATGTCATCATTTACAACAGCCTTAATGATCCGGACGTAGATAATGCATTCTAAACAGTTACAGCTTGGGTCATCCGAGTAAAAGCTACAACTGCTTTTGTGAAACGCCGGCAACAATCGGAACTCTTCGGTTAATTCCGCAGGTCCTTATCAAAAGATCATCGACGAGAAGTTTCGATGCACTGCCAGCGAGAAAGACGAAAAACATTCATCACTGTGGCTACCCCACGTGACATTTTGTGATCTGAAGTGAAGTTGTATTTTCCGGATGACAATGCTGTCATTCATATCCAAATTGTGCCAATTTCTTCGTCGGTAAATGATGTATTTCAATAAAACCAAGACAAGGGTCGTCAGGTAACGAATCTACACCAAGTATGTGCTAACAGAAAAATCGTTAGAAATCGAGATATTTTGGACTGCGTTTTCCGAGAGACAAGTTTTGAAATACGGTGGTAATGTAATTAATGTTGCGGACCCAAATATCTCAGTTTTAACGACTTTTTAGCACGTGTCTTCCACAAGGACGCTCTAAAGAGCAAGCAATCAAACTATACTCGAGATACTGTTGACCCGACGAAAAAGAACCGACATAACAAGTAAAATCTACCTTCTCTAAGCTCCTCATCTGATTTCATTTTCATCTGATCGTTGTCTATCAGAACTGCCGTACACAAGTTCAACGCACCTGGTATGTGGGATTCTGTGAGGACAAGAAAGGTTATTTGATTTATTCATTCTCCCATGCGGAAATGTGTGACTGGTTCAAATTGACGGCAACGCAGACGACAAAAAACATAAATTAGACACTTTTGCTTATGGAACATAGTGGAAACCAATTTCGGAAAAAGATAAATTGCTCATACAAGCAATATATCCTTTTACCACGGTGGTTTCTATACCGTCCTGAAGCATGTGCATCAAAACGAGGTTCTGTTGAGTAAAACAGCGAGACTCGGCTTCATAAAGGATCTTGAAATATGAACCATCAACCGTTTTATATATGTCTTATCGGTGAAATGTAATTCATTTTCCAAATTGGTCAAATCAGGTTTTAGAAAACTCATAGGAAGAATGGTTACCTATTGTTCTAAATCTGATCTGGATTTTATTTGAATACGCAGACTTGAAATAATGCATAGAGTATACAGTTAGGTCGCAGGTAAACATGAACGGTATTTTCTGGGGAATTAAGTCAATGTAGCCTATGTAGCATGGTTGAATGAACAGAATGCATTCTTGCTTATTTCAGAATACTCTGATACAAGAAGACTTCTAATAAAGGGGCGTTTAGAAGAATTCGCGTGACATATTCCAATGGCGTTTCTATTTAACATTTTATCCTGTCACTAGTGCCATTTTGGGACCGATAACTAGGTGCCGTATAACATTTGTGATATCCGGCACTAGCCATATATCACATGCACGTGACGAATCATGACGTCATAAGAACGAAATGACGTCATGTTTACATCATTCTCTACTTATTTTTGTCCTTTTTTCTCGTGTTTTATTTTCATCTTTTTTCTTTTGAAGAATACATAAAGGTTACAGGATAAATAAAATAGATAGTTGGTGTCTTTGAATGGGAAAAGTTATCGGGCTCGGCCTCGGAATATTATCCGTTTCGCCTTCGACTCACCGGATAATATTCCTAAGCCTTGCCCGATAACATTTCCGATTCACGACACCAACCATCTATTCTCTATATCTTGGGACATTTGTCAATATCATTTCGGTGTGAAGTGTGCTCCTTACAAGTACCTATAATAATGATTTAGAGTAGGAATAGGGAGCCGATGTGGCCCCCACAGCATTTCAAAGCAGCTCTTATTTCAACAAGAGCGACAGTGGTAGAGCGTCGGCCTCTTGTACCGAGGGTCCCTGGTTCGTATCCCCGTTATGATGTGAGAATTGCCCACAACTAGCCCACAAACCGGCGCGAGTACTGGTGTATTGTTCAGGAAGTAGACATCGAGAGTGACTCGATAGGCTTAACTAAGCTTCCGTCACAATCGATGTATGTAGATATATATATATATGGGTTTTACATCACATCAACATTATTTCAGTTATGTAGCGATGCCCGACTCTTAATGATGGAGGAAGACCCCATACTCAACTGCCCATAAGGGCTGGTCGAGGCGGGAAGCACCATCGGCATTCCGTGAGTCAGTCGGGAGACTGCCTCTCATGAAAATCCATATCCCTCTCAGGATTTGAACCCACGCGGAGAGGGGCCATGTGATTTCAAGTTCTGTACTCTAACCACTAGGCCATAGAGGCCCCTCACAATCGATGTAAAACAAATCTATCAAACAAACAAACAAACATAGAGCATTTACAGCTCATGGTTGACAAAGAATATACATGTAACAATAAATACAGTTGACAACCACATGACCCCTTTAATGTGGGTTAAAATCGCGGTAGCTGCAGAATTTGACGTTCATGAAAGGTGGCCTTCTGACTGAACTACGGAGTGTACAGAGACCATCCAGGCTTTAAATGCCACTATCGGTTATTGAAGCTGTTTTTTTCCTCCAGTGGTAGTGAGTGGTGAATGCAGTAAAAATGAAAAATGATGGTGCTATATATGACCATACAATCAGATAAGAGCAGAAATTAGGAAGGTTTCAAGAACAACAAAACCATAAACTTGTTATGTGTATGTATCTACCTTTATACAAATCCGGGCTTCGTGAGTCCACGACTTGGAAGTTGTTCGTTTTGAGGTTTTCGATGACATCCTCATATGTCTTGTACACGCTTTTTGGTGTGGCAGCTTCAAAATCTCCGGCCTGGAATCCAACAAGAGTTTGGTTTTGTTAAACAGGACAATTGACCAAGAGGACACTGGTGGAAAAGACTTTTTTCTATCAAACACCGTTTTTGAACAAATGTTTTTGCTTTGTTTCTTTGCCTGTTTAAACATTTAAACTGTTTCAAACATATTGAAACCTTTACTAACCTTAGCTGACCAAAATCAGGGGAAAATTTATATCTAATAAAATCCTGTGACAGTGTTCGAATATAAGTGTTGAATAAGAGAATAGTGTATATACTGTTCGAAACTGTTTGCTAAGTTTGCATTTGTTCACAAACATTGTACGTGTGCATGCATATATGGTAATATGTATCAGAGCAACGCCTGTAGATTTTGGGAAAACGTATCGATGAAATTGCTGACTGGGAAACCAAAAAGCTGATGTGACTTTGAACTTGTAGAAACATTGCCTGGTTTAAAGAAATTTCGAATTAGGAAGGCACCCTTTATGGGCCCTTGTCATATATGGAGGAAAAGTATATGTGTATATGTGCATATGCATATGAGCCATGAGTTCTATGGTACTGTACTATAAATACATATGACGCATTAACATAAGACGGTTTATAATTTATTTGATTTTAACTAAAAAGGGAAAAAAACGCTCACCGTTATCTGAGGTAACTCTGACGTAACTGCGAACCCCTGTTTCTCCCATCGGGCCAGTCCACCATCCAGGATAGAAATATTTGTAAATCCAAACACCTGTAATAGCGACATTGAGATTGCGCGAATTACACATAGTTAAGCAATGATACCAACAACACTCTGGCTTATGTTTAATTTAGTTTAAACTTATTGAGTTTACATCGATTGTGAAACAAGTTCTTACAACTTAGATAAATCACTCTCGATTCTTCTTTCTATATACAAAATCAGTACTCTCACCAAATGTGGATATGGACACTTTAACCCTAGACCACTGTCCTCCAATGGTTAAGGTACGCCACCAAAATCCATATTTAGTTTAATTCAAATTGATCGAACCGAACCGAAGAAGAAGAATAAAAAAGGATAAAATATAATAGTTAGCCAGGTTACATAGAGAAACATGGCCATTATATGATGACATATAGATAAAAGAAAAATAGAATTGTGTCACGACTTGGATAATTTTAGCCTAATCATCATTTTGAAGCACTCCGGCAAACTATTTTAGAAACCACTGCGACAAAAGTACATATTTCTCATTCACTGTTAGTTCTCTTTTCGTCATAAAGATATGATAACCCCATTATCATAAGAGTTTGTAATCATTCTTACTCGCTCATTTTCGTATCAAGGGACATGATTGTATTTCTACTTTGATAAATTCAACCCATATCTCATTTAAAGCAATAAGACACAGCTATAGGCAGACTATTTAGGAACCACGGCGAGAAAAGTAATTTTTCTCATTCACAATAAATACTCCTTTCGTCACAATAATTTTCGTCAAACATCGTAAAAATTGTGATCATTCTTATACGATCATGTTCGTATTAATGGGTATTGATTAGTGACTAGTCACTAGTAAAGGTGGGTAGTCTGGGACTTTGCAAAGAACCACGCTAGCCTCCTATACCACTCTAGTCGTGAAAATCCTCTATTCTTTATTTAGGCCTGAGCTCAATGTCGTTAAACTACGTTTTGTTTCTGAAAACATTTCCTTCTTATCAACACATTCCAACACACAATAGCTGGGGGAGATAAGGAACTATCTTGTGAAAAGAAAAACTTTTGTCTTGACATGCAATGTCTCCTTTTGATACCAATATTTCATGCCGCTATCACAAGGAAAGATAAACATTTTGTTTGCATTCCTTTCATATGTTGTTGTTGTTGTTGTTGCTGTTGTTGTTGGTTTTTTTTTGGTTTTTTTTGTTGTTGTTTTTTTCAAATTGTACCAGTTACATTATCCATGGTTAAGAATCATTTAAATTCTCTTGATTTCCTAATTGATTGCCTATTCAATTCTCAACAGGCCTTTGGCCAAAGGTAAACAGTTCACAAAACAATGTTTAAAAACATGTTTACCATTCGAAACTGGCTTAGTATAGATTTTGTTTATAAACGTATATATCTTAAATCGGTTGTGTAACAAAAACTTACAACTAAGATAAATGATTTTCGATTTGCCTCCTGGATACAAAAACCAGTACTCGCACCGAATATGGATATATGAAAAGTCACAAGGTAAACCTTCCTACTGGCAGGGTTCGACCCCCTGACAACGACTTACCCTAAATGTCCACCAGGCACGTCCTGACATAAAGAATCCGGCCAGCATTGAACTGCTGTAGAGCACTACATGGGACGATTTGTTCACGCCGGCCGCTCGGCAAAGTTCGGTGAAACGTTCGGCCGTCGGAATGTTCCGAACGAGGTACTCGGTGTGTTCGGCATCCATGACGTTCAGATAGCGGGCACCCAGAATGTGCTTCCTGTTGACAGAAACGCGACGTTTTATATTGTTTTTTTTTTTTGTTTTGTTTTTATCTATTTATTTATTTATTTATTTGCTATAACAATAGCTCAACATCGCAACAACAGTATTTCGGTTATTTTGCACATTGTTTTTTAAATCTAGAGATGATCGGTCAGTTGATAGATACAAGTTTTAAAGATATATGGATGAACCATTGTAACTCTTTTCGTTTGAGTTCCGTTTGATTTATTACGGATCTAACACCGCGTCAATATTATCTTAATTATCTTGCGAAGGAGACCCCGAACTTAACGGCCATAAGGGCTTGTCAAGCCATGAAGAACCAATCAACATTCTGTAAGTCAGTAGGAGGGAAACTACCACACATGGAAACCCAAATGAAATCACCGGGAACGTGTTTGAATGATCCTCTTCTTTTCAAAACTAACCCACTTAACACAGAAGGATAGGGGACTAAAGTAACAAAAGAAGAAAAAGAGTACTAAGTGATTTCTTTTCATAAATCTTTCTGTTCACATATCGCATAAATAACGTCTTTTTTACTACCTCATGACTCTTGCATACTGTTGTTACCAGTTTGTAGCAGTCACGAACTTTTCGATAATGCAATGGGAAAGACATAATGGCATAACTATCTATAAATGATGTCGAACTTACGGTGTTAAGCTTGTGGCTTGCAGGTACCGGGTACGATACCCACCATCACCATCAGTCTAAAAGGAATGTTCTTTAGCAAGCCATTACCAAACCCAGGCATAGTACTAGGGGAATTGCAGTAAAATATAAAAAAAAGTAATATAACTAATTAATTGTTCAACGCATAAAAAGCTGGATAAGCTTCTAAAAATATTTTTTTGTGTGTCTTCTGCTTTCCCAAATCCTAAATATCTGCATAATTCTGATGAGGAAGGATACTCGGAGAAGCAAACAGGTTAGATCACAGGCCAGCCGCCAATTTACTTGGCGACCGACCTGTGATCTAACCTGTTTGCATAAGCATGAAGTCGGTTCCATCACTATAGGGGCTAACAAATTGCGGAAAAAAACTCACTCTCTATATTTATCATAGTCGTCTGTTCCCTGGTCGCTCGTCCATGAAACATCTAATATCACCACGTCACCAAGGTTACCCGATGTAATCTTCTCGTTCAGCCATTCACACGAAACGAGGCTTGGGATCATCCTGAAAAGCAAGCCGAAGGATATACTCATAACGTCCAGTCTTACAAACGTTTGTAACGTATCGTATACGTCTACGTTTATTACGGAAGTGTTTGCATGTATGTGTGTATCGCAAAACTAAATTGGCAGACTCTCTTATAGCTTTGTGGGAGGAAATGACGTTCACGTTACGTCAAACGTTTTGGACTAAGTTTACGATTAACGTTAACGACTTTGGTTACAACAAACGCTTAAGTCAAACGTTCCCTTTAAATTTCCGAAATTATTCTTTTATAAATCGGAAAAATATTCTTTTAATTACGGATTACGGTTACATCTACGGTAAATGCAAACGTTCAGTATGCATTAAGTACTTAAGGTTATCGAATGTTTCAGATTTCTTTTTTAAATTTCGGACTCGGGTTATATTTACGGCCAGGACTGCAGTTTCCTTCACGTGTCAAGCTAAGGCAACGTTCGCATTTTAAACTAGATTACGTCAACGTTTAGAGCTGAGGTTTCGTTTATAACTAAGATTCCCTTAACGTTACGTTAAGGTTACTTTTGTGATATCAACTTCCTATTTCGAATAACTCGGCCATGGAGGCCCTTTCTTTTTGTACCAGCTTTGCCTTCCTTCATCCTTCATAACACAGTTGACAACACTGGGGGAACGCATATCAAATGGCTTGCCAGTTCCAAAAGATAGACATTATACGATGTTCCACCTGAGACCGATTGCTTCAGGGTCGTATTACGTAAAATTAATAACTTTAAGTTTTGATTTTCGACTTCTGGTGGATAGTTTAACCCTTAGAATGATGGATAATTTTCTAAAAATAGATTTTCGTGCCGTCTGTTTTCCAAAACGTTAAATATCTGCTTCATTTTGTTGAGGAAAGATACTCAGAGTGGCAAACAGGTTTGATCACAGGCCAGCCGCCAACTTACCTGACGGCTGGCCTGGATCTAACCTGTTTGCATAAGCACGAAGTCGGTTCCAGCGCTTAAAGGGTTAAAGGGACTATCTCACAGATTCTTTTGTTTGAATAACAAACGTTAAAACTGTAATATGAACCATTCTGTTCACATACAAAAGTTTGTTTTTGGACTAAGGGTTCGTCAGCACCTTAGTCCATTGAATTTACATACCACTTTTTGAGGGACGGTACTTTATCGATACACAAACAGCGGTCTGACCCCAACTACTCATTAAACATCCGCCTTAACTGTGCGGACTAATACCTTCTTGGAACTAGGAATGTAGTCCGGGTTTACTCGCCTTGTTTTGCTCTATACTATTAAAACTGTTGCCTCGTGGGAAATCGTAAAATGTCCAGATGTTCGAAAAATAGACTATCGTTCAGTCTCTGTTCACAGAAATAAGAATTATAGTAATGGTGGTAAAACGAGCAGCTGTTTTCCTCGAGATGTTGCCCAAAGAAATTTTCAAATGTATTCTCAATCATCTTGCTTTAAACGCACCTTAGTCCTTCAGTGCTATCAGCGCTTTGATTAACTTCCTTATCCAATGTCGCTGAACACGAGTGCTTTCAATTAAAATAATGTGATACGACCTTTAATACCTTCCAATTCTTTCATGGCAAACGCTTATCCATTTGATTATTTTGCATGAAATAAATAAGGCAATGCGTATACAGCAAAAAAGTATTTGTCCCGTGTCTATTTTTCTTGTTCTATTTGTAATTCTCCTTGTTTTTCACTTCATATTATGCATGCGATTTCTGCTGTATGTATTGTGTTTGTATTTATTCTACATCTGATTGTAAACTCGTCATTTTAGCGGAAAACTAAAATCAAACCTATAGGTAATTCAAATTTAGAACATTGTTTACAAAATAAACCGTCCAAACGGATTACAATATCTGCAACATAAGATTGCGATGTCTTCTCTCCATGCGTTTGAAAGGGGCGAGAAGTGTATCAATGCTCTCATTGTATCTTACTTTATAGATTGGTGGTGCCATTTTAGCAATATAAGACATCTTATTTCATTAAGATTCAGTTCTCAATCTATGAGATAGCCCTTTAAACATATCTAGTTTACACTTGCCCCGGATCTTAATATTCGTTGTTGTCGTCTAAAACCTAATTCTATATTTATATAAATATAGGTTACAGACCACATCAACGTTTATGAAGATCCGGCACAAGTGATATTTTACATCGATTTTAAAGGAAGCTTGAAGCTTATTAGATTCACTTTCGATGACTGCTTCCTGGATACACGACCAGTCCTGACGGCGGAATGTCGGCTAGTCCCAGCATTTATTTGTTGCCGCTAACGGGGATCGAGCCTGAGAACCTCAGTCACAAAGACTGCACCACCGCCTTTTGTAAAAATCGTCTGCGCTGGCTTTCGATTTGGACCAGTTACAAAATCCAACATTGGGGAATAATGGTTAAACAAACACAGGCGTTTACATGTCAATAATACAGTACAAGACTATAGTTTGTGCTCCATGTTAATGAGGCACTTACTATAGTCTTACATTAAACCCTCGATTAGTCTTACTATAGTCTTACATTGAACCCTCGATTAGTCTTAAATTGAACCCTCGATTAGCCTTACTATAGTCTTACATTAAACCCTCGATTAGCCTTACTATAGTCTTACTTTGAAACCTCGATTAGTCTTACTATTGTCTTACATTGAACCCTCGATTAGCCTTACTATAGTCTTACATTGATCCCTCGATTAGCCTTACTATAGTCTTACATTGAACCCTCGATTAGCCTTACTATAGTCTTACATTGATCCCTCGCTAAGTCTTACTATAGTCTTACATTGATCCCTCAATTAGTCTTACTATAGTCTTACATTAAACCCTCGATTAGTCTTACTATAGTCTGACGATGAACCCTCGATTAGTCTTACTATAGTCTTACATTGATCCCTCGATTACTCTTACTATAGTCTTACATTAAACCCTCGATTAGCCTTACTATAGTCTTACATTGATCCCTCGATTAGCCTTACTATAGTCTTACATTAAACCCTCGATTAGCCTTACTATAGTCTTACTTTGAAACCTCGATTAGTCTTACATTAAACCCTCGATTAGCCTTACTATAGTCTTACATTGATCCCTCGCTAAGTCTTACTATAGTCTTACATTGATCCCTCAATTGTTCTTACTATAGTATAGTCTTACATCGATCCCTCGATTAGCCTTACTATAGTCTTACATTGATCCCTCGATTAGCCTTACTATAGTCTTACATTGAACCCTCGATTAGCCTTACTATAGTCTTACATTGATCCCTCGATTAGTCTTACTATAGTCTTACATTTAACTCTCGATTAGCCTTACTATAGTCTTACATTGAACCCTCGATTAGCCTTACTATAGTCTTACATTAAACCATCGATTAGTCTTACCATAGTCTTACATTAAACCCTCGATCAGCCTTCCTATAGTCTTACATTGAACCCTCGATTAGTCTTACTATAGTCTTACATTGATCCCTCGATTAGCCTTACTATAGTCTTACATTAAACCCTCGATTAGCCTTACTATAGTTTTACATTGAACCCTCGATTAGCCTTACTATAGTCTTACATTGAACCCTCGATTAGCCTTACTATAGTCTCACATTAAACCCTCGATTAGCCTTACTATAGTCTTACATTGATCCCTCAATTATTCTTACTATAGTCTTACATTGAACCCTCGATTAGCCTTACTATAGTCTTACATTGATCCCTCGATTAGTCTTACTATAGTCTTACATTTAACTCTCGATTAGCCTTACTATAGTCTTACATTGAACCCTCGATTAGCCTTACTATAGTCTTACATTAAACCATCGATTAGTCTTACCATAGTCTTACATTAAACCCTCGATCAGCCTTCCTATAGTCTTACATTGAACCCTCGATTAGTCTTACTATAGTCTTACATTGATCCCTCGATTAGCCTTACTATAGTCTTACATTAAACCCTCGATTAGCCTTACTATAGTTTTACATTGAACCCTCGATTAGCCTTACTATAGTCTTACATTGAACCCTCGATTAGTCTTACTTACTATAGTCTCACATTAAACCCTCGAGTCTTACATTGATCCCTCCTTACTATAGTCTTACATTGATCCCTCAATTATTCTTACTATAGTCTTACATTAAACCCTCTTACATTAGATCCCTCGATTAGCCTTACTATAGTCTTACATTGATCCCTCGCCTTATTAGCCTTACTATAGTCTTACATTGATCCCTCGATTAGCCTTACTATAGTCTTACATTAAACCCTCGATTAGCCTTACTATAGCCTTACTATAGTCTTACATTGAATCCTCGATTAGCCTTACTATAGCCTTACTATAGTCTTACATTGAACCCTCTATAGCCTTACTATAGTCTTACATTGATCCCTCGATTAGCCTTACTATAGTCCTACATTAAACCCTCGATTAGCCTTACTATAGCCTTACTATAGTCTTACATTGAACCCTCGATTACAGCCTTACTTACTATAGTCTTACATTAAACCCTCGATTAGCCTTACTATAGTCTTACATTTAACCCTCGATTAGCCTTACTATAGTCTTAAATTGAACCGTCGATTAGCCTTACTATAGTCTAACACTGAACCCTCGATTAGTCTTACTATAGTCTTACATTGATCCCTCGATTACTCTTACTATAGTTTTACATTGATCCCTCAATTATTCTTACTATAGTCTTACATTGAACTCCTTACTATAGTCTTACATTAAACCCTCGATTACCTTACTATAGTCTTACATTGATCCCTCGATTAGCCTTACTATAGTCTTACATTAAACCCTCGATTAGCCTTACTATAGTCTTACATTGATCCCTCGATTAGCCTTACTATAGTCTTACATTAAACCCTCGATTAGCCTTACTATAGTCTTACATTAAACCCTCGATTAGCCTTACTATAGTCTTACATTAAACCCTCGATTAGCCTTACTATAGTCTTACATTAAACCCTCGATTAGCCTTACTATAGTCTTACATTGAACCCTCGATTAGCCTTACTATAGTCTTACATTAAACCACCGATTAGCCTTACTATAGTCTTACATTAAACCCTCGATTAGTCTTACTACAGTCTTACATTAAACTCTCGATTAGCCTTACTATAGTCTTACATTGATCCCTCGATTAGCCTTACCATAGTCTTACATTGATCCCTCGATTAGCCTTACTATAGTCCTACATTAAACCCTCAATTATTCTTACTATAGTCTTACATTAAACCCTCGATTAGCCTTACTATAGTCTTACATTAAACCCTCGATTAGCCTTACTATAGTCTTACATTGATCCCCCAATTATTCTTACTATAATCTTACATTGATCCCTCGATTACTCTTACTATAGTCTTACATTAAACCCTCGATTAGCCTTACTATAGTCTTACATTGATCCCTCAATTATTCTTACTATAGTCTTACATTGATCCCTCGATTAGCCTTACTATAGTCTTACATTGATCCCTCGATTAGCCTTACTATAGTCTTACATTAAACCCCCGATTAGCATTACTATAGTCTTACATTGAACCCTCGATTAGCCTTACTATAGCCTTACTATAGTCTTACATTAAACCCTCGATTAGCCTTACTATAGTCTTACATTGATCCCTCGATTAGCCTTACCATAGTGTTACATTGATCCCTCGATTAGCCTTACTATAGTCCTACATTAAACCCTCAATTATTCTTACTATAGTCTTACATTAAACCCTCGATTAGCCTTACTATAGTCTTACATTAAACCCTCGATTAGCCTTACTATAGTCTTACATTAAACCCTCGATTAGCCTTACTATAGTCTTACATTAAACCCTCGATTAGCCTTACTATAGTCTTACATTGATCCCTCAATTATTCTTACTATAGTCTTACATTGATCCCTCGATTAGCCTTACTATAGCCTTACTATAGTCTTACATTAAACCCTCGATTAGCCTTACTATAGTCTAACATTGAACCCTCGATTAGCCTTACTATAGTCTTACATTGATCCCTCGATTAGCCTTACTATAGTCTTAAATTAAACCCTCGATTAGTCTCACAATAGTCTTACATTGATCCCTCGATTAGCCTTACTATAGTCTTACATTAAACCCTCGATTAGCCTTACTATAGTCTTACATTAAACCCTCGATTAGCCTTACTATAGTCTTACATTAAACCCTCGATTAGCCTTACCATAGTCTTACATTGATCCCTCGATTAGCCTTACTATAGTCTTACATTGAACCCTCAATTAGTCTTACTATAGTCTTACATTAAACCCTCGATTAGTCTTCCTATAGTCTTACATTGAACCCTCGATTAGCCTTACCATAGTCTTACATTAAACCCTCGATTAGCCTTACTATAGTCTTACATTAAACCCTCGATTAGTCTTACTATAGTCTTACATTGAACCCTCGATTAGCCTTACTATAGTCTTACATTAATCCCTCGATTAGTCTTACTATAGTCTTACATTGATCCCTCGATTACTCTTACTATAGTCTTACATTGAACCCTCGATTAGTCTTACTATAGTCTAACATTAAACCCTCGATTAGCCTTACTATAGTCTTACATTGATCCCTCGATTAGCCTTACTATAGTCTTACATTAAACCCTCGATTAGCCTTACCATAGTCTTACATTGATCCCTCGATTACTCTTACTATAGTCTTACATTGATCCCTCGGTTAGCCTTACTATAGTCCTACATTAAACCCTCGATTAGCCTTACTATAGTCTAACATTAAACCCTCGATTAGCGTTACTATAGTCTTACATTGATCCCTCAATTAGTCTTACTATAGTCTTACATTAAACCCTCGATTAGCCTTACTATAGTCTTACATTGAACCCTCGATTAGCCTTACTATAGTCTTACATTAAACCATCGATTAGCCTTACTATAGTCTTACATTAAACCCTCGATTAGTCGATTAGCCTTACAGTCTTACATTAAACCCTCGATTAGCCTTACTATAGTCTTACATTGATCCCTCGATTAGCCTTACTATAGTCTTACATTAATCCCTCGATTAGCCTTACTATAGTCCTACATTAAACCCTCAATTATTCTTACTATAGTCTTACATTAAACCCTCGATTAGCCTTACTATAGTCTTACATTAAACCCTCGATTAGCCTTACTATAGTCTTACATTGATCCCTCAATTATTCTTACTATAATCTTACATTGATCCCTCGATTACTCTTACTATAGTCTTACATTAAACCCTCGATTAGCCTTACTATAGTCTTACATTGATCCCTCAATTATTCTTACTATAGTCTTACATTGATCCCTCGATTAGCCTTACTATAGTCTTACATTGATCCCTCGATTAGCCTTACTATAGTCTTACATTAAACCCCCGATTAGCCTTACTATAGTCTTACATTGAACCCTCGATTAGCCTTACTATAGCCTTACTATAGTCTTACATTAAACCCTCGATTAGCCTTACTATAGTCTTACATTGATCCCTCGATTAGCCTTACCATAGTCTTACATTGATCCCTCGATTAGCCTTACTATAGTCCTACATTAAACCCTCAATTATTCTTACTATAGTCTTACATTAAACCCTCGATTAGCCTTACTATAGTCTTACATTAAACCCTCGATTAGCCTTACTATAGTCTTACATTAAACCCTCGATTAGCCTTACTATAGTCTAACATTAAACCCTCGATTAGCCTTACTATAGTCTTACATTGATCCCTCAATTATTCTTACTATAGTCTTACATTGATCCCTCGATTAGCCTTACTATAGTCTTACATTAAATCCTCGATTAGCCTTACCATAGTCTTACATTGAACCCTCGATTAGCCTTACTATAGTTTTACATTGATCCCTCGATTAGTCTTACTATAGTCTTACATTTAACTCTCGATTAGCCTTACTATAGTCTTACATTGAACCCTCGATTAGCCTTACTATAGTCTTACATTGATCCCTCGATTAGTCTTACTGTAGTCTTACATTGATCCCTCGATTAGTCTTACTATAGTCTTACATTGAACCCTTGATTAGCCTTACTATAGTCTTACATTGATCCCTTGATTAGCCTTACTATAGTCTTACATTGATCCCTCGATTACTCTTACTATAGTCTTACATTGATCCCTCGATTAGCCTTACTATAGTCTTACATTGATCCCTCGATTAGTCTTACATTGATCCCTCGATTACTCTTACTATAGTCTTACATTGATCCCTTGATTAGTCTTACATTGATCCCTCGATTAGCCTTACTATAGTCTTACATTGATCCCTCGATTAGTCTTACTACAGTCTTACATTGATCCCTCGATTACTCTTACTATAGTCTTACATTGATCCCTCGATTAGTCTTACATTGATCCCTCGATTAGCCTTACTATAGTCTTACATTGAACCCTCGATTAGCCTTACTATAGTCTTACATTGAACCCTCGATTAGTCTTACTACAGTCTTACATTAAACCCTCGATTAGTCTTACTACAGTCTTACATTAAACCCTCGATTAGCCTTACTATAGCCTTACTATAGTCTTACATTGAACCCTCGATTAGCCTTACTATAGTCTTACATTGAACCCTCGATTAGCCTTACCATAGTCTTACATTGAACCCTCGATTAGCCTTACTATAGTCTTACATTGATCCCTCGATTAGCCTTACTATAGTCTCACATTGAACCCTCGATTAGCCTTGCTATAGTCTTACATTGATCCATCGATTAGCCTTACTATAGTCTTACATTGAACCCTCGATTAGCCTTACTATAGTCTTACATTGAACCCTCGATTAGCCTTACTATAGTCTTACATTGATCCCTCGATTAGCCTTACTATAGTCTTACATTAAACCCTCGATTAGTCTTACTATAGTCTTACATTGAACCCTCTATTAGCCTTACTATAGTCTTACATTGATCCCTCGATTAGCCTTACTATAGTCTTACATTGAACCCTCGATTAGCCTTACTATAGTCTTACATTGATCCCTCGATCAGCCTTACTATAGTCTTACATTAAACCCTCGATTAGCCTTACTATAGTCTTACATTGATCCCTCGATTAGCCTTACTATAGTCTTACATTGATCCCTCGATCAGCCTTACTATAGTCTTACATTAAACCCTCGATTAGTCTTACTATAGTCTTACATTGAACCCTCGATTAGCCTTACTATAGTCTTACATTGATCCCTCGATCAGCCTTACTATAGTCTTACATTAAACCCTCGATCAGCCTTACTATAGTCTTACATTAAACCCTCGATTAGCCTTACTATAGTCTTACATTGATCCCTCAATTGTTCTTACTATAGTATAGTCTTACATCGATCCCTCGATTAGCCTTACTATAGTCTTACATTGATCCCTCGATTAGCCTTACTATAGTCTTACATTGAACCCTCGATTAGCCTTACTATAGTCTTACATTGATCCCTCGATTAGTCTTACTATAGTATTGCATTCAACTCTCGTAGGGTAAATAAATTGTCGATGACAAATAAACATGTTTCCTGTTTTGGTTTTGGATTCGACAAGTCAAATAATCAAATATGGGGGAATTTATACAAGACGTATACACAGACGTATATAACCGAGTAGATAAAATGTCCCTAGGGTAGCCCAAAAAGTAAAATATCCGTGCAAACTAAAACGATATACACATTACAAAATAGTGCATGGATGCACACGAGCTTTTCCGCACGTCTAAAACGTTAAAAGTACAACTATCTATAACAGTCTATGAATAAAACTCACTTACTTGAATGTCTGTCTGTATGAATGAGCGAAGCAAAACCACAGTTGTCCTCACTTGTAAACACTTATAAATAGACCGATAGTGTCGTCTGCCTATATAACAAGCCTGACTTCAACATACATGTATAGTTTTGTATACACTTTTATAGGATACTCGATCTTGTGGCGTGGATATCCAAAACCTTTACCCGATAACATGTCCTTGAAAGCGATTTCGGTAACTGAACAGACGACTTTACAAATCGTTGCCTTAACCCTTTCCCAAATGACAAATTTTCGAATGTCCGAAATTGAAAGAGTCTGCAGACGAAATTTCAAAATGTGATAGAACTGCAAAATAATATTCTGAAAACTCTGGAAAACATTGTGGGAAAAGGAAAAATTGCTCTTAGCGAGCAATTTCTCCTTTTCTCACAATGTTTTGCTCTTAGCGAGCAATTTCTCCTTTTCTCACAATGTTTTCCAGAGGTGTCTACAATTTAAGTGGTTAAATGTCGTTATTGTTTGGTATTGGGTTAACAGATAACCACATAACTCCACATTATTGCGCCTTGCAGCAGACGACTTTTAAATAGCGTTGTGGCAAAAGGAGAAATTGCTTGTTTCTCCTTTTGCCACAATGCTTTTTAATCTATTCACATTATTCGCATATCATAACAGCAGAACTGAAAAGTTTTTTCGCCTGTTTACAAAACTTTTCTCAAGTCGTCTGCTTAATTTAAAAAAAAATGTCGTCTTCAGGTGAAAAAGAGTTAAAAACTGCAAACGAGATCAGGGCCAACTCAATGGTGATTTGAGATATTGTTGAGGAAATATCAGCATACACAAGTCTATAAGCAGTCATCGCGAGTGACTCGATAGGTTTAAATAAGCCTCCTTCACAATCAATGTAAATCAAATCAACCAATTAATCAATCAAACAATCAATCAAACAATCAAACAAACAACAAACAACATACATTCGTAGTCGTCCTTGAAATGAAAAAGGTATCATCTACTGGTGTATGCCGGCGTAAACAGATCTGCACAGTTTATTTATAGTGGAATATGTAGGATGTCGTCTGCATGGAGGGAAAGGAATGTTTTTCACATAAACAAGAATGAACACAGATGTTATCTTTCCATGTTCACTTAAAATGGTGACTTTTTGCTCTGCTAACCCGTCTAAATAAGTGAAATAGGGAATAAGGTGTCGGTTGGTTTATTGTTTGGTTAAACTTAATATTTGATGTTTTGTATGGTGTTTAACGCCATATCAACATGTTCCCAGTCATATCACGGCTTTCTGAAATATCAATTCTTAATGTATCTATTTCTTAATAAAGTATTTTTACAACTTTCCTATATAAAGTATTCTTAAACCCTCGTAAAATCGTTATAAGATTATCAAATGGGGTCAAGCCGAAGACATGTGTATTTTAGTGGAAGTGGTCCCTGGACGCATCTTGTTTTGTCTCATATTGATTTTAAATCGCATCAACAGTATTTAAGACATGCCTGGATAATTTTGTATGGTGTTTAACCCCGTATCAATACTTTTTTCAATTATGCATCGGCTTTCCTGAATCCACCAGTACTGGGCTAGGGCTCCGCAGTGACTTGCCAAATGTCACTCCCACTAAACCAGAGATGTCGGTGAGACTCCGAGTTTTATGTCCGCCAGCTTAACTACTAGGCCACATATGACCCCCTGGCAAATAATGATCACATGTTTGTTTGTATGGGTTTAACACTGTGTCAACAATTTCAGTTGTGTTACAGCTTTCCTTCTTTCACAAGCATTGGGGCTCCAATGTGTCTCGTTAAAGAGCACTCACTTCATTTTGATGGGCTTATACCTGGGACCCTCGAGTTCGAAGACCTTTACCTTTACCACTTGGCCACCCAAGACCCTTCAATATGGAGTGAGAATTCAACCTTGACAACATAACACTGTTTTATTTACTTGAAATAATTAGTTATTTATCTATATAGTTTTCACATGCGCCAACAATAATTCCGTCATGTTGCGATGACCCACACTTTATCGTAGAGGAAGAATCCATACTCAACCGCCCATAAGGGCTGATCAAGCCAGGCAGATCCATCGGCATTCCATACGTCAGTTGGAAGACTGTGTCTCACGAGGCATACTATACGTGTCTAGGTCAAACAGGAAACTGTCGCTCATGCAGTTCCAAATGCTGTCAACGGGATTTGAACCCAAGCAGAGTTGGGCCATGCAACTTTAGGTTCTATACTATAACCATTAGGCCATGGATGACCTGCTGTCATCGGGACTTGAACCCATGTGGAATGGGGCCATGTGATTTCAGGTTCTGTCCGCTAACCACTACGCAACGGAGGCCCATGGTACTATCAGGACTTGAACCAGTGCTGAGTGGGGCAATATGGCTTCAGGTTCTGTCCTCTTACCACTAGGCCATGGAGATCCTTGGGTAACATTATTTGCACCTGCATGAAAGATATATATTGACACAAGCTTTCCAATTTTTACCTTTGAGCTTCTTTGTAAAAAGTACATTCCTGGTTTGTATTTGTAACTCTAGATCCAAGAAAATTTCCACATCTTTGTCTTAATTTATTCAGGTCCATTAGCTTCTGGGATTTGAATCCATGTCGAGAGGGGCTTTGTGATCTCCAGTTAGTGTTTTTTGTATGGTGTATAACGCCATATCAACCATTTTTCAGACATGTAACAGCTTTCCTGGATCCACCAGTACTAGGCTAGGGCCCTGAAGTGATTTGACAAAGATCACTCCCACGAAACAATTTTTTTTTTAATATGGGTTTTACATCACATCAACATTATTTCAGTTATGTAGCGATGCCCGACTCTTAATGATGGAGGAAGACCCCATACTCAACTGCCCACAAGGGCTGGTCAAGGCAGGTAGAACCATCGGCATTCCGTAAGTCAGTCGGGAGACCCCCCACGAAACAACTGGTGAGGGCTGGGTTCAAACTCTGAACCCCCAAGTTCTTAGTCCGCCAGCTTAACCACTGGGTCTCACAGGACCCTCAAGTTTGAGCGATCTTACCCTATGGACAAGAGCCATAGTTCCTAAACCAAATGGACATTGTACAAAAAATTGACAAAAGAGGGGTGAATTCTATAAATAAATGGAATTTATTTGAATAAATGCTATATGATAACAAATCTAAAATATATATTCTGTTTTTCTCCCAAGACATGAAGAAAAGAAAACATGGTCCCAAATACCATGGAATAAAAATCAAATAATTGATACTGTTGACTACATGACATATAATACAGATTTTCTCAATCACTGTAAAATATAAATATTTACAAATTAAATTGTTTAACATCTACAGTTTATATTCTATCATGAGACCGAATCAAATAAGACAAAAATGTTTTGGTAGTTAAATAGAATGCCACAATCCTAATGTACTTGAGATCTTAGCCTGGGGTTCTGGCCCATGCCTATACCCCGTACTGGTGCAAGGTAAACGCACGGGCCTGGATCCAAGGTTTTTGGAGGGTCTCTACTTGATTTGCATCCCTTATAGTATATGATCTCAAATTAAACAGCCAATCATGCTTTTCCCTTTGATGGTCCCTTAATTCAAGTTTACAGTAAAAAGAATATATAAAATCAGAACTACTAAGTCTTTATCTTGAAATATTCATTGATAATTATAGTCTTTATCTTGAAACGCTCATTGATAATTAGTCTTTATCTTGAAATATTCATTGATAATTATAGTCTTTATCTTGAAAAGCTCATTGATTGTTTTCGTAATCATCAACAATAGCAAGACAGTTACTCCTATATGAAACCATATACTGTAGCTGCAATCATTTGAACAATTCCATAATTCAAATAATGACAAACAAAAACATTTCTAATAATCGCATAAAAATTACACATATGTTTTAATGATAATGAGCAAAGATGTACATATAAACAAACACATATATACAAATATAAGTAATCATATAGGCCTTTGTACATTAATTCCGAGAGGAATTAAGCAGACAAGGTTGTCTATGTAAAAACTATCCCAGGCTAGCCAGGTGTAAAACCTATTAAACAATATTAGGAAGAGTCAGCAAAGGACAAATACAGTTGAAGGTGCTTATTCACAGATGGAAGGAAATTTGGGAGATAGAAATAAATATCTGCCAAGTTGCTTAACAGCTGTACTGTTATATGATAGGCGCTGGAAAAAAGTCAATGGAAGCAAAAAATAGATTGTTTTTAAATTTATAAAACTGTAAATAAACATGTGTTTTATTCCAAAACCATGTGTTTTATTCCAAAACCATTACATTGCTTTAAGCCTTTCCCAAACAACAAATTTTCGACTGTCCTAAATTGAAAGAGTTTGCAGACGACATTTTAAAATGTGATGGAATTGAACAAAATCCTTCAGAAAGTCTTGCACTGAACCCTCGATATAGACTGTACATACTTAGATAAATTGACACTTCCTGAAAAAATCATGCTTTCAATAGCTACTTTTAATTGTACATCAAACAACAATACAAAAACTGTATTCTTTCAATGACTTTTTATTTTGACATTCAAATTTTCTCTTCTGTGAACAAACACCTTTAAGTCTTTATGCTGTAGGTCCCTCACTTTATGAAGGACTTACAACAATCTTGCACTAAAATCTTGTTTAATCATTTATCAACAATATGACAAAAAAAAAAGGCCTAAACAAAAGTAATAATTTGTTCAAGAATGCCTTTTTATTCATTTGGTGTCAGAAGGTATTTAATTATATAAGGTGTATAATTTTAAAAGAAATGAAAGGTTTTATCTCTATGTATAATATAACACAAATTTATAGTCAATGGCATGGAACCTCTTTGACACAAGGAAATTGGTACTAGTAATGAACAATTTGTCCTGGTGATTTGATTTCTATTTAAGTTCTATGCTCCTCATCTTATCCACTGGTACACACCATGAGTTTTTAAACCCTTTCCCAAACAATAACGACATTTGACCACTTTGTTGTAGACGACTTAAGAAAACATTGTGGGAACGAGCAATTTTTCCATTTCCCACAAGGTTTTCTGCCCTATCAGAAGATTGTCTTTCAACTTCATCACATTTTGAGATGTCGTCTGCAAACTCTTTCAATTTGGGACAGTCCAAAATTTGCTGTTTGGGAAAGGGTTAAGTGGCCAATTCATTAGCCTATTTGTCTCACAAAAATTTGCGGAATTACCTGTCTCTGTATACCTCTTTCAATTTGGAATACATGCAAATTATCCAATTGTATGTGTACACATACATGTACACAGTGTAAAATATAAGCCATGAGCTTGGATGAATGCATCAACCATGGTCTAGGAATCACCATTTGTAAAAAAGTATGGAGATATGGCAATCATTGAACAAAACTTTTCCTCAGAAATGTGTAAGAGTCAATCTATGTAGATAGCCACTTCATGAAATGACTAAGAAATTACGCCTTTTGATGAAATGATCAATTTACTCGGCCACCTCCAGAATGCTTTAATCATTCTGAAGGTGATGAAGAAAACTTGAATATCATATTGAAAACAGAATGAAAATGTTTGCAAAAATATGCAAGAGATCTTAAAATGGTCCATTTTAAATCAATTGAGATGAAAAGGAATAAATTGGTCCCTGTAATTAAGAAACATTATGAAAAAAAAAAAGAAAAAAGAATCAAATCCCATTTTGTCAGTGATTTCTAAATACTTCTGCTGCAAAATATGTATGAGTACCCCCTCCCCCTAGTGAAAATTGTGACTGGTCCAATATGAAAGCCACAACAGATGCCTAGGATAAAACACAAAAATAATGTTTCCTTTTGTCAATTTGAGTATAAACCATTGTGACAAAAGGTGGAATTGCTTGTCACAAGCAATTCCACTTTTTATCACAATGGTTTCTTCAGTCTTTAAAAACAGATGAATCTAAGTTTGGAACTGGTACAATTGTGGAATGGTGCAAGGGATTAAAGTAGAATACCCATTACCCAAAATATTGAAACTAATTCTTTATTTGGATTCCTTCGATTGTTCTCTGTAAACATCAGTCGGAACAAGAACTATTTAGTTTGATGTGAATAATTCCAGACGAGACCAAGGTATACAGAGAACAACATAAGTAATCTGACCAAGGAATGAGTTTCAAAATGGCGGTTTATGGGTATTCTACCTTAACTCACTACCTCACTCACTTTGACACCTCTGCAGCTAAAGAATAGGGAAAACACAGCAATAAAAAGGACAAACTGCTTAAAAAGAATTGTTTTCCTCTTTTTGCAATATTCCTTTCAAGAATTCTGCAACAGAATCATCAAAAAGAGACAACAAGAAATGAAGGTTAAGGATAAATGGTGCATGCACAGGGCTTCAGGGTTTTTTTTCAGAAAAGGAGGGCCAGATCAACCCAATGTGTGAAAAATGGTGTATAATTTTCTGTTTATCAATTTATCTTATTTATATGAGGTTTTATATCATGTCAACATTATTTCAATTATGTTGCGATGCCCAACTCTCAATGATTAAGCAAGACCTCATAAAACAATCAGCACTATGTAAGTCAGTCAGGAGACTGTCTCTTATTTAAAACCAAATGCCATCATGGGGTTTTGAACCAAGGCAAAGAGGGGCCCTGTGAATTCAAGTTTTGTGCTCTAACCACTAGGCCAAAGTGGCCACTGTAAAATTTTCTGAGGGAATGGACTAAATCAATGCCATAAGCATTATTCTTTGTTAAAAACGATCCACCCACCTTCGCCCCAATTCTGTAAAAAACAATACACCATATTTTAATGTCATAGATCAAATGATGCGAACTATCTGCAAATCTGAAGCCCTACACACAGAAAGGGATAAGGAAGGGCAAACCACATTCGATTTTGCAAATCCCTAAATATTGACATTTCAAATCCTAAGATACTGATCAAGGTCAAACTATACAGCATAACTAAACTAATTAGCAAAAATGTTTCCTATACAAAAAGCATGAACTACAGACAAAGGTAAAAATCCATTTCTCCAAAAACTGTATAATCCTATGCATTGAAAGCAGCTGACCTCAGACAAAAGATGAGATCCCTTTAACCCATTACCAAACAATGACAACATTTAATCACTTTGTTGCAGACGGCTCTGGAAAACATTGTGGGAAAAGGAGAAATTGCTCACTAGGAGCAATTCCTCCTTTTCCCACAAGGTTTTCTTCTTTATCTAAAGAATACTTTTCAATTTCATCACATTTTGAAATGTCGTCTTCAAACTCTTTCAATTTGGGATAGTCGAAAATTTGTTGTTTGGGAAAGGGTTAAGACATGCTTGCCACATTACTTTTTCCTTTCCAAATTTATTTCAACCTAATACCCCCCATGGTAATTCGAGCCGGGTCCCAAATTGAAGTGACAAACAGATCACAATCATAAGGATTAAAAAATAACATCTAGATAAAAATCATTGTAATCAAAGGTGAAATTGCTTGTAATAATAGTTTCTTATTTATTCTCCAGCAGATGTGGGTGAAGATCCTAATGTAGGCACCCCAATTTGAACCCATGTGGAGAAAGGCCATGTGATTCCGTGTTCTGTACCTTAACCGCTAGGCTCCTCCAGAAAAGTAAAAGATGAGGATTAATTCTAATAAAACTACTATTATTTTTGCATAACCCCTAATACAATGAGTTAAAGCACCTCTTCAATATGAAAGGTTCGACAGAAGACCCATCTGATCTAAACCATTAAATCTAAAAAGAACCCTTAGATGAATTCAAATTGAATGTATCTGAAGATCAAAGGTATAAACCATAGAGTAGTTTCTCCTTTTGTCACATGGGTAGTGTCTAGCTAAACGATGTATGCTTAAAATTTGCACAAGTTAAAGAACACATCACCTCTTTTTCCTATATTGAGGTTTGCAATATTGCAACATAACACATCATTGAAATCGTCTCTTCCAGACACTTCCAATGACGTGCCACATTACAACATTGCACTTCTGTTTTAAGTTAGATCCATACTTATAGGTAAAGACTTATTAAGATATTTTCCCCAATTCGTTGGAGTGAAACTGTGAGTGAGTACCGAGGTTCCTACCTAACGTTACATAGGAAATGCTGACTTTCTTTTCTTTAGTTCATTATTCTGCTGTTGCTTTCAATTTGGATGAGTCTAAACTTCCATGAAAGAAAGATTTGCTTTCTTTCATCTTAATGTCAATTTTTTGTCATTTGAGACCAACCTTTAAAGAAAGTTGGTGCAACATCTGCATAGAAATACGTCTAGATGCCTAAGTCATTTTTCACACAGGCAGACTAAAACAGACATTTAACTAGCAACCAAAACAGTCATTAAACAGAAATTTAAACCATTATGCGTAAAATATCTTTCTGACTTTAAGCCAGTTTATGCCAATTTATGTTGCTAATTAATGTATTATAAGTACAATTATAATCTACAAGCAGTTAGAGTTGTCTTGCAACAGATGACATTATGAAGTTTTTGTATTCACTTTTTTAAAATTGGAGAATCTGCTCACTTGAAACAAAATCTCTCTTTTCTCAAAATATTTCCACATGCTATTTATGTAATTGATAGCATTTTTTTGTCAGGGATTTGTTTAATCTTTCAGTTGATATATACATGCCTGCTTTTGTAAAGGAATGCTCAAACCTGAGAATCATTACTTGAAGCCTGAATTTAAACATCTTCAATATGAACAAAGAAGGAAAAATTTAAATGTCAAAGCCTGAAATCAGGACCAGGCCTGAAAATTAGCATGCCTGTACATATTACAATATGAGCATCAAGTTTGTGATGATTTGTCATGTGGTTAGTTGACTTATATTATTGACTATAAATACAAACAGATGCACATACATGTAAATGGGCTAGATGCAGTGTGAGTGGGAAAAACGGGAGACTAACGACTTTGTATACATTACACATATTCATTTTGTTTTTTAACTTTCTACAGTGGAGTCTGGAATGAAAATAAAGGCATGATTAGATTACACATTTTTCATCTCAAGGGAGATAAACATTACATCTCTAGAGAGATAAATATATTACATCCATTGTTATTAAGGTAGTCCACCCCTTGTCAAACTTGTATTTGCTTTGATTTAAGAATAAATTGAAATGTAAATCATGGAAGATTTTTTCATTTTATGGGCATTCACCAAGCCACTTTTCCAAATTTGTCTGATTTTGAATTTATATTTACAAAATGAATATCAATGAATTCTGTTATTAAATCCCTAGTACTTATTTCCCCTTAATTATCAATTTTTACAGTGAATATAAAATTTCAAGAATGATAGATGGCAAATAATTTCAACCTATAAAGAATTATTTGATATAAAACTTGATTCTATAATGGTATATATTTTGTTAAATCTTTGACTTTGTTATTCTGACTTTTCTCCATTATGGGTGGAATACCTTAATCCAAACTCTTATTTACTGGTCAATATCAAATTTTGCAATATAAGCCACTGCCATCATATGATGCTATAAAATACTATGTGAACTGCCACATGGAATGCAAAAAAAAACATGCTGATGAAAAAATGCTTGCTGTAAATTTGTTGTCTCTTAAAAAATTGGATTAGACATACAAGTAGTAACTTTTACGTATCTGTCTTATCATTATCTGATAAAGTATCTTAAAAATGCAAAATTTTAAAATCATTTCGAACAAACTGATAAAGTTAGGTAAACTCCTGGATGACTCAGGTTTATTTGGAAAGAGGCTGAATTTCAGCTCGATAGTTTATTTGAAGGCAGTGGTTCGTGTAACACAGTAAAATCAACCACTGTGAGGAGTTTGAAAGTTATCCCTTTCCTGTATACTCAAACTTCAATGCACCTTCAAGAGAAAGCTCCAGAAGTCATTGTGACAAAAGGAGTACAGTGATTTCTCGTTAATCCGAACACGTTCGTTCCCAACAAAATGTCCGGATTACCGAATCATCCGGACTAATGAAGCAGAGCATTTTCTTATACACATTAAGTCATAAACGGTCTGTATGCACGTGTATACTTATAACCCTTTAGCAAACGCCAAATTGTCGACAGTCCCAAATTGAAAGAGTTTGCAGACGACATTTCAAAATGTGATGGCAGAAAACATTGTGGGAAAAGGAGAAATTGCTCGTCACGAGCAATTTCTCCTTTACCCACAATGTTTTCAAAGGTCGTCTGCAAAAAACTGGTCAAATAATTCCGTTTTCCTTACAATTTCGTTCGGTTGCGAGACATCCAGAAAGTCGGGGTCCTGATAAATGAGGCTTCACTGTAGTTCCTTTAAATAAGTAATTTCTCCTTTTGCTACACCAGTTCCTTACAGATGTGCTTAGGAAATGCTTATTTACAGGCTCTTTAATTCTCATCTGCATTTCCTTTGAGATAGACCCAATACTGAACAGCCCACAAGGGCTGGTCAAGTCAGGTACAACAAACAGCATTCAAAAAGTCAGTCAACAGACTACCTGTCATGAAAATCCAAATGCAGTCACCAGGATTTGAGCCCAAATGGAGAGGGGCCAAGTGATCTAAGTTCTTTACTCTAACCACTAGGCTACAGAGGCCCCATTTTAACTTTGAAAGTGTTACTTCCTCATGTTCATCTGCCATTTGGTTTAAAATTGGACTTATCATAAAAAATTCTATACAAGAGAACAAACAACTTTATAGGGGCATTTCATTGCCATCATATTTTCCTTTCAAAATTGACCTGTCAAAGAAAAGTTCCATATTGAGGGTTCAATGCAATACTATAGTAAGTGCTTTATATCAGTGAAGCATTTACTATAATCTTGCATTGAACTTCGATATGACAGCATCGCTTCCATAGTGTATTTTATAAACCCTAAGAATGCAGGGTAGTTTTTTAAAATTATATTTTGTGTCATGTGCTTTTCAAATCCTTTAATATCTGCTTAATTTTCATGAGGAAAGATACCCAAAGTAACAAACAGGTTAGATCAAAGGCCAGTCGTCAATTTACTTGGAGGCTGGCCTGGATCCAACCTGTTTGCATTAGCATAAAGTATGTTAAAGTATTCAAAACACACTGCATTGCAACAAACTGAATAAGCACTATTTATTCCATAAGGTTCATTTCAACCTCTCTCACCAGAGGCTTTATGCATCCTTTTTATATGGCCGTGAGAACTTTTTATGAGGTACAAAATATAAGGAGACAATGCAAGTCCTCCCTCATTGAGACCCTTTATTGTTGACACTCATTAAATCCTTTTTAATATGTGTATCAACAATATAGATTTTGCAAGGCATTATTCAAATTATTGAACATAAAAAGCTTCCATGACCCTTTCTCAATCAATGGCATATGGTGGGGTTCCTTTTCATTTAGGAATTTGATGCTGAAGGTCTTTTTAAATTGACAATGCATAAGTTCTCTCATGTTCAGAGACTTTCTGCCCCATTTAATCCTATTAAGAGGCATACTGCCCAATTTCCTCATTGCATAGAGGTTTTAGGCAAACACTCCATCTTAACATGACAATTTCTTTTTAAAAAAGTTCATTCTCAATAAAAGGCTTTACACAAATGTTCTTTTTATCAAGATGCTTTATGCAAATATTCCTTCTCATCTGGAAGCTTTATGGAATTATTCCTTGTCACTTAAAGGCTTTATACAATCAACTTCATGCCAACTGTAGATGACCGTATTGGAGAGACTTACTTCGCAAGCGCGCTCGCTTTTCCTCTGCTGCTTTCTTCCATTCTGGTTCCACAACAGTCTGTTTATCTGGTTAAAGATAACAAAATAACATCATTGTAAACTACAACAAGACATAAATCACAGCAAACGATAGTTGACATGATATTTAGTCAGAAACTAGAAAGTCTGCTTGCAATGCTTTTTGATATATGTGTGGCACTGTCCTATTCATAGTTAATAATTTTTCCCAATTGTGACGCCCGTTTCAAAAGTCTTTGGCTACAGATACCCAAAAAAGACAACTCATTAAGTCTTGGAGGTTCCTATCAAATATCACAAAGAATACATGTTGATCTTTTTTTTATATATATATATATATATATATACTTCATAATAGATTATTTGCTGATGCTTTATATATATATATATATATATATATATATATATATATATATATATATATATATATATATATATATATATATATATATATATATATATATATATATATATATATATATATATATATATATATACTTCATAACTGGTTATTTGCTGATGCTTTAATGAAATATGGACATATTTCAAAATCTAATTTGAGAGTATAAATCAGTACATGATTACTATAAAATGACATTGTTTTGGTTCAGTTGATAAGCCCAGTTTATTGTTGATGTAGGAAAACCAAAAACTTAATCTGCCAACAAGAGCTAGTCAAGCCAGATTAGGATATCAGCATTCTGATTATCAACCACAAGCACTGCTATCATGAATAAAAATTCAAATAAACCACCGTGGTGATTCAAACAAACATCAAGAAAGGCCACATGACTTCAAGTTTGGTATTCTAACCTAGATCACAGAGACTCCATCCTCCTCCATGTTCAGAAATTCTATCTTTATCTTTTATTCTTTTCGCTCAGGATAACCTCCCCTTCCCCCAATAAACTGTAACACTATCACACATGACCCCCCTCCCCCCCCACACACACACAACTGAGGGTGATGGGTATGAGCATCACTCACCTTTAGCAGGTGTATCACCTGGCCGTGTCTTGCGAAGCTGGATATTCTTCTTCCATTCTGGTTCAGAGGAAACTTCTCGTTTTGGGGTATCCTAAAAAAAGACAAAACAAAGGGTGATATTACCATTTTCAATCAATACCCCCATATTGAAACTTATAAAGTTAGCACACATCAGAATTTATGATATTCCATCATATTAGAATTTAGGGAATTGACCTATATCAGAATTCATTAAATTCCCCAATATTACAATTTGTAAAATTCATCCATATTTAAATTTAATTAAATTCCCTCAAACTAGAAATTACCGAAATCACCAATATCAAAATTCTTATAAGATTCATCAATATCTGAATATCAGGCCTAATCCATAAACTGGCAATATTACTAATTATGTATCCAAACAGCATAATCTAGAATGATGAGTCAAAGTTGTAAGAGCTAGTTTTGCACTTAATGTAAAATAAATAAATTTACACTAGAATTTTTGTTAAAATTGCTCATTAACCAATAACAAAACAATAACGACATTTAACCACTTTGTTGCAGACGATTCTGGAAAACATTGTGGGAAAAGGAGAAATGGCTTGTAACGAGCAATTTTTCCTTTTCAAACAATGTTTTCTACTCTATCAGAAGATTACTTTCCGATTTCATCACATTTTGAAATGTCGTCTGCAAACTCTCTCAATTTCGAACAGTCGAAATGTTGGTGTTTGGTAAAGGGTTAAACTAAAATCCTTGTTAAAATTGCTTGTTAAAGTATCGTTCTAACTAAGCCCCTTACCATTGGTGACAACTCCTTTCTACTAGAACGTCTCTGTGCCAGTTTTCACCCATATCAGAATTTGTAAAATTCCCAAATATTACAATTTATAAAATTCATCCATATTAAATTTAATTAAATTCCCCCAAACTAGCATTAACCCAAACACCCATATAAAAATTCTTATAAGATTCATCAATATCGGAATATCAGGCCTAATCCATAAATTGGCAATATTACTAATTATGTATCCAAACAGCATAATCTAGAATGATGAGTCAAAGTTGTAAGAGCTAGTTTTGCACTTAATGCAAAATAAATAAATTTACACTAGAATTTTTGTTAAAATTGCTCATTAACCCATTACAAAACAATAACGACATTTAACCACTTTGTTGCAGACGAACCTGGAAAACATTGTTTGAAAAGGAGGAATGGCTCGTTACGAGCAATTTCTCCTTTTCCCACAATGTTTTCTGCTCTATCAGAAGATAACTTTCCAATTTCATTACATTTTGAAATGTCGTCTGCAAACTCTCTCACTTTTGAACAGCAATATTTCATTTTCCCACAATGTTTTCTGCTCTATCAGAAGATCACTTTCCAAATTTCATCAAATTTTGAGATGTCGTCTGCAAACTCTCTCAATTTTGAACAGTCGAAATGTTGGTGTTTGGTAAAGGGTAAAACTAAAATCCGTGTTAAAATTGCTTGTTAACCCTTTCCCAAACAACACAGTTGAGACTGTCCCAAATTGAAAGAGTTTGCAGACGTCAATTCAAAATGTGATGAAATTGAACAATATTCTTCAGAAAGAGCAGAAAACCTTGTGGGAAAAGGGAAAATTGCTCGCTATGAGCAATTTCTCCTTTTCCCAAAATGTTTTCTAAAGTCGTCTGCAACAAAGTCATCAAATGTCGTTATTGTTTTGGAAAGGGTTTAAAGATCTTTTTGACTAAGGCCCTTACCATCGGTGACGACTCCTTCCTACTAGACCGCCTCTGTGCCAGCTCTTTCTTCCACTGAGGCACCTCCTCACTGGAGCCTGGCGTGGAACTAGCAGGGGAGATAAATGTGGAGCCTCCAGTCGTAGGGAGTGCTTTCCCTTGCCTCATCCAGCTTGGCACATAGTTGTTCTGTGGCGTTTTGAATTCTGGAACAAGGTTTCAGTTTTTGTATTTTTTTTATATATATAGGTAAACATCACATCAACATTATTTCAGTTATGTAGCGATTCCCGACTATTAATGATGGAAGAAGACCCCATACTCGATTGCCCATAAGGGCTGGTCAAGTCGGGTAGAACCATCGGCATTCCGTAAGTCATTCGGGAGAATGCCTCTCAGGATTTGAACCCACGCGAAGAGGGGCCATGTGATTCCAGGTTCTGTACTCTAACCACTAGGCCACGGAGGCCCCCCCTTTGTTTTGTATGGTGTTTGACTCAATGTAAAAAAAATTCAGTATTGTTACAGCTTTCCCAAATGGACCAGTACAAGGCTAGGGCTTTGAGGTGACTTGCCAAAGGGCAATCCCATAAACCAAGAAGTATCGGTGGGATTCAACCCGAGACGCCCTCAGTTCTAACGCCACCTTAACCACTGGACTACGCAGAAGCCTCACAAAATTTCAGTCTTAAGATAAGATAGTGCGTGGATAGAACAATTGATCTTCCTCAATATTACTTATTTGTTATAGTTTTACATCAACATCATTTCAGCTATATTGCAAAGTATTGCTCACAATAACTGGAGAAAGACCAAAAGGCTTACTAGTAACTACCCTAGTCAGACCACAAAGAACCATTGGCAGATCCTTGACTAAGTCAACGGTGACACTACCTCCCATGAAAATCCAAATCTACAGCTTCCCTGATTTGATCCCATGCAGATTGGCCAAGTGCTTTCAAGTTCTGTTTTTTAACCAAGAGTCCACAAGGGCCTCTTGACTATCCTCAACTTGTTGGTCCAGGAACCTCAATATTTGACATCATTTTTTACAATAGTTTTTTTGAGATGTGTGGACATAAACACTAAACACCTAAAGTCATTATTTACCTTTTACTCTTAAGTGGAATCATCTAGATGCATATATTGCATAAAGCCTTACCTGAGAAAGACGATTTCCGTTTCTCTGGGTCGTAATCAGACCCTAAGGATGGTTCCCTACTTCTAGGTGTTATTGCCGCTTTCCGATCTTCAACAGATTCTGATTGGCCGTTACTGGTATCCTGCAATGGCTGACCTCGGCTGGATTTCAATACGGGCGTTTTATCTAACCAAGAAGGCAACTCTTTCTTAGACTCATTGTTTGTATTTTCTGAAATTACAGATCAAACTCTTTACTAAGTGGCAACATTGACGGGGGGTGTGGGTGCGAAATTTACCCCAGCTAATTTGAACAGAAACCCTGGCTACTTTGCTCAGTTATATGATAAATCTACTGATGAGGTCCCCATACCCCTGCCCTACATTTGCAAATCACCCTCCTATTACAAATATTAATGAAACTCGTGAATGCCTCAGTCAATTCTCAACCATAATAAAAGAACAAAAAATAAAAATGAAAAATATCTTTATGAAATTACAGAGAAACTGTTGGGAATGAAGGAGAAATTGTTTGATTAAAGAAATTACCACTATTGTCACATTGTCTTGAATATTTTGCCTTAGATGCATAAAAAAACGCATCTTAAAAGATTAAAGAAACAAGTTCATTTCTTGCATTGAAAAATGCACTTTTGATTCAGGAAGTTTCTACTTTTGTCAAATTATCTTAAATAATTGATCCTCAATACATCAGTCCATTCTCCTTTGTAACAACCAAGTATAAAAGAAATCAAATTACATAGAACTAACCATTGAGATACCCAAGATATCTGCTTTTATTACATTTTTCTTGAATATTTTGCCTTAGATACATAAGATAATGCATCTTCAAAGTAACAAGTCCGTTCCTTACATTGAAAAATGTTTTTTTTTGATACAAGAAAGTTTCTAATTTTTTCACATTATCTTGAATAATTCCCCTCAGATGCATCAGAATATGCACCTTTAAAATAAGTTAATTCCTTATAATGAATAATGTTTTTACTAATACACACATTGGTATGCTAAAGTTTCAGCACTCTTTACCTTTTGTTTGTATAACATCCAGGGCTTTTGACTGCTTTTCCGCTGCATCTTTAAGCCATGATGGTTTCTCCGGAACAACTTCCTTTGGTGGTGGCGTCGTTTTCCGCAATTGCGTCTCCGGAAAACTACTCTTATAATCACTTTTACCACTTGTGTCCGAATTGTTCGATGTATTTTCTGTTTTCCTTAGGGATGGCTTATCAAAAATTCCTTTCGGTTCTCTAGGTGACTTCACCTCCCTATCCGGCGTTGGGGTCTTTCTTAGGGCCGGTTTATCAAATTGGCCGACATTTCGAGAGTCTTTTTTATTGAATAGATTCCGTGAACCAGTGTTTCTGAGCGCGGGTTTGTCAAATTTGTGGGAGGCGCTTTCATTATCTTCCAAAGGTGGCACGTCTTTGTTCTGTGGTTTCGTTGACCGTAACACAGGTTTTTCGTAAAATGTTGAGCTGTCAGAATTATCTTGTTCATTAGGTTTATCCAGACTGTCTGTTCGCGCCGTACTTCGAAGTTTGGGTTTATCAAATGTGTGTTTTTCTGCGCTGGGTTTATTACTGATACTTGGTTTGTTTGTGCTTCGTAAGTTACGGGCAATTGGTTGTTCACTCGGTGGTCCTGCTGGTTCCTTTCTGTCAATAATAGGTTTCTTGGGTGTCTCCCTAAGGGCGGGTTTTGAAAACACACCTAAAATTAGAACAGATATATTTATTTATATATTTATTCATATGGGTTTTACATGGCATTACTATCATTTTCAGTTATGTTGCGGTGCCAGACTCTCAATGATGGAGGAAGACCCCATACTACTCTAATACCCATAAAAACTGGTCAAGTTAGGTAGAACTATCAGCATTTCGTAAGTCAGTTGGGTGACTACCTCTCACAGAAATCCAAATACTGTCAATTAGATATAAACCCACACAGAGAGGGGCCATGTGATTTTAACTTCCATACTCTAATCACTAGCCCATGGAGGCTTTGGAACAGATATATAGAATACGATTGATAAAAGAGAACAGATATATGCTCCTGTTAACAAATCCGTGGCAGGTGATCTAAATGTAATCATTGGCATAAAAGGAGAAATTGCTTTTTTTGTCAAATTGGTTTCTACTCAAACTGAGAATATAATTAATATTCCTTTAACAGTGACAACCATATTCCTTTAAATTCAGATCAATCACACACACACACTGATAAGAGAGCAATGACCATTTGAATGCTCATATCAACATCATTAAAATATTAACAACTTTGTTTTACAATTGTTCCTATTTAAAAATCCCTCTTTTCATAAAAAAATATTTATTGTCTTGTGTTTTATCTAACCCATTGAATAAATGAATGGTGTTTGAATGAGGATGTACCATAAAATGATGTTGTAGAACATGACCAAGAAAAATACATAAATTACTTCATTTTCAACTATAATATAGCTCTTCATTCTCAATGTATAACAGGTCCCATTTCAATTAAGTCAGAAATTAAATCAACATTGGCCTTAGATCACAGAGATAGTATTCGAAAAGTATGTATATCAGTTCTGGTTAAAGAAATACAATAATGAATAGGTAGGTCAAGGATTCAATGCAAGACTATAGTAAGTGCTTCACGACTGTGAAGGACTTACTATTGTCTGCTTCCAATCCTCAAGGTGCATTAAATGCATTGATAGAAACAAAATCAAAACTGCTAAATATGGATAATTACCAGTCTCTGTCTCCGAAGTCGCCTCCGGTGTTACCTCCCTTGGCTTAGGGGTGCTACGTAGGGCGGGCTTTTCAAACATAACATCTCGTTCTTCACTGCTTAACGACCTCTCTCTGCCCCTGCCTTCAACCTTCCTCAACGCTGGCTTATCAAACAAGGGTTCTTTGTCCTCCGATTCTTTAACCGCTGGTGGTTTGGCAGACTTCAGGGCGGGTTTTTCAAATGTATGTGATAAGGAGTCTGTATTTTTTCGATGGATTTCTTGGAATGGTTTGGAACTTTGTCCTGGCAGGATATCGGGTAGTTTAAAAGCACCTGGGGGAGGTTTCGAGACACGTTTGGCGGGCTTTGGTAAGTCTTCATCGTCGTCTTCCAAGGGATCCCTAGTCGAAATCCTCTGGGGCGGTGGCTGGAAACATAGATCACATTTACCCTTAGAATGCTGGGTAATTTTCTTAAAATAGATTTCTGTGTCGACTGCTTTGCCAAAACCTTAAATATTTGCTTAATTTTGATGAGAAAAGATACTCAGGGCAGCATATACATGATAGACCACAGTACAGGTGATCTAATGTATGACTTATGCATTCATAACCAAGGTAAGAAAAACATCTAGAAAGACCAGGACTCAAACCCAGAAAGCACTTTCTATAGTCTTAAACAAAAACCTCAATATGGTCTTAGAGAATAAGTCATCAATCCACACAACTTGCTAGACTCGACTCTTCTCTTTTTTTTCTCTCATTAATGTATAGCACTCCATTTTAAACATTATAAAACATTTTCCCTTGACAATCTACAAGTATTAAGCTAGAAAAAAGTGTCTTGCCCAAGGGCACTCCACTATGAAATAATCTGCCGACTTCAGGAATTGACTTTAGGTTGTCCTTTATAAAGTCCATCATGCTAACAATCTAATCAGCAGAAATTTTAGAGCTCGCATGGTCATTAGTTGATTCGTTCATTTTACAAAAGGTTTACCATTGCATCAACATTATCACAGGTATGTTGCAATGCAAAGCTCTTAATGATGGAGGATGACCCCACAAATTGACTGACTAGTACTGGTAAGACCAGTGACATTCCGCTAGTCAGTCGGGAGACTGCCTCTCATGAAAAATCAAAATGCCCTCACCTTAATTTGAGCTCACACAGATATTGGACATCTGATTTCAAGATCTGTATTCTAACCACCAGGCCATTGAGGCCCCTGACTCTAACCATCGCATAACCCTGAACCTAAGTGCGATGAACTCTTGTGCGAAGTTTATGTTTCAATCGAACGATACCATACCATCAATAAAGTGTGATAGGAAAATACAGTGATGTCTCGTTAATCCGAGCACGTCCGTTCCCAACAAAATGTCTGTATGCACATGTATACTTATAACACTTTAGCAAACGCCAAATTGTCGACCGTCCCAAATTTAAAGAGTTTGCAGACGACATTTCAAAACGAGATGAAATTCAAAAATAATCTTCTGATATGGCAGAAAACATTGTGGGAAAAGGAGAAATTGCTCGTCACGAGCAATTTCTCCTTTACCAACAATGTTTTCAAAAGTCGTCTGCAACAAACTGGTCAAATAATTCCGTTCCCTTACAATTTCGTTCGGATTGCGAGACATCCGGAAAATCGGGGTCCGGATAAACGAGGCTTCACTGTACACGGTTATCAACCTACTTTTGTATTCGGCCAATATCACCTGTTTATATCTTTTGAACTCTGCTATATACTGCATTGGACTTATATGGTAATATTCCAATTATTAAAAATATTTATACTCACTTTACCCATCATCCCTGGTAGAGGGACCATCATGGAAGGGTTGGGTCGTTTAGCAGGAGGGGACATATCAAACTTATTGGAGTCCTTGTCATCAAGTGTGTCAGCATCCCCGTTCATAAGGTCTGTAGACTTGGGTGCTGTTGGATAATGAAACAAGTTTACCACTGTATTAGAGCCTTCAAAACAAAATATAAACACAAAAATCAGGGGCAGGACTAAGCCATTTAGTAATGGCAAGGAGACCTCTTCAGTAGGCAAGGGTGTCTGGGGGCCAATACACCGAAAATGAGTTCTACCTCTTTTCAGGTACCAATGATGTATCTTTTTTAGTGATTTGGGAAATTTGAGCCGGTCAAAAAAGGATTTGAGGCGGTCAAACCCTGAAAGGTATGCAAGGCTAGAGAGACCTTGGGGTATGTTCCCCCATGAAAACTTTAATTCCAATTTTTAATCCTGGTGACATCGTAGGGTGTTTTGAACAATAGATATAAAAACTTCAAGAAAAAAATAAATAAGCTCGATGTAGACCTAAGATTTCCTTTCGCTTCCAATGATGTGTCACATTGCAATATTGTACTTTCATTGAAGATACTATCCATGTGTAACTGTTATGACTTAAGCAAATATTTTCCTTAACCCTTTCCCAAACAACGAACTTTCGACTGTCCCAAATTGAAAGAGTTTGCAGAGGACATTTCAAAATGTGATGAAATTGAACAATATTCTTCAGAAAGTGCAGAAAACCTTGTGGGAGAAGGAAAAATTGCTTGTTACGAGCAATTTCTCCTATTCCCACAAGGTTTTCTAAAGTCGTCTGCAACAAAGTAGTCAAATGTTGTCATTGTTTGGGAAAGGATTAAGTTGTTTAGTAAAACAGTACCCAGCAGTTTTACTTACCGGAGGAATCCTGGAAAATGGCATCATCCCCCTCCACCATCACTGACCGTCGCGATTTCCTGGACTGTTTCCTTCGTAAGGCCATTGAGCCTTTTTTACCAATACTCATCTTATGCTTGGTGATGTTCACGTCAAGATGATTTGTGTCCTGAAAGCAGTAAACATTTCTTGAAGTTGGATAGGGGTTTTAACCTTTTACCAAACACCAAATTTTCGACTGTCCCAAAATGGAAAGGGTTTGCAGACAACATTTCAAAATGTAATAAAAGTGGAAGGTTATCTTGAGATAGAATAGAAAACATTGTGGGAAAAGAAGAGATTGTCACGAGCAATCTCCTTTACCCACAGTGTTTTCCCGAGTCGTCTGCAATGAAGTGGTAAAATGTCATTTCTGTTTGGTAATTGGTTACGCTAGTTTTATCTGAATTTCAGTTGTATTGTGCCATTCAGCGCACCACTCCATGCTCCAAAAAGATCCGCCCCAAATGTGGATTGATAAAATGTTGCACATTGGACCCTGATAAACATGGGATTTGAACCCAGTACCATTGTGTCCAGAGGCTGGACCAATGAGTGTAAGACGGTGATTCTATTTGATACCTTTGAGAGGAACTATGATTTCATGAACTCATTTTTTGGCAGATGATGTTTGCTTAAGACCAATTTTATCTTATCCCTTAGAATGCTGGTTAATTTTCTAAAAATAGATTTTCATGTTGTCTGCTTTCCAAAACCTTAAATATCTGCTTAATTTCTATGAGGACAGATACTCAGAGTAGCAAACAGGTTAGATCACAGGCCAGCGGCCAATTTACTTGATGTGCAAACCATAGCAATTCTACCCAGATTGAACAAGACATTAATGGCATCAAACTAGACATTAATGGAATTTGGTTAGACATTAATGGCTTTGAATTAGACATTAATGGCATTGAATTAGACATTAATGGCATTGAATTAGACATTAATGGCATTGAATTAGACATTAAGCACTGAGACAAAATAAACAATGCCACTTTTGTATTGGTATAAAATCAAAAGTAGCTATTGAAAGCATTATCAATTCAGAAAGCATTATCTTTTCGTAGTATGAAGAATTCATATGCTCAAAAGCTTTGTCATACTTTTGGATCGAACTACATGTTAATTCAGTATACACACTATTTTAAGAACTAGAATGATCTAATTTTGCTTTCAATGACTTTTCTTCGGTGTGCATCATATAACACTACATCTGTTGTGCAGTTTTAAAGGTACCAATTTTTCAACTTCCAAATTTCCTCACATCTGTGAACAAGCACCTTAACCCTTTACCAAACAATAATGACATTTGTCCACTTTGTTGCAGACGACCTTAGAAAACATTGTGGGAAAAGGAGAAATTGCTCGTAACGAGCAATTTTTCCTTTTCCCACAATGTTTTCTGCTCTATCTGAAGCATATTTTTCAATAATGATAAAAAAAAATAAATAAAACAACAAGCACACACACAAACAAACAAACAAACCTCAATGGCAGATAGGTCAATGTCTCTATCGTCAGTGGAGTCCGCATTGCTTGTTGTACGATTTCGCATGACCACATCATCTAAGTTGTCATCATTATTGCCAGCTGCTGGTTTGACCTTTCCTTCTGGGTCCACCATTTCCCAGGACTGAGGAGAAAAAATCATACATCGATGTTAAGGTGTCTAATGCCATGTCAACAATTGTTCAGTAATGTTACGGCTTTCATTGATCAACCAATATTAGACTTGGGCTCTGAAGTGACTTGCCAAAGGCCATTTCCACAAGACCAGAGGTATGGGTGGGGCTTGAACCCGGAACCCTCAAATTCTAAGTCCAGCACCTTAACCACTGGGTCACAGAGGACCCAAAATAAATAAGACAAATATTGGACATTTTTTTAATACAATGTTTAACCGCATTCCATCACAGGGACTTTTTGGTATCATTATCATCAATTTTTTTTCAATATGGGTTTTACATCACATCAACATTATTTCAGTTATGTAGCGATGCCTGACTCTTAATGATGGAGGAAGACCCCCATACTCAACTGCCCATAAGGGCTGGTCAAGGCGGGTAGAACCATCGGCATTCCGTAAGTCAGTCGGAAGACTGCCTCTCATGAAAATCCAAATCCCTCTCAGGATTTGAACCCACGCGGAGAGGGGCCATGTTATTTCAAGTTCTATACTCTAACCACTAGGCCACGGAGGCCCCTCATTTTCATCAATAGAAAGCAATAAACAAATACAATTATAAAACATAAGTATTACCGGTATATGCTCCTTTTTTCATTTAAAGAAAAATCATGTGCCAAAAACAAAAATGGCTGCTTTTGTTTCAAATATTCCTTCACAAAGTCACCCATATGAGAGTTTTAGACTGGGCCAGATTGAAAGCAACACCTGACGACAAAAATATCAAGTAAAAAATATAGCAGATTTCCTCCTTCATGTTATTGATAGATCATGGCAACAAACAATTTAATAAAGTTCAGAAATGAATTGGTTTGTATAATTTAATGGCGATAACTGTGAAAGCATAGTGTGATGATCTATAAGAATGTTGAAACTGAGCAAGATATTATAATATCTTAAGAAAATTTGTTGTGATAATTGCTTAAAAAAGCACCGTCAAAAACGCGGCTCATCTATATTTTTAAACACAGTACACTAAAAACTTAAGTACAAGTAAGATATTATGTGTAAGTACATATAACATGTAAGTACAATTCGTAATTGTTCGAGAACATGAAGCCAGATCATATATTCACCAATATATTAACCCTTTCCCAAACAATAACGACATTTGACCAGTTTGATGCAGACGACTCTGAAAAATATTGTGGGAAAGGAAGAAATTGCACATGATGAGTATTTTCTCCTTTTCCCACTATGTTTTCTACCCTATCAGATTATTTTCCAATTTCATCACATTTTGAAATGTTGTCTGCAAACTCTTTCAATTTGGGACAGTCCAAAACTTAGTGTTTTGTAGAGGGTTAAGTGTAAAGAGCCATACCTTCAAATCCTCTTCATCGTCATCCGGGGTGAAGAGTTTTACCTCAACATCGGGGACGCTCCCTTTTGTTGTTTCCGTGTTTGGTGTGCTCGTCAAAACAGACATATCACCATTGGTGCTTGGAAGCCGAGCTGGTGTGGAAAAATCGTTGTACGTCTTGGCTGTCGATGGTTTCTTCCCTTGATCAGGGCTAACCAGAATGGACTGAAAGGTATTTACTTTGTTACATATGGGTTTTACATGATGTGAACATTATTTCCCAGGGGCATCCATGAATGATGAAGTAAGGGGTCAATTATTCTCTATCTTTACTTTCTCAGGGGGCCTCCGTAGCCAAGTGGTTAGTGTACAAAACTTTGAATCATGTGGCCTCTCCGGGTATTTCCAAATCCAGGTGTCGGAATTTGGATTTTCATGAAAGAAATGACTCCTATCTTAGCCGCTTATTCCTTATTAAGGGTTCAGTGCAATACTATAGAAAGTGCTTGATAGAAGTGGATTAATTCATATAGTCTTGCACTGAGCCCCGACTGACAAAAACAGACTTACGATGATTCTTGCTGGCCTGACCAGCCCTTATGGGCGGTAGAGTTTGGGGTCTTTCTTTATCACTAAGAGTTGGGCGTCGCAACATAACCGAAATACTATTGACACGATGTTAAACCCATATAAACATTATTTTAGTTATGTTGTGAATTTGTGATACCCGCCTCATAATGGAGGCAGAAGATGCCAAACTAAACTGCCCATAAGAGATGGTCAATCCAGGATGAACCATCGGAACTCCGTAAGTCAGACGGGACATGAAGATCCAAATGTTGCCACAGGGATTTGAACCCAGACAGAGATTGGCCGTGTGATTTCAAGTTCAGTATTCTAACAACAATGCCTTGGATGCATCCTGAGAAAGTGGAGGTTTTTAAACGGCTTACTTCTTATTGTTTGATAGACCTGCAAAAGAAATTTGAAAAATACTTGAGGAAAAGGAGCAATTTCTAGATGTGTCACAATAATCGTGATACAGAAATATAAGAAATGATTACTCTATGCCATCATGCCATGTTCAAAACATGTATGTGAGATGTGTATTATGGGCCTGAAGCCCGAACTATTAAAATAAACATTTGTATTTGTGATGGATATTATCCATTATGAAAAAGAAACTGTAAGCCTAACTTTTTCACCACGATAACTTCATAAAAAGCTTGCAGAATTTGTTGATTACAAAAAAGATCACTCATTAATTAGTTATTACCATACAAACCAAAAACATTGCTCATTAGATAATAGATAGTTAAAGCATACAGAAACTAACATTATTAAGTATTACTTACTCAAAACCGTTAAGACCAGTATATCACATTAAAATGACATCTATTATTTAGTTGCTTATATTATACCTAATATAAAATCAAAAGTTTTATCAAAATTCCCTGATGGCATATCAATCACAAACAATTAACAATTAACAATCAAATTCAATTGACCTTACGACAGACTTTGATTGACAGCTGGAACTGACCAATCAGCAAACACTTCGGTCGCTATCCGCCATTTTCTCCGACATGCTGTGCGACTCCGTCAACACATAGCACTATTATGCTGTCGTTTTTCTTCGTCAATACTGCTTAAGATATTGTTTCAGTACTTATTATAGAGAAATAATGTATAAGGAGAGACTTGCGGGTGAAGTAGAGTTTATCCCGTTTCCAAAATCTGTCACATATATTGTGAAATGACTGAGATCTACACGCAATTAGTAAATATATGCAAACAGTTAATTTATAAAACGATGTAAAGAATAGAAGTATGAACTATAATTTTCTTTCTTTTTTTCTTTCACATGTTAGTAAATTTCTATTTTTGTCATTTATCTTCGTTTGAAAAGGAAGAATTGTTGTTTTTAAAAAACGGAATTGACACATAATGACGAATGTTATTAGTTGCATTTGATAATGAATCAAATGTTAACTTAAAATACAATATTGATCGATAATGTTGTGAGAGGACATGGTTTCCAGTTGGATATATACAAATTCTTCGAATTGGATTTTAATTAATTGATTTTGTTTTTAAATGGACCCTAAGAGCACCTTAAACAATTAATTAACTTTCTTATCATAGCCCATCAATCCACCTACCTGTAACAATCGATGTATTGTATCCAAATTTAAAAGCTATTAAAAACAAAACAAATCCATAGCTCCTTGTTGCAACTTTATCCGAATACCTTAAAGAATCTAATGTTGCTGTAATATGTTGTAAAACACACTCTTGGTAGACAGTGGTTGATAACAAAGATCGCCGATCGGCTAAACAATAAAGCGTTTGTGACTTGACCATAAAGTGCAATTGTGTCAGATTGATGTTAATTAGCGTCGAAACCCTTAATCCTTTTTAACAATCGAGGTTTGTTAACCCTTTACCAAATAATAACTACATTTGACTACTTTGTTACAGACAACTAGGGAAAATATTGTGGGAAAAGGAGAAATTGCTCTTAACAAGCAAGTTATCCTTTTCCAACAATATGGTCTGCCCTATCAGAAAAGTATTAATTCATCATATTCATTTAAATGACGTCTGCAAACTCTTTAAATTTTGAACAATTGAAAATATTTCGTTTGGTAAAATGATCCTTAGTTCGTAATCAAGTAGCAAAACCGACAACCATCCATTAAGTAGCATACAAAAGATTATGTTCGAAAGTCTCGATTATTAACTTATTTGACAACAAAATAGTGATTGTTCCTATCAGCAATTATTGTTTAACACCATAATCTCAACATGACCAACACTATTATACCATTTTCAACATGACAAAATTGGCAGGTCTGCGTTTTGAATCATTCAGGATATACGCCGATTTAGTAAAATAAAAATTTAAACCGTTTAAGAATCAAAATGAGATAATTTTGTTCGTTACCTGCAAATACTGCAAATTAACTGTTTTGAAGTAGTATGAAATACGGTCATTTTGAAGGTCCGGTCGAACCAGTGCCGAACGGACCAATGTCGTTCGAATCCGAGTCTGATCGGACTTTGGTAGGATCATGTTTGGTGCCGATCGACCCCACACTGCTGGGGTAAATCACTCCCCCAACGCCATAGAGATATATAACAGAGCTGTTATAAATGTCTCTGTTAACGCTCAAAATATACCATCTTCTTTACAAATTGTCATGCTATGTACATATTATCAGACCCATATTATCCAGCAATAAAGGCAGGTGGTTATTTTGTAAGAATATTTCCGATTTCAAATAAGAATATCCGAAATCATCGGCAATGTCAACCAGGGATCCTAGTTTGTGCATTGACGCTATTTCACTCAGAATGTCGGAGAAAATTAGAGTGACCTCCCCTATTTACGGTGGGCGTGGTTAACTGCTCTGTGTCGTAAGGTCAATTGAAGACATGCAGCCTAATTTGGCCTATCAGTTACTTTTTACAGATTGTATTGTCATTTAATCAATATCATGTATAACAGACTATAGAGTGAACAATGGTAAAAGGTGTAAACTTTTTTAACTATACAAAGAAACATCAAAACCTTTGATAACCAATCAACATATAGCAAACAATTAAACATTTTCTATTCAACTTTTTTTATTTTTTTTTAACAGATAAGAAACACTATAATATCAGTTAGCTTGTAGACTAATAAGAAATACCAGCCATTCATCGATACAAGTTAAGGTAGAACACCCATAATCCGCCATTTTGAAGCTCATTTTGTCGGGTTACTTTGATCGTGCTTGGCATACATCGGTTGAGGCTGTAACTATTTGGTGATATTCAGCCGATAATTCTGGCCCAGACTGATGTATACCGAGTACACTCGAAGTAATCTGACGAAAGAACGAGTATCAAAATGGTGGTCGATGGGTATTCTACCTTAAGATAGTTTAATTCAGGTCAAAACTGAGAGCAAACACAGACAATGATCATCCAGAATGTGAAAAAAATAAAACAAACCATTGCGACAAAAATTTAAAAAATACTTTTTGTCACAGTTGTTTCATGAGTTAACTGAAGTCGCATAAAAAAAGTTTATACATGTACATGAGAGTAATAGTTGTGTACACTGTATACCTTAATTGAAGGTTTTCAATCAATTAGTCTATATCCAATGGCCAAAAATCGTTTAATGTCAATTATAGATGGGTAAATCAGGAAAGTGCTTTGTAATGTAAATTAAGGAAGGGGCATTTATATATATGTAAATCACAAAAGGTAAAAAGTGCATAAAGTAGAAATTGGAATTTTAAGGGATTTGAGTCTTAGAAGGCCATACAATAAATGTTACAGTGCATCAAATGTCAAAATATTTGTATGGTGTTTAACGACGTATCAACAATTTTCAGTTAAACCTGATACATGTGATTGGGTTATATTTGGACAGATGATTATTAAATACAAGGATATACGTAAAGTCTGTATTTGAAACTTGTTTGATTCCTCCCCTTCCCAATATTGGATACTTTGTGATAGATCAAAATTTAAAGAAATAGCAGCAGAAAGAAAAAAATTGTACTTTTGTTGTAAATCAAGGTAAAAAAAAAAAAACCATTTCATAAAAAGTAAAAATTGTTTCTTACAAGCCTAGACGGGATTTTTCAACAAATTTTCAGTCTGGTTACCGTTTTCCTGGATTCACCAGTACTTGACCAGGGCTCTGAAGTGTCTTTCCAAAGAACACTCCATCAATACCAAAGCTTCCCATGATGGGACTTGAACCCAGGACCCCAGAGTACTAAGACCACTTGTTACATTAACCACTGGTAACTTGTTGCAAGCAAGTTTCTCTTTTTGGTACACTGTGTTTTTAAGTCATCTGCTACATGAGCATCGAAGTGAGTTATATTGGAGAAAGGGGTAAATCTGAATCTGATAGTAATGTCATTACACATTACCACCTAACCCCACATTTTTGCGACTTGCAGCAGACGACTTCCAAAAAGCATTGTGGCAAAAGGAGAAATTGCTTGTCACAAGCAATTTCTCCTTTTGCCACAATGCTTTTTCAAATTATTCACGTACCACAACAGCAGAACTGAAAGGTTTTTCACATGTTAACAAAACTATTCTAAAGTCGTCTGCTACAAGGTGAAAAAAATGTCATCTGCATGTGGTAAAGAATCAATTCAGACAGGAATATATGACATAAAAACAGGATAGCGTTTTACAAAACACTTATGCTCAGAACTTGCCAAAGTTCAAAATAGTATTCCAATAATGAGAAAAGCAATATTGCTAATACATCACCAGAATCATGTCTCCAGATGCCTCCAGAGACTTGTCATAGTGCAATGCTGTATTTTTGATTAAGATAAAATCTGTATAAAAAAGTTTTGACTTCAGCAAATATTTTCCTAAAGTTGTTTAGTTAAATGCCACCCAGGTGATTAATACATTAAATACATCATTCTGTGTTTAAAGTTAACACACATGTTTAACATTGAGCTATAACATTACCTGTTCTTTCGGTGGTTTCTGTAATTGAGGAGTATCAAAATGGACTTAAAATAAGTACTGCTTTTCAAAACATTAAGTTACCAAATTGTTATAGAACAAAATTTTAATTGTCTCTTAAATCATCAAAGCTAAATATGTTATAGGATGCTCAACTCAAATGCAAACTCACTGATTCTGAAATCTGATTGGTCGATAATCATTCTAATCAAATACTCCAATTAAATCTCAATGCCTTATATCAAGGTAAGACCAACTTTACCTTAAGCAAAGCCTAAAACTTTAAATGTCACAACTTAACCATATGTCCCTTTTATTTATAAAAATAAAGCGAATTAATAGCTTATTAAACGCTGTGCTTACATCTGATGCCACCAAATGATATAAATGCTTTGCTCCAAAACAAGTTCTGATTTAAGAGATCACAATGAATTTCTGACACAGACCAAAATCATAAATAGTCTGCAAAATAATTCATCATAGCCAATGTATCATGCAAGGCCGGGCAAACCATCAACAGTTCATAGGTCAATTGAGAGACTAAGTCTCATGAAAATCCAAATAACTTCACCAGAATTGAACCCACTTGGAGAGGGGCCATGTGATTTCAAGTTCTGTCCCCTCACCACTATGCCATGAAGGCTTTTTGGTTTTGGTTTGATGTTCACCAATCCAATTTATTTATATATTTATATATGGGTTTTACATCACATCAACATTATTTCAGTTATGTAGCGATACTCGACTCTTAATGATGGAGGAAGACCCCATACTCAACTGTGGTCAAGGCAGGTAGAACCATCGGCATTCCGTAAGTCAGTCGGGAGACTACCTCTCATGAAAATTCATATCCCTCATCAGGATTTGAACCCGCGCAGAGAGGGGCCATGTGACCTCAAGTTCTGTACTACCACTAGACCACGGAGGCCCCACCAATATCATTGGGATCCACAAGAAACCCCAATCTTCAATAAAATAGGTTTGGGTTACCGTTTGTGCCTAAACCCTTAATTAGTAGACAAACTCGTCTCGAGATTTGTGTTTAACCTTCTCAAGACGATATAAAAAAAACCCTCACCTCTAGATTTGTGTTATCGTTATCATCACTAAGGATCATTTCATCCAGCTCTGGCTCTGACTCGTCACTTAAACCATTCAGTAGATCTTCAAAACTTCTCTCCATAGCTCTCTGTAAAGATCCCAAAACACCACATTCAAATGAATCGTTCATTTGTATGTTTATCTGATGTTTAATAAACAACCTGTAAAAAGTATTTTCGATTATATTATGGCTTTCCTGGATTCACCAGTACTTTAAGGCTTCTCGATCCCCATGGGCTCCCAAGTGACTTGCCAAAGGACATTTCCATGAGACCAGCATTACTGGTGGGGCTCAAACCAAGCATCCCTGAATTCTAAGACCTCCATCTAAACCACTGAGCCATAAAGGACCCTAAATAAAGCACAGATAAAATGGTGAAACTTAAACATCGAATCAAAGAATTATTCAAAAAAAGAAAAGTTTGGAAACAGCATAAATAAAACATTCAAACGAAGGCTGAATTAAGTAATACAGCATTGATTAGTGGTAAACAAATAAGCAACCCCACACACTTACATACAAATGCACATAAAGTCAATTAACAAGAACAATTTAATACAGACAGACACACACTATACAAGCATCATGCTAATAAAGGTATAAACTCAAAAACAAGAGCACTAATTGACAAATGGCTTTGAGCAAGGTCTCACATTATTGAAAGGTGGTCAGGCTTCCTTGTTTATGAATATAGATTAATCCTCCAGATAAACATGTGTGATAGTAAATCAAGGAGACATCCATCTCATCAATATCATGAATAAAATACCAATCAACACCTTCTTAACCCTTTACCAAACGCCAAATTTTAGACTGTCCCAAATTGAAAGAGATTGCAGACGACATTTCAAAATGTGGTGAAATTGAAAATAATCTTCAGATAGGGCAGAAATCATTGTGGGAAAATGAGAAATTGCTCCTGACGAGCAATTTCTCCTTTTCCCACAATGTTTTCCAGAGTCGTCTGCAACCAACTGGTCAAATGTTGTTATTGTTTGGTAACTGGTTAAGAGGATGGTGAAAGGATCCTTTATAGACTTTGATGCTAAACAGGCAGGCGGTATCTAAGCCAATATGTAGGAGGCTTCATGCAGGTAAATAAATGTACATTTCAAAACTGAGTTGTAAGACTTGGCAAATAAAGTTAGATTTAAGGACATGTTCTACAGTTTTATAAGAAAATATTCCTTTCATAGAATTTTCTAAATTTTTTATATGTTATTTATTGTGAATCCAAAAATGAAAAGAAAAATGCAGGTCGGCGAGTTAGTTTTTTCGTAAAATAACAGTTTCCATGGTAACCATTTGGGGCAAAAATGTCAAAATGACCATACCATCTTCAAAGGTAATAGAACAATTTCTGGAAGGTTAATTAACACAAAAAACATGAATTCATACATTCAATACTTTATGATTCAATGTTATTTCAAATTATTACAATCTGAACCATTTTTGTAATCCAAATCAGTTTTTTAAATTTTTGTATTCGACAAAATACAATGAAAATTGATATGTATGTTACAAATAAATGAAGATATCTAAAAATTCCTTTCATAGAATTTTCTTATTTTTCAGTATGTGAAGTAAAATTTAATCTTGAAATACAAAATGCAAAAAAGGTATATGTTGACGAGTTAGTTATTCTGTAAATTGACAGTTTCCATGGTAACTGTATTTGAAAAACATTTACAAAAACGATTAAAATAACATTAAACTTTAAAAATAGAAGCTGGGCGCTTGATATGCATGGGAAATATATATAAATGTTAATAACCTTTTATAGTTTTATGGATAATATGGTCATTCTTTGAAAAAAAGTTCATACAGTAAATTTCATCTGAATAAAAACGTTTATCTGACTACTATGCAAGTACCTCTTTGGTAACAGATTATTATCTCCCTTGGATGCTCAGATGAAGTGCGCGGTTAAAACTACCGAGAACGTCTTTAAGTAAAAAACTGTTTGAATTGAAGAGCTTCCATGTAAACAACAATTTCCTCTATTGCCATGTGGTTACATCTCAAATGTCTGCATTAACACTTTACAACCTGCAGACGTCATTTTTCATAACTTGAAGCAGACGACCTTAGAAAAGCTTTATATACATGTGAAAAACCTTTCAGTTCTGCAGGTGTGATTAGTGATTAGATTGAAAAAGCATTGTGGCAAAAGGAGTAATTGCTTATGAAAAGCAATTTCTCCTTTAGCCACAATGCTTTTTGAAAGTTGCAAAAGTGAAGCGTTAGGTGGTCATGTATTAAAAACCAATAGCACTTTTAGTGTTTAACAGCATAGAGCAAATGAAGAATAATATATAGCCAAAGAAATAGAATTCTCTTATTTAAGCAATTTCCCACACGCAGAACTGAGACAAATTACGCATCTTGTTAAAAGCCAGAATGTTGCAAAAAAAATGTTGAATCAATTTGTCGAATGTGCTTGTTCACAGAAGACAAAATTTGAAAGTCAAAATAAAATGTCTTTGAAACAATAAAGTGTATGTATAATTGTTTGATTTACAATTGAAAAGTAGCTAATGAAAGCATAAAATAGTTTGCAATGTGAGCTAAAAAGCTGGCTTGATTCTATCAAATTTCTCTAGTGCAGATTCACACTGACAGGTAAAAATGTCTAGGGATTTAAACCGATTTTCTGTTTTGAGATGGCAGCAGACTAAACAATACCTAAGTATCAAAATCAATCGAACACGTCATTGAATTGAAAGCGTTTTGGCAAAGTGGGAATTTCTGTTTTGTTTGTATGTATGGTTTTTAAAGCCATATCAACATTTTTTCAGTTCTGCAAGGGCTTTCCTTGATTCACCAGTACAATAGACTAGGGTTCTGAATTTAAGTAACTTGTCAAAGGTCACTCCTACGAAACCAGAGGTGTAAGTGGGGCTAAAAACTGGGGCTACCGAGTTTAAGCCCACCACCTTAACTACTGAACTACACGCAAGACCCTATAAGAATTTACTCATCATGATAAATGGACAATTCTCATCATCATGAGCAAAATTTCATTTTATCACAATGTTTTAACATGATGTAAGCTCAAAAGCTGTTCAGGTTATCTACTGGTTTATCCTGGAAGTGGAAATAAACTGATAACCCATTACCAAACAATAACGTCATTTAACCACATTGTTGCAGACCACTCTAGAAAACATTGTGGGAAAAAGGAGAAATTGCTTCCTTTTTCCACAATGTTTTCTGACCTAACGGAAGAATATTTTTCAATTTTATCACATTTTGAAATGTCATCAGTGCAAACTCTTTCAATTTGGGGCAGTCGAAAATTTGCCGTTTGTAAAAGGGTTAAGGACCTCCTTGTCATTTCAAAATAATTGTGAGAAAGTTGTATGGTCCTCAGTGAAGTTAGATAAGTTTGCCCAATTTTCTATTTACCAAGTTGTTATATCCTGTATAAATTCTAATTTCCACCATGATTACTGTCTGTCAGGCACAGTCAGGGTTTTGTCACGTTTTTCTCCATATGGGAAATTGTGGAAGCGCAAGAAGAGAACCTATCCCTCAGAATGCCGGGTAATTTTCTAAAAGTAGATTTGTGTGTCGTCTGCTTTCCAAAACTTTGAATAACAGCTCAATTTTGATGAGGAAAGATACTCAGAGTAGGAAACAAATTAGACTACAGGCTGGCCTGGATCTAGTAACCTGTTTGCATAAGCATGAAGTCAGTTCAAGCACAATAAGGGTTGAAATAGCATTTGTTTTTTATTTACATGGGTTTTAAATTGCATCAACATTTTTTCAGTTATGTTGCAAAGCCCAACTCATAATGATAGAAAGTTAACTGCCCATAAGGACTGGTTAAGCCAAGAAGATCTGTTGGCATTCCATTAAAGTCAGTCTGAAGACTTAACCTATCATAAAGAAACTACACAAAAAGATTTCTTTTTTCATACTATTTGGTAGAAACCATTAAGACAAAAGGATAAATTGCTCCCTTCGGAGCGAGCACATTATTGTTTTGTTAAAGGGATTTCCAAAGGATTCTGCAGCAGATGACTCTAAGTGAAATAATCACATGGGGTAATAATTAATCAACAGACAGCCAGCAAAAAACTGCGTTTCCTGTGATTACAGTTTCCCATTGATGCAACCAAGTGCATATCCATTGCAGACACTTTCAATATCAAATAATTGCAGTTGTATCTCAAGTCATCTGCTGCAATTATGTTACCACTAACTCCAATATACCAAACCTTTGTACATCTGCTTCAAAGTCAGGGGCTTTTTCATTTAACCCTTTACCAAACGCCTAATTTTTAACTGTCCCAAATTCAGAGATGTTGCAGACAACATCTCAAAATGCGATGAAATTGAAAAACTACCTTCTGATAGAGCAGAAAACACTGTGGGAAAAGCAGAAATTGTTCGTCCTTTTCCCACAATGTTTTCCAGAGTTGTCTGCAACAAACAGGGCAAACATCCTTATTGTTTTGTAATGGGTTAAATTGGGAAGAGGGTTAGGTTTGTTCTTTGTGGGAAATTGTATTGATGAATTTGCTAAATTGGCAGACTGAAATGCTGGTGTGACTTTGGAGTTTTGGGAAGAATTGCATGATTTTGAAGACATTTTCAAATGGGCTGTTGTTATATAACGGGAAAAATGTCCTAACTGAGATAAAAGTATAGATTGACTCTTATGAGAAATATAACCTGTGGTAATTAAATAATTATGGTCTCAACTCAGGAATATCACCATCAATAATTTTTTCACAATGTTTACAACATAATCCCGTATTTAAAGTTGATTCTTCACAGAAGAGAAAACTTGAGAGTGGAAATAAAATGTGGTTGAAACCATACAGATTTTGTATTGTTGCATGATTTACATTTGAAAGTAGTTATTGAAAATATAGTTTATATGCATTATATCTCAAAACTGTTGCAACAATTTTTTATCTTAAAACATATCAATTCACTTTATGCAGGCTCTAAAACTTTTTCTTTATAGTTGTGTTGTGATGCCCAACTTATATTGATGGAGGAAGACCCCATACTCAACTGTAAGGGCTGGTCAAGCCGGGTAGAACCATCAACATTCCTCAAGTCTGTCAGGCCTATTGGCTCATGAAAAGCCAATTGCCATCACCAAAATTTGTACCTAAGAGGAGAGGGGCCATGTGATTTCAAGGTCTGTACTCTAACAACTAGGCCAAGGAGACCCCCCTTCTCTATATCTTCAGATAGACAACCTCTAATGAAAATCCAAATGCCATCAGCAGAAATTTAACCTATGCAGAAAAGGGCCATGTTATTTCAAGTTCTGTACTCTAACCTAGGCCATGAAGACCCCCACACACACACACACACACACACCTCTACATGTCTACAGGGCAACTTCCTCTTGTGAAAATTCAAATGCCGTCACCAAGATTTGAACCTTACATGGAGAGGTACCATGTTATTTCAAGTTCTGTACCATAACCTAGGCCATCATCATAGGAAAGCCCCCTCTCTATGTCTTCAGGTAGACTACCTCTCATAAAAATCCAATTAAACCAAAGTATAGAGGGGGGCCATGTGATTTCAAGGTATGTACTCTAACATAGGCCATCATCGTAGGAAAGCCCCCTCTCTATGTCTTCAGGTAGACTACCTCTCATAAAAATCCAATTAAACCAAAGTATAGAGGGGGGCCATGTGATTTCAAGGTATGTTCTCTAACATAGGCCATCATCGTAGGAAAGCCCCCTCTCTATGTCTTCAGGTAGACTACCTCTCATAAAAATCCAATTAAACCAAAGTATAGAGGGGGGCCATGTGATTTCAAGGTATGTACTCTAACATAGGCCATCATCAAAAGAAAGCCCCCTCTCTATGTCTTCAGGTAGACTACCTCTCATAAAAATCCAATTAAACCAAAGTATAGAGGGGGGCCATGTGATTTCAAGGTATGTACTCTAACATAGGCCATCATCAAAAGAAAGCCCCCTCTCTATGTCTTCAGGTAGACTACCTCTCATAAAAATCCAATTAAACCAACGCAGAGAGGGGGGCCATGTGATTTCAAGGTATGTACTCTAACATAGGCCATCATCAAAAGAAAGCCCCCTCTCTATGTCTTCAGGTAGACTACCTCTCATAAAAATCCAATTAAACCAACGCAGAGAGGGGGGCCATGTGATTTCAAGGTATGTACTCTAACATAGGCCATCATCGTAGGAAAGCCCCCTCCCAATGTCTTCAGGTAGACTACCTCTCATAAAAATCCAATTAAACCAACGCAGAGAGGGGGGGCCATGTGATTTCAAGGTATGTACTCTAACATAGGCCATCATCGTAGGAAAGCCCCCTCCCAATGTCTTCAGGTAGACTACCTCTCATAAAAATCCAATTAAACCAACGCAGAGAGGGGGGTCATGTGATTTCAAGTTATGTACCATAACCTAGGCCATCATCTCAGAAAAGCCCCCTCTCTTTGTCTACAAGGAGACTATCTCTCATGACACAGAGAGGCAATAAACATCCCAACATTGGCCATTTTATCCATTCATCCATTGAAACATTCAATAATCCCATGGTACTATCAGGAGGCAAGGGGGAAAAAAATGCATTAAAGGCATAAAGAAATGGAATCCCAATGCCTATAAAACTCTCATTAGACGCAGTCAACAAGGCTAACTAACCCCTTTACATCATAGCTAGTTTGACATACTTCAATGAGAAGAAACTTTAAAGGAATTATTTTAGCAAAGAAAATAGCAAAGCGATATTCTCACAATTCTTTTTAATGATGATAATAAGCAAAATTGGTTTTTGATACTTTATCAAAGTTGTCAACTGTAATATGAATATATAGACAAGTCAAATATTCAATATGGGATAAAAGATTTAGATCTTTAAAATAAAAAAAAAAAGTCAAATTTTTCAATAGAGGAGGTTCAATCAACTCCTGTACCCCAGGCACATATTTTAAATCAATCACATCTTTCATGGCCTTCGACAGTTTCCTAGAAACCAAGGGTTCTGGGTAATTGTTTACTTAACATCTTGAGTAAAATATTTGCTTAAGTCAAAACAGGAATGCATGAATAATATCTTAAGGCATGTATGGTGGTTAACGCTGTATCAACAATTTTTCAGTTATGTTACAGCTTTCCTGGATCCACCAGTTCAAGGCTAGGGCTCTGAAGTGACTCTCCAAAAGTCATTCCAACGAAACCGGAGGTGTTGTTAGGGCTGGAACTTATCACTTTTGCAATATTGATAGGTATGTGACCACTTTCCTATATACACCAATACTAGGCTTTATTTGGCTCTAAAGAGCCTTGCAAAAGGTCACTCCCACAACCAGAAGTACCAGTGGAGCTCGAACCTAGATCCCCTAGGAGTTCTAAGACTGCAACCGTAACCACCGGGCCACACAGGACCCTTATTTGCAGTATGAACTCCAGCGGTTGTTAAAATGATAAAAGTGTTATACATGGGCAAGTGGGAGTGGATGAGTGGATTAATTGTGTTGGAAATGAAGAGTTGCTAGCTATTAAAAATGCATAAAACATCCCCCTTTTAGAACCCAATACACGACATGTTCTATGTCATCAGAAAAAAGATGTCTTTATGAACGACACCCTGCAAGTTAAATCTGCACCATTTTAAAACACAAAGTAAAGTCTTTGAAGAAATAAGGAAGGACCTTACTCTTTTAAAAAAATATTTCTTTTTTAGAAGTTTTTGTTGGTTTTAAATGGACATTTTACATTATGTGTTCGCAGATTTTTCTTATCTCTAATGATGGAAGTTGACCCTAAGTCTTCAAGCTTTGAGGTTATATAAGTTAGTTGGAAGACAACAGGTATTGAAAAAAAAAATACTTATTTCGAAATTCAGGCATTGGGGCCCCAAAGCACTTAAAAGGCCTCAAGGGAAGACCCTGAACATGTTTCCAATATGAAGAAATATGTTGATATGGTGCCCATTTCTCGATATGATTCAGTTGAAGATAATTATCAATAAGCTTATTTGATCAAAATTCCACAAAGCCTCAATGACACTAAACAAACATGAAAAATAAACCAAACACACCCAACTTTTGGCGAACAGTTTCATCTTAGTCAAAAAAAAATAGTGCAGACTTCAGTGAGTATATCTGTGTAATGCTATAGCAGCTTCCCTTTCATCCAATGCATTAAGCAGAATGCAGTTGGTTCTACCCAGATTGTTTGGTTTGTAAAGTGTTAAACATGTAAACGCCCTATCAAGATTACCACTCAGCTTGACCAACCCTTGTGGGCAGTTGAGTGAAGGATCTTACTCCATTGATGATGAGCTTGGCATTGCAACGAAACTGTCTAAGAAATTGTAACCCTTTACCAAACGCTAAATTTTCGACTGTCCAAAATCGAAAGAGCTTGCAGATGACATTTTAAAATATGATGATATTGGAAAGTAATCTTCAAAAAGAGTAAAACCATTGTTGGAAAAGGAGAAATTGCTCATCACAAGCAATTTCTTCCTTTCCAACAATATTTTCCAGAGTCGTCTGCAACAAATTGGTAAAATATCACTATTGTTTGGTAATGGGTTAAATTGGTTTAATAACCATACAAAACAAAAAACAGTGGCATATGATCAGTCAAGATAACCATGACGCACTTTTGAACTCTAATCTTGTTTATATTAAATGGAAGCTATGTTTTAGGCTTTCAATTAATTCATTAAGACTTGCTGAAAGCTCACTTAGACTCAACTCACGATAACCATTCAACTCTCCAATCCCCCTAGAGGTCTTGAGACCAGGTCCAAATTCAAAGCAATATCTTATTGCCTATTTGTGAGTGATCTAAATTGAAAGGAATTTATAACACTAGCAGATAACCATAAGGAAATAACTATTTCCTTGTATGATATTGTAAAGAAACCATTGCGACTAAAGGAGAAAATGATGAGAGCAAATTTCACAATTAGTCACAGTGGTTTCTTAAATCTTCCTAAAGGTGCACTGATGTAAGTCATTAACTCTTTACCACCAACAGACAACATTTCTTTTACTTGAAGCAAATGACTTTGAAAAGCATTGTAAAGATGTGAAAAACCTTTCAGTTCTGCTGTTGTGACATGTGAATAGATTGAAATAGCATTGTGGCAAAAGGAGAAATTGCTTGTGACAAGCAATTTCTCCTTTTACCACAATGCTTTTTGAAAGTCGTCTGCTGCAAGATGCAAAAATGTGGCATAAGGTGGTAATGCGTTAAGAAGCAAGAGGCCAACCTGGGGTCAATTACACCACTTGGACCCTTTGCTGTTGCTGATGAGAACACCACATTGATCCTGTTCAGTATTTATGCAGTATTCAAAGCATCTTTGCTTGAGTGCTTCCGGGTTTTCCTTGACCCCAAACTTATATAGTAAACAACCCCCCCCCCCCCCATTCCAGGATATGACCCCTAGAGGTCATTATTTTCCTTTCACAGCACCATTTATTAGAGATCAAAAGTAGCATAAATTAAGGGAACAAGAGAAACCCCTAGCTATTTTTCATAAAATATTATAATGCAATACCACAAACTATTCTGTTTCATCGACATTTGACTTTCAAACTTTCTCATAATTATGTGAACAGGCACCATTAAAAATGTGTGCCAATAACATTTCAAGTTTACTTCAAATCCCCCAATATTCTGTCAACAGTACAAATACACCAGAGTAAAGACTGCAGGGAATATCTTGATGGTTCAATGCAATACTTCAACAAGTGCTTCACTTACTAAAGTCTTGCATTGAACCCTCAAAATGATACATCCCCTAACTTTTCATGGACAGTATAGCTACAGCCAATCAAATGCACAGTACAAACTCCAATGAAAATCCCAGTAATTCTCGCCCTTGTCACTTAGCTATGGATTCTAGTATGAAGAAGAGACGACTGAGAAAAGTGGTTCTTGTTTTCTTGGTAATTTTCGTGGTTGGAATATTCAATGTGGAATACTTTATATGGAACTTGCAATCTCATTCCGACACAGGTTTTAATTCTTTTTTACTACTTTTCCTATAGTTTTAACCCTTTCCCAAACAATAACGACATTTGACCACTTTGCTGCAGACTAATTTAGAAAATAATGTGGGAAAAGGAAAAATTTCTCGTAACAAGCAATTTTTCCTTTTCCCACAATGTTTTCTGCCCTATCAGCAGATCATTTTCCAATTTCATCACATTTTGAAATGTCGCCTGCAAACAAAAGGGTTAAAGACAGTCACACATTATTCTATCATGATTTAATAATTCCCCTTTTCTCACAATGATATCTACTCAAAAACAATAAGAAAATGCAGCTTTTGTGATACTTAATTACAACTGTAAGGTTATTTAATGTGATGAGAGTATTTAAATTGTGGAATACTACATACTTATAATCATGCAAGATTGCTTTTGTTTGTTTGTATGTGCATTGAAAAATTACACCTCCATTCATTATTATTGTAATACAGTTGTATTGTAGAAGGATATATTGCTCAAGACTAGTGATTTATTTTTCTGCAATGTTTGTCTATGTTTTTTTTTAATTAACTTTTTTTTTAAATGAAACATATCTTCACAAATCATGCAACTGGCAATATTGTGAGTACTTTTATTTTTGATAAGTATCAAAGACAAAATGTCATCATTTTTTTTCCTATGCATCTACTTAATTGCCTTTAAAATGCTGCTCTAAAAGCCAATTAAAAGTTGACTGCAGCTAATGGCTTGCAGATGTCAAAGATCCATTTGATAAGAAGACAAGCTGATATGAAAATCATAAATCCCCATATTTAATAGTGTCTAAGATTTGGTGTCTTGCAGCAAAAGACCAGAGCAATCATTGAGGCAAAAGGAGAAACTGCTTGTTATTTTTTTTTTTAAATGGGTTTTACATCGCGTCAACATTATTTCAGTTATGTTGCGTGCCAGACACTTTATGGTGGAGGAAGACCCCATACTTAAGGGCTGGTCAAGCCAGCTAGAACCATAGCTAGTCCCTAAGTCAGTCAGACTATCTCTCATGAAAATCCAATTACCCTTACCGGGATTTGAACCCACACGGAGTGGGGCCATGTGATTTCAAATTCTTTACTCTAACCATTTGGCCATGGAGGCTAAAGATTGATTGTCTGGCGCATTTTCTCACGATTGTTTCTACCAAAATATTGCAAATGCAGTTTAATTTTTCATAGTTAACTTAACTTGCTGTATCTGAAGCAAAAGACTTTCGACACGTCTTTGATTAACTTAGGAACGTTAATCCCCTTTACCAAACACCAAATTTTCCGCTGAACCAAATTGAAAGAGTTTGCAGACGACATTTCAAAATGTGATGAAATGGAAAAATAATCTTCTGATATGGGAGAAAACATTGTTGGAAAAGGAAACATTGCTTGTTACAAGCAATTTCTCCTTTTCCCACAATGTTTATCAGCTGCAACAAACTGGTCAAATGTCATTATTGTTTGGTAATGGGTTAAGTCATTCATTTCTCCATTAACAATAGTTTGCCAGATTTTAAACTGAAAGTTAGGTCTTTCCTGTTTTATACATTAGTTAATTTGCTGTTGTTTTGCATTAGGAATAGTCTCAAAACAGGGAACAGTTTAAGAAATTTTGGTATCCATAGAGGAGATTTGAAGATCATAAAAAATTCTTATCCATTGCTGCCTGTGACCACAAGCTCCCATAGTTATACCTCAACTTGACATATTTGTTGCAATATACTCAGGAAATCAATGTGATAAAATGTATTGTCCTTGTTAGCAATTCATTTTTTTCTCATGGTTTTTCTCTCTAAAATTATAAAAAACAAATGTATTTTTCCTTAATACTTTTATTGTAAGCTGTTAATCTGTTTTGATTTGAACCAGTTACAGGTTACCAAACTGGAGATTTGCTTAACATTTCATTCATCCCATTTCCTTTGATTCATAAGCTTCAATTATTCAATATATAATAATGCATGCATCATTTTCATTTTTTTTTCCAGAACAGAGAAAAGAAAGTCAAGATCATCAGAGATATCATGCAAACTTGAAGACCAAAGACCTCAAAAAGAACCAGTTTCAAAGAGGAAAAGGCTATGCTCTTGAAAGACATGATGGTATGACTAAAGAACCTCAAAGGACAATTGTCTCTCACAATTTGAAAAGAAATGATAGACCTGTCATTGAAAACGAATATGACAACCTTGATGACACAAACAAGAGACTCAGTAAGCAATACATACCAACCAAATCATTAACCAATTACAAGCAACAAAATGACAAAATGTCTGAAATAGTAAATGACCCTGTAAACAGCATCAGAGTAGACACAAGATATAAATCAATTGAAACAACAAAAATAAGTAATCTTCACATGGCCTCTGGAACAGACGCAACTGCAATCACAAGATCTAAACAAGTAAACAATACAGCTGTTGATTCCTTTGGAAATCGCTTGAAAGAATCTCTTTCAGAAGAATCAATTCATGCAGAAACAAATCATCAATATCTACCAAAAGAAACAATTCACAGAGAAAAAGTTGAAACCACTTTATCAAAGGAAGGAATACAAGGAGAAACATATAAAGAGTCTTTACCAAAAGCAATATATGGAGAAACAAGAAGAACATCTGTACAAACAGAAGCCATCAATGGAGAAACAATAAAAACATTTCTATCAAAAGAAGCAAATGATGAAGACACCAATACAACAAATGCGACAGTAACTGTTGATAACTTAAATGGTCGTGCAGACATATTCAAGAGCAGATGGAAGCATGTGGTGGAAGTGTGTACTGCAGAAGGCAGACCACCACCTAGAGACTTGGCACACAGTCAATACTTCCCTAAAATGTACCTCGAGCTCCCACACACCATACTATACTGCCCTGTGGAAAAGGTGGCCTCCACGTTCTGGTGGAAGACGCTGACTGCAATGAACAGCATGGGATACTACCGTTCTCCGTACGAGGTCAGAGGGAAACGGTACAAAGTAAAAACATATTATCATCATACACAGTCCACCCAAAATCTGAACATGGATGTATTCAACAAGTACGGAACATCTTTATTGGTTGTCCGAGATCCATATTCAAAAGTATTCTCAGCTTATGTAGACAAAATTTATAATCCTAATGTGGTATTCTGGAACCACATAGGAAAACCCATTGAAAAGATCATCGCTAATAAATCTGACGTCAATGAAACCAAAGTGTGTGGACATACAGCCACATTTGCGCAGTATGTGAAGTATCTGATATACAAGTTTGAGAATGAAGAATCGCTAAACACCCACTTCACATCAATATCATCCCATTGTGATCCGTGTGTCACAAAATACGATTTTATATCAAAACTAGAAACATTCAAAGATGACGTACAAGCCATACTCGCACATTGGAACAAGAAGTTTGATCTTAACATACAGTTCCGCCATTTCGAAAAAGAGACAGCCATAGAAATTGCAAGAATACATATAAACCTTGCGCTGTTAACAAAAACTGAAACCGAAAAACAGTGTTCAATTCATTCAGATCTTTTCTTACTAAGAACATGGCGGTTTCTACAAATATCGGGCATCATTCCAAAAGAAGCAAGATTTCCGGATAACTGGCAAGACAACTGGTTCATCGAGAGACCAGAATATCTAATGGCCGATGTGCTAAATGTGATACAAGGCAACATATCATGGCCAGAGGTAAAGTCTCAGAGACACGAGGCCATGCTACAAGCATACAGGACAGTACCACGAGTGGACATGCAAAAGTTACGGGAGATAGTGAAGGCAGATTGTAAATATTTTGGATACACAGACATGCCAGCAGAGTTATTTAATAGGTCTAATACCTCTCTAGTGTCCAGTGGCTTTGACTATTTTGATGCTGTGAAGTAAATTGATGAATATGTAAAAACTTTTTTTCTCATATTTTTGTGTGTTTTACTTAATGTTCAAAATGAAAACAAGTGCAAGCGACTAATAAAAATCGAGGGTTCAATGCAAGACTATAGTAAGTGCTTCACAAACATGAAGCACTTACTATAGTATTGCATTGAACCCTAGAAATGTAAAGTAAAAACAAAGAATACCAGCTTCTTTGTGTGTCATAGGTAGAAACCATTGTGACATAAGGAGAAATCGTTCTTCATAAGTTATTTCTTCTTTTGCCACAGAGATGTTTAACACTAAAACATTTTGAGCTTCATTACATAAAAAGAATTATTATAAATCATAGAGTTAAAGGTGCTTGTTCACACACAAGACAATTGGCAAGTAAAAAGTCTTTGAAACAATACAGTTTTTGTATTGAATTGTAATATTATATTGAAAACAGCTATTGAAGGTAAAATTGATTCAGAATGCATCATATATAGTATATCGAGGGTTCAATGCAAGACTATAGTAAGTGCTTCATAAACATGAAGCACTTACTATAGTATTGTGACGGTAATAGGGTTTATGTATAAATACTACTTCTACAGTATCACTGTAGAAGCCGGCTTTTATGGGTGATTCGGTAGAGTGGTTGGCTTTCTCTCGTAGTTAAGCAACGTACTAAGTGGTTAGTGCCTGGATGGGTGACCCGCGATGGCTTTACTCCGAGAGGGACCCGATACACATTACAAAATTGGTGGCAGCGGTGGGATGTGGTTTGATATCACCATCATTCCCGTACCCTTAGTAGTTCGTCACATGTTCTCAATCCTTGTTTCTGCTTTGTAGCAGTGTTAATAGTGGCAGTAGTACCTACTTGAACCGTTAAAGAGTCGGTAACTGCCCATGTATGTCTTTGTGACTTTAGCGACTTCGGGACGAAGTCAAAAGAAAGGTGGGAGAAATGTGACGGAAATAGGGTTTATGTATAAATACTACTTCTACAGTAGAAGCCGGCTTTTATGGGTGATTCGGTAGAGTGGTTGGCTTTCTCTCGTAGTTAAGCAACATACTAAGTGGTTAGTGCCTGGATGGGTGACCCACGTCGGCTTTACCCGATACACGTAACAGTATTGCATTGAACCCTCGATATAGAGTGACTTACAATTTGTATGCAATGGTTTCTAAACCATTGCAATGTACTGCTCTACGACACACACTGGAGAAAAGCCAATGGAAGCTTAAATGTATTTAAGTTTAAAGTATCTATATACATTGAACTAATATATGCTTAAGTCCAAAAGCATTCCTATGGATTTACGATCTATCACATACAGACAGTACATACTTAGATATATTGGCACTTCCTGAACTAATAATGCTTTCAATATCTATTTTTAATTGAATATCAGTCAACAAACCCAAAACTAATTTGTTTCAACGCAAACTATTTTGACTTTCTAATTGTGTCATAGGTGAACAAAATTCTTAAAAGGCATGAGTCAAATTTCCATTTTTTTCCCAGAATCGGTTTGACAATTTAAATCTCATATCAAATTTCTAAACCAGGCATAATGGTTGTCATTATGTCTTTTCTATGAAAAGTTTATACATAACTAACATTTGGTTATTAAGTGTTCATAAATCTTTTCTGTGAAAAGCTCTTCATTGCTGGTGAATAGTTTATTTCATATCAATTCATCTAGGTGATTCTTGATAGATACTATATGCTTAATCAAATGTCAGAAAATTTTTGATGATCATTTGTGTATTAAAATAATCTTTCTTTTTTTATTCTCATTCTATTCAAATGAGTGAAACATTGAATTTGAGTAACTTCAAACAGGATTCCTTCTTATTTCAAAATGGATATAAACAGTATTGCAAAGTAACCCACCATTGGGATCATCTCTCTTAGATACTTCCAATGATGTGTCACAAGGCAATAGTATATTTTTATATAACCCTTTCCCAAACAGTCACGACATTTGACTACTTTGTTGCAGAAGACTTTAGAAAAGATTGGGGGAAAAGGAGAAATTGCTTGTGACGAGCAATTTTTCTTTTTCCCACAAGGTTTTCTGCTTTATCTTAAGAATATTTTTCAATTTCGTCACATTTTGAAATGTCGTCTGCAAACTCTTTCAATTTGGGACAGTCCAAAATTTGTTGTTTGGGAAAGGGTTAAGAAACTTTCCTTTTTATCAGTTTTGAATCCTGCAAATATTTTTTTCTAAAGTTGTTAAGTAATACTATATCCTGGTATTTCTACACTACTACTTAACAATTGTCTTTCAAAGTCACTGCATTCTTTCTCACATGAGCGTAATTGGTCAGTAGTGAGAGAAGAATAAATCATTTTGCATTGACTTCATCAAACATTGGAAAAAACATTCATGAACATGTTCAAGAACAACTTTTTGTTCATGAATGATTATTTTTCGTTCATGTCTGTTGATGAAATTCATGAACACAGTTCCTGAAGCCTTCACAGGGGCTAGGCTTGAGGATCCCATTCCTTTGAGTAGCAGGGTCCACTTTGCTACCATTTATTTATACGCATTCGTCAAAACGCACAAGCGCTGTTTGTTTCATGAATTAGAATTGAGAGTGAACAATCCAAGCTCAAGAAACATTCCTCAGAACTAATGGTTGTTTAGTTTAAACATAGTTTTAATCAGCTAACTGATGAATAAGGGTTGGACCACACATTCTACAACTTAGATTCGGTCCTTCCCCAGGTTGTTTATGAGGGGTCAAATGCAATGTATTAGTATTCAAATTATTCTTCATCTTTCCTAGATTTTACTAGTTCTAGGCAGATCTCTGAAATGTCTTGCCCAGGGATGTTCCAAAGAAAAAGTCCCAACACAATAAATGTCAAAGAGTTTTAAATAAGGATATAAAAGGTTAACACCAACCTTTTTCTGTTTGCCCTGTTTTCCTTTCACTGGAGTATCCGTCACCACTGTATCGACAACTGTGGCCTTGAACCCTGTATCAGCTATCTCTGGTTCCCGTTCTCTCTTTACATCAGGAACTTCATCATTATAATCGTCATTGTCATCATCAGCAAAGGCAAAATTGTCCTCTAAGGGATTTGATTTTTCTGTTGGGGAATCCTGTAATATAATGGATATTAAGCTAAGTGGCTTTTTTTCTTTTTCTCTATAATCTTATTTCCTGGATAGTGTTTTACTAAGCATTTTATGCTAAGAATTAGCTTAAGTTCAAAACAAACTCCTCCCTTATTTCAAAAAGAAAAGCAATATTGGAAATAACATATCATTAGAACTGTATCTCTGATACCCTCCAATGACGTGTCAAATTGCAATATTCCGCTAGTATTGGTGATGGTATCCATGTATACCAGTTTTTTCTTGCACATATATTTTCTGTAAGTCATTTAGTAAAATGGTACCATGATGCAAGGTGTCTGTTTGATATGTTGAGTCAAATCCTTTCTCCATAATTCTTCACTTTACCATGTCTGCAGTTTCAAAAACTTTTAGAAACAAATGCAACAAAAGGATAAATACCTGTTATCATTAGCAATTTATCCTTTTGTCACCACGGTGTCTATCAAATTTCATAACAACAATACATTTTGTTCTCTCTTTATTTTGTCCTCTGCTGTTGCTTTCAGTTTCAGGACCATTCATAAAACCCCATGAGGAGGAATGGGTTAAGAGTTGAGTATAAATTTGAGGATGCTTAAAGATATATAAAGTCTGATGTTGTCTTCTCACCTTAGAGCTCAATGTTACATTACTGGTATTCCAGTTCTTAACTGTTGTGATATGTGAATAGATTGAAAAAGCATTGTGGCAAAAGGAGAAATTGCTTGCCACAAGCAATTTCTCCTTTTCCACAATGCTTTTTGAAAGTTGTCTGTTGCAAGACGCAAACATGTGGTGTTAGGTGGTAATGTGCTAACCATTAGGCAACTTAGGCTTTTTTTGAAAAAAATGAGCACAATACAGATAGGTAGAAAGTTATTCCAAAATAGCTCTTTACAATTATGTGCCAACAACTGAAAAGAATGCATTGTCAAACTTTCATTAATGTTAGTAGAATATAATAAAGAGCAACCAAACCACATCCATTTAATAAGGAAGCCATGCAGTACAAACAGATGAAACGATTATTTAACCCTTTCCCAAACAACAAATTTTAGACTGTCCCAAATTGAAAAAGATTGCAGATGACATTTCAAAATGTGATGAAATTGAAAACAATTTTCTGATAGGGTAGAAAACCTTGTAGGAAAAGAGGAATTTTGGTATAGTTAGAAATTCCTTAACCCTTTAACAAAAAACAAATTTTCCACTGTCCCAAAGTGAAAGAGTTTGCAGACGACAATTCAAAATGTGATGAAATTGAAAACCAATTTTCTGATAGGGTAGAAAACATTGTAGGAAAAGAGGAATTTTGGTATAGTTAGAAATTCCTTAACCCTTTAACAAACAACAAATTTTCGACTGTTCCAAAGTGAAAGAGTTTGCAGACGACAATTCAAAATGTGATAAAATTGAAAAATATTCTTCAGATAGAGCATAAAACGTTGTGGAAAAGGAGAAACTGCTTTTAGTGAGCAATTTCTCCTTTTCCCACACTGTTTTCCAGAGTCCTGTGCAACAAAGTGGTTAAATGTCGTCATTGTATGGTTAACCCTAAAACCCTTACATCATATTGAATCATTAATTTTCTAGACACCTGGGTACCGTTTTACTAAAGGATTTACGGAAAATATTTGCGCAAGTCAAAACTGATAAACATGGATAATATCTTAAACAAAATCACAATATTGCAATGTGACATGTCATTGGAAGCGTCTCGGAGAGACGATTCCAATGATGTGTTGCTTTGCAATATTGCTTCACCCAATATTGAAATAAGAGTAATTGTTGTTTTAGACTTACGCAAATCTTAAGCGTAAACTGTTTATTAAAACAGTACCCTGAAGTAGAAACCAGAATAAAACAATGTGACAAGAGGCACCTTGTGTTTCTAAGAAGTACTTTATCAATTTTTTGTGACTGTCTTCTACTGTTGTTTTTTTTCTTTTTTCAATTAAGACTTATAGTGCTGGAACCGACTTCATGCTTATGCAAACAGGTTAGATACAGGCCATCCGCCAAGTAAATTAACAGCAGACCTGTGATCTAACCTGTTTGCTTTCCTGAGAATCTTTACTCATCAAAACTAAGCAGATATTTAAGGTTTTTAAAAAGCAGACGACACAAAAGTCTATTTTCAGAAAATTATCCAGCATTTCATATAATTATGTAATGATTAAGATCGAAATATCCCCAAAGAAAACAATTTAACCAAGCAATTTTTTATTTTTGATGGTATTCTGAAGACATCATAAATGTTTCATATGGAAAAAGGTCAAGTTGATCTTTCATTAAAAATATATTTCGATACTAAATATACATCTAGAAACGACAAAGTAAAGGATTCAAGAACTGTACTCATGAACTTCAAGAACACAGTTCTTGAAACGCTTGCAGGGGAAGCAATTTCTTCTTTTGTCAGAATGGTTTGTTTGTTTGGATTGTTACGGCTTTAAATCTCTTCAACAATATTTCAGTTATGTCACTATGACCAAATCTAAAGAGGAAGTTTAATTATTGATAAGAGCTGGGCAAACTGGATAGAATCATCAGTATTCCCTTAACCCATTACCAAACAATAACGAAATTTGACCAGATTGTTGCAGACGACTCAGGAAAACATTGTGGGAAAAGGAGAAATTGCTCTTAACGAGCAATTTCTTCCTTTTCCCACAATGTTTTCTGCCTTATCAGAAGATAACTTTCCAATTTCATCATATTTTGAAATGTCGCCTGCAAACTCTTCCAACTTGGGACAGTCGAAATGTTTGCGTTTGGTAAAAGGTTAATTAATAATGATTGGAAAAGGAGGCAGTATGCCAAGGAAATGTTACATTTGGCAAAGAGGGCAAAATGCAAATGTTATAAATGGTTAAAACAGACAAAATGCAATGCAAATGTTATAAATGGTTAAAACAGACAAAATGCAATGCAAATGTTATAAATGGGTAAAGCAGGCAAAAATTCTATGGAAATGTTACAATGGGTATAGCATGCATTATGCCATGTTAATCTTACAAATGATATAGCAGGTAGCAGGCCATGCAACACTAACAATTACAAGGTAAATCTAAACAGCCAATATGTTTATTTTCATTGTTTTTTTTATCCCAAACCTTCAGTATTATTAAAGTTTCTTTCTCAGCAGATCTATAAGAATAGAGAAATAAGTGTGACGAAAGGAAAAATTCAAAACGAGCAATTTCTCCTTTGGTCAGAATAATTTCAACTAAACCACAAAGATAGTGTTCTACTCTAACCACAGGCCAATCTATGTCATTGAAGATCAATCAATTTACCCATTTTTAAAGTCACAGGAATCAACGGATTTATATAATAAAGCCCATATAGTAAAGATAGTATTGTATTTCAGTTTTATTCCTCTTGATTGCTTTTTCTTTCAAATTAAACATTTGCAAACTCTGGTGTGATAAAAGGGATTAGTTATCAAAGCCTTCAGAGAGTTTTCACAAGACACAACTTTTATAATTCATTCCTCATAAACACACTTTGACCTTTGCTTTGATGCACCTCTACCATGATTGCTGATGACAAGACTTTAGTCATCTTTCCTATAGAAGCACTGGATTCCACACTAAAAATGAAAGAAGCCATCTGATATTGCGTTCAATTTGGATCTATTCAAAAGTCCCTAGTAAGTAAGATGATGAATTAAACTTGACCAAAGGGGGAAATAGCTTCTGGAAAACATTTTCATCTTTCATCAAAATGCTTTTTACTTCAGCCTTAAGTGCATAACGAAAATAAAAAGCTAGATTAATTTGTCTGCAACTTGTTAAAAGTTTGGAGCAACTACTAAACCCATTACCAAACATTAACGACATTTAACCAGTTTATAGCAGACAACTCTGGAAAACAGTGTGGGAAAAGGAAAACAGTGTGGGAAAAGGAGAACGAGCAGTTTCTCCTTTTCCCACAACGTTTTCTACCCTATCAGAAGATTATTTTTCAACTTCATCACATTTTGAAATGTCGACTGCAAACTCTTTAAATTCTGGACAGTCGAAAATTTGGTGTTTGGCAAAGGGTTAACATTAAATAGCAACCAATTAGCTCAATCATATAAGTTATCAGTTATACTGTGAGAAATAGAAGTTTATCTTGAGGTATCTCGAGTTACTTTTGTTTCCTGGCAGTTCATTTCTCTTTCTGAAACATTTCCAGTAATCACATTTCATCCTCCTCTCGTAGACTGCCAAACCAAATATAAAGCCTCTTTTTGTGAAGCACTATATAATAATCGTCATTAGTCCTTCTGATACATCTTAACCCATTACCAAACAATAACATCATTTAACCACTTTGTTGCGGACGATTCTGGAAAGCATTATGGGAAAAGGAGAAATTGCTCGTAATAAGCAATTTTTTCCTTTTCCCACAATGTTTTCTGCCCTTTCAGAAGATTTTTTGCAATTCCATCACATTTTGAAATGTCGACTGCAAACTCTTTCAATTTGGGACAGTCGAAAATTTGCCGTTTGGTAAAGGGTTAAGACGTCTTATTTATCAGTCCTCTTGTACTGAAGTATCATGACGTGTATTCATCGAAGTTTGGAGACCAAGCTCTATTTTGAAGGCTAAACATAGAAGTGCTATATACAGTTCTTCCCCACCACCATTGTTAGTAAGATATTTTACCACTTCATTTATACAGCAGACTTCAGACAAATATGTAATAGATGTATTAAAACTCAGAACATCACAGGTTATAAGGACAAGACCTGTGTTAATGAGACATTATGCAAAATGGCCTAACACCACTTTTTTATGGTGTTTAATGCCTAATCAACAACTTTTCAATTATGTTACGGCTTTCCTGGATCCACCAGTACTAGGCTAGGGCTCTGAAGTGACTAATGCTAAAGGTCACTCCCACGAAATCAGAGGTGTCGGTGGGGATCCAACCTGGGGCCTCACATCACTGTTAGTCTGATCCATTGCCATGGCAAGCTATAAGCAGGATTAGTCAAAACCTGCATATCTAAGCTCTTTGATCTTGTATGCAACTCTGTGAAGTCAAGATTATAAATCAACTGTTAAGGTTTATTTATCTGTTGATTCATACCTATTTAATTACATCTTGTCAACATTACTTCAATTATGCTGCAATGCTCCTGTGTTAATGATTGAGGAAGACTCCACACTCGACTATCCATAAGGACTGGTCAAGCTTGGTAGAACCATCGACAACTTAAGTCAGTCTGTACTCTGACTACTGCTTCTTTTATATATTGAGAGAAACAGCTATGCAATATCATCAAATGCAGCTACAGCCTTTGCTCCTATACTATCTTCATTCATCTCCTGGATGCAACTGACTGAACGCTTTCTTCACATCTCAAGAGCATTATATAAGGTAAACATGGATCTTAACACTCACAGTGATGGAAATGACTTCATGCTTATGCAAACAGGTTAGATCGAGGCAAGCCGCCAAGTAAAATTGGCGGCTGACCTGTGATCTATCCTGTATGCTACTCAGAGTATCTTTCCTCATAAAAATTAAGCAGATATTTAAGGTTTTGGAAAGCAGACAACACAAAAACCAATTTTTTACAAAATTACCTAGCATTCTAAGGATTAAAAATCACAACCTGAAATGTTAATAGTTAACCTGTTGTGCTAATCTTGAAAGTCTGCTGTAAGTAGTGGCAAATTTCCAAGTTCTGTTAGAAGAAGTCCAGTATATTTTATACATAGCATGTCTGTCTAATATACATTACCTGGATTGGTGAACAACAAACAAGCAAAGGAAACTAACATAGATCTCATAGACCAACCTTGCAAACCGTGTAGGATGTTTTTTTAACGATAAACAAAGTGATTCAAGTCCCAATTTGAGACAACTTGAGTGAAAGCTTGCAAGCATGTGCTCCCATGAGTCAGTCCTCTTCCAAGCTGGTATTAGCTGCAAGCATTTCAAAATGATGCATACAGAGCAAAGCTGCACCCTGACCTGCATACATAAGGTACAAACCTTCTTTAAAGGTGCAGGCATGGGGTCCGAAGACGTAGATGGCCTTCTGAGAGATGTTACATCAGTGTTGACCTTTCTCTCAGCTTCATGACCTTTGTCAAAATTATCCAGGCTTTCTAAACAAGATTTTGCTTCATGGTTGTCTGGTTGCCTGCTCTTCTTATTTTCAGGTTGATTTTCAAGTAACAAGTCAAAACTACCCAGGCGAGATTTTGATTCTTGGTTTTCTGGTTGCCTGCTCTTCTTATTTTCAGGTTGATTTACCAGTAAAATGTCAAGACTATCCAGGCAAGATTTTGATACTTCCAGAGGAGATTTTATCTCCATCCTGTTTTGGTTCTCATTGCTTAATGTATAAGTTGACTTTTTAGGTTCAAGCTTCCCATCACTTTTGTTGGCCTCTCTTTGTTCAGGAGGAAGTGCTATAACAGCATGCATAGCAAGAGACTGAAGATCGTCATTACTGGGTACCATCCCATCTGGCTGCGAGTCCAGTAACATATCCAAACTATCCATGGATTCATTACGAGGTCTTTGCTCAGTCTTCTTTGAAACCAGACAATGGTCACCATTAGTTTGCCTCTTCACAGATTGAACCTCAATTTCATCATTAACAGATTGTTCACTGCTACCTTTATAGTTTACTTTAGAACCTTTGTGGACCATTTCTAGTGGTATTGAAAGGGACATCAAGTCAACGCTCATTGAAGGCATGTTCATGGATTGCAGGTCTGCGCTTTCTGGTACCATTCCATCTGGCTGGGAATCCAGTAACATATCCAAACTATCCATAGATTTATTTGGAGGTTTTCTTTGAGGATTCTTTGATTCCAGACCATGGTCACCACTAGTTTGCCTCTTCACAGATTGAACCTCAATTTCATCATTAACAGATAGTTTACTGCTACCTTTATATTTTTCTTTATCACCTTTGTGGACCATTTCCGATGGTATTGGAAGGGACATCAAGTCAATGCTCATTGAAGGCATAATCATGGATTGCAAATCTGCACTTTCTGGTACCATCCCATCTGGTTGGGAATCCAGTACCATATCCAAACTATCCATGGATTCATTTCGAGGTCTTTGCTCAGGCTTCTTTGAATCCAGACAATTGTCACCATGAGTTTGCCTCTTCACAGACTCAAGCTTGGTGTCATCTTTAACAGATTGTTCACTGCTACCTTTATAGTTTACTTTAGAACCTTTGTTGACCATTTCTGGTGGTATTGGAAGGGACATCAAGTCAACGCTCATTGAAGGCATGTTCATGGATTGCAGGTCTGCGCTTTCTGGTACCATTCCATCTGGCTGGGAATCCAGTAACATATCCAAACTATCCATAGATTTATTTGGAGGTTTTCTTTGAGAATCCTTTGATTCCAGACCATGGTCACCACTAGTTTGCCTCTTCACAGATTGAACCTCATTTTCATCATTAACAGATTGTTTACTGCTACCTTTATATTTTTCTTTATCACCTTTGTTGACCATTTCCGATGGTATTGGAAGGGACATCAAGTCAATGCTCATTGAAGGCATAATCATGGATTGCAAATCTGCACTTTCTGGTACCATCCCATCTGGTTGGGAATCTAGTACAATATCCAAACTATCCATGGATTCATTTCGAGGTCTTTGCTCAGGCTTCTTTGAAACCAGACAATGGTCACCATTAGTTTGCCTCTTCACAGGCTCAAGCTTGGTGTCATCTTTAACAGATTGTTTACTGCTACCTTTATATTTTTCTTTATCACCTTTGTTGACCATTTCCGATGGTATTGGAAGGGACATCAAGTCAACGCTCATTGAAGGCATAATTATGGATTGCAGGTCTGCGCTTTCTGGTACCATTCCATCTGGCTGGGAATCCAGTAACATATCCAAACTATCCATAGATTTATTTGGAGGTTTTCTTTGAGAATCCTTTGATTCCAGACCATGGTCACCACTAGTTTGCCTCTTCACAGATTGAACCTCAATTTCATCATTAACAGATTGTTTACTGCTACCTTTATATTTTTCTTTATCGCCTTTGTTGACCATTTTCGATGGTATTGGAAGGGACATCAAGTCAATGCTCATTGAAGGCATAATCATGGATTGCAAATCTGCACTTTCTGGTACCATCCCATCTGGTTGGGAATCCAGTACCATATCCAAACTATCCATGGATTCATTTCGAGGTCTTTGCTCAGGCTTCTTTGAATCCAGACAATTGTCACCATGAGTTTGCCTATTTACAGACTCAAGCTTGGTGTCATCTTTAACAGATTGTTTACTGCTACCTTTATAATTTTCTTTATCACCTTTGTTGACCATTTCCGATGGTATTGGAAGGGACATCAAGTCAACGCTCATTGAAGGCATAATTATGGATTGCAGGTCTGCGCTTTCTGGTACCATTCCATCTGGCTGGGAATCCAGTAACATATCCAAACTATCCATAGATTTATTTGGAGGTTTTCTTTGAGAATCCTTTGATTCCAGACCATGGTCACCACTAGTTTGCCTCTTCACAGATTGAACCTCAATTTCATCATTAACAGATTGTTTACTGCTACCTTTATATTTTTCTTTATCGCCTTTGTTGACCATTTTCGATGGTATTGGAAGGGACATCAAGTCAATGCTCATTGAAGGCATAATCATGGATTGCAAATCTGCACTTTCTGGTACCATCCCATCTGGTTGGGAATCCAGTACCATATCCAAACTATCCATGGATTCATTTCGAGGTCTTTGCTCAGGCTTCTTTGAATCCAGACAATTGTCACCATGAGTTTGCCTATTTACAGACTCAAGCTTGGTGTCATCTTTAACAGATTGTTTACTGCTACCTTTATATTTTTCTTTATCACCTTTGTTGACCATTTCCGATGGTATTGGAAGGGACATCAAGTCAACGCTCATTGAAGGCATAATCATGGATTTCAGATCTGCACTTTCTGGTACCATTCCATCTGGCTGGGAATCCAGTAACATATCTAAACTATCCATGGAGACATTTCGAGGTTTCTTCTGAAGGCTTCCAAAAACTTCATCAACCTGGTCTTCACATCTTTGTCCAGTCCCCTTCACTGTCGCAAAATCAGCTTCATCTTTAACTTGAATAGACTGTCCACCGCTACCTTCAGAGTTTTTAGAACCCATGTCTGACTCTTCAGTTTGTAATGGAAGGGAGATTAAATCTGCACCCATTGAAGGTTTGATCAGAGACTTTAAGTCATCATTCTCTGGTACCATCCCTTCAGGTTGTTCATTTAACAGCATGTCCAGGCTGTCGAAGCGAGACAGAGCTTTGTTATGATATGAGGCCATGGTCACTGTTTTTTTTTCCTCTTATATAATGTCCAGATAGTATATGAAAAGTTCTTGTTAATCTTGCTCTTTCTGCTGTATTTATTATAACACGCCTTTGTCTGTATCTGTTGAACAGAATTATGAACAGAAATGTTATTGTTAACCCTTTCCCAAACAATGACGACATTTGACAACTTTTTTGCAGATGACTTAAGAAAACATTGTGGGAAAAGGAGAAATTGCTCGTCTAGAGCAATTTTTCCTTTTCCCATAAGGTTTTCTGCTCTATCTGAAGAATATTTTTCAATTTCATCACATTTTGAAATGTCGTCTGCAAACTCTTTCAATTTGGGACAGTCGAAAATTTGTTGTTTGGGAAAGGGTTAAAAAAGGCCACTAGTCCATAAACGTACAAATTTAGATTGCATGTATTTAAACCCTTTGAATGCTGGGTACTTTCATTAAAAATAGCTTTTGTGTCGTATGATTTCCAAAACCTTGAATATCTACTTAATTTTGTTCAGGATAGATACCAAGAGTAGAAAACAGGTTAGATCACAGACCTGCCACCAATTTCCTTGGCAGCTGGCCTGAATCTAACCTGTTTGCATAAGCATGAGGTTGGTTCAAGCACTATAAGGGTTAAACTACCAGTTGGTTTCATTTAGCAAATAAATTAAATGCTCTACAAAATGACAAAGACCCTGCTTCTTCAATGCTGGGCAAACATCAAATTGAAGACCTGGTTGGTTTACTTCAATGCCATCTGTTAATTTGCATCGACTTTCATTATTGTATGTAAAACGAAGAAAGCAAGTTTGCTCAAAATGACTTCATTATTTTACCAAAAACGCAGGCGGCTGGTACACAAACCTGCCCAAGAAGACTCAAGAAATCACTGCAACAACAGGAGAAATTACTCCAACCCAATACATGTAAATGAATTAGCAAGCAAATGTTTTTTTTTTTTTGTTTTTTTTTATATGGGTTTTACAGCACATCAACAGTATTTCAGTTATGTAGCGATGCCTGACTCTTAATGATGGAGGAAGACCCCATACTCAACTGCCCACAAGGGCTGGTCAAGGCGGGTAGAACCATCAGCATTCCGTAAGTTAGTCGGGAGACTGCCTCTCATGAAAATCCATATCCCTCATCAGGATTTGAACCCACGCGGAGAGGGGCCATGTAAATGTTTTCTTTAATACTTAATGGTTTCAATCTGCTGTTGCTCTTAGTTTGGATATGTTCCAAAGTCCCATATATGTGGTATAAGTAGACTCATTTAGATGATAAACCTCATGAAATTGAGTCTTGAGGGTTTTAATCAAACACACAAAGTAACAACAAAACAACAATTGTCATTCACAACAAAAATGTTCTTCCAAATAAATCAGAAGAAAATATTGAGTGATTACAAGAGGTTGCTTACAAGCAATTACTTCTGATATCCCAATAAGTTCTCTTTTCCAAAATGATAGTTTGCAGATATTAATACAGTACCACTTAATGCCACATTTTGCATCTTGCAGCAGACGACTTTCAGAAAGCATTGGGGCAAAAGGAGGAATTACTTGTGCCAAGCAATTCCTCCTTTTGCCACAATGCTTCTTTAATCTATTCACATATCACAATAGCCAATTTGTAAAGTTCTTTTTTCCATGTTTACAAAGCTTTTTAAAAATTGTCTGCTTCAATTAAAAAAAAAAAATGTCATCTGCAGGTGGAAAATAGTTAATAGAAATTGTGAGTAATTTGGAAATGATTCTCTGAAAGAATAGAAAATACTTAAAGAAAGCTAGAAAACACTTGTCTGTAGGGGGCCTGCAATATTAACAATTTAAAAATGGTCAACAGCAAACTAAAGAAAACTGAAAATCTTGATATAGAAAAGGTTGGTAGTAGTTATGTCTTAGTTAATTCAAAAATTGAGTCATGAATCTTAAATGATTTCTGCATTGACTCTATTAATCTTTAAGAAAAAGATCTTCTCATTCATTTCAACATTTCTGTTTGTTTAATTATAATGGATGCATTTATTCAATTCATTTCTTTTTTTCTTAATTTATCCAAGAGAAGTAACTCGGGAACTAGAAATACATTTCTGAATTGCAAGAGTTGCATCCCTTTGGATAAAATAACTAAAACCTTTATTGGACAAAGTTGTAAACACTAACTTCTTTAAATGAAGTAATGTTATAGAAGCTGCCTGATGCACTCTCCTATCAACTTTTGACTTTGATAGAATTCTTTAGAGGTTTGCAGCAGACAGATATGGCCATTCGGAAAGTTAGTTTTAATGTTACACATAAGAAATTTTCTAAAAAGGCTTTAAAGATATCAAACAGTAAAATCATAGTAATAAATATCAAGGGTTTAATGCAAGACTATAGTAAGTGCTTTACAAATGTGAAAAAACTGTTATAGTCTTGCAATGAACCCTCAAATATTCTATCTCTTTTGACACCTGTCCATGTGTCTGCCCCCCAAAAAATGCGACCTTGTTTCAAGAAAGTAATGAGAAAATCTATCCTTTGTCAATACCATCAAAACCAAAATAGAAGCAATAGAAGTAAAAGTAACCCAATGCACCAAAGTCATATGACCAGCCACCATTAATGCACACAATTAATCCTCACAGTCAAAAGAAAATGGCATTACTTCAGCCATTTTGGATTTAGTGCGAAGAAATGCAAAATAAGTGAAAGAAGCATAAAATGCATGCATGCATGATCAGAACACATCTCATACATTAAAGAGCATTACGTCGTAACGTTTGAGGTAAACAATTACAATGTATCAGATAGATGTATCACCAATTCACTTTTCTGAGTTTGTGGTTTGATTATGAATTTGTATTTACAAAATGAATATAAATAATTCTGTTTTTAAATTTATAGTCATTGCCTCCCCTTAATAATAAATTACACACTGATATTAAAAATACATGAATGAAGGGTGACAAATAAAAATTTCAGTCCATTACAAAGTCTTATGACATAAAACTTGATTTAATAATGGCATTTAATCTGGTCAATCTTTGATGTTGTTAATCTGGCTATTCTGAATGTTCTCAATTAAATATATGAAGTGAATTTATGCAATGAAATAGGGAACCCAACTCACCTTTTTCAGGGACTCTAAGGCACTGGGTAAACTAAAACACTAGTGAAGGGATCAGGGAAGGGATATATATAACCTGGTGTCAAAGCATTTTGAATTACATTCTGAACAAACAGAGTTTGATTTATTGATTTGTTTGATTTCCACCATTGCTGTTAGAGGGGTTCTGTCAGTATGCTTTATCAAAGAAATTTAAGCTGTAGTGTATGTAACATATATACTGGTACATATATGGGTATTGGGAATATAATATTTACTACTAATACAACACAAGGAATATACTTTAATACCAAGTGCAAAGGAAAACAATTTTCATACAAAAAGCAAGGAGAAATCAGTCACAGGGAAGATACAATTTAAACAAAAAGGAAAGGAAAACCTTTTGCTACCAAATTAAGGCTTGAAGCACAGGGGAAAACGATCTCTACTCCCTAAGTACGGGTCACTTTTCAAAGGCCTACCTTAAGAACTGTTACTTTTTTGGCAGGAGGAAGTTTATCGGTCAAGGATTGTTTTTTGTCATCTTCAGCAATCTGTGGTGTTGGTGCATCAACATCATTTGGTGTAGTAAAGTTAACATCAACTACATTAGTTTCCTGTTGTATCCAATTCTTGTCGGTCTCCGATTGGTTATTGTCGCCCTTTGTAATCATTCCTGCTGATGTGTTGCCTGCTACCATGGGCAAGGATGGCAACATCAAGTCATCATCATTCGCTGCTACAGTTCCTTCAGGTTGCTCCAGAAGCAGGGCATCAAGACCGTCTGCTGAACCCATAAATGGCTTTTTAGACAAACCAGCTGTGACGTCAGCCTGATCAACTTCACCTGTTGGGCCATCATCAATTAGATCAAATATGTTGTTGCTCATACAATCTTTATTGCTCTCTTTGCTCTCATTGGCAGTCAGCAATTCACCTGTTTGGTCAAATATATCATCTGTCTGACCTGTCTTATCCAGTTTATTGGTTATAGAAGCGTCTTCATCATTGAGATCAAACAAATTTGACTCTGCTGACTGGTTTGTATTAGGAGGAGCAGACTGCCCTTCATCAACATCGAATAAGTCATCATACGAAGGAACCTTAGAATTGTCTTCTTGGAATGTTTCATGTTCTTTCAGTTCAGGGAAGAGTTCTTCATCCGAAGCAATCTCTGGTGTCTGAGCATCAACATCATTTTGTGCAGTAAAGGTACTATCAACTACATTAGTTTCCTGTTGTTTCCCAATCTTGTCGGTCTCAGCTTGGCTTTTGTCATCTTTTGTCATTGTTGATGTTGATGTGTTGTCTGCCACCAAGGGCAAGGATGGCAACATCAAGTCATCATCATTCGCTGCTACGGTTCCTTCAGGTTGCTCCAGAAGCAGGGCATCAAGACTGTCTGCTGAACCCATAAATGGCTTTTTAGACAAACCAGTTGTGACGTCAGCCTGATCAACTTCTGATTCTGCTGACTGGTTTGCATCATTAGCAGGAGCAAACTTCCCTTCATCAAGATCAAAAAGGTCATCATATGTATCAGGTTGTTCCTTATCATTGCTGTTGGACAGAGTGAAGATATCATTGTCCAAATTGCCCTCTTCTTGCTTTTTATCTTTGATGTCTGTGACAGAAAATATGTCTTCTTCTGTGTTTGAGTCTGGTTGTATTCTATCCTTTTCTGATGTAGAGAACAACTCGTCAACATCAGCAACATCACCAGCAGTGCTAGACTCTTTTCTATCATCTGTTGTGACATCAAAGAGATCTTCTGAAGGCTTTGACACACCAGATGTTTCTTCTCCTTCCTAGAAATGAAAATTACAATTAAAAATAAACTCCCTAGTTTTGCACAAATTTAAGAAAGGAAATTCAAGTGATATAACTTCAATGTACAGTGATGTCTCGTTAATCCGAACACACCGTTCCCAACAAAATGTCCGGATGACCGAATCATCCGGACTAATGAAGTAGAGCATGTTCTTATACACATTAAGACATAAATAGTCTGTATGCACATGTATACTTATAACCGTTTAGCAAACGCCAAATTGTCGACCGTCCCAAATTGAAAGAGTTTGCAGACGACTTTTCAAAACGTGATGAAAATTCAAAAATAACCTTCTGATATGGCAGAAAACATTGTGGGAAAAGGAGAAATTGCTCTTCACGAGCAATTTCTCCTTTACCCACAATGTTTTCAAAAGTCGTCTGCAACAAACTGGTCAAATAAGTCTGTTCCCTTACAATTTTGTTTGGATTTCGAGACATCCGGATAATCGGGGTCAGGATAAACGAGGCTTCACTGTATATCTCATTAATGAAGAATAATGCAGGATTCATAACAATGGATTAGAGCAATACTAAGTAAGTCTGTCACAAATGTATTACACTTATCCATCAAAAGGTATTTTCAAGTCTTTATTATTCATGATATTTTGTGTAGTTCCTCTCTCAATTTCTTTTTTTTTTAATATGGGTTTTACAGCACATCAACATTATTTTAGTTATGTAGCGATGCCCGACTCTTAATGATGGAGGAAGACCCCATTCTCAACTGCCAATAAGGGCTGGTCAAGGCGGGTAGAACCATCGGCATTCCGTAAGTCAGTCGGGAGACTGCCTCTCATGAAAATCCATATCCCTCATCAGGATTTGAACCCACGTGGAGAGGGGCCATGTGATTTCAAGTTCTGTACTCTTACCACTAGGCCACGGATGCCCCTCTCTCTCAATTTCTGATGGTATTTCCTCAATAGCTCTGAACAGAAAGTGCTGGTATGAGAAAAGAAATCAAACAACTTTTAAAAGATAAAATTCATAACTTAGATGTAGTTATTTGGAGCACAATGAGAGCAGGCTATGTGGTCTCCAATAACATCTGCCCTTCTTATCATGTTCTCAAATTCATTTTTATCTGGGGTTGCCTTATGTTATTTTCAAATGCAGTTTTTGCTGATAATTCAGAATTAAATCTGTCAAGGATTTGCTGCAAAGAATGGAAAAACACATACCCAAATAATAATTTTTGTAACAAGCCCAAATCGATAGCAACAATGGATCTTATCTTTATTTTGAAAAAAAAAATTAGGACTATCAGCATTTTGTAAGTCAGCCTGGAGAGTACCTCTTAAAAAAGTCCCAAACTAGTGGTACCTTGATTTGAACCCAAGCATAGACCTGGACATATGATTTCACATTCTTTATTTACTCTTAATAACTTGGCCATGAAGACCACCTCAGCTTTAAAGGCACTATCTCACAGAATGTGTTGTGTGAATAATAAATCTCAAAAAGATGATTTAAACAGTCTTCATCCCGAAATCAATGACCATTTTTAATATGTATACATTTCAAAGAGGCTGAAAACCTTGGTTTTCATTGAATAATTTTGAAACAGGCATTAAGGCCTTCAGTGCTTTGGTCAGTGAATGTTTTAGAGATGCAACATCTTTCCTGGATTCACCAGTACTAGGCTAGGGCTCACTGAAGAGACTTGCCAAAGGTCACTCCTACAAATCCAGAGGTGTTATTGGGGCTCAAACCCAAGACCCCTGGGTCTGCCAACTTAACCACTGGGCCATGCATGACCCATATATCTAAAAGACTCTTACCTGATATTTGTCCTTAGGTTTCTTTTCTGGCCGGACAACGGGAGTCGAAAGAGGGTCCAGCGAAAGAAGGTCATCTGACGAGAGTACAGTACCAAGTGGCTGGGAATCCAACAGAAAATCCAAACTGTCATCCGAATTACCCGCCGCCGTCGACCCTTTAGCTCCACTCTCTACTAGGGGAGGTACATTCACACCATTATCAATCTTCACTTTTGGGGACGCAAACGGATCAAAATCATCTGCACCAAAGATAGTTGTTTTTTTCCGAATTGATTTTTGTTTTTTCTTCAATTTAGTAGGCTTTGTTGAGAAGATATCCTCATTTACAGCAGGTTTCAGAACATCATCCAGTGTATCATTGGTCACATGACCGGCATTCACCTCAAACAATGCATCAAGCTCCTTGTTTGCCTCCATGGCATCACCATGTTTTGTATCCGCAAAGATATCAACATCGTCATCGAAATTTAGAAGATCGGACATTGTTTGAGTCTTTTACAGTGTTTCCCAAGAAAATCGAACAATCCTTTGTCATGTAATGTCCTCTTGGTAGTCTTAAAGTCCTTAAAGGATCTTTTTGCAGTAAGGGTAATAAATGCTTTATTGCACTGTGATGTAAAAAATTGGGTGTGATAAACAACAACAAATTCTTAACTAACTTCAAACTTAAAGCATCCAGCTGATTTCCACCTCATCTTTTGCAGGGGAAAAGTATGCCAAATTAACATTTTGTCTTTAAGTTGGACCAGTCATGTAAATCTTGTAAGAATTAATTAATTTAACCAGTGAAAGTATATCCGCCTTTTGCCTGGACCACTTAAGATGCTGCGATATATATGAAATCAACGACACCATTGTGATTAAAATATGATAATCAATTAAGCAGTCCATGTTATACAACAATAGATATTACAATGCTATACAACAATAGACATAACAACAACAAGAAGTATGAAATGACCAGTAATGAATGAATGAATGGTGTTTTAAGCAACAACATACAAAAGGTATTTTTGTCATTGTTTACGACGTACCAACAGGTTTTCAGTTATAAAACGGTTTTCCAGGATCAACCAGTACTAGGCTAGAGCTCTGAAATGACTTGCCAAAGGTCACTGCCGCGAAACCAAAGGTGTCTGTTGGGCGCAAACCTGCCTCAACCACTGGGCCACGCAGGAACCCTGTCTTTTTTCACTCTGGTTTAATCAACCCAAAATCTTTGTTTTCTTGCTATTTAGTTTATTTAGTCCAATTGTTTTCAAATTGGACCAGTCACAGTTATAGAGAAAAGGGTGTTAGTAAAACTGTTTACAAAAGCGACGACTACAAAGATGTATATGGTTAGAACAGTAATACATTGATCACCCCTTTGAAGAATTCAAGAACTTTGTTAGTGAATTTTATGAGCAGTCATGAACCAAACATGGCTGTGCATGAACACAAACTTGTTCTTGAACATGACATAAACAAGTCCATTAATCAGGGCTTTTTCTCGTTATATAACAGGGGCCCATAAAAGGCACCTCCCCAATTTGAAATTTCTTTCAAATCATGCAGTTTTCCCCAAAAATCAAAGTTTACATCTGGTTTTGGGTTTCCCAATTCAGCAATATCGTCCCTGTTAATACATCCATAAACATATTCTTGAAATTCATGAATATGTTCAAAGTCTGTGTTCACAAATGCCCTTTTATTTCATATCTGTTCATACAGTTCATGAACACAGTTCTTGAATCCTTTGAAGGGGTTATCTAGTCCTTCGGTTACTTTAGAATTGGACCAGTCAAAGTTATAAAGAGAGGGGTGTTAGTTAAACTGTTTACAAAAGCTATTCAACTATGAAAATGTTATATGATTAGAAATGTTAGTTTGTCTGGTTACAATGTGCCTATTGAACAGTACCATGCAGGGGTTATTTCCGTAACAATCTGTAAATAGAGCAGTTAAGAACAAACATTAGAATATAGCAAGCAAAGAATTCAACCAATGAAAATCTAGTTCAAAAACGTGCATATACATAGATCAACCAATGAAAATCTAGCTAAAAAGTTGCATATTCATTGATCAAACCAATGGAAATTTAGCTAATAAATGCGCAAATTCATAGATCAATCAATGAAAATGTAGCTTAAAATGTCCTTATTCATCAACCAATGAAAATCAAGCTAATTTAAGAATGGGCTTATTCATTAACCAATAAAAATCTGGCATTTCCGTGAAAAACACATCAACCAATGAAAAGGGTTTAATGAAAAATGGAAAAAAATATGTTCTCCGTGTTCACAAGCAGTAGATGGAAGTTGGAAACTTTACTTTAAAATAAATATAGTATTCTAACAATAAATTATTCGATTACATTGAAATGAAAGTTATTCTATTCAAACTTAAAATGTGTACATATTTAGCTTGATAAAAGAAATGTTATCAAATCATCTTTTGAAAAAGTTAGAGCAAAAAACATGTGAGTTATTAGGTATATCAATACATACTGTATATTATGTCACATACATGCTTCAAGAACTGGCTTTGTTTGATCTAATTATGGTCACTCAAAAGAGATTGAATCTTTGTATACATACTCATGCCTTTTAACTCATACCGGTTATAACGGCTGTTTCAAACACTTAAAATAATATTACTGTTTGATGAACAAAACAGATTGAATTTTGCCATGTTGGTTTTATAGATTAAATGGCCAGCAATGATTTTTTTCCTTATATGTTTCATTCCAAATCAAATTAACAGACTAATTTGTCCTAATTCCCCAATAAAGCTTATGTATGAATTCATTTATTCCTGAAAAATTTCCAAATCTAGAGAGAAACACCGAGATTTCTCCGATTCCAGACCTATTCCCAAAATTTAAAAAATAAGCACTGAAAAAGAACTTTTTGAATCATTGGTTCAAGACATGGATACAAGGAACAAACTACCAGGGTACCGTTTTACTAAACAGTTTACGCTTAAGATTTGCGTATGTCTAAAACAACAATTCCTCTTATTTCAATATTGGGCGAAGCAATATTGCAAAGTAACACATCATTGGAAGCGTCTCTCCGAGACGCTTCAAATAACGTGTCACATTACAATAGTGTACTTTCATTGAAGATACTATCCATGTTTATCAATTATGACTTACGCAAATATTTTCCGTAAGTTGTTTAGTAAAACGGTACCCTGGTCTTTAATGTTTCTGACCTTAAAGTGATTCAGATATAATGATATAAAAATTGTGCACATGATTGAATAACATTTTTAATATACAGAGTAATGTAATTTCAACTAAAAAGGGCATTCGGCGTTTTCTTGCATCTGAGAGAGATTGAGCATGATCTCTCCTTTTGTCATAATAGTTCTAACCCATAACCAAACAATAACAATATTTGACCAATTTGTTGCAGACAACTCTGCAAAACATTGTGGGAAAAGGGGAATTGCTCTTAATGAGCAATTTCCCCTTTCCCCACAAGGTTTTCTGCCCTATCAGAAGATTATTTTTCAATTTCATCACATTTTGAAATGTTGTCTGCGGATTCTTTCAATTTTGGGCAGTCAAATATTTGGTGTTTGGTAAAGGGTTAAATCAGGATTTCAAAGACAATGCACTCTTTCAATATTACCATGGTCATAATATGCTGCTGCTTTTAATTTGGACAAGTCACAAATTCTCATTTTTACTGAAAGAATCATACTGCTACAGAGTCAGTTTTTTCCTTAGATGTTTAGTTTAAACTTACTTATTTTTACATTGATTGAAGAATCAGTTCTTACAACTTATATTCATCACTCTCAATTCTGCTTCCTGGATCATAACCAGTGCATGTGCCAAATGTGGATTAAAGAAGGGTCACAGGGCTGAACCCGCTTCGCACAGGATTCAAACCCGTGACCGTTGTGTTGAGGCCGACACTACTCCTGGACCACATAGACAACTCACTATTTAGACACTATGTTGGTTGTATGCTGTTGCTAATAATTTGAGCAAGTCACAAAATTTCATTTTTTAACTGAAAGAATCTTAATGTTACAGTACACATATATTTTGCAAAGGCAAGTTGGCAATTCCCATGCAAAGCTCAAAACCCTCTCAGTTTCTATTTGAGGCTGTTTGATAAGAGTGAAGTTGATGGCATGATAAGGTTAACGGTTTCTAAAATATCTTTCTACAATCTACTTAAAATCTGGGGTTCCCTGATAAAATTGAGCGATCTAATCTTAGAAAGTATTTTTAGCTGTAAAAAGTTACATATCTGAATACACTTATTTTATGAGAATGTGGCTGTAAAATATTTGAAAGTAGTATGTGTGTTTATTTTTGTCTATATGGACTTTTCAAAGATTTCAACAATTGTTTTGTTACATTACGGCTTTCCTGAATTCATCAGTTCTAGGCTAGGGCCCTGAAGTGTCTTGCCAAAGGGCACTTCCGTAAAATCGGAGATTCTGATGGGGGTTCAAACTCTGGACCACTGAGGTCTTGGATCACCACCTAAACCACTGGGCCACACAGGACCCCTCACATGTATTTATTTATATACCTGTTTATTTTCTGAATATTCTTTACTTGATTTTTACTTTTTTAATCCATGGCATTTTACCTTCATTCGCCGATAGTATAATTTTACCTTACAATCAGTGTTTGATACATTGTTAGATAAAACAGTATTGCTTTTGTTTATTGATTTATATATGGATTAAACATCATTTCAGTTATGTTACGATGCCAAACTCTTTATGTTGGATGAAAAGCCTATAATCAACTGCCAGGGGTTTCATTAATATTTGTAGTAGGAGGGTTATTTGCAAAAGTTACTAAGGTGGGGTTTTGGGGGACCTCATCAATGGATTTATCATAGAACTGAGCAAAGATAGCCGGGTTTATGGTCAAAATAGGTTTTATGGTCAAAATAGGGTTTATGGTAAAATTAGCCGGGGATTTCAATAAAACCTCTGAAGTGCCCATAATGTCAAGCCGGGTAGAAACATTGCGCTCTGTAAGTCCCTCTGGCGACTACGCCTCATAAATATTCAAATCCCTCACCAGGATTTATACCCACATGAACAGGGGCGATATGATTTCAAGTTCTTTGCTCTTACCCTCTTACCACTATGGTTACAGAGGCTCCTTGTTGCTTTTGCAGTTCTTCACCAAGCCATATGGTTTGAACTTATTTATTTTATATCGATTGTGACGGAAGCTTGAAGCTTATCTTATTCACTCTCCATGACTGCTTCCTGGATACTGCGCCAGTACTTGCGCCGATTTGTGGGTTAGCCCCAACAATTCTCAATTTGCCTAACGGGGATTCTCGATACAAGAGGCCGACGCTCTACCACTGCACCACTGTCGCCCAATGCGTGACTGGGAAGTTTCATCGACTGCAAACCCAGCTTCTTAACAGCAATACCAAGTTTTATCTAGAGACTAGAGTTCAAAGTTCAGTTCAAACTTATTTTGTTTTACATTGATTGTGAAACAAGTTCAGTTCAAACTTATTCTGTTTTACTTTGATTGTGAAACAAGTTCAGTTCAAACTTATTCTGTTTTACATTGATTGTGAAACAAGTTCAGTTTAAACTTATTCTGTTTAACATTGATTGTGAAACAAGTTCAGTTCAAACTTATTCTGTTTTACATTGATTGTGAAACAAGTTCAGTTCAAACTTATTCTGTTTTACATTGATTGTGAAACAAGTTCAGTTTAAACTTATTCTATTTTACATTGATTGTGAAACGAGTTCAGTTCAAACTTTTTCTGTTTTACATTGATTGTGAAACACATTCTTACAAGGAGGACAGTGGTCCAGGGGTAGTCTGCATTGGCCTCCAAACATGGGGGTTGTGGGAACGAATCCTATGAGAAGTGGATTCTGCCTTGCGACCTTTCATAAATCCACATTTGGCGCGGGCACTGGTTATGTATCCAGAGACCAGAATGGATTACTTTAACAGAACCATATTTACAGTATCTATGTCATTTCAAAATGATTTGCTAATTTTAGAAGAAAGATTACCCAAACTTCTGGAGCATGGCCTTTTTTCCTTGAATTGGGAGAAGGCCTAGACCTGTTAACTTTGGGAAATTGTATCAATGAAATAGTTTAAATGGGAAACCAAAAAGCTGGTGTGACTTTGGATTTACAGGAAAACTGCATGGTTCTAGAGAAATTTCCCATATTGAAATGTGCCTTTAATGGACCCCTGTTATATATGGTGAAAAAGCCATGTGGACCACTAAATCAAGAAAGCCTGTGGATTGATGATCCTATTTCGAATCAATGAGATATTTGTGTTTAAGCTTTAAAAGCATCACCAAATATATTCAATCAGCGCAACTCTTTCAGAGCAAAATCCTATTTCATCAGATCATCAAGTTAAATAACCTGTCCCAAAATCAAAGAAGTATATCGTGTATGTGAGTATATCATGTACCATATGTAAGAATGGAAAAGGAATGGCAATATTTCTATTTATTTAGAAATGCCTTTTTATTTACTTAATTCAATGGTTTTCACACCAACATTAGTAACTCAGTTTGTTTAGCTGACAGAACCTTAACAAATATTGAATGTCACTCTTATCCATTTCACCATTAGGAACTTTCAAACTGACAGATTGCCAAGAATAGCTTAAGTCATACTATTTCTTCTTTTGTCATAAAACAGCATTATTTATTAATTCTATGCTTCCATAAACCAGGTCTATGGGTGAGAATAAAGAGAGGTGGCTAAGAGGTTTTAAGATTTTTAATAGTTTATAATATAGACTTTTATGTCATTTCTAACTTATAATAGTGTAATGGGTCAAAAGAAATTGCTGACTATTTCAGTTTATTATTACAGCAATATCACTTTACTTCATGCTACTTATAGATAATCAACCAGTGTGAGGTGTTGGAAAAAACCTGGTAGCCAAAATTTTGAAAGCGAGCAATTGGCTAATGATATCAATTAATACACGATGATATAATAACGGGTCTAAAAGAAAATGCAGACTACCGTATTTCCATTTATTTTACAGTAATCATCCCTTTCAGTATTCATGTTTGATTTTTGTTTGTTTGTATGATAAATTTAACGCCATATCAACAACTTTCAGTTACCTTACGGCTTTCCTGGACCCACCAGTACTAAGCTAGAGCTCTGAAGTGACTTGCAAAAGGTAATTCCCAAGAAATCAGAGGTGGCAGTCGGGCTCAAACCTGGAACCCCCGAGTCTGCTACCTTAACTACTGGGCCATGCAGGACCGTATGCATTACAAAGGTAATGTTAAGAAACAAGTGTGATGCTCCCGAAGGACAGCCCAACTTGATACATTTCTGCCTTTAGTATGTAGATTGAGGATTCAACAAATTTTCAGTTATATCAGTACAATCTCAAACTGACTTTTAAGTAAAAAATATTACTATCCAAGTTACTTAAGTTTCCATGATAAGCCATTATTACAATTGTTGGCATCTGCCCTCAGTGACCTCACCTGTTTGCTACTCTGACTCTGAATATCTTTCCTCATCAAAATTAAGAAGAGATTTAAGGTGTTGGAAAGCAGAAGACATAAAAATCTAGTTTTAGAAAAATTACCCAGCATTCTTTAAGGATATCAAGGCATTCCTGGAATTCACAAGCATGATGCTAGGGCTCTGAAGCATTTTGGTAAAGACCCCCCACCCCCACCCCACCCCACACACACCCACCACTGGGCCATGCTTGGCGGGAAAGACATGGAAAAAGGTCTTAAATATTTACAGGCCTACTATTGTTAAGGAATTTTGAAGCCTTGAAATCATTAATTGAAGCCTGAATTTAAAGATCTTCAATATGAACAAAGCAGGAAATTTTAAAATCGCAAATCCTGAAATCAGGACCAGACTTGAAAATAAGGAGGTCTGGGTTTAACAATAGTGTTCAAGGCACTCGTTCATCTATGTCTGATCTACCATTTCCTTCAACACTGACAAATAAGTAAAGTAAACACTTAAACAAGGACTTCTGGGATATTGAATGGGGGATCCTTCACTATTACCTTATATTGATTCATTTTCAAGAATGACTATTTTTGATATACAACAATAAAAAGATGAGATTTCTGAATCAAATAAAAGATGACATAAATCAAGCCAAGAATGATGGAAAATGGAGAATATTTTCTATGTAATGAAAATATGTTTTAAATGATTGACATATTAATGAAATTTTATCCTATTAACGCAATGGCTATCAAAAATTTCCTAAATTTCAGATGCTACTAATATAAATTGTATCAAAGGACCCAAAGTGGAATATATAGATATGAAACATTCATCATTCATACAATTTTTAAAGGAAGTGCTGTTAAAGCAATATTTGCTCAAACCGAGGGTTCAATGCAAGACTACAGTAAGTGCTTCATAAACATGAAGCAGTTCTATAGTCTTGCACTGAACCACCGGAATATGATCTTAATTTTCATAATTTCAGTTAGGTTTACAAACCTTATCAACTTTTGGGAAAATGAAAGTTTGACGTTTTTGTAAAGTGTCAAGTACTACTTACTACAGTACAATAGGGTATAAACAGAATTTTCAATTGATCGATCAGCCTTAACCCTCAACACTGGGGTGTCTTAACCCTCAATACAGACGACATTAAACACTGTTCCAGCAGACAACATTTTAAAGTTATGATATAAGAAGATTTTGCTCATGATGAGCAGATTTTTTTTTCACACTTATTTCAGTCAGTTGTGTTTATTTTTATGGATGTGGATTATTAGTGAAGATATTATTCAAATGTTCTTTTATTTCCGTTTTAAATATCAATTAGAAAACGATGCTCAAAATAATTAAGTAATCATTGTTCAAAAAAGTTGTTCAGTTTAAAGGAGGAGTTTTTTTTCAAATGTTTTTGAGTATAGAATTCATAATTGAATACTCAAAAATTTCATAATTCAAACAGAGAAACTTTTTCATTCTTTACCTAACTGAGCCATTATACATTTATTAACTGTAAAGACTGTCATTTGTCAGAAAAGAAGTTATTATCTGTATTTACATTATCTTTGGACCTTATTGCTTCAATTCATTTACTAAAGATATCTTTATTCATCAGTCTTTAACTTTAAAACTGGCTCCGCAATTTATTACAATTTTTAATTTATATAATCTATTGTTGATGGGTTCTTTGGTTAATAAGAATGTATCTTGTCACTTATGATAAAAGAAATGTATCCATGTATGCGATAAAATGGGCCTGAGGCCTCCAATAGTGAATAAAGCATTTGTATTTTATTACATTATATTACTCTTAAATATTTGACTGCAGTACAGTGAACCAGTAAGAAACTGTTGATACCCCTTAGAATGCTGGGTAATTTTCTTAAAACAGATGTTTGTGTTGTCTGCTTTCCAAAACCTTTAATATCTGATTAGTTTTGTTAAGGACAGATACATTGAGAAGCAAACAGGTTAGATTACAGGCTAGCCACCAATATACTTGGCAACTGGCCTGGATCGAACCTGTTTGCATAAACATGAAGTCGGTTCCATCACTGTAAGGGTTTACACAGTTTGGTAAAGCTTTAATCTCATTGACTTTTACAATACATCATGATTGGTTCCTAACTGTATACTATAGAATATCTTTATCAAAATTAATCTTAAGCCATTCCCCAATACAGGCTTTTGTGACTTTTCCAAAGTAAAACAAGAAGGAAACAATAAAGGAAAGCTATTTTTTTTTTAATTTTGGGAATGAGTCCATTGCCAGATAAGTGGGAAAATCATGGCTTTTTTTCTCTTAAATTGGGAAATTTTCAGGAATTACTAAATTCAAACATAATAATAAGCTTTATTGGGATATTGGGAAAAAGTCACTTAAATTGATTGAGAATGGGTCCATTTTATGGTACCAAACATAAAAGGAAAAAAAATCACTGAATAATGGAAAATAACATTTCTATTGCAGTACTGGGTAGAATTCTCGTTCAGAACAATTCCTTATTTTCTCACTGTGATTTCTACATTATCCTATTACTAGCATGGCTATGGAATCATTATTAAAGATAAAAGGTCAAAATTAATATCAATCTTAAAATAAATAGTAAATCTGAGATAAATCATGATTGTAATAACAATGAAATGCTGTTCTCTGTGACATAACAAGGCACATAAAAACAGCAAGGCATACTTTTTTATAAGAAAATGTCACATGACACTTGAACACACTGCACATTCTTGATTTAGCAAATCTTTCCTGGATTTCTAAAGGTACACTGATGACAACTTTTGAAACTACTAGAGAATAATAAGATGTTGTTTATTATATTGCATTTTTTTTCTACCCAAATGAACAAACTTCAAAATCTACCTCCAGATTTCTTTTTTTATAAGATATTCCAAAATCTGCCATATAGTGCAGTAAATTGCTAAATTTTTATTTCTTCTTTTCCTATTACAATTTCGAAATGTCATCAGCATAGCACAATTGAAATCCAAGGAGAATTTCGTTAAAGGTTACAGCAAGAAAAGTATTACCTTTAATTTATTCCTTGTTCTATAAGATAATGTCAGCAGAGTTCTATGGTTGTATCACAGCATTGCATCACCTGGAAAAATATTAAAAACATCATGAAAAATCAGTTGATTACGTGTCTATAATATCATTTCCTTCAAGAGCATATAGAGTGTTGACTTTTCTATGCAGGAAGATGGCAAGTTCATCACAAAAGTAAAGGATCTCAAATTCACAAAATCGAAGGTTGAAAAAAATAGTCATGCATGGCCCAGTGGTTAAAATTTTATTATGGCGGACTTAGAATTCAAGGTTCCTGGGTTCGAGCCCAACCGACACCTCTGGTTTCGTTGGATAGACCTTTGGCAAGTCACTTCAGAGCCCTAGCCTAGTACTAATGGATCAAGGAAAGCTGTTACATTTTTTAACTGAAGAACAATTGTTGATACTGCATTAAACACCATATAAACTAAACAAAAACAAAATGAAGGGTCTTAAATTCACAAGATGCAAGGGTTGAATGCAAGACCCAAGTAAGTCCTTCATAAATATTCATTCATTCTTTCACTGTATTTGTTTTACATCGATTGTGAAGGAAGCTTAAAGCTTGTTCAAAGCCACTCTCGATGACTGCATCCTGGATACTAAACCAGTAATCGTGACGAGCAATTTCTCCTTTTCCCACAATGTTTTCTGCTCTATCAGAAGATAGTTTATCAATTTCATCACACCTTGAAATGTCGTCTAAAAACTCTTTCAATCTAGGACAGTGGAAAATTTGGTAAAGGGTTAATGATAAGAGATTAGAATAATTTCTTACTATGCCCTAGTGCTTGTTTCTATTAAATGCCACAAGCAATGTGCAGATTTTGATGCAATTTCAGACAGAATATTTTTGAAAATACCCTAGCAAAGGATTCAAGAATTTGTTCATGATCTTCATGATTATTCATGAACAACATATACCAGTTCATGAACACATTATATGTTCATGAAATCAAGAACAGGTTCATGATTATCTAGAACAGGTTCATGCATTCATTCAAAAACCTGTTTGTGTTGTTCATGAAAACGTTATTAAATTGCATGAACAAGTTTATGAACAGCTTTTAGTTAAAAAATGGTCATATTTTGCTCATGAGCATGCATGCACAAGTTTACAGGGGCCGAAGGTGACGCAGTTTTCTAATGTAATTTTGTTTGCATTGAAGGATTAATGTCCCATCTAAAATGTCTCCACTTATCAATCATACCAGTATGTGGTAATATGACAATAAGATAATGAGAGAATCTGCATTTAAAATATGATAGTTATGAATTTGCATAAACCATTACTAAACAATTATGTAATTTGACCAGTTTGTTGCAGACAACTTTAGAAAACATTGTGCGAAAAGCAATTTCTCCTTTTCCCACAGTGTTTTCTGCCCTATCAGAAGATTATTTTTCAATTTCAACACATTTTGAAATGTCATCTAGAAACTCTTTCAATTTAGGAAAGTTGATAATTTGGCGTTTGGTGAAGGGTTAATCCTTTCCATTATGGTGGCTCTACATTGGCTCTAACCCACAAACAGTGTTGATCAAATAAAAAATTTTATCGCTGTAGAAAGACCTCCTTGGACTTAAAAAAGCCGTTGATATTCAATCATAAATAGCCTGTCATGGGTGCGGTACGCATATTGTATGAAGGTGCGTCGGTTTGTGTGAAAGAAATAAATGAGCAAAGCAAATAAGTTTTTATGCTTATTCCTAAATGCATATGACTGCATTATTCTACATTCTTTACAGATGAACAATGAAATATCCTATTTATTACACATCTAACACCACTCAAACTTTTTTAGAAATTTATTTCTTTTTTACAGTATTTTCAGTTTTTGTTTGCTACATTCTTATGAGCTTCAGCTCATTTAACAACCAAATGCTAAAATAACCTGGTATATATTAGTTAGTTTAAACTTATTCATTTTACATCATTTTGTGACGGTACCTTGAAGCTTATCAAATCCACCCTCGTGTGGCTGTTTTCTGGATATTAAGCCCCCTAAACCAGTTCTTGGTTAATCCTGCAATTTTCTCTGCACCTAACAGGTTTCGAACCCAGAACCCTCGGTAGAAGAGGCCGACGCTCTACCACTGCACCAATGTCGCCCATAGTTATTATAATTAAATAAGATTATGACTTTATACACACACAGAAAATTGAGTTAATGAATGTAATGAAAAGACATCTTTGATGATTAAGAAAATCTTCAGCAAATCCAATATAGTTTCTACTAAAGATAATCTATTCTATCAAAAAATCAAAGAAAAGAAACTTACTTGTTAATTGCAACTACGATAATTATCCATATTTGGAGGGGGAAAGAATAAGAAGAAATTAACCCACTTTTAACAAAAAAACTTATTCAAAATCACAATCTTTAATCCAGACAGGACACTTTAACAGATACAAATTCACAAGAAAGACTGACTCACTACGTCCAAAGGTAAACAGTCTATGAGACAGCAGACACACAGATTACGCTCTATTGAACCAATCGGTCTGTGTTATTTACTTATGTATATCGCCAACTGTTCCCTTTACCCTATCCCTCATAGTAAATCTTAAGATGGTCCAAATTCAAAGAACCAGCAGACAACAATTTTAAATTATGATTTTAAGTTAATGTCGTTAGTAAAATTGGGTTGAATTCATTGTAACAACAGGAGAAACTACTTATATTGAGCAATTTCTCCTTTTGTCAAAATTGATTTATCTAAAATCTTTCTAGATATGACTGTACCTTAACCTTTATAATGCTGGTTAATTTTTCTTTAATAGATTTTTTGTCATCTGCTTTCCGAAACCTTAAATATCTGCTTATTTTTTATGAGGAAAGGTACTCAGAGTAGCAAACAGGTTAAATCACAGGCTTTAGGCGGCTAGCCTGGACCTAACCTGCGTGCACAAGCATAAGGGTTAATTCAGTTATGTAGGAAGGAGAGGTTTATATACTGCATACAGGATATGAAAATCCATATAAGGAACATGGTTCACATAAACCTATGATATACCATAATATATATAATTATTAGCCGGACTATCAAATACTTAGCTTAGTTCTCCCCTATATTATACACCTTTTATACTATCAACTCTCTCTTTAACCCTTTCCCAAACAAAATCTTTTTGACTGTCCCGAATTGAAACAGTTTGAAGATGACATTTCAAAATGTGATGAAATTGGAAAATAATCCTCTGAAGGGGCAGAAAACATTGTGGGTAATGGAGAAATTGCTCTTTACGAAGTCGTCAAAATTAATGATGTGACTGTTTGGGAAAGGGTTAAAGCCTTACTTGCGCTCATTTACACTTAAGTTGTGAGAGTTCTAGAATAATTGACAATTAACTTATAAAAAGTACTTTCAATTCCCTTTTACAGAGATACTAAGACGGAAACATGTTCACATGATACTTTAAAGAATGAATATGATAAGGTTTGTTTACAATTAACGGAAAAAGCAAGGTCAGCCGAGAAATGTCAGGAACCAATGAAACCTGAGAAGGAATATTTTGTTTATCAAAAGAAACCTTTCACTTTTAAACACAATGCAAAATCTTTTTTGTAAATCAAGGATAATTCTTCATAGTTTTGAATTATTAAAACTGATGTTTTGGTTTTTTTGCAAAATTATAATAGAAAGTGAAATATAGGCCAATGAGGTGTTTTGTAATATATTTAATAATTTGTTTTCATGATAATTGTACACTTGTCACTATAACAAAAGACCTACCTAACGACCAACCCACCTGTAACCCACCCAACCACGGACCAACTGACCGATCGATTGATCAACCAACCCACTGACCAACGGACCGATCAAATGCTGAATGGGTATAGACATCTGTATCAAGATGGTTCAGAAAAAGGAGTTGTAAGTATGCAGGGAATAATGTGTTACTCATTATTCCATTCCTTTAAGTCTGATTTTGATGTTTGATTCAAAGTCAAAGCAAAGTGCTAAGAGTTCCTGTGTGACATAAATTTGATAGTAAATCATTATGACAAAAAGGAAAATTGCTCATCATGGACAGTTCTTCCTTCAGTCATATTGATTTAATCAGTCTAAAGCTATATCAAGGTTATATGCATTTTACCAAGGCTATTATGAAGTAAATTGTTTCTAATCTAATTGTGCATCTATGCATAGCAATGCATTCATAATCACAACATAGATATATTTTACCTCATAAACCTTGCAAAGGATTCACAAACTGTGTTCACAAACAGCATGTATAGAAATGAATGAAAAATGGCCACTCATGAAAACAAGTTGTTCATAAACATGTTCATTAACATCAAGAACAAGTTCATGACTGTAAAGAGCATGGTCATGAACATATAATTGTCATTCATAAACAAGGATAGCGCTTTTGAGATCTACCGCATATAAACTGTTAATACCCAGGAAAATTGATGCTTTCTGAATTTGTATGCTTTCAAACAACAATTCAAAAACTGTACTAGCTGTTTCAACAACATTTTATTTTGACTTTCAAATTTTCCCTTCTGTGAACAAGGACCTAAATTAGTCCATAATATTCATTTAGAGATGTTTTGACAACAGCCAATAGACTGTAAGCTTAGCATATGAGTCTGATTTAGCCCCCATAATGCTGAGACCAACTCCATGCTAATGCAAACAGGTTAGATCCGGGCCAGCCGCCAATTTACTTGGCGGCTGGCCTGTGATATAACCTGTTTGCTAATCTGAGTATTTTTTCCTTTTCAAAATTAGGCAGATATTTAAGGTTTTGGAAAGCAGACAACACAAACTCTATTTTCTAGAAAATTATCCAGCAATTCAAAAGTTAAATAGTCATCTTGGCAAGTCGAATCTTATTCATTTATACCGGTAAGACGTACAATGTTATTTAGCAATATGGAAATGCACCTCATTACCAAAAGCCCTTATCAGGCATACATATAAAGTCCTATCATAATCTATTTCTGGTCCTTAACTAGGTCTCTTCATATCGTATGACCATAATTGGTAATAGAGTGATATAGAAAATATTTTGAATAGTATGGAATCAATTATAAATACTCCAGTGGGTTGTAATATCTTTTACCTAAACATGATTTCACATATAATTTTGGGTTTAACTCTTTATCAAATGGGGAAAAAATTTATAACCAGAACTTTCTACTTTATAAAGCAGATGACTTGTAAATTAGCAGAAATACCTTAAAGTAGTACCGGTTGATTTTTCAAACAAACTTATATCATGATTTATAATTTTCTTACTTCAGTTATTTTACTTATAATTGAAATGACCTGGTTTAGAAACATTCAGAGATTGTATTAAGAAAAAGGGTAGAACCATTTGTAATAAGTCAATATGTGTACTGAATATATCATCACCAAATAAGGAAAGATATGCACCATTTTTATCACATTTTACTTCATAAAGACTAACTTAGCTAATCTTTATCAATGGACTTACAAAACCATTGAGACATAAGGAAATATTGCTTGTAATCAATTTCTTTTTTTGTCACAATGACTTCTATCAAATTCAAAAAAACTTTCACACTCGTTCAGGTACTGGATCTTGTTTTACTAGCTGACTTAGGGAAAATACTTGATTTTGGCTCAGTTGGCAACCTTCTATTTCATAATGATGATGAACTGCAAATCTGTTGTGAGCCTTTATCTTTGTTTCCAAAGACGAATCTCATTTATAAAAAAGAATCTATCTATATGCTAGGTTTTCCTATAACAGCATAAGTGTTTTAAAAGCACTAATCCTTGCATTATTGAACATGGGCTGTTACCGTCTTTCAAGGAAAATGAGGTGCAATGGTGCATAGAGAAAAGTAGAGTTTACATTATGTGGATATTTACAAATATTTGCATTGAAATTTAAAACACATACACCATATAGAGAGAGTGCAAATCTTCGTTGTGTGTCAAATCCAAATATTGATATTTCTGTTCATGTTTAATACCCCTCTACTAACTCTCTCTCTCTCTCTCAATTTCTCTATTACTGCTCCATTAGAAACAGGTTGTTCCATGGTCTCTCAGTACAATGGTCGTAATGGCTTTCCTCCATAGTATTCTGGGTGTTAATTTATTTATTTATTTCAAATAGCAGGCATGACAGCAACACTTTGTCATTGGCCTAACATTGTATAAATTTACGAAATATAGCAAACATAACACAACAATAGAATACATAGTAAAATAACATGAACCTTTCACAGAAAAGCAAACACAAAATTAAACATAAAGAAAACAGGATTTCCGTTGAAATGACAGAAGAATTTAACAATAATTGATATGAAAAGAGTATTAGTTTACAGTTTAATGCTTCTAATCCTGAAAGCATCCTTTATTAATGGGGATATCAAAACGAAGGCTTCCACACTAACGACCTTCTTGGATCTTGTGGATCCAAATTAATTCATAAAGAGGAATTCAAATTATCAAAGTTTGCCAACCAGCGATCCTTTTCCTCCTATATCTATTAATCTATTTGGGTTTTACATCACATCAACATCATTTCAGTTATCTTGCCATTCCTGGCTAATAAAGATTGAGCAAGATCCATAAACCTAAAACTTATTTGCCCATACAAGCTCAGTTAACCCTTTCCCAAACTATAACGACATTTGACCACTTTGTTGCAGACGACTTTAGAAACCATTGTGGGAAAAGGAGAAATTGCGCGTAACGAGCAATTTCTCCTTTTCCCACAAGGTTTTCTGCTCTATGTGAAGAATATTTTTCAATTTCATCACATTTTGAAATGTCGTCTGCAAACTCTTTCAATTTGGGACAGTCGAAAATTTGTTGTTTGGGGAAGGGTTATGCCGGCAGCATTCTGTAAGTCAGCCAAGGAGACTACCTCTCATGGAAATCGAAATGCCATCACAGGGATTTCAACCCTTAGAATGCCGGGTAATTTTCCAAAAAATAGATTTTTGTGTCGTCTGCTTTCCAAAACCTTAGATATCTGCTTAATTTTCATTGAGGAAAGATACTCAGAGTAGCAAACAGGTTAGATCACAGGCCAGCCACCAATTTACTTTGCGGCTGGCCTGGATCTAACCTTTTGCATAAGCATGAAGTCAGATCCAGCACTATAAGGGTGCATTCATCAAACAATGCTAAGTTTCTGCCAAACATTGCAAAGAAAACCTTACATTCCATATTTTGTAAACGTCACCTACAATTATGCCCAATATGAACAGTCCACAAAATCAAGTATGAAGTTACGTAACTAAAAAACAATAAAATAAGTAAAAACCTTACATGTAGTAACATTCAGCGAATTATTCCGTATTTCAAGTCCACAAACAAGTCCTCCTGTAACACATATAAACGCACACACGGACACAGACCGTTTATCTACATTGAGGTATGTGAGCGATACATTATTCAATACATTTCTCTTTTATCCACTCACAAAAGATCTCAAAGCTCCCTGTGACATAAACCCATCCACTTACAAGTGGGGGATTTAGTGACTGGTTTAAAATCAAAGCAACAGCAGACGGCAATTCAAAAGTATGCAGAACAAAAGTTTTATTCATGTTAAAAAGGAAAAAACATTTGTTACAGAAAGAGAAATTGCTCATATTGAGCAATTTCTCTTTTTGTTCCAATGTTTTTATGAACGGTCTGCTACAAATCCATCAAAACACCTTTATATGAGGGACAGGGTGAAAGTGAAGTAAAAATGGAGGTTGGCTACCCAGCTGATAAAACTTTCACTTTCCCTTACTGTGGGAAATTCCGCTTCATAAATCCTTTTAAACTACATTAACAATTTCAAACCCTTACTCTATTATAAATCACATTTGCACATCTCCGTCAGAAGTTTTTAGAAACTACTGTGACAGAAGGATAAATTGCTTGTTTCTTACCAATAACATAAAGAAAATCGGTTTTCTTTGTTCTAATTTGCGTTGTTTGCAGTTGCTTTTAATTTTGAGCAGACGGAAAAATACTATTTTGGGGAAATGAGTCAAAAAAGGTAAACACAATGTCACACCCATAATTGAAAGTGTAAGCAAGCATCAAATGAAATTCTTTTAACAGCAGGTGAAATTCCTCCTTTTTTCTAACAGTAAATTTACAAGTTGTTTGTAACAAACTGATAAATGATGAAATTGGAAGGTCATTGTAACACTTACCATATAAATAAGTTTTCACATCTGCAAATGAAACAATCAACCTAATCAACATAATAAAGAAATTATTTTGGTTATCATTTTTTCATGTTTGTAGGGGTGACAAACCCTGTTTTTTGTAACACCCAGTTTGTCCGAAAGCCCTATAGGGGACAAGTATATTTTAACTGAAATTTAATATATAACCATTATACGAACAAGTCCAGAAAAAGATTTGCAATTAACAAGTAAATTAAAGTCAGAATTTGCCAACGCTAGTTTATTTCTTCATGTTTTTTGCGTATGTTGTTGCTTTTAACATGGGAAAGTCACAAATTTCTTTATGGTAGAATGCATTAAGGGTTCTTGAATTCTTGCAATGTTTCAAGAACATTTTAGTTTGAATTAAAACATTCCACTGTCATCATTTTCTCTAATCACTTCAAATCACAGCTATAACAAAAGAAAGAAGAGTAAATATAAAGGATTTGAAAATGGGAAGTCCAAATTACTAAGTAATAGTTGCAAATTACAGCTTTTAAGTGACATTTGGGCCACAATCTCTCGAGAGCCCTAGATTAATCCTTTTTCTAATCATCCCATACAGTATGTATTTTGTGACGGGTCCTTCTATTTCTTTATTTGGCACAGATGGCAAAATCAAGTGTCCATATTGCCCAGCTTGTCCGAAAACCTTAACAGACAAGTGACTTAAGTTCTTCACTGAAATTTACAACATAACCATTATACGAACAAGTGCGCAAATTAAGACCCACTACAAGGCATCTACGGACAAGTATATTAAAGTCAAATTTTTTCACCCTTGTATGGGATTAACATAATGGCAACATAATGTTAACTTTTCAATTATGTTACGACTTTCCTGGATTTAATTACGTCTTGTAGCAGAAAACTTTCAAAAAGCATTGGGGCAAAAGGAGAAATCGCTTGTCACAAGCAATTTCTCCTTTTGCCACAATGCTTTTTCAATTTATTCACTTATCACAACAGCAGAACAGAAAGGTTTTTCACATGCTTACATAGCTTTTCTAAAGTCATCTGCTTCAAGAAAAAAAGCGTCGTCTGGAGGTGGTGAAGAGTTAATATTAACAGGTGATGATTCATCCCATGAAATCCCCATTGATTTTTGTCCCTCCTTACTAATTACCAGGTAACACTTGACAGTTTTTCAGTTTACTCCTTTCTTCATCAATGTCTTTATCATACCCACAGGGGTGGAAAAATCTGAATTTGATTTTCTTGTCCATTAATAGAGATAGAGAAGTAAGAGATGATTCCAACACTTATTTGTTTTACATCAATTGTGACGGAAGCTTAAAGCTTATCAAATTTACTCTCGCTGACTGCTATCTGAATACTATACAAATATTCGCGCTGATTTGTGGGCTAGCCCCGGCACTTTTCACCTCGTCTATGGGGATCAAACCCAGGACCCATGGCACAAGAGGCTGACACTCTACCAATGCACCAATGTCACCAACAACACTTGTATAGGTCTAAGTAAGGGAAAATTAAATCAAAGTTTATTATACATGCAGTATTTCAAGACCTAGCTATCAGGAAAACCTTAACTTACAGAATCCAATACTCATTTAATCACCTTGTTAAGAGGATTTTAATGGTTATATAACAAAGAACAAAAAAACAGTGGTCCTTAAACAAGCACCTTAATAACCATTCTCCTAGCATTTCGCTACCAGGGTCCTTTCTCACAAACATTTGTACAAAGAATTACCTCATAAACGTTAATATAGAGAGAAAAAGAGTACCACAGAAAAGTAAATTCTTAGACATGATCAGACATGAGCCCTAATTGTGAAATTTCTATTGTACTTTTGAATGCATATCTAATTTCATCTAAGAAAACAAACAAAGTTACCTTTGGGATTCAAGGGCTATGATAAATTCATTAACATAGATGTAACATTACAAGTCTTTTAGAGACAGGGCCAAGTCTTTCAAATATATTCTTTCAATGCCAATGAGTTACTCAGTCTCATAAAAAATAGTTTACTGTTGGTAATTGCTGTCTTAACGGTAACCCTTTCCCAAACAATAACCACATTTGACTACCTTGTTGCAGACGACTTTAAAAACATTGTGGGAAAAGGAGAAATTGCTCGTATCGAGCAATTTTTCCTTTTCCCATAATGTTTTCTGCCCGATCAGAAATTTATTTTCCAATTTCACCACATTTTGAAATGTCATCTGCAAACTCTTTCAATTTGGGACAGTCGAAAATTTGTTGTTTTGGAAAGGGTTAACGCCAATACCAAGCTGCAGGTCTACCACATAAACTGAGGGAATGCATCAAAGAATAAAAAGCTAAATAAACTTTCAATTCAATTTTAATAAATACACCTTGTAATTTATTGAAATACCACATGCAAAAATTCCAATACGCCTCAAGTTGCTTAACCTCTGCCGATCATTTCAGTTTAAGTCGAATCCGTGAACTTTATAAATAATTCTGCAGATATTCAACTGAACATTAAACTTAACTTTCAATCACTTTGATCAATAGCCTCAATAATTGATCAGATCTCGGATCCAACATTCAGCAATTGTAAACTTTTAACTGAAAGTCAATAATTCAGGGCTTTTGTTGATCAAAGACGATTCTTATTGGTCACATGATTTTAGATCCCTCAATTTCTTGGTCTTCAGTTATAACTCTTTGTATGTCTATTATACTGAGGATTAACACCTTTTACCTAATAAAGAGAAGTTATAACATATAACACCTGTTGAATTAATTTATTCATTTTTTTAATTTTCTATTTATTTATTTATATGGGTTTTACATTGTATCAACATTGTATTAGTTATGTTGCAATGCCTGACTCTTTATGATGGAGAAAAACCCAATATCCAACCACCCATAAGGGCTGACCAAGCCAAGTGGAGCCATCAGAATTCCGTATACAAGTCACTCAAACAATATAACCTTTATGAAAATACCATTGACAGGATTTGAACCCAAAGTGGCAATGTGTTTCTTTAATTATAATCATTAAGCCACAGAGGCCACAACACCTGTTGTATTTTTTATCAAAATGAACATTAAGACATTTGAAAAATGTTTGTTAACCCTTTCCCAAACAACAGATTTTCGACTTTCCCAAATTGAAACAGTTTGCAGATGACATTTCAAAATGTGATGAAATTGGAAAATAATCTTAAAACATTGTGGGAAAAGGAGAAATTGCTCGTTGCGAGCAATTTCTTCTTTTCCCACAATGTTTTGCAAGAAAGTGGTCAAATGACGTTATTGTTTGGGAAAGGGTTAAACACTAAGACACCCCTAGGCCCCAGCACCTGTTGTAGTTTTTATCAAAATGAACCTTATTGCATTTATAAAATGTTAGTCAAATGTTATTCATGAATCACATTTTTTTCTTATCAAAGACTTTATGGTATAAATTCATTATCATCTGATGCTTTGAAATTTATGGTCCAGCCTCGTTCGTGTCCGACTTGTTACACATATGGGTCCTAAGTTTAAGACCTGGCTTGGCAAATATTCTCTCTCACATTTAATGAAGGTATTGCAACAAGATTTTTTTTTTTCTTTTTTTTATATGGGTTTTACATCACATCAACATTATTTCAGTTATGTAGTGATGCCCGACTCTTAATGATGGAGGAAGATCCCATACTCAACTGCCCACAAGGGCTGGTTAAGCTGGGTAGAACCATCGGTATTCCGTAAGTCAGTCGAGAGACTGCCTCTCATGAAAACCCATAACCCTCACGGGATTTGAACCCACGCCGAGAGGGGCCATGTGATTTCAAGTTCTATACTCTAACCACTAGGCCACGGAGGCCCCTGCAACAAGATTAATTTGTCTTTCACCAAGGATCAAGTATGTTCATGTTAGGAAGCAGTAAGCGGCTTGAAAATGAAAATATGCTGAGTATTCACTGAGGAAATGCCAAGTGCTTTGGTAGGGGCCCCTGACCATACACAAGTCCACCATCGATCTTATACCTACTGAGACCTTAGACACCTACGAGTCTTAAAATCATAGTGCTGGAACCGACTTCATGCTTGTGCAAACAGGTTAGATCCAGGCCAGCCGCCAAGTAAATTGGGGGCTGGTCTGTGATCTAACCTGTTTGCTACTCTGAGTACCATTTTTCATAAAAAGTAACCAGATATTTAGGGATTTGGAAAGCAGATGTCAAAAAAATATATTTTAGGAAAATTACCCAGCATTCTAAGGGTTAAGCTTGAGGGTCTTTAAGTAAAATCTACTTGGTCAAGGGGCTAAAAAAACATCCTTATTTGTCAAGCAACTTTGAATTAAGGAAGTAATTAGCAAAAATTAATAGTTTACCCTTGTCACATAAGTACAAGGAAATTTCTTCATGTGTAACAAGAATTTGTGCAATAAGGATTGTCCCTTTGGAGTAACATTCATGCATGTCAATGGTTAATTCAAACAAACCCTTGGCTAAATCAAAATACAGATGACTCAGTTTTGGTAAAATTGGAAAATAAATTGACAAAACTAAGGCCAATTAAAGGGCTCATTATTTGTGCAATCTCTATTTGTTCTACAAAATGACAAAGAATGATTTCATTAATTAACTAATTAATTAATTAATTAATGATTTTAATCTTATTTCAAACAAAGATTTATGAAGTTCTTTGCAAGTGAGAATATCTCTAAATTTGCTTAGACATCTTTAGTAAAGAGGAAATAAAACTCAATGAATCATAACTTTTGAATGCATTTATGATTATCATGACATATGACTTTACCATTTCAACACAATGTTTTCCAAAGGTACATGTCTCCTCCATACATGTAACATGGTCATATTATAATAATTTATTAGCCCCTGAGGGAAAGTGAAAACGATTCAATAGGTGTATCAATTGACAATTTGTCTAGACAAGCAGGGACAGATCATAACAGCTGCAAAGGGTCAAATTCAAACCAGTATCTCCTGTCCATACGATATTTTGCAACCAATAAAAACCTAGACCATGAGCAAGATTGGTGCAAAATTTCAATTTTGGAAGTAATAATTTAAGCCCACATTTCTGCACTAGACAAAGTTAAAAAAAAAAAAAGCTTTGTTATATACATGTATATACCATGATAAATAACAGGGGTGCTTCTTTCAAAGGCACCTGAATTCCCAATTGTAATTTCTTTCACATTCGACATGCAGTTTTCCCTAACAATCAAAGTCACATCACCTTTTTGGTTTCCCAATTCAGCCATTTCAGCCATTAAACTTCCCAAAATTAACAGGCTTAGGCCATGATCTAATATTCAAGGCAAAAAAGCCCTGAAAAAGATGAACATAATTAATGTTCATCTCTTTATTCATTTAGCTCTTTCCCAAACAACAAATCTTCGACTGTCCCAAATTGAAAGAGTTTGCAGACAACATTTCAAAATGTGATGAAATTGAACAATACTCTTCAGAACGAGCAGAAAACCTTGTGGGAAAAGGAAAAATTGCTCTTACCAGCAATTTTTCCTTTTCCCACAATGTTTTCTAAAGCCGTCTGCAACAAAGTCTTCAACTGTCATTATTGTTTGGGAAAGGGTTAAGGAGTGTATGCATAAATGAAATTTCCATGACATAATGGGATATGATATATCAAGTAATATCCTATTTCAAACTGTCAAAATTGAGCATGTATTCAATTATCAGCTATTCATCACATACATTGGACTGAGAAATGTAAAGATGAGAAATTTATCCTTTTGAGCATGTATTTAATCAAAAATCCTATCTCAAACAGTCAAAATAGAGCATGTATTTGATTATCAGCTATTAATCATGAAACATTTGGCTGTGAAATGTAACAATGAGAAATAAATCTTTCAGAGCATTCATTTAATCATCTTCTTTTGTTTGCATCTTTGCATGATTAGCCTGTGAAATAAATGAAAGAAACTTCACCCCTCTAATAATAATGTCACTATGATTTCTACCAAATACAATAAAAGAAACAATTTTTTATGTGTCGCATTTTATTGCCTTCTGTTGCTTTAATTCAATCTAGACCAGTCACAACTTCCCAAATAAAGAAAGGGGTTCAACCTCTTCCAAGTAGACATATTCCCTTTTTTTGTTAAAATGTCAACAGTCGAGAAATTCCAATTAATTTATGATTTAATTAAGCAATTAAGTCCTTCACAAAAGTGAAAAACTTACTATATTCTTTACTCTCTCAAACTCCTTAAAATAATGTTAACTATATAGAATAAAGCAGTTCCCTCCATTGTGATTATATGACCGATAGTAAGATTTCTGCTTATAAGTGTTATATATATATGAAAAAAAATGTTGACACAGCTTTAAACTCCATTCAAAAGATGTGATTCAACATGTTGAAGGGAGGAAATTGCGTTAAACAGTGGTAATATTGGGGAGTTGATTGAATTTTAGCTATAGCAGGTCCTCACAAACATGAAGTACTTACTTTATATAGTCTTGCATTAAATCCTCAATATCTTATTTAAAGGTACCGATACATGTTCACAGATGTGAGGAAATTTCAAAGTTATAAACTGATTTCTTCAGAACAGCTGTACTGTCATATGATATGCATTGAAGAATAGTACATAATTATCCATGTTATTGGAAGCAAAATAATATAATTTTTAATTCTCTAAAATGCGCATAAAATGAATTAACATGTACTCTAACCCAAAAGCATGACATAGCTTTTGAAGTCTACCGCATATTTATGTACATACTTTGATAAATTGGTGCTTCCTAAATTGATCATACTTTTAATAGCTACTTTTACACTGTATCAAACAAAAATAAAAACATTAATTGTTTCAACAACATTTCTTTTCAAATTTCGAATTTCCTCACATATGAGAACAAGCACCTTTAAAAAGAGATGTTAGAAAGTTTTTTTGCATGTCCCATCTAAGTGGTTGACTACTGTAAGTGTCAATAATGTTAATAGGGACCTTTCAACATTGTTTACCCTTTTCCCAAAGCTTGAGCTTGTAACTCTGATATTCAGACCGATATCTTCAGTTTGTAGTAGTAAAGGACTTAGGTTGCAAGATGTTGAAAATCTTACAATTTATCAATAATTTCATTTTCAATTATTTTATTCGACAAATTCAGCACAAACATGCCTTAATTTGGCTTTAAATTTTCAGTTGACTATGCATACAAAATAAATATATTCAGTTTCAATATATATACAAGAATATTCAATCAATACACATATAAACATACAAACATACGAATATAGTAACTCACTCCGAAAAGAAGAGCATTCTATCAACTCATTGTATTGCGTAATTCAAACGCTTCCTTTAAATAATGAGAAAGTTAAAAAATAGCCTTTCTGTCTTTAGCCGACATTATGTTTATAAAAATATGCATACTAGGCCATGGTATATTTCCAAAGCACTTAATCCTTATATTTGAATAAGCTGGACAACAAAGTAAAAAGTGATATTCAGACTCTATTTGGTTTATATGGTTAGAACGTACAAGCTGTTAGTTAAGAGGGTTGTAAGATCGAGCGTGCAATTGTCGTAGATGTTTTATCGCACACATTTTTTTAGTAAATCTTAGGACTGTTGATCAGTTGCTAAAATTGAGTTTTATTTAAGATAAAAAAATGTGCATTTTTAAAACGAACGGAAAAAAGAAGTTACAAAAAGAGAGATTTTTGTCAACAGCCCTCTCCTTTGAGTAGTGTTAAAGGCAATGGAATTCATTCTAGGTGTACATACCGACTGTGTAATTGGTTAATGACAATACTGTCTAAGTATTTATCCCGTTCCCTCATTTTATGACTTTTCCGAATTGATACACAGAGTTCATGACACTTACACAGACTAAAGTAAACATTTGATGCATGATTTTAGGGAGAAAGCATAATGACAAAAGGACAAAATAGTTCAGAATGATGATCAATTATACATTTCATATCAATTGTTGGTTTTTTTATAAGTTATTTGCTTCATGAACAAAAAGAAGAATAAAATTAGTATAAGGAATGGGTTTATAGAACAATTTACAAATCAATGATTTGGAGATAACTGTATAATCATAATAACCTATTAAGCATTAACTCTTTTCCTTTAAACCCTTTCCCAAACAACAAATTTTCGACTGTCCCTAATTGAAAGAGTTTGCAGGCGACATTTCAAAATGTGATGAAATTGGAAGATAATCCTTTGATAGGGCAGAAAACCTTGTGGGAAAAGGAAAAATTGCTCGTTACGAGCCATTTCTCCTTTTCCCACAATGTTTTCTAAAGACGTCTGAAACAAAGTGGTCAAATGTCGTTATTGTTTGGGAAAGGGTTAACGCAGTCTATGCAAGTATGCATGCCAAGTCTAACAAACAGGCAGAAAAACACACTGTTTTGCAACCAAACTTAATTCCTAAACACTACTTGTCCAATATGGTGAGGACAAAAGCTTAAAGTGGTGAATTCTTTTTCCCTTTTCTTTTTCTTGCATAATATTGGCCATTACAAGGCCAATAGATATAACCAGTAAATGTGTTTAATATTATCTTAATATAGGAAAGGATTAAAAATTTATCATTCCATGCATTCAAATGATTAATTATTAAACCATAACCAAACATTATTAAGGTTATAATGTAGCATAATGTACTTAAACCCCTTCTCAAACAATCCTGACATATGATTATGTGTGTGAAGGTGCCGTAAGTATGGATTGAAATTTGAAATACTGTTAGGAAAATTTCAATCTATATCCCCCCAGGTCCCTGCTAAACATTCAAGAACTTATTCATGAACGCCCTCAACTCAATACCACAAAGAATATTTCATTTTCTGGTAACTTCAAATTGCTGTCAGCAGCATCTTTGAATTTGGATAGATCATGAAACCTCCTAAGAGAGTATCCTAATCTATTAATGTGGTGTGCACATTTGCAATTTTCACATCTAACTAGTTTCTAAAACATGCAGGTCTTATACAGATTATAGCCAATCTTGTTTTCAGCAACCATCCTTTTATAGTGTAATTGTTAAAGGATATCCATCCCAAGCTTGTGTCAATACAGGATGTAAAACATTCAGAAACCTTCAGAGCTTTCAATTTGTTTGTTTGTCTATATGTTTAATGCCATATCAACAGTTTTTCAGTTATGTTACGGCTTTCCTGAATCCACCAGTACTAAAGCTAGGGCTTTCAGACTGACTGGTTTCTGTTTAAAGTCTCTATTGTCTTATACACCATAATTCTATCTTTTTTCTATGATCTCTTAAAGCAAGATTGTCCACACTCCATAAACTACATAGTTACAAAAGCAGAAATCAGTCAAAAAAAGCAACAAACACCTTTTGTTATGACTGAATTTACTAAATGAACAAAAGAATTGTTGAAATTCAAAACGATATTAATTATGACAATGACACTTTTACCTTGCTTATAAATTCATGGAAGTTGGACAATTGAAAGGCACTAGATAGTTTTCCTCACTCCATTCCATAAATGGCAAGGGAGATCTAATGGACGATAATTTAAGAAATGAAATATATCTTAATCCCCAATTTACACCTGGCAAATTGATACAAACCCCTTTGTTATCTGTCTGGTGATCCCGAACATAGAACATATCAATGTCTCATGGTAAGACGACTATTAACCCATTTCTCCATAAACTGTAACTTGTGACTTGTGGTGAGACAACTATTAACCCATTTCTCCATATACGGGAATTTGTGACTTGTGGTGAGACGACTATTTACCAATTTCTCCATAAACTGTAACTTGTGACTTGTGGTGAGACAACTATTAACCCATTTCTCCATAAAAAGGAATTTGTGACTTGTGGTGAGACAACTATTAACCCATTTCTCCATATACGGGAATTTGTGACTCATGGTGAGACGACTATTAACCCATTTCTCCATATACGGGAATTTGTGACTCGTGGTGAGACGACTATTAACCCATTTCTCCATATACGAGAATTTGTGACTTGTGGTGAGACAACTATTAACCCATTTCTCCATATACGGGAATTTGTGACTCGTTGTGAGACGATTATTAACCCATTTCTCCATATATGGGAATTTGTGACTCGTGGTGAGATGACTATTAACCCATTTCTCCATATACGGGAATTTGTGACTCATGGTGAGATGACTTTTAACCCATTTCTCCATATACGGGAATTTGTGACTCATGGTGAGATGACTATTAACCCATTTCTCCATATATGGGAATTTGTGACTCATGGTGAGATGACTATTTACCCATTTCTCCATATACGGGAATTTGTGACTCATGGTGAGACGACTATTAACCCATTTCTCCATATACGGGAATTTGTGACTCGTGGTGAGACGACTATTAACCCATTTCTCCATATACGAGAATTTGTGACTTGTGGTGAGACAACTATTAACCCATTTCTCCATATACGGGAATTTGTGACTCGTTGTGAGACGATTATTAACCCATTTCTCCATATATGGGAATTTGTGACTCGTGGTGAGATGACTATTAACCCATTCCTCCATATACGGGAATTTGTGACTCATGGTGAGATGACTTTTAACCCATTTCTCCATATACGGGAATTTGTGACTCATGGTGAGATGACTATTAACCCATTTCTCCATATATGGGAATTTGTGACTCATGGTGAGATGACTATTTACCCATTTCTCCATATACGGGAATTTGTGACTCATGGTGAGATGACTATTAACCCATTTCTCCATATATGGGAATTTGTGACTTATGGTGAGACAACTATTAACCCATTTCTTCATATACGGGAATTTGTGACTCATGGTGAGATGACTATTTACCCATTTCTCCATATACGGGAATTTGTGACTCATGGTGAGATGACTATTTTACCAATTCTCCATATACGGGAATTTGTGACTCGTGGTGACATGACTATCAACCCATTTCTCCATATATGGGAATTTGTGACTTGTGGTGAGACAACTATTAACCCATTTCTCCATATACGGGAATTTGTATCTGGTGAGATGACTATTAACCCATTCCTCCATGTATGGGAATTTGTGACTCGTGGTGACATGACTATTAACCCATTTCTCCATATACGGGAATTTGTGACTTGTGGTGACATGACTATTAACCCATTTCTCCATATACGGGAATTTGTGACTTGTGGTGACATGACTATTAACCCATTTCTCCATGTATGGGAATTTGTGACTCATGATGAGACAACTATTAACCCATTTCTCCATGTATGAGAATTTGTGACTCGTGGTGACATGACTATTAACCCATTTCTCCATATACGGGAATTTGTGACTCGTGGTGAGATGACTATTAACCCATTTCTCCATATATGGGAATTTGTGACTTGTGGTGAGACAACTATTAACCCATTTCTTCATATACGAGAATTTGTGACTCGTGGTGACATGACTATTAACCCATTTCTCCATATACGGGAATTTGTGACTCGTGGTGACATGACTATTAACCCATTTCTCCATATATGTGAATTTGTGACTCATGGTGAGATGACTATTAACCCATTTCTCCATATACAGGAATTTGTGACTCGTGGTGAGATGGCTATTAACCCATTCCTCTATATACGGGAATTTGTGACTTTATACATGACTCCATATTGAAAACAACAGCAGATGATAACAGAAAAGCATGAAAAAGGACTCTTTTTTCTGATAAGAGGCCTGCTATTGTTAAGGAATGCTCAAGACTGAAAATCATTACTTGATTAGCCTGAATTTAAACATCTTCAAAATGAACAAAGAATGAATATTGAAAATCTCAAAGTCTGAAATAGTCTGAAATCAGGACCAGGCCTAAAAATTAGCAGGCCTGGAGGGGAAGAAACTTTAGTGTGACTAAAAGAGAAATTGATCATTACGAGCAATTTCTTCTTTAGTCACATTGGTTTCTCAGGGTGTTTGCAGCTGATTCTGCAAGTTGACGTATCATGGGAAATAGCTACAGGTATGTCTTTTCCAAGTATACAACAACATTGTACTCCAGAAACGTCATTGTTTGTTTTATAATGGGTTTTACATCCCAACCAAAATATGACAGTTACATAGCGATGCAATAATATCATAATGATGGAGAACTTGAGTGACTGTGCTAGACGAGCCAGGAAGAACAATCAGCGTCTGGTAACTGAACCAGGAAACTACCTCTAATGATGGAGGACTTGAGTGACTAGAAGTGCTAGACGAGCCAGGAAGAACAGTCAGCATCTGGTAACTGAACCAGGAAACTACCTCTAATGATGGAGGACTTGAGTGACTAGAAGTGCTAGACGAGCCAGGAAGAACAATCAGCGTCTGGTAACTGAACCAGGAAACTACCTCTAATGATGGAGGACTTGAGTGACTAGAAGTGCTAGACGAGCCAGGAAGAACAATCAGCATCTGGTAACTGAACCAGGAAACTACCTCTAATGATGGAGGACTTGAGTGACTAGAAGTGCTAGACGAGCCAGGAAGAACAATCAGCGTCTGGTAACTGAACCAGGAAACTACCTCTAATGATGGAGGACTTGAGTGACTAGAAGTGCTAGACGAGCCAGGAAGAACAATCAGCGTCTGGTAACTGAACCAGGAAACTACCTCTCATGAGAACCCATGCAGAAAAGAGCCATGTGATCTAAAGTTCAGTACTCTCGTAGGCTTAACCCATTACCAAACAATAACAACATTTAACCACTCTATTGCAGACAATTCTGGAAAAAACTGTGGGAAAAGGAGAAATTGCTTGTTTAACAAGCAATTTTTTCTTTTCCCACAATGTTTTCGACACTATCAAAAGATTACCTGTCAATTATATCACATTTTGAAATGTCGTCTGCAAGCTCGTTCAATTTGGAACAGTCGAAAATTTGCCGTTTGATAGAGGGTTAAAAGGCCTTCTCCAGGTATCTGAAAGAAGCGATTTATCAGTCTTAGTCTTTAACAAGCACTTCTTCAAGATCTAATTTTGATATTATCATTTCTTTGTTTTATCTCATACGAATCATCTTGACCAGACGTTCTAATAATTGTACCCACAATAAAGTAACTCAAGACTTGACAAATCTTTGTAACAAAATGACAAACTGCACATCATATGAAATTGCTAATGCTTGTTATGGCAATATCTCGTTTTGTCACATTTCTTCTATCTCCTTCTGTATGTTGAGATTTTAGTGTGCAAGACTATAACAAGTGATTCACATTTGTGATGAAGTGCTTCACATTTGTGATGCACTTAAAGTTACTTTAGTTTTGCAGGAACCCCCAATTTGCATCAACAAAATTGCTTAGTTACTAAGGAAGGATTATCTTTGTCTTTCATTCAACACTAGGATCTTGATACATTTGATTTTAAATGAAACTAATTGTTTTCCTATTAATGTACAGAACTCACTTTTGAGTATCATAATACATGTTCCCTGGATGACCTACCAGCACTAGGCTAGGAAATGTGTCTTGCCAAAGGACACTCCACGGTGAAATAAATGATCGCCTTCAAGGATCAAACCTGGGTTGGCCAGTCTCTAGTCCCGAACACTAACCATTACACCAAGGGAGAACCTTGTTGACGTTTCTGATTAGAAACATGGAAAACACGAAGGTAAGCAAGTTGAAAATCAAATACTTGTTTCACTCCAATGGGGGTAATTTTCACAGGCCCATTTTGTACAAAGACATTCCCATCTTTGTATGAGGATTCATCAAATTTTGAAAAGGACTTTTCTGTCAGATAGAAGACAGATGACAGCATATCGAATATCAGCAAACTTCTACTCCTTAACCCTTTCCCAAACAATAATGACATTTGACCACTTTGTTGCAGACGACTTTAGAAAACATTGTGGGAAAAGGACAAATTGCTCGTAACAAGCAATTTTTCCTTTTCCCACAATGTTTTCTGCCCTATAAGAAGAGTATTTTTCAGTTTCATCACATTTTGAAATGTCGTCTGCAAACTCTTTCAATTTGGGACAGTCGAAAATTTGTTGTTTGGTAAAGCGTTAACCCCCCCTGTTTGTCACCAAGAAAGCAACATTTCAATGAAATAGAAGAAAACTCTTTTTTGTCTTCTGAAGAAATAGATATTAAATACAAAATAAAGCATCACTGGAAGAGTAGCATTAATTGTCATCTGACAGTAGAGGTAGAACCTCTTCTACCAAAATTATATAATGGACTTAAACAAATCATTTGATAAATAAAATGCAGCATGTTGCTGCATGTATTTCCCATTCACAAAGGCAAGGATCTCAATATTTTCCCTCTAAATAGGAACTTGAGAGATTCCCAAATTGAAAGCAGCAGCAGACGACAATTAAAAAGAAGAAAGTTTCAAAACTAAAATTGATACCGCAAAGCAGGAATGGCAAAATCTGATTTTAATTTACTTGACCGTAAATGCTGAGTATGAAGTCCGTTCCAGCACTATAAGGGATATAGTAAGAAAGGGTGAACACTAAGAAGTTCCCACAAAAGGGCTAAATATGATACCCCTTAATGAGGTCATGTAAACCATTACCTATTTATCATTATTATCAATTGCCATTATGATATAGCTCAAAATTTCCCTTCAGCCTTTCTCTAAATGCTTTTATCTTATGAATCAATAACTTCACAATGAGCCCCTCTTCGTGTGGGTTCAAATCCCCGTGACAGCATTTGGATTTTCATAAGAGGTAGTCTCCCGACTGACTCACGGAATGCCAAGGGTTTTACCCGGCTTTACCGGCTCTATTGGGCTAATCACTGATGAGTATGGGCTTTACTATACTCTTTCATTGAACTTATTAATGGTTTTGAAACAAACTTTTAAAGTTATCTGCTACAAAAAACCTTTAAACAGCCAAAGAAATGGATATTATATCATTAAAGAAAATACTCACACACTGCACTATTTTGGTACCGGTAAATATTGAGTTTGAATGTTTCACATATATACTGCCATCCAAATGCCAAACATTTGGCTGAATTTCCATTTGGGATCAACAATACATGTATACATGTAAGTGATGTGACATAATCACTGTCAATCTGAGCTTTTCAGTGTTCACCCTTCAACATTGAGGAAGTTGAGTGATCAAACATTTCTTATCAAAGTGTTGAATAAAACAAAGCAATTTGTGACACTACAACCCATTTCGTAAGTTACACTCCATTAAGTAATTACTCTGACACAAACTCATTTCAACAAACCTTACAGCAAAATATTCAACATCTAAAGAAGTCAATGTAATATTTTGAAAGAGAAGCTAAAGACTTTAATAAGTTCTAAACAAGTGTAAAGCACTTCGTACATTTAGATTTGCACTGGTTCCTTGACTTCCTCTTATTATTGTTTCCTTTATTTAGTATTGTACTGGTTCCTTGACTTCCTCTTATTATTGTTTCCTTTATTTAGTATTGCACTGGTTCCTTGACTTCCTCTTATTATTGTTTCCTTTATTTAGTATTGTACTGGTTCCTTGACTTCCTCTTATTATTGTTTCCTTTATTTAGTATTGTACTGGTTCCTTGACTTCCTCTTATTATTGTTTCCTTTATTTAGTATTGCACTGGTTCCTTGACTTCCTCTTTTTATTGTTTCCTTTATTTAGTATTGTACTGGTTCCTTGACTTCCTCTTATGATTGTTTCCTTTATTTAGTATTGCACTGGTTCCTTGACTTCCTCTTATTATTGTTTCCTTTATTTAGTATTGCACTGGTTCCTTGACTTCCTCTTATTATTGTTTCCTTTATTTAGTATTGTACTGGTTCCTTGAATTCTTCTCATTAATGGATCTGTGACAAGATGAAATTAAAATACAACAGATGGAGAACAATTAAAAAAAAAACAATATAACTTTCCATACATGTGATATTGATATTACATTTGTGTGCTATCAATCACTTTCCATGTGATATCACTTTCTGGTTGATATTAATATCTCTTTCTGGTTGATATTAATATCACTTTCTGCGTGATATTGATTTTTTCATGTGATATTGATATCATTTTATTGTGTTATCCATAACCTTGTGATATGGAAATCTCATGCATGTTATATCCATATCACTTTCAATGTGATATCTGTATCACTTTCAATGTGATATCCATATCACTTTCAATGTGATATCCATATCACTTTCAATGTGATATCCATATTGTTTTTAATGTGATATCCATATCACTTTCAATGTGATATCCATATTGTTTTCAATGTGATATCCATATTGTTTTCAATGTGATATCCATATCACTTTCAATGTGATATCCATATTGTTTTCAATGTGATAGCCATATCACTTTCCATGCAATATCAATATAATTTTCAATTTGATATCTATATTGTTTTCAATTTGATATCCATATTGTCTTCAATGTGATATCCATATTGTTTTCAATGTGATATCCATATTGTTTTAAATGTGATATACATATCACTTTCAATGTGATATCCATATTGTTTTCAATGTGATAGCCATATCACTTTCCATGCAATATCAATATAATTTTCAATTTGATATCCATATTGTTTTCAATTTGATATCCATATTGTTGTCAATGTGATATCCATATTGTTTTCAATGTGATATCCATATTGTTTTCAATGTGATATCCATATCACTTTCAATGTGATATCCATATTGTTTTCAATGTGATAGCCATATCACTTTCCATGCAATATCAATATAATTTTCAATTTGATATCCATATTGTTTTCAATTTGATATCCATATTGTCTTCAATGTGATATCCATATTGTTTTCAATGTGATATCTATATTGTTTTCAATGTGATATCCATATCACTTTCAATTTGATATCCATATTGTTTTCAATGTGATAGCCATATCACTTTCCATGCAATATCAATATAATTTTCAATTTGATATCCATATTGTTTTCAATTTGATATCCATATTGTTTTCAATGTGATATCCATATTGTTTTCAATGTGATATCCATATTGTTTTCAATGTGATATCCATATCACTTTCAATGTGATATCCATATTGTTTTCAATGTGATAGCCATATCACTTTCAATGCAATATCAATATAATTCTCAATTTGATATCCATATTGTTTTCAATGTGATATCCATATTGTTTTCAATGTGATATCCATATTGTTTTCAATGTGATATCCATATTGTTTTCAATGTGATAGCCATATCACTTTCAATGTGATAGCCATATTGTTTTCAATGTGATAGCCATATTGTTTTCAATGTGATAGCCATATTGTTTTCAATGTGATAGCCATATCAGTTTCCTTGCAATATTAATATTACTTTCCATATGATAAAGACAACAGAACACTTAAAGTATTTCAATGCGATATTGATATCACTTTCCTTGCAATATAGACATGAGATATTGCTATCCTTCAGTCATTTTGTTTTCTGCTTATCATCACTAAGAAAATGCCGATATTTTAGACATCATGTTTATTAACTGCGGTTCTTTTCCATTTAGACCACACAGAGAAAAGGGAATGGGTAAAAATAAGAAAGGATAAAAGCCACAGTTACCCTGTATGAGAACTTTGTTTATCAGACATCCACTGATATAGATAACGATAATGACAACAAGGTCAGAGCTAACAATAGCTCATTTGATCAAACTAGATAGGAAGGTCTGAGGTGTAGATTAGCGGGCATACACTCTTCAACATGCATTATCTCCTAATCACATTTTGTAGGTATTCATTTGAATTGTCTCAATTATCTCTACCACTAAAATAAGACTGTAGCCCCTTATGATGGGAGAAATCTGAGTCAATGTGACATGATCTATTTGTCCCTCATTGCTGATAAATTAAGTTCATTTGGGGAAGCATTTCAGTCGGCTTATGAATTTTATTTGTTTGTGTAGGGGTTTTACATTACACTTTCTACCATAAAGAAATGGTAACTTTTTTAAGTTTTTCCTTTATCACATGTATGTATTTGAACTTGCTTTACATAATGAACCATTCATGAATTATTCCCAGATAGAAGGGCTTCAAGAATATAATTGCCTGCACAGTGAAAAAAATCATCTTCTACTGTTCAAATTCTTGGTAACAGAGACAACATTTTGCAATTCATTACCCCTAAAGATTGCTTTTTACATGCATTTGATGAACCAAGTATAAATACCAGAGTCAGTATAGAGTCTATCTGGGGCATACTGCAACATTGTTATCACTATAATGAACTTATCAATCATATCTCGTGACAGTCCCATTCACTCAAGTATGTATCTATTGCTTATTGTTATACAGTACTTCTGCTCTATAGAGTGATTAGAGTCATCAAAAAATGAGCATCTGTATGTTGGTAATAAACATTCACCTTCTCCTTCAGGGTTTTCCCTTTACCCCTTGATTTATGGGGTTTTGGGGACTTTTGACCCCTTATACTGAGGGGTCAATGCAAGACTATAGTAAGTGCTTCACAGTCATGAAGCACTTACTATAGTATTGCATGGAACCCTCGATAAATAGGATTGTGAATGAAAAAATATGACCTTTAGGGGTCATATCCATGAATTAGGGGTCATTTATTGTATAAGTTGGTGGTCATTCATCAAGGAGGAAAGAGTTAATCCGCGCTATAATTTTTATCTGTCTAGGGCTTATAATGCATCTTGTGCAAACAATATGTATCAATAAAGAAAAATAGCTTGAATGAGCAATAGCTGCAACAGTGCTTTTTTAGACAATTACATTTTACCAAAAAAAAAGAGAAAGAATTATTTCACATTTATCTAAAAAAGGAAGGGAAATAAATCAGTAATTGACCCTTCTTTTGAATATACCCCACATTGATGCATCAGTTGCAAAAGCCTGTAGAAATCTCTTTGGCAAAATATATATTGCTCACAATGGGAAATCAATGCTTTTGTTACAATGGTTCCTAAATATTGAAAAATCCAATGTAAACAAAAGTAGAGTAATATGTTTTCTTCATTTTTTCCCTGGTTTTTCAATGGGATATAACAGCTAAAAATAATTAACCCTTACCGACCTTATAGTGCTGGAACTGACTTCATGTTTATGCAAACAGGTTGAATAAAGGCCAGGTACCAAGTAAATTGGCAGTACCAAGTAAATTGGCAGCTGGCCTGTATTCTAACTTGTTTGCTACTCTGAGTATCTTTCCTCATCAGAATTAAGTAAATATTTAAGGTCTAGGAAAAGCAGATGACACAAAAACACATCTTTAGAAATTACGAAAATTACCCAGCATTCTAAGGGTTAGGCAATGCAATCTTTTACAGCAATCAATAACATGTGAGGGACTGTGACTAACTGATCCTTTCATGAATGGATTGTTTTATGATGTATTGATCGAGAACTGGAAATTCAACAGGTAGTAAAACTATTCTTGCTTAATACACTATATATGCTTATCAATCTACTGTAGTGTACTTCAGAAATCATTGTGACAAAACTATTAATTGCCCCTTGAATGTAATTTGTCATATAGTCAGTATTATTGCTTTACACATTCCAAAACAGATAAAAATGTATTGGCTTTTTTGTGTGATTTTTGCCGTCTGCTGTTCCTTTCTATTTGGACATCGATGCTTAAACGGGGAATACGCTAGAGAAACGCTTCCATGTCTACGTACTACCATCAAACTTGTTATTTCAAGTATCTAAATAATCCGCTCGTGTGTGATAACAGAACAAACGAAAATCATTTGCATTTGAATAAATAGTTTTTTTTCAATTCGAATACAAACTAATTAGGCTAGTTTTGCATCAATTTTGATTTTTGAAATAAAAAAATAAAATATTCAAAGAAGCAAACTCTCCTGCTTGAATAAGCAATCGATCAACACAAATGCATGTTTTTCATCACTAATTAATCACTAATTAAGTGTTAGAATTGAAATAGATCGTTAAATTAGACTAAATGTTTAAAATAAATAAAACAACATTTCACTCACTCGTTTCACCGTGATGTCGTTATTGCGGATACTTTCCGAGTGATCCGCGTGAGATCATTGCCGATCAGACGCTTACAAAATAGAACACTCGGTTTTAACTAGTGTTATGGTCTTGAACCGAACATCTAATATTGTCACTGGAAGTACGGTGTGATGCTAGCATCCAACCGCTAGTTTACAAGGCCGGAATAGACAGCCGTAAACGTTGCTTTAATAACTCATAAAGAAGTGTAATCCCAGTCACACAAAAAATAATGGACAATTTAAGAAATTGTCAACAATGAAATTATTACACTTCGCTTCCATCTAGACAAATGTAAAACAATTTATGACAATTGGCACTAAGAATATCCAGAATGGTCGATATAGGTTAAAACATACATTCCATACATGGCAAAAAGCAGTTCAGGAAAAGCTATTGGCATAATCATTGATGAAAATTTAACATTTAGTCAGAACCAGTCAGAAAAAGCGTATAAGGCGAATTCAGTTATTGGAGCGTGTGACGGCCGTTTCCCCGAAGAATCGTTTCCCCGAATTTAATTAACGACTCTTCGGGCAAACGACTGTAAATCCTTGGAGCAATGAGAAGGTCCTTTGAGTTCCTGGATGAAGATACATTTTAAAAGTGTATACACTACTCTCGTTCGTCCTTACATCGAATATGTCCATCAGATTTGGTGTCCCCATAAGAAGAAGGACATTGAAACGGTAGAAAATGTTCGAAGACGAGCGACAAAATTGATTCCAGGAGTCTGTCATACGAAGACTGACTACGTCAACTAAGTCTACTTACACTCGGATATAGAAGATTACGAGGTGACATTACTGAATGTTACAACTTGTGAAATAATGAAAACTACTTAAAATTCTATTAAGGATTTAAATCCCAATTTTAAGATAGTCCTATTAACAGATAAGTGCATGTCTTAAACAAAGAGTAGTGAGACAATTCTCTTTATCTGACCAGATTAACCCATGGCCTACGCCGATTAAACCCAGGAGCCGAGTTGGTAACGGGCCGAGTAATCTGAGGTGCCGAGTTTGTAGCATGCCGGGAAAACACAGGAGCCGAGTTGGTAACGGGTCATGTAAACAATCGATCCGAGTTGGTAACGCGCCGAGTAATCCGAGGTGCCGAGTTTGTAACGGGCCGAGAAAATCCAGGAGCTGAGTTGGTAACGGGCCGAGTTAACCAAAGACGAGTTAATAACGGTACGAGAAAACCCAGGAGCCAAGTTGGTATAGGGATGAGTAAACCCAGGAGCCGAATTGGTAACATGCCGAGTAAACCCAAGAGCTGAGCTTGAAACTTGCCCGTACTTGCAATTCATTAACCTAAACTTATGAACGATTGAGGTGTATTTTTCAGGTCACATAAATACCCTAGTAGTTACGATTGAGCTCCATGAATACAGAAAAGCATTCTGTCGGATCTCGTACTCAAACTATTTTTTGTGCGATATCAAAGTGCTGGAAAGGTTGAGCAGTTTTAAACGATGAATGTCATTAAAAGGAAATAATATTCTCATTCAGTCTTAACTCAGCGGGTTTAACCATTAAAACGTATTTCTCCGGTTACGGATGTGCCCGAGTAGTAACAAGAACAATTCTTTATTTACACTAGGGGCCAGTCTTCATTTAACATTTCAAGTCTGGGCTACTACAGTGTACAGAGACAGGTAGACTATTCCAAAGCCGTATAGTCCTGAGAAAATAGGAGTTGGAGTGGTACTGGGTGCAGGACTATGGGATCAGATAGTGTTGAGGGTATTAAAAATACTCATCCCTCTTTGCGTTTCGATACAGCCTGATAAGATTCTCAAATTCAAATGACAAACTTTCTCACCGTATGTATACTCGCTATATGATAAGTGGCATTAATGATGGTGATTGGGGTATCTTTTTGGATATTATATTAAGAGAAAATATCTGTAGGATTGGAAGCTAACGAAAATAGAATCTATTAGCATTTACAAGGTGCAAATAAGTAAAGGATGTGTAACATCCAAGGAACATTTATGCACATTTGAGACTAAAACGCATTGTTTTAGGGAACATGCTAGTCAAACTAATTTGACGCGACCGGAAAGCATTGAGTAATTTTTGTATCGGGCAAGATTGCCACATCAGAAAATAAAAAGAAATCTTCACGTCGAATTATTTTGACTAGGGAACATGCAGGTTTATATACAGGAAGTACAACACAAACAGTGGACACAAATGTTTTTCACTGATTGGAGTTTATTGTTTCTTCGAGAGTTTCAATAACTCAATTTGTAACATTGGTGGCAGTGATGGTATAAAGACTTCTCCATCAATTGAGAGTAACGATATCAACGCATACAATTCAATGGGCAAAGACTCGTGCCAAGACTCAGGACGAATCCTCTCAGAAATTGTAATAATGAAACGCTCTCGGAAAGTTTAACCCTTTCCAACACAATAACGACATTTGACCACTTTGCTGCAGACGGCTTTAGAAAAACATATGGGAAAAGGAGAGTTTGCTCGTAATGAGCAATTTTTCCTTTTCCCACAATGTTTTTTGCCCTATCAGGAGATTATTTCCAATTTCATCACTTTTTGAAATGTCGTCTGCAAACTCTTTCAATTTGGGATAGTTGAAAATTTGTTGTTTGGGAAAGAGTTAAGCCGATCTTGGAACCTAATTGGAACGGAAATATGCGAGTCTATATATAAACAGCACAACAGATAGATCAGTGAACGACAAATGGTTTTTCACTGATCGAATGTGATTTCACAAACTTATTGTCTTTGGGAGTTTCAATTGATCGATATGTTACAAATACTTCTCTAGAATTGTTAAGACTTGTATAAGCATATCTAACACAGTCAGATGATATGATACATGTACTTAGATACAAAAAGAATGTGCAAAGTTCCTCTGTTTAATGTAGTAGCAGTGTGGATCGTTCTGAAGCATTCAGTTGGCTAACGAAAACCGCTAATGTTAATCACTCTTCTTGTTTTCTTCAATACATTTTGTATCATAATCAATTGAGTGGAAGGAGTCAAATTACTTTATAAGAAATCTATAATATATTAATTTTATTGAAAGCACAAAATGGACATGCTAAGGCAATCGAAAGTACAACACGTCTTTGCGTAAATGAACACGACTCACAGCGACATTCAGAACATTATTCTATAACATTGAATTTGAATCAAACAAAACCCTAATCTTTTCGGTGATACAGATAAATTGCACACAATCACACTTTATGGGAAGAAAAGGTATTTTTACGGACAATTTCGTTCTTAAATTGTTATTTGTTACATAAGTGCCGTATGTAAGGCGTCTTTCAAAGATACACTGACTTCCATCTCGAACCAAGACAACTTGTTCTTCTGAGTTGTTCCTGTATATCGACTTCCTTTTACAGCGCTCTCTTTCCCGCCATATTTGTTGATGGTTACATAGTATTTTTCCATTTAATCGTTTCACAACTGTTGCATTTATGTGAAATTGCTGACAGTTGAAATAAAAAATGGGGCAAAGAAATTAATGTTTCATGAGAAGTGGTGATATGGTGCCAAATACAATCCGAACATTGTTTTGATGGATCTTCATCCGGATTGCACACACCTTTCAGCTATGAATATTGTTTTGCAAAAGCACTACTCTGTTAAATAGATGATCACCATTGAGGATCAAACCTTATTTGACCTGTTTCAATTCCACTAACCAGCATTTCACTGCATAGCCGTTAAACTGATTAGCTCACTCACCAAAAGTGGAACACAGCAATCAATCGGAACTACTCAGGCTTTATATAAGTGTAGGGTTACAATTTTTCGGGTAAATCGGTGTCCAGCGTCTGAAACAATTTCTAAGACTGGGCTCTTCATTGGACCAAAATATTATGAGCCATTTTGGCTAAGCTACCCAAATTTTCTTTAGCCACTTGGATTTTTGCAAAGCCAAATTTGGCTAAGTCTTTTTAGCCATTTTAGCAGAAATATTAAATATAAATTACAGTTCATTTGTTCAATTTACAGACCAATTATTGAAATAGGCTAGAATGGTATTTATCACATAATAAAATAAATGATGTGTAAATTGAACAAATAAATAACAGTTCTTGTCTCAGCCACTTCATTGTGTGGTTGTTCTTAGTAGAGTACTACATCCTATACCTCAATAAATGTTTACAGAACTTTGGGACAGGGTTAGAAAGACGACAGAAAATAATTAAACTTGCATGCATGCACCTGGCGTGATTCATTTTTTTAAATAAAACAAAATAAACATTTAAAAAAAGAATATAAAATAACTTTCGATTGTAAATAAAACAAAATAAATTAAACATTTTAAAAAAGAATATCTAACCTTAAAGTTTGCAGGGTATGCTGCAGCGTTTACGTGATCTGGGAGTCATTGAACTGGCAAGTTGACAGTACTTGTACAATAATGACGTTCTTTTTACTAAATGTGGGAGTTCCAATGCATTAAGATATGCTCATAAAAGGTTATATTTCCTTGAATGTTTGTTTTAATTACCATTTTTCACCGGGAGTCCCTTTCCCTCATGTTGTTGTTGTTGTTGTTTCGTTGTCCGTAAATTCCGTACCATGGAATTTCGTTCTAATATTGCATCGATGTAATCATTTAAAACGCTTGATATATTGAATGTGTTTACACACAAATAATGTTTTTTATTCGCGTGCTTTTTATTGCAATAAGTCCCATATCACCTTTATGAGTATCTTTTTTTAACGCAGTGAGCTACAGAAATAAGTATCGAAAACGTTTTGGTGCGTTTTATTATTCTGGTACCGACTTTAGTGTGACACATAAACTGAAACCGGGAAACGGCCTGTTTAAACGTTTTCATTAGACGTTGCTATTGGAAATATACATAATGTCTGGTCTCCGGATTTTCTAAAAGAGCGCTTTCACTAGAAAATCGGCTAAGGAACCAAACACTTCTATTTATATTTAAGCTGTTCAACGTCAAACTATTCAATTTTAATTAATGATTACCACTCGTAGTGGCGAAAAGACTTTAGCCATTCTTCCCACTTTCGCCATTACAGACTCTATACAAAATGGGGTCAATTTTACTTTCGCCAAATTGACGAAAGGGTACATTTCTTTTTTCGCCAAACCAAGTTGAATTTCGCCTATGGCGAATGGCGAAGCTTTATGAATAGCCCAGTAAGAGTGCACGTTAAGTTGTTCAATGTGTATGGAAGTGTTGGACATACTTTTAAATCATTTTTTTATCAGTAACTCATACCAAAGGGAGAACTTGTTGTTGTGACATGTAGAGTTGTTTCCTCAATCAAATTTAATGACTTTTTAGATTTCACATTTAGGATCCATTTTTAAAAACGAAAGTAAAGTGACGTCATTCTCGCGGGAGACAATATGGCGTCAATCCCTATTATTTCAGAGGTGTTTTCATTGGATAAACCCGATGTGTTCAGATTGCACAGCAATATTTGGGCGACAGTCGTATCCCCAGAAGAGTTGTTTCCCTTAATCACTTTGAGTCACACTTTGAAAACACTTGGCGGCCAATACAGTCCATTGGACCTTGAATTGAAGAATCCCTGAAGTTAATTTACATAGTGTAACAAACTGAGCAAATGATCCTCTCAAAGACACAAACACATCCGATCAGTGAAAAACACTGTCGTTCACTGAGCGGTTGTGTTGTCTATATATATATACCAGCATGTTGTCTCAAACAATGTATTGGGCTCCTAATTTGCATAAACGTTCAACGAACGTTACACATAGTAATGAGACGTTTCCTTGGAAGTTAATTTGTATAGCTATTTTATCTATGTCATACTGTATAATTATATATAGTAATTAGATCTTATAATGGTTAGTTTTCATTTTTTATGAAATTTTATTTGTTCAATGACCAAATTATGAAAATTGATCGAAAAGAAAGTATTTTTTTCTTGATTTTGGAATATTTTGATACATATATCTCTTAGATAAATAGGTGACATCAATGGGTTATATATTTGTTTGTGTGGTGATATTTGTTCTGAATATGTCTTAAATGTGCAAGTATTAGATTTAATCTAACTCACACTACCTCATCAGTAGACTGTTTTGTAAACTGTATAAATATAACAGTGGTCGAAATTAGCACGGGCCCGTGAGCCCGGTACCCATAAAATGTTTGCCGGGCCCACTCAATTTTAAAGACAATGGGCCCGAAGGGCCTGTTGAAATTTCCTGTGAAATATGATATTATTCTGCTAATTTCCTGTTATAGAAATTATTATCCATACATGAGTTGTAATTAAATACATCCCAAAATGTTTTCTGTGCATATTTCGTTTTATATGTTCCATAAGTCGGAGGGTGGGAAATCCAGATCGACGTCATTTTGTTCTAATTTTAGAAGAAGCTCCGTTCGCCCCAGTGTACATGTCCGTTCGCCCCATGTGCATTCGTTTAAAGCGTTTAATAGATTACAGAGATGCATCACTAATCCGTGCGCTAAGCCACTTATAAAGTTTAACGTAACATATTTTAATGTAATCTGCAAATGAAAGTATTGGTATAATAATGGCTTTGGAATAATAAGGTCACATGGTTCCGTTGTACCTTTTTAAACTGGTTTTTCCCGGTTTTTAATCATTTGGCAGACTTTGTTCTTATCGTGGATATAAACGTAATTTTACTGTTGCCCTGTTTTCCGTATTTGTTACTAACGAATACAAAAATAACTGGTACCAGCTATGTTTACTTCCGGAATCGTTTGACAGTAAAATGTTACTTTTGCTATAAAAACAATTTGGGCCCATTCATTTCCATCCGGGCCTACTCAGATTCAAAGAATACGGGCCCCGTTGTCTAAAATCTTAATTTCAACCACTGATATAACACAATATAAAAGATGGAATATCTAATATAATATAATTTCTCCATTATATATTAACTTTGGGGAAATGACTCCTTGTTTTCATCGAAATGACTTTAAATGAAATACTTCTATTCTCAGATTGGTCTGAGATAAATGCTATTTCTATTTATTCAAAATTTCTAGCTGTAACAGTCCAAAGAGAGTGTATTATTCTAATATTAGACTATTTTTTTAATACTGCATTATCAGCGACAATGTGTTTTCAGAATGGAGTACTATACAAAGAATAACAATACACTATTGAATACGCCAATTAAAGGCTCTTTGTGCTGTTCTAAGATTTTGACTTCTTTACATGGGTGTAAAAATCCATTGTCCTGTAGCCCTACTTGTCCAAAACCTTAATAATGGACATAAAAGTATTTGCTGAAGTGCAGATAAAGATTTCACAATTTATGGAGATTTCTCAACCCCTGCTTTGTGGTAATTTTTGCATCAGAACTAAAGCATTGGTTTTATGGTAGGGGTTGTTTCATCAAGATGGGAAAGGTGAAAGCTTTTTGTCGTTGGGAGGAGAGAGTTCAAGACACAGACATTCCTGTTCCTAGGAAGTAAACCCCTTGTAAATCCATGTTGATACTGTTTCAGGTCCACCTGACCAAGAATGAGTGATTTTCAAGAATATTCCGATGTTGTTCAGGAAGTGAGAGGTGCTCTGGTAACTATAGACCTTTACAACTATTATACTAGCCTAATATTCAGCCCTAGGAGATGAAAGAAATGATCTAATGGGGGGCAGGGGGTCTAATGCTTTTAAGGTAGTCAACCCCTGATGGAAAATTTGCATTTGCTTTGGTTTTAAAGAATAAATTGAAATATAAAACATGAAAGGTATTTATCACTTCAAAGCCATTCACCAACTGTGACAAAGCTACTTTTTAGTTCCAAAAGGAGATATTCCTAGGGATAAAATGTCTTTTGTCACAACTTTTCAAAATGTGGTGTGGTCATCTTCAAGAATATTCAAAGACATCATGATCTGTATTATTGAAAGAATCATGTTATGATTATTCTCTCCATTCTAGAACCCTGGTCGACTGAAGTTACAAAACAGTGGTGTTGTGTTTCGCAACAGTAAGACGGGAAAAGTGGACCAGTTTACGACGGCGGACATAGAGAAGGTTCAGTGGTTGAAGAGGGCGCGAGGTTATTGTATTAAGTTCAAACTACACAGTGGTCATATTCATAGATATGATGGATTTAAAGAAAATGTAAGTTGAAATAGAACAGGGGTCTGGATGAGATTTTTTTGTATTACAAGATAATATGGTAATAATAATATTTTAGATGATATGTGTCTTTTGAAGCATTTAGCCACTCTTGTCATGTGACACTAGCAATGTACACAAGAAGGAATTCCTATGTTTATTTATAAACCAGCTTTCCTATAGAAGCATTGACAGATGCATGACTCACTTCACAGTATTTAACAAAATCACAGGGTTTCAGCCACTTTATAGTAAAGGAATCGATAATGGTCTTTGGTTTAGTGACAATATTTGTTAATATCAAATTTTTACCTTTTATGATTCCTAAAGCACAACTTTCTGAGTAAGTACCTTTAATGTAAAACAGTAAAACTCATAGAATGAACTTTAATTTGAGAATCATTTTCTCTTGGATTCAAGATTTCAATCAAAGATAAGAAATGGCTACTAAACATTAGTTTAACACTACCTTTGAAAAGATCTCAGTAATGAAATCTGTTTCTTTTCTTTACAGGACCAAGAAAAACTTGGAACATTTGTGTCGAAAAACTTTGACACAAAGATGGAGAAACTGGATTTGTCGGTGAAAGGTTGGAACTGGGGCCAGACTCAGTTTGATGGTGAGTGTAGTTGTAACATTAAGCTATCTGTGTAGAGTAAATTATTATAACAGCAATAGGGTCCTCTTTGGTGTGCTGGTTGTGGTGTAGGACTTATGACAGGGGGGTGTCCGGGTTCAATCCTCACCAGCACCCAGTGTTAATTTTAGAAATGAAAGTTATCGTGTCTTTTTGGACACACATCTTTCGAAACTATGTGTCCAAGGGTAAAGCTATGCGTCCGAGTACCAATGATCCAAGCTATAAGATCATGTCAAATAGTATAACACATGTTATTAATGATAATCTTAGCTTAATGACTCAAAACGATGCAGATTTGATAGAAAGAAAGCATGAGACAGCATGCTTTATGATGTTTACTACATTGTAAACATTACTTGTGCTGATGAGAATGCTTCCGGCTGGACACATATCTTTTGCAATGATTATTATTATTGTGAGATTCAGGCTTTGCAACAAACCTGAAATAATGTTGAAGTAATGTAAATCCCATTTCCCAAAATTCATTGACAGGAAATGGACTTAACTTCATGATTGATAACAACCTCGCGTTTGAGGTTCCCCTGAACAATGTGTCCCAGTCTACGTGGACGAAGAATGAAGTAACACTGGAGTTCCATCAGAACGACGATTCGGCGGTTTCTCTATTGGAAATGAGGTTCCACATTCCACAGGATCCTAATAACCAGGAAACAAACATTGTGGAGGTAAGAGATCACTGAATGATTCAATAGACAAAATTTTCTACTTTACAAAGAATGGTGTTTTAATGCGTATCGACAGCTTAGGTCATTTAGCAGGCATATTGATAATGGGGATTTGAATTCCTCTTTACAATGTCTTGAGGGGTCCTGCTTGGCCCAGTGGTTATGATGGAGGACTAATGGGTCCCAGGTTCGAGCCCCACCGACACCTCTGGTTTCGTAGGAGTGACCTTGGGTAAGTTACTTCAGAGCCCTAGCCTGGAATTGGTTAATCCAAGAAAGCTGTAACAAAACTGAAAAATTCTTCATACAAACAAATATAATGCCTTGAATGATTAATTCAAAAGATATTTGATTGAAACTGTTTAAGGAATTTTCAAGTTAGTTTGAAAGATGCTTTATAATTTGCATTCTTTTTTTTGATGGTCTGTGAAGGGACCTGCATGGCCCATTTGTTAAGGTGGTCGACTTAGGACTCATGGGTCCCCAGTTCGAGCCTCACCTGTACCTCTGGTTTCTTGGGAGTGTCCTTTGGCATGACGCTTCAGACCCCTAGCTTCGTACTGGTCAACTCAGGAAAGCCGTAACATAACTGAAAAAAAAGGTTGACACAGTGTTAAACACCATACAAACATAGAACATTGTGCTTTATTTGTTTTACAGGAATTCCACACCAAAGTCCTTGAAAATGCTGATATTATCCAGGCCACTGGGGACGCTGTGTGTATATTTTCAGAGATACAATGTCTCACACCCAGGTAAATATCTATATTGGGAGGTCCAGTTAACCCTTTACCCAACACCGAAATTTTGACTGTCCCAAATTGTAAGAGTTTGCAGACTACATTTCAAAATGTGATGAAATTGAAAAATGATTGTCTGATAGAGTAGAAAGCATTGTGGGAAAAGGAGAAATTGCTCGTTGAAGCAATTTCTCCTTTTCCCACAATGTTTTCCAGAGTAAGCTGCAACATTCTGGGTAAATGTCGTTTTTGTTTGGTAATGGGTAAAGAGGTGTGGTTACTGAGGTTTTTCCCTTTTTTTCTATTAACCCTATATTGTGGGCATGCTATACTCATATGCTATTCTAGGTTCTTGTTGCTCAATATTTTACTACATCTCTACAAAAGAAAGGATTAGAAATGAAAAGGGATTTTAAGACTGAAGTTTGAGAATGAAAGCAAGGGGACTATATTTTTTGTTTTTAATTCTTTACTTTTTTTTCCCAAGAGCAAGGTAAAGTTGTTTAGATTGAATGGAGGCAATATTACATGATCTCTTGTAGGATGTTTATTTCAGAAGTAAATACTTGTTTTTCCATGGTTATTTCACAGGGAAATATAGAGAATAGATTGTTAATGTCCATGAGTGGGAAATATTACCTGGCAAGGAAAAGGAATGTTATACGTTAATAACCTTTTCTATTGAAAGAAACCAACCATCTACTCTTTTTATACTTTTACCCTTATGGATTGAAATAAACTGGAATGTTATACATTAAAAACCTTTTCTATTCAAAGATACCAATTATCTATCTATCTCTGTATGCTGTTACTTATATGGATTCAAATAAAAACTAATGTGATGGGTCCCAAATGGAACTTATGACATTGCCATGAATTTGTTGTTTTTTTCAGAGGTCGCTATGACATCAAAATCTACACCACATTTTTACAACTTCATGGTAAGACATATGACTACAAAGTTCCGTACAGCTCTGTGTTGCGATTGTTCCTGCTGCCACATAAAGATGGCCGTCAAATATTTTTTGTTGTAAGTACTATTAACCCTTTATTCAGTACTGTTAATTCATTACTTTAACCCTTATAGTGCTGGAACCGACTTCATGCTTATGCAAACAGGTTAGATCCAGGACAGCCGCCAAGTGAATTTGGTGCCTGGCAGACTGCATGCTTATGCAAACAGGTTAAATACAGGCCAGCCTACAAGTAAATTGGCAGCTGGCTTGTGATCTAACCTGTTTGTTTCTTTCCTTATCAAAATTAAGCATGTATTTAAGGTTTTGGATAGCAGCCGACACAAAAATCTATTTTTTTGGAAAATTACCCAGCATTCTCAAGGTTAATAAATTGACCATATTTTATGCCTTTCCTATATTCCAGGTGAGTTTAGACCCTCCCATTAAGCAAGGCCAGACTCGTTACCATTTCATCATTCTCGTGTTTAACAAAGATGATGAGGAGAAAACCATTCCGTGTGGGCTGGGAGAGTAAGTAGATTTATTATTTAGGGTCCTGCATGTAGGACTTACGACACAGGTGTGAAACTGGGTAAAATGAGTGGTAAATTATGAAACAACATGTTAAAAAAGGGAAACACCATATACAGTCAATTTTCTCAAATTTAAATTGGTCCCCGACGTTTTACGAAATTGGCTCTGGCAGAAATTGGCTCTGGCAATTCTAGGTTTACCTCCTTTATCACTTATTGTAAACAAACCATATGGTTTTGATAAGGAATTAAACATAACTCTTTGTTAATTGTCAAATATTCCAGAACTTTCTCATTTTTACTGTAACTGAGTTCAGGTATTAGGGTTTTCATTAAGATTTGAAGTAACAGATCCAGTTTGAGATTTAATCGATTCAGCCAGACAATCCTCCTTTATCAGGCTTTATGGCTGGACATGAAGTAACGGATTCACAAGGGTTTTTGAACCTATGGTTTGCATTGATAATCAATTCTTGATGAAACCCTGGATAAAATTTTAAAAAAGAAAGTTATATTTACCAAGAGATTTCATTCCAAGTGCAAAGAAATGTCAATTTGTATTTTAGTGAACTGGAAGAAAGATACGAGGGTAAACTTCAGAAGGAAATGGTCGGGCCGGAGTTTGAAATCATAAGTAAAGTGTTTAAGGCCGTCACTACCAGAAAAATAACAGTGCCAGGGAACTTCTTAGGGTAGGTATTGGTTAAATTTGTGTGGCTGTCATTTGAAATAGGGTAGGTGTTATGCTTACATATATAAAACAGGGAATTGGTAACATCTTTATGGTTGGCATTGTCAGAAAATAGGGTATAGTGTTTCTTCCAGGTTAGAAACAAGTGGGGAATTGGCCTCCATACCTTGCTTCAATGTGTGTGTGTGGGGTAAAAAAATGTAGGGGCCATAAAGAAGCTTATTTTCCTTTTTGCCATTGTAAAATGCAGACGCTCATTTGACGTTCACTATTGGTGACGAAAAAAACACAGTGTATTTCTGGGCTTCTGAAAAAAACCCATAATAACCTGATATTTTATAAGTTAATAAAAAAGAGGAACAAATTAATGTTTTAGTATAAAATGAGGGTTTGAATATAGAAATGATTTTCAAATTAAAAGTAATGGCTTAAAGGTCATATGTACAGGTTGGGTTTATTTCATAAAATTAAAATATGAAGTAAAAGAATCACATTGAAATAATTTGCAACATTTTAGCATAACGCATTACGTCATAAATCACCGTCATAGCGCACCGATTAATAAAAGTTTGTATGACTTACTTCCCTTTGCTGTGACGTCACTCGTGATCCACTGAATGTGCCTTGTAAAGGGCTTGAAGAGAGATCGCTGGTTAGAATTAGTGTTTTTCTTCAAATAAACGATCCTAAAGTCATTGTTTGAATTGACAGCGCATTTTCTTTATTGAATATGATTCATTTTACAAGAATATCAATTTGAAAAAAGATAAATTAATAACTTAACCCGTGAATTTGCATGGATTTGTCATTGCGTAAACCTGTTCATATGAAAGGAACGGCTTGAAATTTGGACGATTTTCCTTGAAATAAATGATTCTTAAGTCATTGTTTGGATTGACAGTGAATTTTCTATACTGTATATTTTTCATATTATAAGAATATCCATTTGAAGAAAATAAATTAGTGACTTAACGCGTGAATTTACAAGGATATGTACCTAATATCAATATAATGCGTTCATATGAGCTTTAAATTGGGACGATTTTCCTCGAAAAAGCAATCCTTAAGTCAATGTTTGGACTGACAGTGCATTTTCTTTATTGAATATGTTTCATATTATAAGAATATTCTTCTGAAAAAAAAAAGAGTAAGTGGCGTAACGCGTAAATTTGAAAGGATTTGTAAATGTTTTCATATGTAAGAATCGGCTTGAAATTTTGACGATATTTGTGAAAACAGCTATTTTAATTAATATTTGTTGAAAAAAAACACGAGTCATTTTTCGTCAATGATCGTGTATTAGCATTAAGGTTTTAATTGAGTAGTTAACAAAGACATAGATCTGAATAAACGAATTGTCTTAAAACCGTACATCGTATAACTATTTACTGTCAAATTCACCCTGCATTGTCTTACCAATACATGAAATGAAATGGGAGAAGATCATAAATTGCGAACAAACAAACCGTATTATAACCCAACTTACTTGTGATACGAAAATTATCCTTTAACTCACATTTTCACCACACATCAACTTACATGTGATACGAAGGTTATCCTTTAACTCATACACTGCAGACTCATTATAACGCGGTCGTCGGGAGCCATGATGCTAGATCCGCGTTAATAGTGGGGTTGACAAATATAACGCGGGGTCCCTTACGCGCTATATGCCAGACCATAACCACTTAAGAAACAATCAGATTCAAGAAGTAGTCTATTCATATTTCAAGATTGTGTTGAGTTACGGACTTATCATTGAATTTATTGTGAATAAAAGAAAAGCAAATAAAAAACATAATCAAAACTTACATGTTTAACTATATATTCCTTTTTATTTGTTTCATTACGATTCAAGTTAAGGATCATTGATAGAGGCACGTGCAGTTTAAATACACACTACAGAAAAGACTCAGTTAACCCATGTTCTATTTATAGATTTAAACTCCAAGTAAGGAGTGAGTAAATTTCATCGATAGTTCTCCCAGCATGTGTTCCTAATGCTTTACCATTTAAACTAGGTGTGTGTATACATATGATGGAAACAAAGGAGTTAAAACTTCATGTGTTAGTGATATTTGTTTAAAAGGTGTGCACGAGGGGATTTATGCATCTGTGTCCGATAAAAACCTGTTGTTGCTCTAAGTTTTGAGTCAATCAGGCATAAAACACTCCCCTGAATAAGCGTGTACAAACTAATGATATTATGTAATTTATCAACACTATGTACACATAGATTTAAATCTTCCCTCGGGTCACGGATTGTGTACGTATAAAGGCCACGCGCTTTGTTTAAAAGACCGTGACAAACAATGGGGATTACCCAGGGAGTTATTGATTTTCACGCCTTCGGAGTGCAATTTGTAGGTAGACTTTCTATTTAGGATGCCAACCGCGTCATTTTGCAGAAAGGGGGAGATTTATGCTATTGTTTAAGCCCTAATGTGCTTGAAATTTTGGGAGCCATAGGAGACCCGCGTTATAATGAGTATCGCGATATAACGGGTCGCGGTATAATGAGTCTGCAGTGTATTTTCACCACACATCCAAATTTCAAAACTAAACACTGGCACATTCAAGAGTATTCATTAAAATCATCTGGCAACTTTCCAGTAACTCCACCCCTAGTAAGAGGTCTATGATTTCGTAATTGATTCCGATGTCGTCTTTCTAGATCAACTGTTTTGACTTAAGAATTGTTCTTCATATTCACTTTACATTTATGTTCGTTTTCTCTCGTGTAAATAGCCTTGACATATTGAGCATTTAATTTTCGGACAGGTTAAATGATTAACAGCTAAAACAAAAAAATCGTCATAGTTTATTTTACTAACAACCTTAAATAAACATATTTGAATTTATTTTTGATGATTTTGGAATTTAAATATCAATTTGACAGAACTTGATTTTGATGTTAAAAAGTTTTTGTTGAAAACATAGAGTTAATACCGTTTTGGTGAATACTGATTATCATATACTTATTGAAGTGTCAAACTACTCTAATAGAAAAGACAACATGTTCACTTCTTTGAATATCATAACGACAAAGTATCAGACGTAAGTCACATTGAGAGATAAATATGTCCTGACACCTTATCAATCCAAACATCCTGTGAGAGTTTGGTCTTAATTGGTTATATCTTAACAATGGATTTTTTAGATAATTTTAATTGCCGCGCATTGAAAGTGTGAGATTTGCCGCTTGTTATTTCATGTCTGGAATAGCAGAACGTGTCAGACCTGTTAATTAACAACAGAGATATTTAAGAGATTAACGCCAGAGGCTATCTTTCGCCTAAACAATAAAGGACTTGAGACTTGAAACATACTGTGCAAATGTGGCAGATTGGTGTTAATTTGCATCACGACCCTTAATCCTTGTAATGTCCGATGTTTGTTGATTGACCCTTTGTATGTGAGGTAAACTGACAATAATCAATTAAATTGTAAACAAAGAGATTATGTTCAAATGTGTAAATAATATATTAAGTGATCTTATTACTAAACTATCAATATAAATTTGTAATAATCTTGTTTGAACACCTGCATTTCAGGGTGACATACGTCATTTAAACCAATATTACCAATGGCAAATAAATGAGGTGTGTGATTTAAATAATTCCGAAAAGCAGACGCATAAGTTAAGATCGAACCCATTATCATTTGCGTTGATGAGTTCAGAGACAGTTTGCGGATATCAAATATTCTTTATTTTGAATTTTCATTCAAAGACAACGGCAGATAAAAGAAACTTGCTTGTTTTAATCGGTTTGTTGTCATAGCAATCAACGTACATTTTTCATTTTGTCTCTCTTATGTACAATGGCAACGTTTCTACGATTATGTTAAAACATAAAACAGGTTTTGCAAATAAGAACAAGATGCATTTAAGCGTTTAAAACCCCAAGACATGGCAATACAATAACTTATGATGTTGGATGAAATTAACATATTCTTGCTACCCTTTGAATTCTTACGTAATATAATCGTAAAGCAGCCTAATTAAGTATTCCTAACTAATGCTATGTAGCATAGTTAATCTGTTCCAAACAAAACTAGCTTGGCGAGTAAGAGAGTCATTCAAGAAAATTAACTTTCAAAAAAGGTGTAATCAACGTGATTTATCCTTTTCTTGAATTTATATACATTTACACAGTGCAAATTCTATATAAAGATCTAGCAAGACTACACGAGGCTCTAACACCCCAAACTAAAAGTCAGGAATTGTTTTAATCACGAACATCAGTTCATCACAACGTTAATTTTGAAAAATATTTTCCTTTACCTGAGATCATGTGGGAAACAGCGTAACAAAAGGACTTCAGGCTTAAATTATCATTAGCAACTTGGTACATTGGGTAATTGAACAACGACTTTTTATAGATATTTGGTTTTTTTTCCGAAATACAATGTACACATTCGCGCGTCACACCAATGTCTTGACACATGATTGTATGCTTTATCGCTTGATTGGTGTTTGAAAGTGAGATTAGCTTTGTCTGGTTTGCATTGACAGTCTTGAAACCAATACATCATGGTAAAGTGAATGTTGTCGGTGTGTTTCAAATAAGGGAAATATAACGGTAACTCAATAAGTAGAATGAATTTGAAGCGTCTTCACCTGTATAAATTACTTTGAATTGAGTCCGATCATTTAAAGATCAATAAAATCAATTCTCTGGAAACGCCTAACAATGCGTAAACTTGCCGTCTTCGAAGTGAAAGTAACACAGCCTACTGTTCTTGTTTGGGGAATACATCATTTGCTTATTTGTAAAGTAAACACGGTCCAGTTTACTTATCGAAACTTTTTGCAGCTTTTATGTTCGTCGGAAAACGGGAGAAACTCGCGTCCCTGCGACCAAAAGCAGAATAACACCAGAAGACCTGTCAAAATACCGTATTCAATATCCAATTTACGTTTCCCAAAACACAATTCAACACTTAAAATGTCCGAAATTTGTGCAAAAACACCGTCGTTACTGAGAACTAGATTCTTCTTACTGATAGTTCATATGACTTTGAAGCACAAATGACGTCACAAGGGAGATAAGTCATTCAGAAAAATCGATAAAGGTAAATAAAAGTAGTCAAAAACAACATTTTTCGTTTCTGTATGAGAAAATAATCATTACCTCCGTCATAACGAAACCATAACATAATTCAAAAACCATAATTAAAGAAAATTTTGTTTATCGGGAAATATGACCTTTAAACTTGATGATATAATTTTTTTTATTTCATATCAATATTACTGAAGAGCCATTAGAGAGCGTTTTTTTTAATCTGTTGATGCAATCAGTCATGGCTGTTTAGAATGTCGATATGATTGTTTTGAGTACATATTTGTTATCTGAAAGTAGGGTTTCTAACCAGTTTCTTCACATAGAAGTTTATAACTTGTCGAAATTAAAGGGAAAAATAGTTAAATGTGGATTAATGAAATGTTGCAAAGAGTGTACCGCTACTCACAGGGTTCAAACCCATATTTTTTGCGTCATGTGGCTGACGCTCTTACCTCCAGACAACTGTCCTGCAATTTGTAAGGATCTACTAAAGTCACTTTTACGGGAATTTGTGAATATTTATTCAGATGATTCTATTACAGAAACTCTGGGACACCAGCCATCAGCTGTTCATACAAGGCGGCAACTGGCCTGCTATATCCGTTGGAAAGAGGATTCATCTTCTTACACAAACCTCCTGTACACATTCGCTTTGACGAGTTGGCTGCGGTGAACTTTGCACGTAGTGCAGGCAGTACCAGATCCTTCGATTTCGACGTGGAAACTAAGGCGGGAACTGTATACACATTCTCCAGTATTGAAAAGTATGTATGTTTGTAATTTGTTGTTAAATTAGGTTTTTGATATCTGTTAAAATTTTGGTAATTGACATTATTTGTGATGGAAGCCTGAAGCTTAATAACCTTTTTACTAGCAGACCTTGTTACTCTCTCATGTACCAAGGGAAAATGTGGAGAAAAAAATGGGAAAAAGACAGAATTTACCCTGGCACAACCTGTAACAGATACTCAAATGACATTGATTCATAAAATTCAATATCAAGTTTCACAGTACACTATATACCTTCTATACTCTAATGTGTACCTAATGTTTCTATATATACAATCAAATCATGCCGTTTATTAAGGGAGGATATGGTATACAATGTTCTAAAAGTGCGCCAGATATACTTAGGGCTATAGGTAGTGAAACGGTTAATTCACTTTTGCTGATTGCTTTCTGGATACATGACTAAGTACATATGCTGATTTGAGGGTTATTCACTGCATTTTCACCTTTCACCAGGGATCAACCGAGAACCCACGGTACCATATGCCAATGCATCACATCCTTATTTTGATATTTGGTATTTTAAATATTTTGGAATGACTCATGAAAAGTAGCTTTAACAAACCCCTGAGATGTACATCATGAATTTGAAACAATGTCTGGGAAAAATGTAATGTGTTTTCTTTGCCAAAACTTTGTATCAGTAAATCAGTTAAGTTAACAAAAACTGTGGACTAAATGATATGCAAATAATTGATTTTTTTGGAGAAAAAAATATTAAATAGAAGTTGTTTTCATGGCATATTTATTAAAACTTTGATTATTTTTTACAGAGATGAATATGGAAAATTATTTGAATTTGCCAAGAACAAGAACCTAAGAATGAAGAACATAGGAGGCAAAAAGGTAATTTTGTCTGAACCAATTTTTTTTTTTAAAGGTTTTTTTGATAGGTTTAATGATGAAAGCACTAGCAGGCAAAAATGACAATAATAGATAGAATAATTTTCTTGCAGAATTCAAGTATATTAGATTGACAAAAAATGATATTGCTTCTAACAAGAAATTCAGTATTCTCTGGGGACAATATCTCTTACTAGAAACTCTAATGTAACTAACTTAATTCCTAAAAATAGATGATATTGGTTCCTAGTTTCAAATTTCAAAAGTTCACTTTTGTAAAAGGTTAAAACCTATGTGTGGATGTTAACCCTTATAGTGCTGGAACCAACTTCATGCTTATGCAAACAGGTTAGATCCAGGCCAGCCGCCAAGAAAATTGGCAGCTGGCCTGTGATCTAACCTGTTTGCTTCTTTGAGAATCTTTCCTCTTAAAAAATAAGCAGATATTTAAGGTTTGGAAAGTAGACTACACAAAAATCTGTATTTAGAAAATTACCCAGCATTCTAAGGGATAAATCAGTTCACAATTCATTAAATTGTTTACCATAATTTTAAAACAACAATTATTCTTTCATAATTTATTAAATTGTTTACTATGATCTCAAAATAACAATTATTCTTTCATATTTTATTTAACTCTTCACCATCTCAAAATTATGATTATTCTTTCCTTAGTTGGGTGATGTTGATTACGATGCGATGCTTGGAAGCGATGATGAAGATGGTACCCACGATGCCTACCTGGAGAGAATGAAGGAAGAAGGGAAAGATCGTGACAGTGATGATATGGACGACGATAGTGACTCTTCAGGTATGACAACTCATTGTTATGCACCGGTACTGCTTTACTAAATAACTTGGGTAAACAAGGAACTTTAAAATGGCAGTGTCCTGTGTGGTCCAGTGGTTAAGTTGGCTGACTTAGAACTCTTGGGTCCCAGAATTGAACCCCACCATCACCTTGGCAAGTAACTTCAGATCCTTAGACTGGTACTGGTGGATTCAGGAGAGCCCTGGCATAAATGAAATATTGTTGATACCATGTTAACCACCATAAGATTTTAAGTGGCTTTTTGTATAGAGACGAGGATAGATAAAAATCACCATTTTAGCATTCCTCACAGAGAAAGTCTATAGCATTGTCTCTTTCATAAATAATGTTCTACTTTTACATAGTCCACCTGATCTAATTTCCTCCCATCTCCCTCATGCTAAATACCCAGGAAGTCACACAATTAAATGCTCCCAACACAAATTTAAAAGAATCAATTTTTGTTTGAATTTATTTTTAATCTGGACTTTCACTGTTCCTATTACAGATGAAGATTTCAAACCACCAGATTCTGGTAGTGATGTTGCTGAAGAATATGACAGTAATCCACCAACAACATCCGAGTCAGAGGTAAGGTTTATTCAAGGCAAGGATTGAATCTTTGCATATTTAAATATTACAATATTTGGATATATAGTTCCTATGTTATCGAAGGTCCTTCTTCCCAGATACCATCCTCCACTGAAACAGCTTTTCCCAATTGGCTATCGGGTGCCCTACACTTGATGGCTTCAAGCTTCGAGTGCTTACAGCAACCCTCCAGTATACCTATACAGTTCTTTTTTAATCAATTGAAACACCGTGGAAAGCTGATCAGATAATATGGAAGAACAACTTTCCGTTTCATTGTGTGATAAGACCTTGAGGTCATTGGTCCCAGGTTTGATCCCAGATTATGGCACATTGTTTTATTGAGGAGTGGCTTTTTCATAACTAAGTAATGCATGGGTGAAAGCGTTTCAGGTTTTTGAGACTTTTTGTCCCTATGTAATGCTATAGCAAACATGCCTTTTCAGGAATATGTACTTCAGATTTCAGGTTTATGAAATTCTTCAACTTTCACCCATGGTAATAGGAGGCTACCAAGGAAACACGAAACTATGAACAAGTTTTACTGATAAATTGTTGAAAGCGTTGTTGAACCCAAAACAAAGCTGAAATATTTGTAATTATTAATGTGATGAAAATGTTCCTCCAGGCGTCTGAGGAAGAGCAGGGAAGTGGGTCAGATGTTGAGAGACGAAGAGTGGAAAAACGGGCTGAAAAGGAGAAGAGAAGAGCAGAAAAGAAAGAGAAGAAGGAAAAGACTGCCAAAACAGTGGTAGGTTACTGTTGGCAAATCAGCTTGATGCACTATAGTATGAGATTTCTCTACAGATAATCTTGTCGTTTTTTTTAGTTTTTATTTTCTAAAGAAAGCATTGTTTTTGCTTACTTTGGAATAGAAGTAATTTTACTACCATGTGACTGCTATGATCTGACATTGTAGTATTCTAAACCTCTGAACTCGTTAATTTATGCTGTTTGTGTATTTCAAAGGCTAGAACAACTCAATAAGTGACCATTGAGTTATATATTGACATACAAGTTTTTCATTAAGAAGCGATTTTCGATGCAAACCAATAGTTAGAATTCCTTGTGAACTCTTTACTTTATGCCCAGTCATAAAGTCTGATAAAAAGTGGATTGTCTGGATGAATCGGTTTGATCTCAACCTGGATCTGTTATGTCAAATTTTAATGTAAACCCTGTGCATTCTATCTCATACCTTTCTTAACTGTTCTTTAACAGGAAAATGAAAATATTGAGAATTATTTAAACCTTCACCCAAACCTTAATTCACAGAGAGAAGGACCAAGGAAGACCAAGAAGAAGAAGAAGAAGGATGAGGACCCCAACAAACCCAAGAGGCCGCAGTCCGCCTACTTTATCTGGTTCATGGAGACACGAGAAACCATCAAAGAGGATAACCCGGGATTCTCCATCATCGACATCACCAAGAAAGCGGGAGAGCTGTGGAAAGGCATGACTGCGGACGACAAAAAGGTGGGCACATTGTTATAAATTGTATACAGTGAACCCTCGTTTATCCGGACCCCGATTATCCGGATGTCTCGCAATCCTAACAAAATTGTAAGGGAACGGAATTATTGGACCAGTTTATTGCAGACGACTTTTGAAAACATTGTGGGTAAAGGAGAAATTGCTCGTGACGAGCAATTTCTCCTTTTCCCACAATGTTTTCTGCCATATCAGAAGATAATCTTTGAATTTCATCACGTTTTGATATGTCTTCTGCAAACTCTTTCAATTTGGGACGGTCGACAATTTGGCGTTTGCTAAAGGGTTATAAGTATACACCGCTCATACAGACCGTTTATGTCTTAATGTGAATAAGAACATGCTCTGCTTCATTAGTCCGGATTATTCGGTAAACCGGACATTTTGTTGGGAACGTACATGTTCGGATAAACGAGGGTTCACTGTACAGTTATGTGATAGCTTAGTGATTTGTCCACATCAATATGGGCACACTGTTGTTGTGTTGTTAGTCGTGTAACAGGGGTGGCAGAATTAATTGTCTGTATTGCCCAACTTGCCCAAAAGCCATAACAGACAAGTCATATAGTTTACCTTATAATTGTTATACGAAGAAGTGAAGGAAAAGATTCGGCATTTTCGATAAAATCGTAGAAGTGTCATTGGGCTAGACACTGCAGAGCCCTGCCAAGTATTGGCGAAATTTAGGAAAGCTGTATAAAAAACTGAATTAATGTTGACCTAAGTGTTTAACCCCATAAAGACCAGAAAATAAATCATTTGTCATGCTGAAATCATCCAATTGTTGAATTATTTATTGGGGATTGAAATTAAAAGAAACAGCTGGCCAATTACCTCTTTTAATTGGATTATTTTTGTTTCCTCTATGTTCCTAAAACTTGTGTATAAAGGCATGAATGTCCATTGTTCTACCCATCCATCATGAGCGGCCAATATAAAAAGTTTAGTAAGAAGTCTTTATTTATTACACTGCAGACTCATTATACCGCGACTCGTTATACCGCGATACTCATTATAACGCGGGTCTCCTATGGCTCCCAAAATTTCAAGCACATTAGGGCTTAAACAATAGCCTAAATCTCCCCCTTTCTGCAAAATGACGCGGTCGGCTTCCTCAATAGAAAGTCTACCTACAAATTGCACTCCGAAGGCGTGAAAATCAATAACTCCCTGGGTAATCCCCATTGTTTGTCACGGTCTTTTAAACAAAGCGCGTGGCCTTTATACGTACACAATCCGTGACCCGAGGGAAGATTTAAATCTATGTGTACATAGTGTTGATAAATTACATAATATCATTAGTTTGTACACGCTTATTCAGGGGAGTGTTTTACACCTAGTTTAAATGGTAAAGCATTAGGTACACATGCTGGGAGAACTGTCGATAAAGTTTACTCACTCCTTACTTGGAGTTTAAATCTATAAATAGAACATGGGTTAACTGAATCCACCCTCCTTTTTCTGTAGTGTGTATTTAAACTGCACGTGCCTCTATCAATGATCCTTAACTTGAATCGTAATGAAACAAATAAAAAGGAATATATAGTTAAACATGTAAGTTTTGATTATGTTTTTTATTTGCTTTTCTTTTATTCACAATAAATTCAATGATAAGTCCGTAACTCAACACAATCTTGAAATATGAATAGACTTCTTCTTGAATCTGATTGTTTCTTAAGTGGTTATGGTCTGGCATATAGCGCGTAAGGGACCCCGCGTTATATTTGTCAACCCCACTATTAACGCGGATCTAGCATCATGGCTCCCGACGACCGCGTTATAATGAGTCTGCAGTGTATTTGGCGAGTTTCACAATGTAACTGGCTAATCTCGATGTAACTGAACGATCCAACTGACAGTATTTGGGTTTTGATGAGAGGCAGTCTCCCCTTTGACTTACGTAATGCCTATGTTATACGTACCTTGATCAGTCCTTATTGGCAGTTGAGTATTGGGGTCTACCTCCATCTTTAAGAGTTGGACATCACAACATAATGAAATAATGTTGATGCGATGTAGAACCTATATAAATGAAGATATGTAAATAACTGAAAATAAGTGCTGATGTGATCTAAAAAGCTCCCCCCAAAACAAACAAAACATAAATGTCATTGTTTTCAACATAGACCTTTTTACCCTTAGACTAATGGGGTTGCCTTTCAAAACCTTAAATACCTGCTTAATTTTGATGAGGAAAGATACTCAGAGTAGCCAACAGGTTAGATCACAGGCCAGTCGCCAATTTACTTGGCGGCTGGTCTGTATCTTACCTGTTTGCATAAACATGAAATCAGTTCCAGCACTATAAGGGTTAAATGAGTATATATGGAACATTTGTAAAGTTTAATTTTCCTCTTTAAATCTCAGCCATATGAAGCTAAGGCAGCCAAACTTAAAGAGGAATATCAAGTAAAGATGGAGGAGTACAACAAGACTCTGAAAGAGGAAGGACGCTCCGAGGGTGCCGAGAGTAAAAAGGAGGGGTGAGTGCAATAGTCCAATTAATTACTAATAGCTTTTCTAAGCCCATTGGAATAACGCTTATGTAAATCCATAAAGGAGGATGATTTTCTTTTTAACCCTTAGAATGCTGGGTTATTTTCTATAAATAAACTCTTGTGTTGTCTGCTTTTCAAAACCTTAAATATCTGCTTAATTTTGTTGAGGAAAGATACTCATAGTAGCAAACAGGTTAGATCACAGGCTAGCTGCCAATTTACTTGGCAGATGGCCTGGATCCAACTTGTTTGTATAAGCATAAAGTTGGTTCGAGCATTGTTAGGGTTAATTGTTTAAATCTCTTGCTGCTGCTCTCCTGAGCGCTGAGAAAAATACCAATTTTACCTATTGGTGATTCAGTACCACATTGTTTTCAGATAGAATTCTCATTACACCACAGTGTGTATATGAAAATCACCCAAAATAAATATGACACGGAAAAGTAAGTTCTGTGAGCAAATAAGCCGCGAAAGTCTTAAACAAATCAATACATATGTTTGCTGAGTGATGTTTGGATTAAACATGGACCAGTACCGATTTCAAATCATGTCTGTCCACATATCTCATCATGCAATGAACTTGACCTATTAAGAACCTTAAATCTTGTTTAAGAGTCTGTGGAAAGAAGCAGAATAACATCCTTTTAAAATTATTTGTGGTGACTTAGCATGGTTGAACTGTTTCATTTTAACCCTTTCCCAAACAATAACAACATTTGAACACTTTGTTACAGACGACTTTAGAAAACATTGAGGGAAAAGGAGAAATTGCTTGTGACGAGCAATTTTTCCTTTTCCCACAATATTTTCTGGCCTATCAGAAGATTATTTTAAAATTTCATCATATTTTGAAATGTCGTCTGCAAACTTTCAATTTGGGACAGTTGAAAATTTGTTGTTTGGGAAAGGGTTAAGGAATAATATATTTCTCAATGATTTATACAGTCTTTCAAAATAAAGATTTTAAAAGTTAAAACCATATTGTCAATCCTAAGCACTAAAATCAATCCAAAGCAAGTTTCAAATTGGTCATCCATGGGTTACCAGTGTTCTCAATAAGAACAGGCCGCAGTCCAAAATGACTGTTTAAAATTTTTTTCTTTGTCAGTTCAAATTCAAGGAGATGTTAAGAACGGTGAGAACGGCCATGGACACCCCCCACCCCCGCCCTCCAAGTGGCCAGTTCAGATTTGTTTTGGTCTGTTCAACCAATTCTTATTGTGTTACTTTCTAGGGCCTTTCATATGACAATCCTCTGTCATTAAGTTAATCTATTTTTTGATAAGCATAATATCTAGAAAGTCTTGGATATCGATTATTTGTTAACAGATACCTCTTTGAAAACAAAATTTCATATGTAAGTTACAATGATTAAAATTCTATCATTTAAAAGCAGTTTCATTCTAATTTCAGGAAATCTAAAAGTAAGAAAACCAAGACGAAAGACAGCAGCCCTAAAAAATCGGTGTCTGATAGTAAAGCTGGTGCAGGAGGCTCGTACAAGAGTAAAGAGTTTATCTCCGACAGTGATTCTTCCCGCGGGGGAGGCGACGACGACGACGAGGATAAACCTCTCAAGGTAAGCATGGGGAGTCTGGTACGTTGTCAAATTTATCAGAACTTGGAGCTCCCAGGTTCAAGACCTTCCACCTTTTTCATTCGAAGTTAGTCACTTCAGAGCCCTAGCCTAGTACTGGTGGATCCAGGAAAGCTGGTACCTTACTGAAAAATTGTTGATATGGCATTAAATCCATACAAACAAAAACAAAACTCATATCCTGAAGACAGCATTTTGATTTTCATGAGATTGACATTACTAAATGCCGATGGTTCCACCCTACTTAACCAGTTTTTGAATGGGCAACATAAAGAGTTTGGCACTGTAACATAACCGAAATAATGTTGACACAATGTAAAACCCATATAACCAAAACAAATTTGTTTTACCAGAAAAAGAAAGAAAAGAAGCCTAAGAAAGCCAAGGAAGAGAAAATGGAGGTGGATGAATCGGAATCGGAGGAAGAGAAATTGGAGGGCGTTAAACGACGATCACAAAGGAAGGATGGGGAAGAGTCCGATGTTGGATCGGTGAGTTCTTATATTGAAACTTTACCTTACTTTAGAAATGCTTGTAGATTATGATGAATCATGATATTTCCTTATATGGCACCATTTCTTAAAAATTCACCTTAAAAAGTATCAGCATTTAATTGATTTTTTTTTTTTTATTATTGGTTAGAGTTAAAGTTATATGTTGTTTTGCTCAAGATTTAATTCATTATGTGTTGTGAACAATTATACAATATATGAAAGGGAACAATTTAATGCTTGGCAGAAATGGCTGTAACTAAGAGGAAAACTGCTTGTTTTTTGAAAAATTGAAAACAAAGCAAAAAATTTGTTTTGACGGGCGCGCAGCCATCAGTATTGATTTTACGTTTTGTTTCCTCTTCTGATTTTCTTTTTTCATTCACCCAATTGATTTCATAAAGTAAGCATGATAAAAAGAATAAGTTGTTGGTGTCTTGAGTTGGATATGCTATTGAGCTTGGCCTCACATTATTTGTTCATCCTTGCTCAATAACATTGCTGATTCAAGACATCATTTAATTTTTCTATGTACTGGTTGAAATTCAGGAATCATCTATGTCTTCAGGGGGGTGTGAAATCTCATTTTGATTTATTTTTTCTGTTAATGCTTTTTTGTTCATTGTCTTTATAATGGTCTATGCTCTTAGACAAGCTGGCCAATATGGACGATTGATTTTGCCACCAATGGTATTTATACAATTGGCATTTCACCTCAATCAAATTTTAAATTTCCTTAACTTATTGTCCCTTATTACAGCTGCCGGACGAGGAAGAGATTTTGAGTTCACCGGAGCATTCAGAGCCCGGATCAGGTGGTGAGGAGTCGAGTGCGGCTGACTCCGGGTCAGGAGATGATGACGAGGAAGACTGAGGTTGAGAAACAGTATCAGTACGACTTGATTGGTCGAGAAGTTGTCTAAATATTGATTCAGATATGGACCAAGAAAATGATTGACAATGGTTTAGATGGACCTTCTATTGTGGGAAATGTTGTTATATGAGCAATTTGTTTGTCTTGATGAAGATTATTTAAATGTGTTCAAAGTGTCTAAATTGAATAAGGTGGCATATTGGTTGTTTCATAAAGTACTTTATAAAGCATTATATTTAGCCATATTTTGTGAGTGTGTATAAGAAAAGGTTTGAAGAGGTGATCCAAATACGTACCCATGCTATGGAATTCAGAAAAAGTTATGGACACTCCTTAGAGCTGTTTTGACAAGACAATTTACATAAGTAGCCACAAAATAGGATTTCTGGTATTACTTTTGAAATATTGTAATCGAAGGTCTGAAGTATACCTCCCTATCAAGAAATAATTATCAAAGATAGCTCATTCAATAATTGATTGATAATAATTGATTTGACATTGATTTAAAAGGTTCAACGCTCGATGTGTTTATGTATTCAATTGTATGAGAACATATATCTGATGTTTATGGGAGGGAATGATGTCGTGTTAGTGCTCGTTTTGAATTGTCTTGTTCTATTTCTGTGCAAAATCAACAACAAATAAATGTGAAAATGATAGATGACTTGAATTTTCTTTTACCTCTTTGAAGAAATGATTCCTTTCAAACATGTAAGATTCTCTCCGATTTTGTTTGTATGAAAACGACCATTAAAGCTGGGATAAACTGATTGGTGGTTTAACAAATATGATTAGTAGCCTTAAGCCATTCTCTCTAATACAATTTTGTGACTGTTCCTAATTTAAGACAGTGGATCAATTGACATAAAGCATTTTCTTTGTAATATTGTTTTGAAACCATTGTGACAAATGGAGAAATTGTCAGTTTGAAGCATTTTTTACATTTTTAATGGCTGTTGTGAGCCATTGGAAGATTAATGAAATACAATTGATAAATTATTGCCAATCTAAATTTATATTCCTTATATTTTGTTTCATATTAGGTTTGATTTTTATTTGATGGAACTTGCCACTGGTCCTAATTAAGGCATAAGCAGCAAGGAATAACTCATGGAAAATGGCAATTCTTTGGAACATTGAGTTGGAACTGCTGCAGCAATCATAAAAGATGCTAATTACAGTGTCTTCATTGACAGGGTTCTTTTTTCAATTGATTCATTAAGAAAGAAAGGGTCAATAAAGTATGTATTGTGACCCAATTAAAATTTGATACAAACGGAAAAAGAAACTTTCAAGATGTTAAATTAGCCCATAATGAATGGGTGTGAAATTTGTCTTATCAAAAACAGTAGTTTTGGCTTCCCTGATAAATCCAGGAAGCAGAAAAACCTATTACACTATGACAATTGTGTCTTGCTAAAATACTTTAGCAAATAGCTCCCGACTGACTTACGGAATGCCGATGATTCTACCCGCATTGACCTGCCCTTGTGGGCAGTTGAGTATGGGGTCTTCCTCCATCATTAAGAGTCGGGCATCGCTACATAACTGAAATAATGTTGATGTGATGTAAAACCCATATAAAAAAATTGCAAATAGCAACTTTTTTATATATTATAGAGATTTTGGTTCCAGGGAAGCAATGGGTTCAATCATTAGACCACTAGAGTATCTAGTGTGGTACAGAAATGAAAAGTCAAACAAACTGTTCATGTTTAACTAATGTTTATAAATATAAATACATATTTCATAAGTCAAAAATATCAACATATCCAAGCCAAAATTTGTGTCTGAAATCATTTGTATAAAATGTCCACCTCGACCCCGCCTGTATACTGCAGACGTCAATTGCTGAATACTGCGCGTTTCTAACAATTATGATGATTTATCAAAGTACTGAAAGTACTGTATTGGTTCAGCCTTGTATATCCACTCAGTCTGTAACAGGATCCGGCTGTTGGGGCGGGGGACGTAAGTATTGGCAAATTTCGGCTTGTATAGGAATAATCTCAGTCTCGTCTGATTTCGCGGAATCCTCGGATCAGGAACACGTGTGACACAGGAAAGAAGCCCTCATGTTTCTTCTTGAAAATACCATGGGTAAGTTGGCCATATGCAAACCCGAGCTCGTTCTCTGGTAGAATCTGTTTGACTATATCGCCTGAAATGATACATTACAAAAGAATTATGTTAGTTTCTTTTTGGAGGCTGTACGAATACCCCGATTGAAATGAGAGATTAATAAAAAGTTGATACTTCTTTCCGTAATTTTATGGCGTTATCAATTTGCAGGAGGCCAATATCAAAAACAATACTGTGAAAAAATGAATTATATGTGACGAGCAACGCGAACAAAGACAATGCATACAAAGCTCTGTTTAAAGACGTGGAAACGCTGTGACGGTATATGGATTTTCATACTAGTTAGTTTCTCGACATGGGTTGCCCAGCACTTGTAATCAGTCAAGCCTGGGACCTTCCTCCATCACTATGAATCGAACATTAGAACATTGCAACATAACTGAAATTATTTTGCTGCGATGTTAAACCCACTTATAACAAATGCAGAAAATGTATTAGTTGTATTGCCTACGTTAGTGTCTGATTTTGCTTTCAAATTTCATGTGCCGGAAATTTCCATATTTGGGAAATGAATATATACAGTGGCCAAGATGAATGGCGTAATATAGTCTTTGCATGCTACATTTCGAAGTCGACAATAAATTACATCATGTATATGATTACATCAGGTAGTCTTTAGAATCCTCTTTCCAACGAAAAATGTTTTAGAGAAGACGCAAAAAATATAGTAATTGAAATGTCGCCTTTTATCTGGACATGTTTGTACACGTATTTGCCCCGATGTGAAGTCTAATTACCTGGCTTTAAGGTAAGCTGGTTCGTGTGTTGTTTGTGGTATTCACGAGTAACCTCGAACACCGTCGTCAGTTCCGAAAGCTTCTTGTTGATTGCGAAGCGGCCTTCAATATCAAGTGACGCCAAACCTGTCGATCGAAATACGATATTGATAAATACAAGAACGATTCTAATCTGAACTCATCGGGATTATCGAATAAAAACATTTCTATGGCTACGGAAATACCCGAGTAGGTACGCTTGTGGTGATTGGTGCATCATTATGAGATGTCTATTGGGTTACGAAAGAAATGACTATAGTTCTAATTGAATTTAATCAACTTGGTTATTTAGCTGCATCAACAATTTTATCCCACTTTATCGCGATGTCCGGTTCATCATTGATGGAGGAAATAACATCTACTTTATTTTTCATAATGGCCGGTCAATACGGTTTCACGATTAGTTAATCAATCGGGAAAGTAGATCTCATAAAAATTCAAATGTGCTGTTAAGATGTTTCGAACCCACAAGGCTAGTTCTCTGATGTGTCTTACCAAGCAAAAGACACTCCCACGAATCTAAAAATAACCGGGAGCCCCTGGTTTTAAGAAAAAAAAGGCACATTAACCACTAGGCCAGGCAGACCATACGAACATTTATATCTAACAATTCTTACCAAATTCTGCTGGCTTGCTTGAGTTGTTCGTACAGGTGTCGCCCGTGTCCTTTAGCCATGACGTGGCCCGCTCATACATGTCACGTGTACCCTTCTCGCCGACATATTCCTGAAATACAATCACATACAGTGAAGCCTCGTTTATCCGGACCCCGATTATCCGGATGTCTCGCAATCCGAACGAAATTGTAAGGAAACAGAATTATTTGACCAGTTTGTTGCAGACGACTTTTGAAAACATTGTGGGTAAAGGAGAAATTGCTCGTGACGAGCAATTTCTCCTTTTCCCACAATGTTTTCTGCCATATCAGAAGATTATTTTTGAATTTCATCACGTTTTGAAATGTCGTCTGCAAACTCTTTCAATTTGGGACGGTCGACAATTTGGCGTTTGCTAAAGGGTTATAAGTAAACACGTGCAAACAGACCGTTTATGTCTTAATGTGTATCAGAACATGCTCTGTGTCATTAGTCCGGATGATTCGGTTATCCGGACATTTTGTTGGGAACGCACGTGTTCGGAATAACGAGACATCACTGTAGTTATTAGCCTTACACAAACTACCGTGGTATCCTCCTATACTACTACTACTGTTATCTATCCAGAACAGAACATATCTTTTATTACACCCAGGTATTTACTGAGCACAACATAGGGACATGGCAAGACACACACAGTTTTAAACTTCGTCAAGCGTAGGTTTTTCGAGGAGGGGTAAGGCTCAAGCCGCTTACCCTACAAAGGTTACATAAGTCGCTTCTATCACCAGATAAATCAGCTTTTTTAAGCGACAGTCATTACGCAAAATTCCATAAAATTCTGTACATTTTCTTTTTATTACTTACACAGAATGTAATTATTAACGGAATGATGTCCAACACTGTTACCAAAAGCGTCTTTACGACCAATTTCTTCTTTAGTCAAATGGGTTTATGGTTCATAGACATGTACGTCAACCATGTTTCAGTATCAGGTAGGAGATTAAAGCATTAGGTAATGTTAGAAAATAATTCAAAAGCATGAATCAACGTCGCAAAAAAAGAATGGAGATTAACCTACCTGCAATATTTGGGTCTGGACGGTTTCCCTTTCAATAAGGTGCTCCCTTGCGAACCTTGGCTCGATTATTGCTGTGAAATCTGGGGATCTGAAATAAACGGTGAAATCGTGAATATTGATGGGCTATGTGTATCTTATATTCAAAATTTGCTTAAACTGTCGTTAAGTTTATTCTATAAAGACATCAAATCAGTTCGATGAAAGGGATGTAATAAAGTCTTTTTCGTGCAATATAGCGAAAATTATTCAAAATTTCCTGTTTTATTGGTACTTATTACAATCGTCTCAATTAAACGATTCTAATAATTACCCACACAATAGGGTTTAGAAACAAAATATAAAAAAGTAGGAAAAGAAACACTTCTGTTATATCATGGAGATCTGTTCGAATATGTTTTTGAATTCCGTTTAACGCCGTGTCAACAGTTTTAAATTATATTACAGCTATCTTTGGAATCATCAGTAATAGCTTTCGGTTTTAAAGTGTCTTGTCGAAGGATACTCAGAGTCCAAAAGTTAATATTTTTCCATTATTTTAAGAGAATAGAAGCATTTTTCGTAATCCTTATACATTTCATTTCTAAAATCCATCACTTCCGGTTTTCATTTGGATATCCAGGACTATTCTGCAACAATATTGACAACCAAATTGGGTCAAATTGGGCGGAGCTAAACCTGTAGGGGTATTCCATATTTGGAAGTTGTAGTAAGGTTGTAAAAAAGGCGGCAAAAACATGTGATTTCATTGGATGAGCCCTTCATGTTCAGTGGGTAATTACCATATTTTTAAAGCAGAAAGTGCGAGAAGTTGCGAAAAAATCAAAATGGCCACTAACGGTTTGTTTCTCACTAAATTTCACCAACAATTAAGAAATACAATTTAATTAAGAAATTTTAACTTCTATGAAGCTGTTTGATTTGATATTTTAGACAATACTGTGCTAGGGTTATCATAAAAAGGTTATCTATCATGTGGTTTTTAAAATTGATTTTGCTCCAACAAGTGATGAGCATGGAATCGTAACGTCGGTGGCAACCAGATAGCAGCCTCAAGACGTTACGACATCGTATCTAGATATTGGTGTCATCGAGTAAAAGTAAACGCGTGTCAAGTTAGAGCACATTGGAAACATTGCATACCGTTTCGCGATGTCCCGCGTAATTGTTTTATCAGCCATGTCTTGTAGACACGTCAGGACGATGTTAGCTCGGGCCGCTTCTCTGGACACGTAAGCCCTTTCATATTCATCGGACAACTGAAATTGAAGACAAAATCATGTTGGTTTCATATAGGGTTAAACGCTGTTCTAACAATATATCTGTCACACCAAAGCGTTCTATCGCTTCCAGTGTTTTCTTAAAAAAAACATGTACTTTCTTTTTTCTTTCGTTGTCGCATACAGCAATTTGGACCAGTCACAACGTTCCAATCGTTCTGTGACTAACAACTGAACGACTTTTTTATTTACGGTTCTTTTAGGATCGAACCAATGATTTAATTGCATGTACCTATATAAATTTGTGCTATCATTTTGTTAGTAGAAGTCATCTTATTCTTAAAGATATCAAAATATCAATCTGTGTAACAGTTATTTTAAATCACAAACATAAACAGAATGTCACGTACCATTTGTAAACGTGAAGCGAGAAACTTCCATTTCCCAACCTCTTTCGAGTATTTCGCAAGTCGGGATTCCATTTTTTTCTGCAATACATCGAGTTTCTTTCTGGCCTGGGAAAACTCTTTAGACCCATCAGCAAGAGTGGCCCGGATTTCAACTGTCTCTACACGGAAAGCGATCTTGTGGTATTTCTGTAACGGAAAGACGTGTGGTTGTTAATTGATGAGTTACTAAACGTGTTTTAACGCATCCGTGTGTTACAAGAGTTCTGGAAACAATGTGAGATAAGAGAAATTACTCTAGGCTTGCAAAGAAAATGATTTTTCCTTCAAAGTTTCAGACTTCACGAAGACAGTAATTTTGATTTGTTGCATACGAGTATATCCTTTATAGTGTCTACATTAGATATAATTAGACATAGAATGTAAAGAGCGTTTATAATGATTGTAAGCACGCTCAGCCTATACTTGTACTCATTCTAATGAAACGGCCACAAGAGGTGTCTTACAGATTGTTATATAATACATGATAGGTCCTATATTTGACCTTACATTGATAGACATTTCTTATTTATCCAATGTTTTTGAGAATTGATGTTTTTCATATACCAAATTGAATACTTTATGTGTATTAAAAATATTTGTTTGGCAATTTGTTGACATAGAAATAAAGTGAAAAAAAACCCCATGAAACCAGAAAGAAAGGGAATTTTAACATATAAGTATCGTCAGTACCTTTCTCTGTCTGTCCACAACGTCGATTTGCTTCTGAAGACTTCCTCGTGCCATACTGTACAGCTCATCAAGTTCATCGGTATAGTCAAAACAGTCGTCTTTGAATCTGTAACAGGAAAGGCTTGTTTGATAATTTGTATGTCTATTTGTATGTTTGTTTGTATGTATGTGCTTGTTTGTTTTGTTCATTTGCTTGTTTGTTTTGTTTTATTTGGATTTTACATCACGTCAATTATTTTGTAATCTGTAAAAGGAAGGCTTTTGTTAGTTAGTTTGTTTATTTATTTTCATGGTTATTTGTTTGTTTATTTGTTTGTTTTTTATTTGTTTGCTAAATTTTCTTGTTTTTTACATTGCGTCAACAACTCTCCATGTTATACAGTGTTGTCCGGATGTGGCATCATTGAATGAAGAAAAACCTTCACTTAATTATCTACAAGGGCCTGCCATGACGGGAAGAACCATTCGACATTCGATTAGGAAGTTTGGAGACTGCCTCTCGTGAAAACGCTTTTCAGGGGATACCGTGATTTGAGCCCGCACAAAGAGGGTCTTTGCGATTTCAATCTTAGCGTTCTAACCACTTGGCAACGTATGTCCTATCTTTCAAGAAAGTTTACAATTTCAGTGCTCTTACCACTAGGCAACTTAGGCCCAGTCTTAAAAGAACGTGAACACATGTGTAGTAGAAACATTCTCATCTAACATACGCGAACAGTTCAGGAACTCAAACAAGCATTTTAAAGTCTGTCTCACCTGGGTCACATTCTTTTAACCTTTTTTACTTTAAAGACCCTAATGAGCAATGTATCCTCTCATCAAAATGATAACCGTTTTATATCATAACTAAAACCATAATTGTCTTGTTATTTATTTGTCGTCTGCTGTTGCTTTCAATTTTGACCAGTCGCATTTATCACTTGGCGGAAATAGGTTATAAAGAGTTAAACCGTGTCTAACCTTCGAAGCCTCTTCTCTGTTTTCGCATGTTCGGCCACACTATGTGCCAGTTTATCCAGATGTTCGCTGAGTGTTGTATTCATACAAAACAGTTGTTTGTAAAACATCGTGTCATCTAGATTGAAAAAGAAAATACGCGTTATGGAATGCGATATCGTTCTTAAGCATGTTGCATTCGTAAATACATCTGTTTGTAAATCTTTGTTTCATCTTTATTGAAAAGAAAATAGGCACTAAAGAATGAGATGTCGTTTTTATGCGTGTTCGTACATCTCGTTTCATCTAAATTGAAAGAAAACAAGCATTATAGAAAGAGATGGCATTTTTTAAGCATGTTGAATTCATACAATACAACTGTTTGTAAAACCTCGTTTCGTCTTAATTAGAAAAAAAACATTTGATATAGAATGAGCTTTTATTTTTAAGCATGTTGCAATAATAGGGATGACAACGCATAACCTAGTCTGGTTCCGCCGTACTATAATGGATAAGTACCAATAACCGGTTAACCCTTTCCCAAACAAGAACGACATTTCACCACTTTGTTGCAGACGACTTCAGAAAGCATTGTGAGGAAAGGAGAAATTGCTCGTAACGAGCAATTTATCCTTTTCCCACAATATTTTGTGCCCTATCAGAAGATTATTTTTCAATTTCATCACATTTTGAAATGTCGTCTGCAAACTCTTTCATTTTGGGACAGTCAGAAATTTGTTGTTTGGGAAAAGGTTAACAGGGCACTCTATGAACGGATTATCGTTTATCAAATCCGGTAGTTTGAGAACTCGAGAAAACAACAACAACAAAAACCGTCGAATTTGGTACCCGGTGCATAATGGGTGAAGAGCCCTCACCTTTCCCCTGTAAGCCTTTCTGTTTAAGTTTCTCCAGATACGATGTCTGGCTGGTGATGGCTTTCTTCATTCCACTTCTCTTTCCTTTAGACATCAGGTCGAACTGGTCTACCCAAAACGACACGTCTGTCATCATGCTGTAGCAAAAAATGTAGATTAGATGTACATATAAATGATTTGGTATTATGTACACTTTAGAGGAGTATTTTCGTTCCCATTATTTCTTTTCTTAATTCTATAATGTGGGTACTTGTCAAATTGTCTCGTCAAATTGTCTCGTCGATTGGGTCAGATGTCCGGATCAAAGGGATAATTTCCTTGATAAATACACACAATAGAGGATTGGTTTTAGGGCTTTTAACATGCGGCATTCTTAAAACCGAAATATGCTCTCTTATCCAGACTCATCATTTTGGTTATATACACTAAGTTATTCACTAAGTTGTCACAGAAAAAAAAGCTCAAATTACGCTCAAATTACGCAATCGGTGTGGTGTTTTTTTTTTTTTTTTAAATAAGGCCTAAGCATTTATCACACTTGTTCTTTAACCATGTTTCATATATTTTATCAATTATGGAAAACGAGAAGGTTTCTGCTTTAAGATGCATTTTCGTATTAAAACTCCACGGTATTGAGTACTATTTTGTGTGAAAATGGTAAATAAATCAATGACTTTAAAACGGCGATGTGACAATCATGTTGAGAAAACATGAAAAGGACATGCGCTTTCACAATGATTCCTGGGTAAAGGGGAAAGTAAAAGAAAAACTCTTTGATGTTTTATGATATACGGTATTAAAATACAACCGATTTTTGATACATTGTAATGAAAGAACGGTTCAAAGTCTAACGTTAAATCTAGTTACTGTCATCATACTCTAATTAAGTGGTAAGATTTGTCTTCATAAACCTTATATATCTTATATAGATAAATGATACGTCAGAAAAACGAATTTAAACAGCATGTTGTCTTCGGTTCATATTTCCTTCTCATATAATCTTTGTCAAGAAATAATTATTTTGTATGAACATAGCTATAAACTGTAACTATTTTCACAATTAATGATGATGCATTTGTTGGTGTTAAATGGATCCAGACTAAAAGAGGAATGGATCCAATGTTTCGGACATAAAGGAAGGTTATATACAAACTGCATAGAAATCGGATGTTGCCATGCTATTTATTATTAAACCACCCCAAATCAACTTCACTTTGCAACAAAATATTTAATATATCGTTCTCGAATTATTATAAAATATGACACTGACAGTGACATAAAACTCAAATGTATTTTTTTGTTTACACAAATCGAACTGTCATCCACTTTTACTTGAACATCTTATTGAAGTAACAACTAAGGAGCTGACGATATCTAACGATGCTTTTTTTTAGTGATTGAATAACATTACACAATAATATAATTATATTTGATACTGTTTTATATGACACAGGTATGTGTTCTGTTTCTATTTCATCAATATCCATTAAGAATGGTAACCAGCACAAACAACAATCTAAAAAACATTACTCACTTATATCTACAATTGAAAGAAATCATCGACAACAACACAAACTCATTATTTGATATCGAGCTTCTTAACTTTAGTTACGATAGGGTTGTAATTCTAATGCAATATACTAAAAATCCTTTACTTTACAAATTGATTAAATCGGCTCCAACGCATCTTCTGCTGGCTATATTCGTAACCAATGATACAAATAAGATGAATTGTTTATAACGAGCAATGTCTCCTTTTGTCATTTAGTTCTAACTTATAACACAAAGAAAGCGTTTTCTTTTCCATACGATTCATACGTATTTATCAGTTGGTGTTGTTTTTTATTTGGATCATATACATACATTGTAGTTTAATTCTAAACGAGAGAATGTGTTAATCAAGAAGAGCATCTACTTACTGTGATGGCTTGTTTAAGCACGGAGCTTTAAATAATTCAAAGCAAGTTTCTGTAATCATTTTAGAAAATAGTTTTTATTTTACTATATAGATTTGTAAAGAGAGCAGAAAAACGTGACTTTCTTTTCGTGTTACCACAATGGTTGTTACGACGTTGTCTTATGACGTCACCTACGTTACGACGTTATTTCACTCTGGGCGGAAGTTGACGGCCCCTGAGTTTGTTGAGCATAATTAAAACGTCTCTCTTTTTGGCCCTGAGATGAATTCTTACAAATACTTGGATTTGAAACCGGGCGACCCAGGTTGTAATTCCCGATAACGACAAATTAACTCACGGTGGAGTATCCTTATGTAATGTTTATAAGCCTTGTAGTAGAATGCCACCAGGTAAGCCGTATATATCGCATACCTTTTTGGTACAAGATAAAGGCCTTGGTTTATGACTCATACATATATGGAAAGGTTTTGAAAACAAATCAGGACCATTGCTGAGGTTACATCTGTAGGCCTACTAGTCCATAATCTGTTTGACAGTTACGGTAATAACATCCTTTAACCCTTTACCAAACACCAAATTTTAGACTGTCCCAATTTGAAAGAGATAACAGACGACATTTAAAATGTGATGAAATTGAAGAAAAATCTTCTGATAGGCCAGAAAACATTGAGAGAAAAGTAAAAATTGCTCGTTAAGAGCACTTTCTTCTTTTTCCCACATTTTTTTCCAAAGTCAATTGCAACAAACTGGTCAAATGTCGTTATTATTTGGTAATGGCAGAGACATAGATAACATGTTATCTATGTCTCTGGTAATGGGTTAAGAGTATGTCATTCCAGAAATTGCATCTATTGTGAGCAAAGCGTAAGCGCTTTAGAGATCGTCATTCTACCAGTAGCAAGTATATCATACTATTTATGGTTATCATGTGTCCCTGAGTACTTTTTTTCAATCATCGTTGTTGTTATTTTTAGTAGTTCTTGCAACTTACATTAATCGGTCTCGGTTTCGCTTCCTGGATTCATAACTGGTACTCACGCCAAATGTGGATTAACGAAAAGACGGGGATTGGACCTGGCTACTCGCGGGATTCGAACCCGCGAACCTCGAGTCGAGAGCCTAAACCCCTGGACCACTGACTTACTCTCAATATCATTTTAATTGTCATAATCATCGTCGTTATAATTAATGTATTGATTTTCTTTGTTATTTGCACTACTACATCAATTCATTGTAGAGTAAAAGGGACTATATCGCAGAATATCAGGCGGGGCAATCATGTGACCAATGTGTACGATCTTATCTCCGAACAAGATGGCTGCGCCCAGATATTTCCGCTTTTTTCACCAACTTTTGCCAATGAAAGCCACAATCTGTACCCCGAATGAGTTGAACATCAACTTTCCGGTTCCGGTGGTATATGATAATCCATGCTTTTTAACGGCATTATGTTTTACACGACAGAGAAATCGCAGTCGACGGGCGCGAATGTCCAATCGATTTTTAGGGGTTCCCTTTGGGAGGGGCGCAATGGTATCTGGTACATGTATAATGTAAACGAAAATGCATCCTTTTTGATACTTTGATATAGTACTTCATATGGTTTATAAAAAACAGTTTGTATATTTGAGGAACTGATCTTTGGCTGAAGTATTCTTATATGTTTAGAATGAATACTACCAGCAAGTTGCAAGATTTTCTCAAATATGCCAAATAGTTTTCCCAAATCATTCGAAATTGTTGTAATGATGATAACATAAAACTAAACAGACATCAAGTGTTCGAGACAAAACATCTTTACCCAAATCAAACTCTCATACATATATCTACTTAAACATGTTACTGTAGTAGGTAAATAGGGGTATAACGAAATTTGATTATATTTTGTTTTCTTTGTGGTTGAACAAGTCATGAACTCCAACTTTACATGGTGTTATCATTGGCAATGCATTGCACAACGAAATTGAAATCGTATTTCTATTTTATAAATGATCTCGGGTATTGGTCGCTATCCTTGCTACTTTGTAACATTGTACAGTGTATTCTCCTATTTGTATCTTATTTATTTGTTTTGTTCATTTGTTATATATTCAGCTAACCAAGTAAATTGTTTATTTTAGTGACATATATACATGTTTTAGCCAACCTATTATTATAACTCATTTCATTACATCCATTCTTTATAACAAAAGAAAACTTAGAATGATCTACCTAAAAGGGCATTGAGCATCTACATAAAAAAATTGTTAGTACTGAACGGTTAGATCTAGGCTACAATTACATTGTACATAAACATACTAGTCATATTGTATTGTAATTATATCATATTGCGTTGCAATCAAATTAACTTCTGTTGAGGGGAGGCAGCAGATATATGTTTGTGTTCGGTTGTAGTTGCACTGTGATATCGAAATTAATCTATAAGATGTATTCATGAACTAAGAGGAAAATAGAATCTGCAAATATCATGAACCAGCAACCTATACACATTTCTACGTGAAAGTGGTCAGATAATATAAATGCTTGCTGAACATGTAACGTCTTATTCCAATATGCGTTAAGAGTGATAGAATCGACAGTAATTATCTTATAGAAGATATTGCTAATTGTCGGTGTATGATCGAAATATGTTTCGTCAAAAAACCCTACAGAGCTATATTTTCATGAGAGTCGGAGCCAATGGTGAACGATATACTGTCAACTGTGCATATTTCGACATCCGATATCTCGATTTTCTCGATTAGTAGAGGTAAGCTCAATGTCCCAACTTTTTTCCTTCTTTATAAAAATAAACATCGCATATCTCGATTTTCGTTATCTCGATTAATTCGATATCTCGTGATAAAAACATGTCCCGAAGCTGTGAAAGTAACGAGATGAAATATGCATCAATGTTTTTATCAAAATGCAATTGGAAAATAACATTAATATAGAGTCTATGTGTATCGAGCTCTGTTAATTTATTTACCGTGGCATTGTAATTGAAATACAATATAGTTATAGTTTTGTACCTTAAATATAGACTTTATTCGTTTCCATGCATATGTAACAAACAACAAGCGAAACCAACGTTTCAAACAGATAAATTGTTTATAACGAACAATTTATTTCTTTATAGCTTAATTCTAACACTAAACACAAATAAAGGTTTTTCTTTTTTTGCATATATGTAAACTAATAAGAGTTTCTACTTACTGGGATGGCTTGTTTAAGCACGGAGCTTTAAATAGTTCAAAGCTAGTTTCTGTAATCATTTTGAAAATATTTAAGAGATCTACAGAGATTTGTAAAGAGCGCATAAAAACGTGACTTTCTTTTCGTGTTACCAAAATGGTTGTTAAGACGTTGTGTTATAACGTCACCTACGTTACGACGTTATTTCACCCTGGCCGGAAGTTGACGGCCCGGAATAAGTTTTGCATAACTAAAACGTCTCTCTTTGAACAAATTCTTTTAGACCTGAGAGAAATTCTAGAAAATACTTGGATTTGAAACTGGGCGACCCTGGTTCGAATTCTCAATAACGGCCAATTAACTCACGGTTGAATGTCCTAATCTAAGGTACATAAGGCTTGTACTGGAACGTTTCCGAAAACAGGAGAAAAAATGTTCAGAGTCATTGTGGAAGGAGTGCGCATGCGCGAAAAAATGTCGCGTTTTTTGTCAACATTTAAAAAATATTACTTCTAGTGGATTTAAAAGTTTCCTCAAGCACATTTTGGACAATGAGTGCATAATAACTTTGGTTTGTCAGGTAATTTAGCCCTAACAATGTCTCAATAGTGTTCAACTTTCCCGTGTACGTTGCCCAGAAGCTACCTTGTACCCCACCCACCCAAGCCATGCAGCGAAGGAACCGACACCACTTCACCATGACACTCGGGGTATTGGTCGTTACACTTCTCGTAATCAGCAACAGCCAGACAAGACGTTCACCACCTCACAACCACATTTCAACGTTCCTAGCAGGAATCTCCGTCAATACTCTGAGGCATAGACACTGGACATTTGGTGAAACTGCAAAACCAACCAAGGGAGCAACACTACTCGTTAGCATCCTCCTGCTATGTGGTGACATCGAATCAAACCCAGGACCAGCAAGAAATGCCACGGTATATCCATGCGGACTTTGTGATCACCCTGTTACATGGGACCTACACCCAGACGCCTTGTGCTGTGATGGTTGCGATATATGGATCCACAGATCATGCACTGAACTCTGTTCTGCTGACTACGACCTGCTGGCGAAGCACTCGCATGTACAATGGCTCTGCTGCAAATGTGAAAGCATCAACATCACCAGTTTTACCTTCAGAAGTTTTGAACTGAGCACTAATATCTACGACCCGCTCGCTCACATAGACTCTACACTCGACTCGTTTACTTCAAGCACTACATTCAGCCCCCTGCATGTTAGCAGCCCAACGGATAGGACCAACAGATCACGTCAACAACGCTCCTCTTCTTCAACCCAGTCGACCACCAACAGCTCATCCCTATTCTTTGTCTCCCAGAAACGAAACATACGCATCATGAACATCAACTGTCGTAGCCTTGGTGGTGGAAAGAGTTCCGAACTACAGGCAGCTCTCCACTACATAAAACCGGACATAGTCTGCGGCACAGAGTCGTGGTTGAAGGGCATGAAACCAGGAAAGCCAACTACACAGGATGCTATACAGTCAAGCGAGGTATTTCCAAGTCACTATAAGGCGTACAGAAATGACAGAGGAACACTGGGAGGAGGGGTATTTGTCCTTGTACATGAAGACCTGGTTGCAGAAGAGAAGGCGGAGTTGGTTACCAAATGCGAAGTCGAATGGGTACAAATCAAGCTGAAAGACAAGAAGAAGCTCCTCGTATCATCCTTCTACATGCCACACCGCAACATGCAAGATGTCAACGAGCTAAGGAAGTCGGTTGAGCTGGCGGCAAACGACAAGGAAAGGCTGACCGTCATTGCTGGAGACTTTAACTGCCCAGATATTGATTGGGAAAACCTTTCCGTGCGCCGAGATGCACAAGACAGAGATGTCCAACAGGCTCTACTAGACCTGTCCACTGACTTCAACCTCACACAAGTTCACGACAAACCCACCCGAGAAAACAACCTTCTTGACTTAATCTTCACATCCAACCCATCACTCATCAAATCAACAGCCAACGCCCCAGGAATATCTGACCACGACATTGTTGTTGCTGACTCTGACACAAAGCCATACTACACCAAACAGAAACCTAGACGATGTTTCATCTTCTCCAAGGCGAACTGGGACCAAGCGAAGACCGAAATCTCAGACATCTCCACACACATAGTTCACCTCTACAAAAACAACTCTACAGTCTACCAACTCTGGGACACATTCAAAGCCAAACTTTCTTCAACCATTCAATCCAACATACCATCCAAAATGAAAACCTCCAAGAACTCTGCACCATGGATCACTAGAAACATCAAACGCCAACTCAAACGCAAGGCACGACTCTACAATAAAGCCAGGAAATCTAACAACTGGGACAACTACCGTAAATGCCAAAAACAAACAAAGAAAGCTATGCGGAAAGCTGAATGGACTCACATAAGTAACATCATCGATGACGGTCTTCAAAACAACAATTCCAAACCATTCTGGAACTACATCAAATCCAGAAAAGAAGACAACATTGGTATCGCCCCACTTCGGGAATATGGCCATCTAGTCAGTGACAGTAAGGGAAAGGCAGAAATCCTGGTAAACCAGTTCCAGTCAGTCTTCACCAAGGATGATACCAGCCAACAAACACCGCATCTTACCAACCGTATTAACAAAGACATCCCCCCACTACACATCGGGGAAGAAGGAGTACTGAAACTGCTGAAAAACATCAACGTCAGGAAAGCAGCAGGCCCAGATGAACTCCCTAACAGAGTCCTCCAGGCGTGTGCACAAGAAGCTACCCATGCCATCACTGCTATCTTTCAGCGTTCAGTCGACACAGGTGAGCTGCCAAAGGACTGGAGAGACGCCAACATCGCCCCAGTCTTCAAGAAAGGTGACCGCCACACACCAGAAAACTACAGACCTGTATCACTCACTTGTGTGCTCTCCAAACTCTTAGAACACATCATCTGTCACCACATCCTTAACCACCTAGACAAACACAAAGTACTCACAGACCTTAACCATGGCTTCCGTTCAGGATACTCCTGCGAGACCCAACTTGTCGTCACTGCCCACGATCTTCTAGGATACAACGACAAGAACAAACAGGTTGACACCATGATATTAGACTTCAGCAAGGCGTTTGACACCGTACCCCACCAAAGGCTTCTACTAAAGCTCGAAAACTACGGTATTCGCGGCCCTATTCTCAACTGGATATCAAACTTCCTGACCCAACGAGAAATGTGCGTGGTAGTGGAAGGAGAGAAGTCCCGTCATGTTCCTGTGGGCTCCGGCGTTCCTCAGGGTACGGTGCTCGGACCCTTGCTGTTTCTCTGCCATATCAACGACCTGCCAGAACGGGTGAAGTCCCACATCCGACTATTTGCAGACGACTGTCTCCTGTACAGAGCCATCAACTCCATCAAAGATCACAGATTACTCCAAGAAGACCTTGACAACCTCTACAAATGGGCCCAAGAATGGGGAATGAAGTTCAACGCCAAGAAATGCTATCTCCTCAGCACCAAATCCAAATCAACGTTCTTCTACACCATCAACAACGAAATACTAAAGAACGTCCAGGAAAACCCATACTTAGGCATCACCTTCTCCAACGACTTGAAGTGGAAAACCCATATCACAAATATCACTAAGCGGGCCAACTCTACACTGGGCTTCTTAAGGCGCAACCTCAGATACTGTCCCCAAAGCTGCCGGAAAACTGCCTACCAAGCGCTCATCCGATCCAAGCTGGAGTATGGAAGTATTGTGTGGGACCCTTACCAGCAAGGCGACATTGACAGGCTAGAGCGTGTACAGCGAGCCTCAGCACGCTTCATCACCAGAGATTACAAATCCCGACAAGAAGGATGTGTAACCACTATGCTGGAAGACCTGAACCTCCCCACACTCCAGGAGAGACGACGCCACCAGAGGCTGACGTTTCTGTACAGGGTAGTGGAAGGGCACGTACCGGCCATCAATATAGAACACTATTTGCAACCCCTCAGACCCAAACGTACTATTAGGGCTAAACAGTTTGAGAACTTTATACACCAGAACATTGTTGAGAAATCAGTGAACAATAATTCAAAGTGCTACCAACCAATTAACACCAAGGGAGATAACTACAAATACTCTTTCTTTCCCAGAACAATTCTTGATTGGAATTTACTTAGTGATAACATCGTAAAAAAATCAACTACAGAGTGTTTCAAAAGTGCACTGACGGCAAAAGTGGGAAATTTGCCAGCCTAATACATGCGCACTCCCCGTCGAGTAAAAGCCAATACTGGTCACTTCGACGTACAGATTCAGATTCAGATCAGATTGTCGAGATGACGCTTGGACTTTTTTTTTATAAGTTATTTGACCATAACGGAAACGGCTTAACCCACTCCCAAACAAAAACGACATTTTACCACTTTGTTGCAGAAGACTCTGGAAAGATTGTGGGAAACGGAGAAATTGCTCGTGACGAGTCATAGAAACCCCACATAGCTCCTTAAAGTGTTTGTTGATTGCATTCTTGAAGCCGTTGACAGTATCATTGGTCACTACATCGTTTGGGAGTTGATTCAATGAATTGATAACATTCTTGCCTAAGAATCTTTCTTATGCACAGTTGAGATCTAGGTTTATTCAACTTCAAAGAATTTCCTCTGAAGTTGGAAGTGTTGAGGGAAAACAAACTAACCGTTTGAATGCTTTCTTTTCCCTTATGAATCTTGAAAGTCTCAATCAAATCTCCATTGTGGTTTGTAGAAGCTTGAGTCTTTCACAATATGGACAGAAATTTCAGGGATTAATTATCCAGATCCAATGAACATTGTGTGACTATAGCAGTCACTTGGGTACTTTAAAACATAAGTGTGATTATGGGATACGTTTTCATGTAGATGTACATACATAAATGTCATCAAAAACAAACGCCCACATATTGACCCCAAAAATGTATCTTTTCTATCAAAATGTCTGTTGTACAGAAAAATGTTTCGTGCGAATCGAGCACAGTATCTAAAGTCCTATGGGACGTTATTTCCGGATATTTCCGTCAAACCTCGGCTTAATCCGTGATCGTACATAAATACATTTACGGAAATAGTCGGACGGAATTTACCGAAGTGTCCTAAGTATAAATATCGTGAGCGTACAATTGTACTTTCATTTCTTGCGGAAATTCTAACAAATAGACACAACTTGACCTGTTGAATCGTGTAAAGTAAACAACTAACAGACATGGAGGATAAGTCGTATGAGACCAGAGGTATGAGTTTTGTAGTACAATGTTAGTAAAGATTCATTTACGAGGCTGTTTATGTTTTAATTCACGCGACACGGAACGTGACTAAGAAAAGATTACATAAATATGAAAGATTGCTTTATGTAAAGATTAAACTTTTCACCCCGTTTATCCACCCATACCCTCAACGCTATTTCTAATGCCGTCCCCTAGCAAGTTATATGTTTAAGCAGTAGAAAATTGTTATGGGAAGCGCCTGTATCTATGTATAACACACAACGGAAAATAACATTTTAATTGGAAGAAAACATTGTGACAAAACTACTGAACTGCTCAATATCATATATTTCACTTCTAACTAGTGAGCAATGACCAGGATCATGGATAGGTATTCTGAGTTTCTGCATAGAACCAAATTAGGATCGTTGGCAAACGGCAACAAAACTGAAACATGTCACCTTATGGTACACACAGGGAGAAATATCATAATAGACCTTTATTAACACTATATATACACAAGGGAAACAACTTCAAAGAGAAACCAGTTCTGACGTTCCGCGCTTATCAGTCCGTAATTCTTTATACGATCACTGGTCTGTCAATTCTCTATATGTCCCGCATAGCCAAATGATTTCTGCGTCCAACGATACCTCTCTCAACAAGATCGGTCCAGTCAATCCGGAGAAATCTGCGACGACACACAATATTTTTTTCGAATTTGGTTCATTGGGAATAGATCGTTGAGAATAGAACCAGCCGGTTTCGGCACAAAATCACATTAGATTATTTTGACTAGGTTTGGATACCATTGAGACTTTATTAAAAAAAAATAGCTCAATAGACCTTTATGAAGAGCAGATGCAAGGTATGAATTGTAACACACATGGAACGTTTATGCAAATTAGTGAACCTAGGGCATTGTAATAGAGAACATGCTAAAAAGACAACACAACTGAGCAGTGGGCGACAGTGTTTTTCACTGATCAAATGGAATTATGTCTTTTTGCTCTGGTCATTACATTATTTATTTGTAAAAATATGAATTTCTTTGTGATGTTGGAAAAAACCATGGTGACAAGTGGAAAAAATTATTGAACAGGGAGTTGGTATCACTTGTTTTATTTCAGTCTCTCTGGTGGAGAGTAACAGTCGTCCAGGCGGGGTACAGCTTGTGAACTCTTACCATACAAACAGAAGTGGAGACCCTATGGACATTGTAGAGCTCGCCAAAACCATCAAAAAGGTGAGGAAGCATAGATTTCCACTTTTGTTCTTATTATATGATACCCTCACTGGGACGCTTTAAAGGTTTTCCCCAGGACTGTTTTCAGGGGAATGGAGATTTTTCAGCATGATAGTGGGTACCTCCTTCCCCTGTCAGTTTCTTTTTAAATATGCATCCTGGAATGGTAAGTTTCTATGAACATTTTTGAAGTAAATGACAAAAATCGCTTCAAAATCAAATTTATCAATCAATGTCAGAAAAAAGTATAATGCCTGCTTGGCAAATAAAGGCACTGTGTGAATGCTAATTTTGAAATTCAGGCTCAGGGAAGACCCTGATGTTCACAAAAGAGAGCTTTTGATAGTCAAACAAAAATGTCTTTGAAACACAATGGTTTTTGTCTTTTTTTTTTATATATAAATTAAAAAGATGCTAATGTATTACAAATAATTCTGGAAGTATCCTTTCATCCAAGTATGTACTACAGGTTATATGTGGTAGATCTCAAAAGCGATATCATGCTTTGGAATTGAAATACATATTAATTCATAGTATGCACTCTTTAAAGAATTTAAAATGATCTAATTTTGATGACTATCGTTCAGTACACACTATATAATAGTAAAGCAGCTGTTGAGCTGATTTTAAGAACTTAATTCCTAACTTCCTAAGTTTCTCACTTTGGTGAACAAGGACCTATGTGCTTGTGTCATTAATCTAAAATGATTGATTTATATATTTTGTCAAATAGAACACAGTGGATATCTTGTCATTAATCATAGTTTTTCAATAGGAAATGTTTTGAAAGATCCAAATAACAGGCAAAATTGAGTCATTTGTGTGCAGTATTATGGTTTTCCCAGTTAAAACAAGAAAAATAGATTCAATCCCTTACTCTATAATACTATTTCAGGGCATAGAAAAAGAGAATCAAAAGGTCTGCATCAAGAATAAAGGACAAATTTATTTTAAATTTTCAGGCAGACGAATTCACTAAAGCAACAGCTGGCAACAAACTGATGGTTATAGCTGATCAAATAAAATATTTACAGGAACAAGCTAAAAAGGTTTGCACATTACTATAACATTAAATATATTTCTTTGCCCTTACATGTCAGAATCTTTTATTGTTTGAAATTAACAGCAACAACAGCCAGCATATCAACCCGAGCCTTGTACTAGTGAATCCTGGGAGCCATTAATTAATTAAAAGTTTCATGGGAGTGACCTTTGGCAAGTCACTTCAGAGCCCTAGCCTTATACTGGTGGATCCAGGAAAGCCGTTACATACAAAAAAAGTAATGAACTGAAAAATTGTTGACACTATGTCAAACTTCTTATTAACAGTCTAACCAAGTAAGAAAAGAGCTGTTCATTGCAAAAGTGAAAAGAATCATTTAGTTGAAAAGAAACATCTTCTTCTATGAACAATTTAGCCCCTTTAGACAGATTGGCTCCCAAAATCTTCTGCAGGTGTGAAAGTATGTATTTGGAAGAGGTTAAGGTCTTGATAAGAAAATTAAAAGGGGTTGGTTTTTGCAAACATTGATTGTGAGAGGGTGTCTGCTTTGGGACACAAGAGTTAGTAGATACCTGTAAGAAGCAGGGTGCAACTTTTCATCTCGTCTGTACATGTATTTGGCACAAGATATTTTTTTCCTTTCGCCATGCAATTTATGGACCAATAACAGGGTGCCTTATATCATTTTTGATATCTGTCACTAGATCATGTGATTGCTGCTTGCACCTATCATTATTGATTTTTTTCGTTTTGTTTCCTCTTTTTCTTTGCATATTCTATTTGATTTGATACATGTAACAGGACAAATAAAATAGATGGTTGGTGTCTTGAGACGGAAAAGTTGTCAGGGTCAGCTTTTGATTATTATCTGACTAGGGCAGAAAACATTGTAGGAAAAGGAAAAATTGCTCGTTACGAGCAATTTCTCCTTTTCCCACAATGTTTTCTAAAGTGCCTTTGGCTCACTGAAAAACATTCTTACAATTTACCCGATAACATTTCCGATTCAAGACACCAAACATCCATTCCCTATATACAGGAATCAAAAACTAGGGTGATTAATTTAAGTTGCTAGAACTTGTTTCACAATCTATGTAAAAGAAATGATTAAAAACATATGGATTTTTTTACCCTGACCTTAGACTACGAAGCCAAAGATGTTCAAACTTATAGACCATTCTTTTGTGCTTGAAATGTTATAATGCTTCATTCAACCTGATGTATAACATATTTCATTTGAATATTTAATCTATCATTAAATTCACACAGGTATTAGAAGAAGCAAAGCGTGATACAATGTTACATCATGCCGCTTGTAACCTTGTCAAGAAACCAGGCCAAATCTACTACCTGTATGAAAGGGAATCAGGACAACACTACTTCTCCATATTGTCACCAACGGTAAGATAAACACAGCCTTTCTGTGAGGGAAAGACACATACTTTCCTGCATGGAAAAGTGGTTAAGATGGCGGACTTTAAACTTAGTGGTCACATATGCGAGTCCCATCAACACCTCTGGTCACGTGGAAGTGACCTTTGGCAGTTGTAATATGAAGTTGAATAAAGCCTTTGGTGATGCCTCTTTTCTCCCTTTCTTAAGATGATTTAGAAATATGATTTTAGTATTTTGATTAAGCTTTGAAGATTGTGTGAATAAAGTGTGTGAATAAAGAATGACTAAGAAATGACAATACCTGTTGAAAAAGCTAGACATTTATCAATAAATGAAATAACCGATGTTTGAATTGTGACAAATAACTAAAATAAACCACCCGATGTAAATTGGCAAACAAATCTAAGTAGTGAGGTCTATTTGAAACTGATTTGCTTTTTGATTCTTCAAATTTTGAACAGCACTCATATAAATGATTCTAGGAACAATCACAATGGCACTTTTTTGTGTGTCTGTCAAAATTTGTAGACATTATTGGGTGGATATAATGGACCCTGTCCATACCAAAGACGTTTTATGGTAGTGATGGTGTCTTTAACTCATTACCATTACCGACTTTCAAAAAGCACTCTGGCAAAAGAAAAAATTGCTTGTAACAAGAATTTGTCTCCATTTTCCTCAATGATTTTTACAATCTTTTTACATATAACAGCAGAACTGAAAGTTTTTTTTTTATATCTGTACAAAGTTTTTCTAAAGTCATCTGTTTCAAGTAAAGAAATGTTGTCTGCAGGTGGTAAAGAGTTGATAAAATAGCAAAATCTAGGTCTAAAAAGGCTAGTACTGCTTTGAATTGTTAAAAAGATTGTAAACATCAAACAAACTATTCATATTTATATTTTTTAAAGGACTGGGGTGCAAGTTGTCCACACGACTTTGTCGGAGCTTTCAAGTTGATGGCAGACATGAGCTGGACTCCATATGCCGACATCGAGAAGCGCGAAGAAGATTATGCTGTGATAGACAAAATTATGAATGCCCAAAAGGCAATTGTAGACTCAGAAGCACCAAATTTCAAAGGACTTACGACTGACTCGAGGAACAATTCTACAGCTAAACTACTAGATGTGTCAGGAAAAGAGGGAGAGTGAAATTAGTTGTATATTTAGCATTTATAAATTTTAGCAATTCAACAATGTTTTTATTTAAGGATGTCTTTTTAAGGAGAAGTTGTGTGGAATATTTAAAAAAAAAAAGGAATAAGCTTGTATAAACAGTTTCCTCCAAAAATGTGATATAACCTTGGTGAGAAACAAATTCCAGTATTGCAATAAAATTTTAATTAATGTCTTTAAACCAAGTCAAGTCAGTGTAATTTAATTCCTCTCAGTAAAATTTATCTCCTATGAATGCAACACATGCGATCATTTTCTCATTCTAGAAATGCAATGTTTTTTGTTTTGCTTTTCTTTCAATTGGGAACTTTAACTGATTCCCTCACATGGGAAATTTTGTGAGCTGTTCAAATTCCAAGTAATTGAATTAAAGTAGGTTAAAACCTTTTGGTTGGGACACAGAAATAAAATTCAACGTGGAAAAAGTATAAATTGCTCGTTGGGAACAAATTACACTTTTGTCTATAGGGGTGTCTCAAGTCTGTTTTATCAGTTACAGTAAAATGGGTTGAAGTAAGGGGTTAAGCTTTACAATATATAATGTTGTTTTCACACTTTTGTTGGCCTTTTTTAACACTGGACGTAAAAGTTATCTGCCTATGATTGATAGCTTGCTGGATAGATACTTTAAGGTCTGTTGTTTGATACACTTCTTTGAATTGCACACAAGTTTAAGGCTTCAAACTTGCCAAATATTTGTGAAGTAGTATGACAATGTCATATTGACCAAAACGTCTACCCAGAACTATCACTTTATATTAGAAATATGTTGATGAAATTACATATTGAGGACTAATGAAGTGTGGTTTGGGTGCAAATATGTTCAACTTGTGATGTGATGTTTTAATTTGGTTTTAAAAATTTCCAATATAAGAGTATTGCATGTTTATTCATTAATCAATTTTAGCTTTTGATCACACATACATTTACCATTTTTTTTTAAATCAACTTAAGTGAAAAGCCTTCTTTCCCATTTTACTTTTGGACTTTTCAGGAATAAGATGACATATAAACAATCTCAGCTACTTTAAGAAAAGGTTTTAATTACCAAGAAGTCCCTTTTTTTACCATCGTACAAACTAGAAAATTGTTTGGTGAGCTTTGAGACATATTGGTAACTGTAAACAAAATGTTACCAAATTTAGAAAAAATTGTAAACCAAAGACATTATTAAGTTTGTTCTGACTCCCTAAAGATTTATTGACACATATAGGCTTGTGTAACAGAAATCAAGATGTTCTTTATCAACCAGATATCAAAAACTGATATGTATTTTTAACAAGTTTCTGTTTCAAGAGACTCCAATTAAAAAAGTAGTTAATTGTTTTATCTTCATTAAGTGATCAATAATATATTTATGTAAGGTTATTGATTATAACTATGTTTTGAAAACAATGAACAATAGATGATGGCGGTATTCTAATCGCCAGAAAGATACAAATGTGTTGATTTATTCATTTGGCATTTTGTCCTTGGACTTTTCCCTTTAACCCTTTACCAAACGCCAAATTTTCGACTGTCCCAAATTGAAAGTTTGCATACAACATTTCAAATGTGATGAAATTATGAAAAATTTTCTTCTGATAGGGTAGAAAAGATTGTGGGAAAAGGAGAAATTGATTATAATATTTTTCCATAGTCATCTGCAACAAAATGGTCAAGGTTCGTTACTGTTTGGTAATGGGTTAAAAGAACCATAAAACAAAGTTTATTAATTTTTATCCTTTGCATAACAACATAATTATGATTTTCTTCATATGTGTTTGCAGACAGTCAAAGAATTTAGATATTCTTCTTGTTACTGACAGTTTGGCTTTTTTGAAAGGATATGGAGAAAATACAAACTGCCATGATATAATGTTGAAAAAGGCACAAAGCTGTAATCCACCCCTCCATTCCCAAAATCCAATCCAGTTTCCCTGCAAGGTGGTAATGATGGTATTGAACCTGAATCCTCAGCCTACAAGGTGCCAAGCCTCATTAGCTGTGACAACAGTGTGCCCATCTTATGAATAAGGAATCGTCATCTCAAAACCATGTTCGGTTTTACATCATTTTCTAAATCCTTGCAGTTTGAAATTGGGCAGGTCGTTAAGTGGGTCAAAAAGTATGACCATGGAAAATTGTGAGCCAATAAATACCACATGTGAGGATAACCCTTTATGAAACGTCTCACATCAGAGTAACCTTTTTGATGTAATAGATGAGATATGTTATCAATTGAATATGTTCACGCCAGGGTCACTATACCTTTGTTATGTAGAAGACTGGGAAATTTACTTTAAATAGATTTTTGTCTTGTCTACTTTCCAAAACCTTAAATAGTAACTTTTTTATTTTGTTGAGGAAATATACTGAGAGTAGCCAACAGGTTAGATCAAAGGCCAGCCTCCAATTTTCTTTGTGGCTGGCCTGGATCTAACCTATTTGCATAAGCATGAAGTCAGTTCCAGCACTATAAGGGGAAACAGGCTTTATGGTACACTGCAATGAAAAGCTGCTTAAAACCTTTGCCTAATAGTCTCTATTCTGTTATTTTTAATCATAATGATGTTTCTTTATATGGGTTTTTACATCATGTCAATTTTATTTTTGTAATGTTGCGATGCCCAACTCATTGTCATTCCATAACCCTTTACCAAACACCAAATTTTCAACTGTCCCAAAGTGAGAGTTTCCAGACGACATTTTCAAAATGTGATGAAATTGAAAAACAATCTTCTGATAGGGCAGAAAACATTGTGGGAAAAGGAATAATTGCTCTTTACAAGCATTATCTCCATTTTCCACAATGTTTTCAGAGTTTTCTGCAACAAAGTGGTTAAATGTCGTTATTGTTTGGTAATGGGATAAGTCAGGAGGGAAACTACCTCTGACAATCTCTAGCCCACTAACATATTAGGATATATTCCTGAAAAAAAAAAACCAAATACAAGGGAAAACCTTCTTTTGACACCATCTTGCTTGCATTGTTTACATAAATGTACTTTTAATGTATACATCCATTAATTCTCAAACAAATCCAAATTTGTAAGCTCTTTACCAGAAAAGTGCTACAGATTGTATATTAATAAATATACCAAGAACAATGCTAAAGTTGATAAAACAAAGATGAAGTATATCTCATTTCATTATATAGAATTGTTATTTACATTACCAGGTACAAGAATGTTTACTTGGAACTGCTACAAATGTACTTTCTAAAACATTCCTTCCCAATATTGTTTATTAAATGGGCCTGGTTCACTGTTTTAAGCCTGTTTCAACATTTTTACAGTCATATTGCACCTATACACGTTCCTTGTTTTCCTCAAGTTCTGCACAATTTTCTTTCCAAGTCATTGATTGGTTTCTAACATGAGCATCTATGTCAATATGTCGTCTAAAACCATTTCAACAATTGTATTATGTAACGGCTTTACATGATTCACCAGTACAAGGCAATGGCTCTGAAAGTTTTGCCAAAGGATGCTTAAGCAAAACAAGAGGTACCGGTGGGGTTTGAACCAGAGATCCCTAAGTTATAAGACTTCCACCTTTACTACAGGGCCATGTGGCAAAACAATGCGATATCGTTACACACACACTAATGACAAACAGAGAGTTTAATTGTTTTACACATTGGGGTATTTATAAAGTTTATTGCAGTGGTTCTTTTGCTATGCATATATGCATAAGTGGTTTTAATCCATTCCCACATAAAGACAATATGACTGGTCTAAATTGAAAGCAACCGCAGATGAGAATAGCCTCCCTGACATATTGGGAAGTAATGATTGTGACAAAAGGAGAAGTTGCACATCATGAGCAATTTCTACTTTTGTCAAAGTTGTTTTCTAAGCTTTTCAACATTGTGAGCATGTTCTTCTTTGTCAAAATAGATTCTCATTTTCTTTTGTACCGTCTTTAAAGCCGTATCAACAATTTTTCAGTTAATTCAGAGTTTTAATTGATTCACCAGTACCGTGCTAGGGCTCTGAGTTGACTTGCCAAAGGCCATTTCCATGAACCAGAGGTGTTTGTGGAGCTCAAACCAAGGAGCCTTGGGTTCTAAATATGTCACGATGACCACTGAGCCATGCATGAGCAATTTCTCCTTTTGTCAATGTGGTTTCTCAGGTATTCCAGATTGGATGGATATATTTAAAGAAGTTATGATGATTCTTTACAATCATGAGATGAACATTATTTAATGTGCCCTCTGCATAAAAGGAGTTTATAGTAATCCTTGGGTCAATATGTAATATAGTAAATTACAATTTACATAGTATTGACCACAGGATAACAATAGATCCCTATGCTCTGCATCTAACGTCTACATGGATCACCATGAACTGAAATCTCCAAACCCCGCGGACACTTTTGGTTTCTTTTTTATCACGTCTGGTGGGGCGTCTGCGCTGTTAATATTCTGTGATTGCCTTTTTCTGAAATGGACAAGAGCAAAGAAAAATTAATTGCCAACGGTTCCATATCTCTGCTATTGTTAAGGAATATTCAAGCCTGAAAATCATTACCTGAAGCATGAATTTAAACATCTTCAATATGAACAGAGAAGACAAATTTCAAAGCCTAAAACCAGGACCAGGCCTGAAAATTGGCAGGCTTGTTAAATGCCATCTTAAACAGAATTTCAGTCACAGAATGATTTTCTCTGGATCCAAACAAGAATCATAAATCATCGTAAAGGATGAAATGCTGAGTCAAGAACATTTCAGTCATATTACAGATGTGCTTGAATTCACTAGTAATTGGACTTGGAAGTGTCTTGCTAATGAACAAACTCCCACAAAACAAGCAGTGCCTATTCATCTTAAACCCAGGTCCATGGAATTGCAATTTCACCACCTTTAACCTCTAGGCCACTCAGAGCTAGTTTCCAGTCATGAAGCAATCGCCGTTACCCAGAGTGCCATAGAGAAAAGCCATTCCAAAAGAGTTGTATTTTAATAATTTCTTAGATATAATGCTAAGTCAACATGTTGATATATGAACTTAAGTAAATATTAATCTCTATCTTTTTTATTTGACCCCTCTGTGAATGCAAGGTGCATGTTTGAAGTCCTTCACAAAAAATTGTGGAATTAATGGGAAAGGAAAGCCAATGGACAGCTATGATCAATTACGTTGGCGCATAATGATAAAATCCAACTGGAATAGTTTACAAGTTTACCCTTATAGTGCTGGAATCGACTTCACCCTCATGCAAACATGTTAGATCCAGTAAATTTGAAGCTGGTCTGTGCTCTAACCTGTTGGCTACTCTGAGTATCTTTCTTCATTAAAACCGTGTAGATATTTTTTGAAAGCAGAGGACACTTCCAGGAGGATAAAGTCCTGATGAGGAGAAATTGCTCTTAATGAGCAATTCTCCTTTTCCCACAATATTTTCTGCCCTATCAGATGATTATATTTCAATTTCATCACACTTTGAAATGTCTTCTGCAAACTCTTTCAATTTTGGACAGTCGAAAATTTGGTGATTGGTTAAGGGTTAATGCAATAGAACCAACAATGATTTTATCCACAAGACATACCAAAGGACAAAATCTATAATCTTACAGTGATTCTGGGTTGATATATTTCCCTACGCCTGATGCAAAGGCTTTTGGGGTATTTGTCTTTTCTTCCTTCCTGCTCTTTGGTCGTTTTCTCTCTGCCTCCTCCCTTGCTTGAGTGGCTAGTTCCTCTCCTCTCTCTTTTGCGAGCTATAATTATAGGAATACAAAGTATTAACAATCATTGTCACTAAACCAAAGGCCATTTTCAATTTCTTGACTTCTTAGTTGCTGAAATCCCATGATTTCGTTAAATTATGTGAAGTGAGTCTTCACATCTATCAGCACTTCTTTGGATTTAAACTTTTTGAAATGAATTCTCTTCTGCCAATAAAATGACAACATACATTTCTAAAGTAAAAAATGATTAAATTTATTACAGCTTTCCAACCCCATTCATAAATGTACAGAAGATATATAAAACATTTATAAAGCAGAATTTGCAAACCATCAAAATGTTTGTTTTTCACGAACAACAATCTATATCTAGAATAAGAGTTGGCGTTTTAAGATACCACATTGGTATTTGGAAAAGTTTAACCTGTGTTAGTCCATTTAATGGTAGGTAATCTATTGAACTTCTATGCAGCCATTTACATTGTATAAGTATAGCTAGAGGGTAATGGAAAATTGTAACTTTACTATCTTTGAGTTGGCTTAAAAATAACACATATATTCGTTTGTATTGACCTTTTTTTTTTTATCAAGGTATTTGGTTTTCCTTATATATCTTGCATGTTTTAAAGTACAAATAAGTGTACAAATGTACAGGGAATTTCAAGGACACCCCTTCATATGTTTAACCCATTACCAAACAATAACTACATTTGACGAGTTTGTTGCAGACGACTCTGGAAAACATTGTGGGAAAAAGAAAAATTGCTCATAATGAGCAATTTCTCCTTTTTCCACAATGTTTTCTTCTCTATCAGAAGAATACTTTACAATTTTATCATATTTTGAAAAGTCGTCTGCAAACTCTTTAAATTTGGGTCAGTTGAAAATTTGGCGTGTGGTAAAGGGTTAAAGATTTTCTTTTCAAACCCCATGTAGGAAGTTTTCTTATTTGAGACTTACCTCTTCATCAATCTCTTCAAATGGGTCTACAAACACCGCTATACCCTCTATCCTTATCTCTTTCTGAAATTCATTAAAATCATTTATATAAGTTACTAAACAAAAAACAGGTCTACAAATACCGCTATACCCTCTATCCTTATCTCTTTCTGAAATTCATTAAAATCATTTATATAAGTTACTAAACAACAAACGGGTTCTACTATAAACACCGCTATACCCTCTATCCTTATCTCTTTCTGAAATTCATTAAAATCATTTATATAAGTTACTAAACAACAAACGGGTCTACAAACACCGCTATTCCCTCTATCCTTATCTCTTTCTGAAATTCATAAACATTATTTATATAAGTTACTAAACAACAAACGGGTCTACAAACACCGCTATACCCTCTATCCTTATCTCTTTCTGAAAGTCATTAAAATCATTTATATAAGTTACTAACCAACAAACGGGTCTACAAACACCGCTATTCCCTCTATCCTTATCTTTTTCTGAAATTCATTAAAATCATTTATATAAGTTACTAAACAACAAACTGGTCCTCAAACACTGCTATACCCTCTATCCTTATCTCTTTCTGAAAGTAATTAAAATCATTTATATAAGTTACTAAACAACAAACGGGTCTACAAACACCGCTATACCCTCTATCCTTATCTCTTTCTGAAATTCATTAAAATCATTTATATAAGTTACTAAACAACAAACGGGTCTACAAACACCGCTATACCCTCTATCCTTATCTCTTTCTGAAATTCATTAAAATCATTCATATAAGTTACTAAACAACAAACGGGTCTACAAACACCGCTATACCCTCTATCCTTATCTCTTTCTGAAATTCATTAAAATCATTTATATAAGTTACTAAACAACAAACGGGTCTACAAACACCGCTATACCCTCTATCCTTATCTCTTTCTGAAAGTCATTAAAATCATTTATATAAGTTACTAAACAACAAACTGGTCTACAAACACCGCTATACCCTCTATCCTTATCTCTTTCTGAAATTCATTAAAATCATTTATATAAGTTACTAAACAACAAACGGGTCTATAAACACCGCTATATCCTCTATCCTTATCTCTTTCTGAAATTCATAAACATTATTTATATAAGTTACTAAACAACAAACGGGTCTACAAACACCGCTATTCCCTCTATCCTTATCTCTTTCTGAAATTCATTAAAATCATTCATATAAGTTACTAAACAACAAACGGGTCTACAAACACCGCTATACCCTCTATCCTTATCTCTTTCTGAAATTCATTAAAATCATTTATATAAGTTACTAAACAACAAACGGGTCTACAAACACCGCTATACCCTCTATCCTTATCTCTTTCTGAAATTCATAAACATTATTTATATAAGTTACTAAACAACAAACGGGTCTACAAACACCGCTATACCCTCTATCCTTATCTCTTTCTGAAATTCATTAAAATCATTCATATAAGTTACTTAACAACAAACGGGTCTGCAAACACCGCTATTCCCTCTATCCCTATCTCTTTCTGAAATTCATTAAAATCATTCATATAAGTTACTTAACAACAAACGGGTCTACAAACACCGCTATACCCTCTATCCTTATCTTTTTCTGAAATTCATTAAAATCATTTATATAAGTTACTAAACAACAAACGGTCTACAAACACCGCTATTCCCTCTATCCTTATCTTTTTCTGAAATTCATTAACATCATCGTTATGTTCATCAATTGACTAAACAACAAATGTTTTCATTATAAATATATATACAAAATGGTTCAACAAAGGAAAATTATGCAAATAAGTGAGCAGTGATGCAGTATCTTAAAGGGAAACAAAAGCAAGACACTGTTGTTAACACTTTGGACCAACCACAAGGTCCTGTATGAGCCTTTATTCATAAAGAATCTTCAGAACAAAACTACCAAGTGCTATAAGGCAATTATTTGAAAGGTACTTATTCACAGATGTAAAGAAATTTGGAAGTTAAAAAATAATATCTTTAAAACTGCACAACAGCTGTCCTTTTATATGATATGTACTCAAGAACAAACATTGGAAGCTGACTTAAGTCATTTTGAATTCTTTAAAGTATGTATACAGTGAACTAATTTGTATTTTAATCCAAAAGTGTGTCATTGCATTTGTGATCAACTGCCTACAAACTGTACACATTGAGCTAAACTGACGCATCCTGCAATTATCCTTTCAATAGCTACCTTTAAATTGTATATCAAACAACAATACAAAAACTGTATTGTTTCAACAACATTTTATTTTGACTTTGGATTTTTCTCTTCTGTGAACAAAAATCTTTAAAGCTTATTAAATGCATTTAGCACATACCAGAGGCTTGTCTTTTTTGTCCACATCTTCCTTCTCCATGGAATCCAACGTTTCGAGGCCTCCAACCACTCTAAAGATATAGATAACAGAAACTTCATACTACCTTACTTTTACACAACTTGCGGCAGATATCTTTATAAACCAATTGTGACAAAAGGATTAACTGTTCATCATGAACAATTTATCCTTTTGTCACAGTTGTTTCTACCCAATATCATAATAAAAACATCATTTTGGTTTCATGCTTTAACTTGCTGTCTGGACCAGTTGAAAGTTCCATATGGCGTAAATGTAATGAAACCAGAGATTTATGAAGTAAGAGTTACATAAAAAGCATAACCTTGTTCTTAAATTAAGAATTTGATTACATTAGAACTGCAATTGTAAGAGATGTTTTCATTTAGCATTCAGAGTTTACTTATGTTAACATAAATATGCCATAAATTACAGAAATTCCTTACTCACACTTTTAAACATAAAAATTTCATTTATAAGAAATGTCTATTCAATATTTCGTTTAGAAATGTAACAACGACATTAGTTACCAAAGTTTCTCAACCCAATTCAAAGTTTTGTTACATATTGAAAACAAAGACAGTCAAGCATTTTTCTTAGATATCTAAAGAAGCAATGTACGATGTAGTAATCACATAAATAACAGTAAATCCTGTTCACGATTCAGATGCTAATTACATAAACATTACATTCATTTAAGATTTTTTTTCACAATGCAGTCTTTTACAAAATCAAATCACATAAGTGAACATGAATTTGCCTGCTAGAGTTTTAAACTACTTTATTACATTTTACTTACCGTCCAAATATGGTGTGTTTTCCATCGAGATGTTTACATGAACGAAATGTGATGAAACTGAAATGGAAAATATGTGAAATATCATTTTCATCATTGTCAATGGATAAATCAAATATTGAATCATTCAAAAGTCATCTACTGATTTTGTTGTTTTGTTTGTTTGAAAAATCAATATTTTGAAAAATAAATTCGAAAACTATCTTTAAAAGGCAAGTAAAATTAAAGGACTGTTTTGTTACTAATTACTGATGATTTTGTTTGTTTGAATTATTGGGCTTTTCACACTGTGTCAGTGAATGTTCAGTTCTATTGCGATGCCCATAGGGGTCTGTAGTATTCCTTGGGTCAGTACTATGGAATATACTATACAACTTGTATGGTATATTACACAGTACTGACTCCAGGATAACTACAGACCCTTTTGATGATGCCCTGTTCTTTATGGATAAGGGAAAGCAGACCCTCTTACTTACATGCCAAGTAAATACCAGTAGAACCATTGGTATTCATTTAAGTAAGCCATGAAAATACCTCTCATTAGAAATTAAAATTCGCCACTTATGTGATAAAAACCTACACAGCCAAGGGCTTAGCTTTGTTATTTTAAGTTCATTAATTTAACAACAAATCCACATGATTACTGAAGTACAAACATCTTTAACCTTTCCCAAACAACAAATTTTTTACTGTCCCAAATTGAAAGAGTTTGCAGACGACATTTCAAAATATGATGAAATTGCAAGATAATATTCATATAAGGCAGAAAACATTGTGGAAAAAGGAAAGATTGCTCGTTACGAGCAATTTCTCCTTTTCCCACAATGTTTTCTAAAGTCGTCTGCAACAAAGTGGTCAAATGTCGTTATTGTTTGGGAAAGGGTTAAGAAAAGACTAACCCACAAATCTAAGGGAGTATAAGTTATGTATCCAGGAAGAAAAACGAAAATAACGAATCTTCTAATTTGTAAAAGTGATAAAAAAGTTTAACCCTTAGTATACTGGGTATTTTTCTAAAAAAGATTTTTGTGACGTCTGCTTTTCAAACCCTTAAATATCTGCTTAATTTTGTTGAGGAAAGATACTCAGAGTAGTAAACAGGTTAGATCACAGGCCAGCCGGCAATTTACTTGGCGTCTGGCCTGGATCCAACCTATTTGCATAAGCATGAAGTTGGTTCCAGCACTATAAGGGTTAAAATAAACTAAGGAATAATAAACAAAGTAACGGGTACAATTAATAAACTTACAACTGAGATTTGTTTGTGTCTGGTCCTGAGTTTGCCATACTGAGTATTCCACGGCCAGTGTGCGAAAGGTTGGGCTTAAAATGATCTTTAAACGTCCCGCCCCAGGCTGACTCACCCCCTGACAACAAAAACAACAAAGTAGAATGTACGTGTATCCAAAGTATTCCTTTCCATTTCTAACATATAAGTTAATGCACATTTGAGGAAAGGCTACGAGTACATGGATTATATGAAATATATATTTGGGTTTGGTTCAAAATCTTTAAATGTCCTGCCCCATGCTGACTCACCCCTGATAACAAAAACAACAAAGTAGAATGTATGTGTATTAAAAGTATTCATTTCCATTTCTAACATATAAATTAATGCACATTTGAGGAAAGGCTATTTGGGTTTGGTTCAAAATCTTTAAATGTCCCACCCCACGCCGACTCACCCCTGATAACAAAACAACAAAGTGGAATATACAGGTATCAGAAGTATTCCGTTCCATTCTATCATATAAACTATTCCATATTTGGGAGTAGAATGTAAATTGTATCAGAACTATTCCTTTCCAATCAGTTTCTAAAGTATAAATTAATCCACATTGGAGGAAAGGCTATGAGTACATGGATTATATGATATAAATTTGGGTTGGGTTTCATATGATCTTTAGTCATCAAGCCTCCAATGACCCAAAGTATATTGGTGACCTTAATGATCAATCAATTAACAGACTAATTAAAAAATCAATCAATAGCTATTTTGTAATCTTATGAAAGACAAAAAATACCTGTGCCTGTCCCAGTTGGATCACCTCCTTGTATCTGAAAAAAAAAAACAAAAAAAAAACAATGGATAAAAAACACGGAAGTTCTAATAAATCAATACAGAACAATACACTGTGACAAAAGCAAATATAGAACAACATTTAGTAAAGCACATTTTTCTTTCCTGATTTGAATATTTCAATGGAAAATTTCACATGATTAAGAGTGATTTGCATTCAATACGATGCATTTTGTAGTTTGGGTGGTTGTTTATTGACCATGTAAAAAGTATTTCAAAAAGGTTGACATGGGATAGAATGCATCATTTTTTCTTTTTTTACAATATGAAAGTAAAATCTCAAGATTTTGACAAAGTTATTTTACAATAACACATATCCTACACTATCTACTTGTTTCTTCACTATAACTTCAATTTTCCATTATCTTATCATTTTTTTTTGTCTTTTTCTGTGCTACTCTACTTTCTTATATCTTGTTTTTCGAATCACTTTATTTTCTTTGTTTTTTGGGGGAGGGTCTGTCCCCTTCACAAAAGAATCTTTCTGTTTACATGTTTAATGATACCTTTGTATAATGCCAATATTTATAGGAATTAAAGAGAGGGGAAAAAAAATATAAAAAAGTGTGATAAAAGGACAATAATGTTCCTTGTGAGACAGACCCCAGGTTTTAATAAAATTGAGTCATTATCCTATAAAAACATCAGGTAAAATACAGCTTGTTTTACCCTTACCATGAAATTCCTGATAAGCCTGTGAAATACTGTGTTGTCATAGTAACCCCTCTTACACAACTTGATAAAATTTTCACACGCTTTGGGCACCTGAAAAATTGATAAAAGATGTAGGTCACAAGGAAACATTATAAGAGTTAATCAAATTACTTTCCAAAGTACATGTATACATTTAAAGCGTGTGTATGCTGCAAAAGACATTAGAAATTTAAAGCAAAATATACAATACTCTTTTGTAAACAATATCCTGTTTATACAACACTATTTTCTTCAAATCAAGGGTATTCATTTCAATTAAAGCTACATGCCTTTGCAGCATTCATGCTCATAACAACCAACCAATTCATCCTTTTCTAACTATGTTTTTCTTTTGAACTCAACTGCTGTGTAGAATTAAAAGTAAGCCCTTAAGTAAAGGGATTAAATATAATTTGTTTTATCCAAGATCACTTAAACACCTATTCAGTCTATAAGCAACGTCCGGCTTATCATGGCTGGAGGAAGACCCCATCTTGACAGTCCTTAAGGGTAGACTGGGAACCGGTCTCTCATCTATTGAATATAGCGACCAGTATGGTACAAATCTATTTGGCAGAAATCTGGCTTGTAATAGAAGGAACGAAAACAGCACACTGTCCATAGAGATTAACTTTTGCCGATTTTAACAAACAGTTGGTTGTAAGACGAAAGTTTCCTTCACTGAAATACTGGTCGAAATAATTCAAAAGTGAAATTCTGACAAGCATTCGCTGAAAATCAGTGGATAATTACAGTCTGATAAAGGGCTGTCTGCTTTGAAAATCACAAAACATTAATTAAAGGTTAACGACTGTGTTATCGTTGTTGTCGTATTTTGGAATGTTGCTATTCTGACCAATCAAATCGCTCATTTTGTAGGCTGCCCGTTGTCTATCTTGTGGAACACAGTGGAGCCAGTAGACAGTGGGGGACCAGTTTACCATAAGTCAAACTGTGTAGAACCAACATTAGTCTTCAGGGAGAATGATCAAACTTAACAACAAACAGACCCATACCATATCACAGTGTAGCTCCAGATTTAGCTGTCCATGAGATGTCAACACTCTAACATATCCTTTCTTCTTAACTCTCTCATACCGGATAATGTCCTCATCAATAATGGCTGAAAAACAGTGATCAACCTTTGTTTACTATAAACATATTTCTTGTATGTAATTTTACGTTTTTGACACACTTGGGATGAAAAGTTACAAAATAAACAGTGCTAAAACCATCAATTTTTCTTTTATCACTATAATTTCTTTAAGGATGGATGGCGCTTGATGGATAACCTGACTTCTATACAAATATATTGTGATGGACAAATAAGGATAGCTTTAACAGATTATATCCCCTTACCAAACAAGGTACATTGCTCATGGACAGGTATGTAAATTTGTGCAATAAAGTACATGTACATTTAACATAAGTAAAGTGAGCACAACTTATTTTTAAACTTGACGACATTCTGAGAAACTTCAATGAATATTGATTCAAACTAAGATCACAAAAACCACAGAAGTCAACAGATTATTGCAAGTTGAGATTTGAAGAAAAGATCCGCCCGGTTATTACAGACAAATATTGCATTCTTCACACCTAATGGTATCTCATTTATACCAAAATTAATCGTAATGTGTTATATCCATGTCAAACAAAACCCAAGGTGTGTATAAACATTTAATCAATTGAACAGATCTGAATGCTTCAATAAGAAACACACATGACAAGCTTCTTTAAACTGATAGTATTGACCACATTCAATTCAATGTGTAGTGATGATATCAAAAGTTCTCGATGCATTACTTTTATCATTATCAAACAAATTCATTGGTCATGCGGTTGCATAATTTTGTTTTTGTACCAACATTATCAACTTAATGAGAAATTATTCTTTTGTATGACAATTGTTTTGTGCAATCTTTGGGTTGCTTGTTTAAGAGCTTAATTTGAAAATAAATTAAGCTATTCATTACCTGCTTCGTGCGCAGTTTCTGGCACCATTGCTGTTGATGTGAACGATGCTGCCACCCGACCTGTAGAGTAATGTGCCTGTCAATATGTAAACATAGAAATAGGCAACAGACTATAATAAGGTGGTTTAGACAAAGGTATAAAAAATCCTGAATCAACATGTTTGGTAGATACATTACCTTCAGATTTAAAAGTTAAGATTGTTTGATTTATTGGCTTTTTTATATCATGTCAACAATTAAGGTACATATGTTACATATAAAGGTAAAGGAAGAGGTTTTGTTTATCATATTGTCACCCCTGAATGGATCTATTCATACAGCTACCATCGATCCAGGCTGTCACTTTATATTATTTTTCAAACCAAAGCCTGACATAACATTTCATAAGCTCAGTCCTTACAGAAAGGTTTCTTCATACATTTTCATAACTTTGAATGACACAGCAATCCAATACAGTTTGGGATGATCTAAAAATCTTATATAATTGACCAGTGCTTTTTTTACCATATTATAGACATCTGCAACTATATTTAAAATCATACAGTTTTCCCATAATGACTGAGTTTACCTCAGGATTTTTCAGTCCCTTTTGCAAAGAAGGAATAATTTACCCTAATTACCCAAATGTACTACACAAAAAAGGGTATCAAACTTTTCCCCTCTGTGTGAAAAAAAGGCTTGAAATTATTCTACAAAAGTAGAAAAAGCCTGACTGTGCATTTCAACAGCTTATCCCAACAGGAAGCTTCTTCCCACAGTATTATAACATTGAATGATACAGCATACAAATGATTTAAAAATCTAATATATTTCTGAAAATACAAAAAGTTTCTTACGGAGTTGAACTTGTCTGCCACTCTTTTTACTTCTTCCTTTTTCTCCTGTAATAAGATCACAAGAAATCAGTAAAAAAGCTGTTTTAAAAGTATACATCAATATTTCAAAAGAATTTCAAACTATACATTATTTCCTTCTAACTAACTGCTTACTCCGTATCTGTTGCAAATGCCAGATGAAATCATTGTGGCAAAAGAACAAACTGCTTCAGATGAGAAATTTCATGACATATGTTCTTTTACAAACTAAAGGGTACTTTGTATTTGTCGTCTGGTATTATTTTTAATTTGTACAAGTCACATAATTCCATATGAAGGAATTGACTAAAAATTAATTCAGAATTGACTAAGAGGTATTCACCAACTTACATGTCCCTATGCTTATTAACTACTTCCTAATTAATGGACTCTAGTTTTTTCCTTAATTTGTAAAAAGAATACTGAATTACTGAATACTATTAACATATTCGATGAAATCAATGTGTGGTATCATGGTGGTAAGTAATACCTACTGGAGCTTTGTATTCTTTCTCAAGTGTATCAAGGACATCACGAGTTTCTGCATTGATATTCTTCAATCTGTATTTTGGATCCTTTCTCAACAATTCCTCATCTATAATAAACAATCAAGTGATTAACAGATATAAGGCTGTAATTCTTAGGGACAAAAAAGAGTGGACAATGATCATGAAAGAGCTTAATCAAGTGGGGTCCGGATCAATACAGAAACTATACAGTTTGATCCAAGACAACACATCACAAATAGTTAACATTGTAAATTAAGGGATCAGAGCATTACTATAGTAAGTGTTTTATGTTTACTATAGTCTTGGATTTTCATGAGAGGCAGTCTCCTGACTGACTTACGGAATGCCGATGGTTCTACCCGCAGCCCTTATGGGCAGTTGAGTATGGGGTCTTCCTCCATCATTAAGAGTCGGGCATCGCTACATAACTGAAATAATGTTGATGTGATGTAAAACTCATATAAAAGAAAACAAAAAAAAAACTATAGTTTTGCATTGAACCCTTTAAATGGTTTCACCCTTTCCCTGATAAGAGATTTTCTGACCGAATTGAGAGCAACCGCAGACAACAGTTGTAAAGTTTAAAATATACCATTTGACTATATTTGGACAAAACCATTAGGATAAATGTAGAAATTGTTTGTTTTGAGCAGTTTCTTCTATTTCCATTTTCTTTTTTTCAAAGAAATTAAGACTCAGGTTTTTTTTTCATGAAAGGCTGGCCAAATTGGCAAATCCTACAAAATATGTTGGGTCATTTTCCGAAATAATGGGGCAAATCCTATAGAATAGGTAAGAATCTTTATTCAAAACAACCAAACATTGAAATTATTAACAAACATATGCCTAGTGCCTAAGTTTTAATTTCAAACACAGGTATTCTCCAGTCAAACGAAAAGTTTGTTGTTCTTCTTAGCATGCTCTTGTACTTTTGGGCAATTTAGATTTTAAATTGATAAGAAGAAGCTGTTGCCTGTCAACAAGAACGGGAGATTGTGAGAACACAATTTTAAGCTGGCAAAGAAACAGAGCTACCATTCAGTCAGGCAGGATATAGTCATTTGGGCTATAAGTGGTAAATGATTGGAAGCACCTAAGCAGTTGGGTTATGAATGCATACGATGTTGATGACTTAAAAGGAAAACTTGACAAGTGGTGGGTGAATAAATACTACTTAGGCCCACCTACATATGCATAACAACATTGACAATAAGATAAAGCACACAGAAGGTGTAGCAGGCATAAACCTTTTAGCTGAAAAGAACTATCTATGTAATTATGTAAATTATTCTTCCTAAGTTATGTATAAGGTATTAAAATATTATTGATTTTTTTTCCATGTAAAAATCATCACAAAAAGATTGACAATGTGCTTAGTAATGCATGCAAATCTCAAGGCTCATAAAGGGCAAATACACCCTTTGTTACAATGTTTCCATTTGGCCGTCAGCTTAATAGTCTTGACAAGCCCTTTGTGATAGGAAAAAAGTAAGACTTTGCAAATATTTCTACATACCCTCTTCACCATATTTGAGATTGTTCTTTATGTGGAAGAGTGTCTGTATGTTGAACTTGTCCAAATTTGAGGGGTCCTGGAAATTGATATAAACATAAATGTGTGTTTTATTTTCGCTATCAAAATATATATGTGACAATGTGGCTTTACTATCAACAGAAATATGTGTAAACTTATCTTGACTTTCAAACTATATATGTGTTTATGTATTGTAACTTTCAACATGAAAATGTATTAATATATTCCAAGCTGTCAAAATAAATGTTTGTTTATATGGTTTTACATCAGTTCAACATGATTTCAGTTATGATGCAATACCCCATTCTTAATGTATGAAGAAGACACCCATACTCAACTGCCCATAAGTGCTGGTTTAGTCGGGTAGTACCAGCGGCAGTTTGAAAACTACATCTCATAAAAACCCAAATGCAATCACTGGGTTTCGAACCCGCCCATAGGGGGGCCATGTGATTCCGAGTTTTGTACTCTAGCCACTAGGTCAACATAAACTAGTATTGAAGTTTCACAACCCATCCCTTAACCCTTTACCAAACGCCACATTTTCGAGTATCTCAAATTGAAAAAGTATGCAGATGACATGTGATAAAATTGAAAAATAATCTTCTGATAGGGCAGTGAAAACTGTGGAGAAAGGAGAAATTGCTTGTTAAAATAAGCAGAAGGTAAAGAAAAAAAGAAAGGATTTTTTTTTTAATCTTTTATGGTATTGGATGAAAACTATTGTGACAAAAGGAAAACTTGCTCATCATGGGCAATGTATCCTTTACAAGTTTGTCAGGATGGTTTCTAAAGTTTCCTGATGAAGATGCGTCAAAGTGAGGTAAAATTGAGAAAGGATTATTGCAGACTTCAAATTTTGTTTTTAGAAAGGCAAACAAAATATTACATAATCCTTAGTCTTTCCTTACAACCCAACCAGAAAGGGGCCATATCATTTGAAGTTCTTTACTTTAAACAACTGAACATGGGAGATTAGCTATTGTGGCTATGTTCCGATTTTAGTAAAAGATTAATAAATGTTAGTGTTACTGTCATGTGACTGCCTCACTCCCTACAGCATAGTGACAATCAATAAGGACAAGATACAACATCTGCATATTGGAGCCGACTTTTTAGTTCAGCACTTATGGTCTTGGATTCTCGCCCAGGCAATAGGGATGGAATCCCCACAGGGGACTATGAATCCAAAGTGGACTTTTCTAGCTATCCTTCATTACGGACATTGTTTGTAAGATTACCAACCTGTATAGTTATGAGATCTTTCCTTGTGATTGGTTCATCAGTCAACAAATCCCTCCAGAAATTTGGCTTGATATTCAACCTGTGAACTGCCTGAAACAGCAAGAAAAGTGATGACCAACACCTTATTAGAACAGTGCATTTTTTTCCCTTATGAATAGTGTTTAATGCTGTGTCAACAATGTTTCAATTATGTTATGGCTTTCTTGGATTAACCAGTACTAGGCTAGGGCCCGGAAGTAACTTGCAAAAGGACATTCCCATAAAACCAGAGGTGTCATGGGGCTCAAACCCAGGATTCCCAAGTTCTAAGTTGGCTACCTTAACCACTTGGGTATGCAGGACTTTTCAGTGCAATACCATATACAAGTGTTCCATATTTATGAAACACTTACTATAGTCTTGCATTGAAACCTCAATAAGACTTCACTAATGGGCAAGAATGGTGCAGTGGTAGGGCTTCAGCCTCTGGTACAAAGGGTCCTGGATTTGATTCCCATTAGCGGCAAGGTGAAAATGCAGGGACTAAACCACAAATTATCACAAGTACTGATTATGTATCAAGGAAGCAGAATCGAGAGTGACAAATGAATGACGAACGTGTTTCAAAATTGGTGTAATATAAATAAGTTTAAAAATTGTATTAATCCTTAATCCATTACCCCATTATGGGTTTGTAACTGTTCCAAATTAAAGGAACAGTAGAAAACAGTAATAAAGTTTGAAAAATAATTATGTTTAGTGCTATAGGAGAGAAACCATTGTGACAAAACGTCAAAAGGAGAAATCATCTGTATCAGAATAAATAATTGTACTTATAAGAAAAATAGTGACAGTATTACTTAAATGACAACACATAAATCTGGAAACATTTACAAGATTGTGTGAAACTGCATGTTAAAAGACTCCTATTTCATCAATTATTAGCAGAATATGCATTAAAACGGACATTTGCATAGCAGGACCCAGTGATCTTGAAAACTTATGACATTGAACTTTAACCCATCGCTATTTGAATCATTGATCACATAACTCGAGACAGCCATCAGATTGACTCAAAATCATTGCTTTTAACTTAAGTCTGGGCAAAAACGTTGAGTATAAGTTAATTTCCAGATCACTACTTACTTTGATGCTTATGCTTGTACTCAAAGTTGAGCAATTTTTTTAAGTTAAAGCAAGATTTCGTACTAAAGTACATTTCGAGAGCAAAGGCCTTGCAGGGATGAAATTTTAGGAAACAAGTTGAATTGTATGTACTTACATCATAGGCATACACATGCCCTGTGGTTCGGACAGCTACAATGTGTGTGTTTTCATTAAAGACTTTAAAAGTGACTGGGCAATGATACTTTCCTGAAAGAAACAATAAAACAACAGAATAATGCCTGAATGATGCAGAAATCTTGAGGTAATTGAGTATAAAGCCTTACATAGTAATATTAAATGAGGTCAAATAATCTTATTTTTTGGTCTGGTTAACATCAGAATGTTTTCTCTTAACTAATCATTTGCTTGTCAATCAAAAGGTCCATTGACATACAAAATAAATTCTTTATTTATATATTCAAACATTTATCTATCATTGCATTCTTACAATTCAGAAACATAAAAGAAGTGATGTTGAATTGAAAAAAATGTACAACAAACATGTTTTTGACACATAACTCACTGTAATCAACAATGTTAAAAGTGATCTCATAAAAAGGGTTTTTCTTGTCAAGGCCTATTTCCTTCCAATACCAAGTTTTATGCATTATTACATAATAAAGAATAAAGAATAAAGAAATAAAAGAAACAACAGCAAACAGTTTTAGCGTTCAAAGAGAGATGTAAGAATACAGTGCTTTACAAATGCTAAGATGTAAAATAAAAATAAAACGCTACTAACCATCTGAGTTTTTATGAAAGTTCAATTTAATTAGTTCTTTTGCACTGATCTTCTCTCCATTGGCGGGGTTGATACCGTATTTCTTCAGAAATGGGACTATATTCCTATAATCGAAAGACATTAAATAAATAGTTTCTCTCACCAACTAGTATTGTTAACATTTGAAACCCTCAATAAATGTAAAAAACATTGAGAAGACATTAATACATTTAAAAACATAAACAACTTTGGTTAGATCATACACAAGTTAAGACTAATCAAACATTTTTTTCGTGATATTTCTCTAAAATAGACAAATATTATTTAATATAACAAGAAAATCCCTATCAAACATAATTTCTATTCATGTTTGCCAGCGGCAAAAAACCTAAATGATGGTAAGTATTCTTTTAAGACATTTGATGGATTTTGGTGAGTTATAGTTTTGCAAAATAGAGGCCACATCTAACATGCTTTCTGTAGACATGGGAAACAACCATTTAGTAAACTAATGAATTAATTGCGAGAGATAACCAGTCAATCAAATAGGGAAATGGTTAAAAAAATAAAGTAAAATATATTTTCATGATAGATTGTATGAAATCATTGATACTTACATCAAGTCAAAAATGACCCCTTCCTTTGTACATAGTGGATTCTCAAATGGTTGCATAGACAATCTAAAAAGAGGGAACATATAGTTAAAGGCAGTGATGAAATATTTTGATATAGATTGTATAAACAAGTTATCTTTAGAGAAAGAATATATCTTTACCAAGAGAGTAGTTCCACGAAACTGTATAACTCTGTAGATATCTTTTATTAATCATTGCCTTAGTCTAAAATTTTGTGTTCAAGGGATTCTAAGCCATCATATCAGGTTGTTTTTTCTTTCAGTTTACTTGTATGAATGGTGTCTTCCAAGAAAACCCTCTCATCAAAGAGATAGAAAATCTCGTTGATTGGAAATTATTCTTTGTGAAAGGAGCAGTAAATTCAATCAAGTAATAGAGTTAAGCAACAGTATTTAAACCTACCTGTAGACTGTACTTTTTACAGTTCTTACCATTTCTTAATCAAAGATAAATATATCAAAACAAGAGCTGACCCTTACACAGCATGCTTTTAGTTAATTAATTTTCAAAAAGGATACAGGTTAGTGAACAATATATACAGTATTGTATATGAAATATGAAGTTGCATGCAATACTTAAACCAACATTTTCTAAGTACAAAAGGGGACATAATTTGCTTAAAATCGGGTTATAAGAGTCTTAGACTTGGTCAGAATTCTCACATAATAAACCTTGAACACATGTGTGAAGTTTCAAGCCATTCTTTTGAGTACAATGAGATTCAAACTTTACTTGTATGTAAAACTTTAACCAAAGTGTGACTTCGACACAAATGCCTGGGTGAGTAGTACAGCTCTCCTTATTTTTCGAATAATAAAGCTAAAATAGAGAGATTCCTTGCTCTGAAATTAGCGACTTCAATAAAAAAAGACAAACTATAAACTGGGCTATAAATAACAGCAAGAGATACATCTAGTGATGATCAATTTCCATGCATAGATAGTAAAGAAAGGGTTCATAGTTACGCGCAACAAGAAAATGGGAGTCTCTTGAATTCACTGTTTTTTCGTTTGTCTTCCTTGTAGCCTCCAAACTCATTTTTCCACTCTGTTGTTGTTAGGTATCTGTAAAATAGAACAAAATATAACTACAACATCATTCAAATACAATGTATTACAGCTCAAATACATTTAATGACAGCTCAAGTTAAAAAAAAGAGAAGACAATAATTTATAAGATGCTACTAACTGCTTTTACCCCTTACTTCCTAATACCTCACTTTACTGTAACTGTTGCAAAAAATTTTATTGCTCATGATGATCAATTAATCCTTTGGTCACTGAGCTATCTACCAAAAGAAAATAGTTTTGCTTTCTATTTTTGTCAGCTGCTGTTTCTTTCATCTTGGAGTAGACAAAATTAGCCATTTTTGGGAATGGGTTAATCCAAAAGGAAAACACACACAAAAACATCTGATTATGACATAAAAAGGTATCCTTAAATCAGTGATTCTTGAAAGTCTGTCATTGTCAAAACATGGAAAAGAGTTCAGTGTTATAGAGAAATGTTTACAAACATTTAACCAGAGATTTTTTAAAATTGATTGATCATGCATTTATTAATCAATTACTTGTGATGGGAAGATAAATAGAAATAACAGGTGTTCAATGAGATATGCATTCTATCAAAATTTTTCCACATGAATTTTACTGTGTGTGTCATGACATGCATGAATCTACTTGAACAAAAAAAAATTATTGAATGAAATTACTCCAAGTTAAGTACAAAGGGCAATACTGATATGATTAAATATGCCCATATAATTTTGCTTAACTACAGAAAATGTTATCTATGGTATGGTAATATTCTTTTACTGATATTTCTCAGGCCATCACGCTTTTACACAAGCTTGCAAAATTAATTGGTGTAAGACCAACTGAGGCCTCAAGCAAAACATTCAATGATTTACTTGTCAGCTTTTATGACTTTATGTAAACTTGTCTTGCATTTTCAGATAACCATATTGTCATTATTATCCTCTGTGAAAAAAGGTCTTCGCCATTTCTTTTCTTACTGCTTTATTCTTATGCTTGAGTGAATGACCACGTAGTTGTTCATTTTCACATTTATCGAAAAATATTTCTTAGTCGAGATCTTCTTTGTTGTTTAATAACTTTAAGCATTCAATCATGTCTCCTCTCAATCTATGGTATGATAAGGTTGGTAATTTCAGTGATTTCAAACGTTCTGTATATGGCAAGTGTCTAAAAAAAAAATCACAAGTTTTGTGGCACATCTTTGAGTTCTTTCAATGGATTCAATATCTTTCTTAAATCTTGGATACCAATATTACAATATTCAATGTGTGGTCGAATAAGTGATTTGTACAGCTTCTTAAAGAATTTTTCTGGAACATGGAGGAAAGTATGCGGCACTAATCCAGTAATACTGCTTTAATTATATAGTTATTCATATGTTGTTCAAACTTGAGACCTTTATCGAACAGAACACCAAGATCTCTCTCTTGATCTACAACTTTTATATTTTTCTGGACGCCATTTACTGTTAGAAAGTAGGTTTTTGTTCATTTCCATGACCGTAACGAATGGTTGCACATTTATCAATATATCATATTTCAGAAGCAATTTGTCTGCCCAGCCTGATAGTTTATCTGTATCTTGTTGGATATTTTCTCGATCTTCTGCAGTGTTTGATATGCTGTATAGTTAGGTAGTCCAGATAACTGGTCTCGAAGGCTATTGCTATTTTGACTGACGCCTTCGAGCACGACATGTAGCGAAGCACGATAAATGTCCAAATGATGAAAAAAGCTTCGTTCACGGATCATTATTGAGACTATATAGTTAGGTATCATCAGAGAAGAGACGAATCATGCTTTCAATTGAGTCTTCAATGACGTTAGTGTAGATAAGGAATAGGGTGGGCCCTAAAACACTGCCTTAAGGGATGCCACTACTAGTACAGTGCCACTAGTAGTGTCTGTCCACTCTGAGGTCTGGTTCTTTACTACAACACATCACATTTTTTGTAGAAGTTGAAGGTAAATGTCAGTATGTGTCGGTCACCATTTGGAAATGAAGAGTGGTTTGGAAGATTTGTAAATATTATGGAATCAAAAAAATACCATTCATATAATGAACTGCATATGATGCGCCGCCGCAAAAAATGAAGAAATTTGGAAATTGGGTTCGAACATAAATTGGGGCGAAATGACATAGTGTTTTTTCTCGTTTGGCAAAATATAAGTGTTCGGTAATTGATTATTGAATGATTTCAGCTAAATCTTATAATTTAGTCAATTTGTTCCTTACAATTTATCTTTCTGATGTTGTTTCTTTCCCATTATTGCTGTTTATTTATTTCTTCTTCGACGCTCGATTAACTTTTACAAGCGCTTTGTCGATTTTGATTGCAAAAATTGTAAACTTCACGGATTATTTATTACCATGCACCGTCTTTGGTTCCCTGCTGAATTTATTTTTAGTAACAGTCAACACAAAGTTTTGACCATTTACAAACTCATCAAATGCTTAATCGGCCTCCGTTTTTAAGATGTTAAGAGGGATTGAATGCTGTAAACCGCCTTGCACGTTATGGGGAACAATCACCCGAAGCAGCCCCTAAGAAAGGCCCAATCTGTACCGGATACACAGGTTAGTACTTTAGTAGTGATGAAATTTCATGAGTTTATGGCAACTTCATGACTAAATGTTCAAACATCCAGCTAGATAAGGTTGGATTTCAGTTTCTTTGAAGTTAACACTTCTCCTACTCTTTATTGAAATATATGGCACGTTTTGTATTCGTACTTGGGCAAAAGATTATCTAAATAAATACCCTCACCTTGTTAAAAAAATTCAGAATATTGTTTTCTTAAAATGGGGAGTCCCTTAAAATGATTGTTTTCAAAAGAAATGTGACCCATTACTTTACCTAAGCCTAAGGTAAATAGGTAAGACTGCGACGAAAATACACCAAATGGGTAACTCAAATTTACATCCTTTCATCATTCATGCTTATTTTGTAGTTCGACTAGTCAAACTAATTTGATGCGATCAGAAAATATTGAGAAATTTTTGGATCGGATCATATCTCCTGTCACATCAAACTTTTGAACCATTCATTTAATGGAGGACAAATGCGGCAAAATTAAGTGCGACACAAATTTTGTCACAAACCTTGAAGACCCATATTGTCAAATTGTTATTAAAAATTGTCAAATTATTTTACTCACAGTTGTGAATTAATCCTTTTTTAATCAATCCATGCACTTAACATGTCTGTATTCCACATTTTAATTTTGCAAGAAAGGTTAACTTAACACTTGGTGATGATTTTATGCTCCTGATCAAATTTTTTTCTGCGCATGAGCACTGCAATGTGAAAAACCTATTAACCATTTTTTTTAATTGTTTAACAGCAATTGATGCCATTATTTGGTGGTAAATAAGTTCATTTTACATATCTTGTCTTATCAATTGACTTGAATGGTTGTTTTTGGCTTTAATTTTGAAAATAAGAATTTGAAAATTCCAACATTATTTGGAGCATTCGAAATTTTGACGTTAGATTGCCCCATCAGAAAATAAAAAGCAATCTTCACATCAAATTATTTTGACTAACCTTATTATAAGTCTTTAGTCAAAATAATTTGATGTGAAGATTGCCTTGTATTTTCTGATGGAGCAATCTAACGTTGTAACTTTGAATGATCAAAATAGTGGTGGACTTTCAAAATTCTGATTCAAAGCACAAAATGGCCATTCAAAGTCAATTTGATAGACAAGATATGTAAATGTCAATAAATTTACATACCACCAAATTATGGCATCAATAACTGTTAAACAATTAAACCTGATAAAAATGTTTTTCACATTCCAGTGTGCATGCACAAAGGAAGTTTATTGGAAGCAGAAAATTGTCACCTAGTGTTTATTAAACCCTTCTTACAAAGATATATATTTTATTTTAGGTTTTGGATGTAAATGGTGACTTTGGTCAAAACAAATCGAAAAGTTCATGGGGACTTTTCAAAGGGAAATCAACAAATCATGTAGATAAGATAGGATCAGATGTATCAGCCATAGACAAGGCAATGGCCCAGGCACAGCCTTCAGTACCTCTTGTGGAGGCTTTGTTCCTGCCTGACTTTCCTGTGAAGAGTAATGATTCAGATTTTGATGTATGTTCTAGTAAATCAAATATGCATTCCCTAGATTTCACTTATTTTTAAAAGTGTTCAGCAGAATCCTCTGTAGGAGCTTATTGAGGGGCTGGGGTGCTTGATATTTAGGGAGAGATGTTCTGCATAATAGCGGGTACATACTTCTCCTGTCAATTTCTTTTCAAATAGGCTTTCTATTGAAAAGAAATGTTCAAATACTGCTCCTAGAGAAAGCATTGTTGTTATGTGTTATAAAATCTTGTTGAAACTTAAACAATCTTCTTTTTCAAATAACATTTAAGGTATTTAGATATGAATTTTCTCCTAAAACATATAAAGTTTGCACAATCAAAATGTGTTTTTTTTTCTTAAATAAATATTCATAACTGCCGACAAAGGCTTGAACTCTATTCAATCATGTCTTAAGAGATTGTTCTGATAAAAAAAAAAGAACTGAAGAACAATTTGTAAGAAAGAGGCAATTAGTCTTTTTGTAGCTACTGTTTATTAACGAACATCTCATAAAATTGTTATTGGGTGGTTTATAATTGTGGTTTTGATGGTTCAATGTAAGACTATAGTAAGTGCTTTATTAAATATGAAGCATTTAATATAGTATTGCACTGAACCCTGGGTTTGCTGTTGCTCACTTTTTCATAACAATTACAAAACCCCATATGAGCAAATGAATTAAGCAAATCTACAAATTGACAATCTCTTTATACCATTCTGGTTTCAGATAATTGACATAATCGCAAAAGGAGCATATGGAAATGTTGTCAAGGTTCGAAGAGAAGACGACAAACAATATTATGCTATGAAGGTATTTTTGTTTAGAAATTGTTATTTATTTTCACTCTGTTTATATCAATGAACTTTATAAGATAAAATTGATTTATTATCTGTTATTAATGTACCAATTTTTTCGTAGTGTCTTGACTGCAAGCTCATCTGTAATTTATTCATCCAAAGATACATACTTTAAAACACACATAATGTCCATGAAAAATTGAACATTTCTTCTCCGAACAAAATGATTAATACTTGATTTGAAAAAATTGCTAAGGATGCTGTTTGCACAAAATAGTATTCACCGCAGCAACCGGCTTATGCTTTTAAATTTGTTATGTCTTCATTTTTATGCTAAAAGGGAGATTTTCTTTTTTTGGAAATACACACAGATAGTTTCTGTCTGTCTTGTCTTCAGCAAAATACTTTATAATTCCATTATTGATTCATTTTCCCACCAAGAAATCAATGCAAAATGTATCACAAAGACGCATAAACAACAAATTTTGCCATTCTTACACAATTTAACTTAAAAATCTATTGAGGGCAATTTTTTGTTCCATGTCTATCTTTTTTATTTCTTTATTATGTTTTTATTATCCTTTTTGGTATTATCATGAATGCCTGACTAATTTAAAATGTAACCATTTTACATTTTATATTGAATTTGAATTTCCACAACAGCAGTCTTTACGCCGTTTTTGCCTGCGGCCTTTGCCATCCCTTTCACATGACACAAAAATGTGAAACAGAACAAGCAAACTAACCTCTCAAAAGACACTATCAAATCCAATCAGTGAAAAACACTGTTGTCCACTGATTGGATGTGCTGTCTATTAATACACCTGTACATTCTCTATAACAATGCATTAGGTTCTCAAACTTGCATGTACGTTCAATGAATACTACAAATTTATATTGGCACCTCAATATGGTAATGTATCTTTCATTCCAGGTTTTAGACAAGAAACAGATCATTGTGGAAAGTGCAATACAGCAATGTAAGGATGAGGCAGCCATTCAGGTGAGTTGTCCAATGTGGCATGCTTGTATTATGACATGTAGATTTCATCCAATTAACACTGATCCTACATTTTGATGATTAGAAAAAAATAATTACATCAGAAACTGAAAAGTTTTTCTAACTCTTGCATTCTTGAATCCCTCTTGGACGAAAATGATGCTGTTGTAAACTTAGATAATTGCCAGCCTCTTGCTCTCAAAAAGTGTTTGACATTAATAAATTTTATGTTGTTTATATTTTAGTCCATCCTGGGGGACCACCCGTTTGTTGTGAAGTGTCTAGAATATTGGCAGTCTAGAAAACATTTGTATATAGGTAAGTTTAAATTAAACGAAACTGTTTATATTAAACGAATCTGTTCATTATTGAAACTAACTTTGAAAAGGATTCATTTGGAAGCCCTTAATTGTATATAGGTAAGTTTGTTTAAGCCTTTTACCAAACACCAAATTTTCGACTGTCCCAAATTGAAAGAGTTTGCTGATGACATTTCAAATGGAGATAAAATTAAAAAATGATATACTGATAGGGCAGAAAACATTGTAGGTATAGAAGAAACTGCTCGTTGAAAGCAATATCTTCTTTTCACACAATGTTTTCCAGAAACATCTGCAACAAACTGATCAAATGTCGTCATTGTTTGGTAATGGTTAAATGAATCTGTTTATTATTAAAAAATAGATGGAAAGGATACATTTGAAATCTCTTAATTAAGAAGAATCATTTTTCTCTTTGGTTACTCTGCTTTCCCCTTTATCAACTATTCATAAATATACATGAAAGATATTACTATTCCATTATCAGTTTTTCAATGTTGATTGTATATTTTACCTTTCAGTTTTAGAATACATTCCTTATGGAGACATGTTCACGTTATGGACATTTCACGGGTTTTTTCCAGAAAGTTTAGTAAAACTTTACGTAGCAGAGCTAGCGATGGTGTTAGGTTAGTATGTATATGTGTATTTGAACTACATAGTTCTGTTCCTTTTTTGAGAAGATGAGATATTATGGCAACTTTGTTTTAGACTTGCAAAGACATCAGAGATGAGGAGCGTTTCCAATATGGTTTTGAAGCCATTCTCCATATATATTTTTCATACAAGATTCTGTTACGTAACCGCCTCACTCTCTACAGCATAGCAACAATCTATAAGGACAAGATGTAACCTCTGCAATACTGAGCCGACTCTTTAGCTCAGTGGTTATGTCTTGGACTGTCACCCGGGAGAACAGGGATCGAATCCCCACAGGGGACATAAAATCCAAAGTGGATTTTTCTAGCTATGCTTCGTTGCGGACATTGTTTGTTAGATGGGGGCTCGTCCGAGATTGGCTATTGAGCCATTAATTCGTCCGAAATGGGCTTACAAGCCGAAATGGCTTACATGTCATCATAAATGATGACTTCTATAAGATGGGGTGTGTTACGTAACCGCCTCACTTTCTTCAGCATAGCAACAATCAATCAGGACAAGATGTAACCTCTGCGTTACTGAGCCGACTTTTAAGCTAAGTGGTTATGTCTTGGACTGTCACCCGGGAGAATCGGGATCGAATCCCCACAGGGGACATAAAATCCAAAGTGGATTTTTCTAGCTATGCTTCGTTGCGGACATTGTTTGTAAGAATTCATACAAATCTGAAGTGGTTAGAAAATTAGAAATTCTTCAGGAACCACACTTTGATGTTTAGCAGAATTCAAGATTCCTTGACAAAAATGTTATTTCAACTTCATTTAACAACTACATGTAATAGCTTTTTATTAAAATAAGAAGCATTTAAAGTATATTAACATATATAACATATATTGTGCTAAAATAACTTTTTACTGGTGTTATAATTTTCAAATTTTGTTCCACCATTGTAATTTAAATGCTTGAATTCTATTTCAGATTATTTGCATAAATCAGGGGTCATTTACAGGGATATGAAGGTAAAAATCACTATCATTGTTGTTACTTATTTTATCGCTCATTAAGAGCAATTTTTCCTTTTCCCACAATGTTTTCCAGAGTCGTCTGCAACAAATGAATCAAATGTCATTATTGTTTGGTAACAGGTTAAACCAATTTTGGGGCTAAAAATGAGTATCTACAACATACGATTTTGACAAAAGACAATCTGATGACCAGGGAATATGTGGATGTCTGATCAGACTTCAATAATGTAGAGAGATTATAAAAGAAATATCGTTGCTTTGCTAACTTCTTTATTTCTTCTCTAAATTCTTTTTTGTGTGGATTCAATAGAAATATCTTGTCAAGATGATTGTATATGATTAATGACTACCAACATAATAAGATGTACTAAATATTGGTTGCTATTCATCATTTTGAAGTTCCCAATACTCTTCTTTATGTAGGTCTTTGATAATGTTACTGATATATTGATTTTTAACCTGCCTATACCATTTTAAACCTTAGAATGCTAGGTAATTTTCTAAATATAGATTTTTGTGTCATCTGCTTTCCCAAACCATAAATATCTGCTTAATTTTGATGAGGTAAGATACTGAGAGAAGCAAACAGGTTAGATCACAGGCCAGCTGCCATTTAAGTTGGCGGCTGGCCTGTAGTCTTACCTGTTTGCATAAGCATGAAGTTTGTTCCAGCAAAATGAATGTTTGATAATGTGATTGCAAAAATATGGTCCTTTGCACCCAGTCCAATTTACTTGGCGGCTGGCCAGGATCCAACCTGTTTGCATAAGCAAGAAGTCGGTTCCAGCACTATAAGGGCTAATGTATGTGTACTTTGCTACTTGGCCAAATTTAAAGGTATGATTTATTTATAAAATATATTATCCATATGGAATATGGTTAAGTAATGCGTTTCAGAAGTATATTGAAACACAAGGAATATATATTCTAAACTCGAAAATGTCTTTCTATATTTTCAGATGGAGAATTTGTTGTTTGATTCAGATGGTGAGTGCTTGATTAATGAATCAATGTAAATTATTACATCATCAACAGGGTTTGTGTGGCCCAGTGGTAAAGGGGTCTTGTAGAACAGGGAGTTCCGGGCTTAAGCCCGACACATACCTCTGTTTTTGTGGGGCTGTCCTTTGGCAAGTCACTTCAGAGCCCTAGCTTTGTACTGGTGAATCCAGGAAAGCCATAACATAACTGAAAATTTATTAATCATTTTCGATTTGATATCCTTTTTATGAAATATTGACGTCTAGTCTCTTTTTTGATATTTGCAATGATGTTAACACACATCTCTGGAGTAATTTTCTTCATTTCTTGGTGTATTGCTGATTTTAGCTAATGAATAAGAAATCATTAAAAAGGCTCTGAAACACACACTAAACTGAATCTGTTTCGCCTTTACGAGGTGCACCTTTACGAGGTGAAGGACAGTGGTCCAGGGGAAGAGCATTGTTTTCAGGACTCAAGGGTAGTGGGTTCACTTCATGACCTTCCATTTATCCGCATCTTGCATTATGTTTACAGGAGGCATAATTGATACCGCTCTCTCAGAGCGCGAAGCGCTCGGAGAGCGGATAACGGTAACATACGTACGAGTAACAAGTTATGTTAACACCCGTTATACCATTAGCAAAAAAACAGGTGGCTTCCGGTTTACCTAAAGGAGAAAACTCGGGTTTGCTTCGGGTGTTTCCGGCTTTACGGAATTGGACTGGTTCTATCTAAATTTATTTTCAAGCATTACCTTTATCTACCAATATATCTACCAATAGTGAACCATTCCTTGTAAAGAGAAAACTCGGGTTTGCTTCGGGTGTTTCCGGCTTTATGGAATGGACTGGTTTTACATAAATTCATTGCCGCTCATTGAGTTTATTTCCGCCTATCATGAATGAACCATAAACCATTCTATCGAAAAACAAAACACGAACAACAGGATCGGCGCCACCGCTTCAAACTTTAAATTGGACACAGTGTTCAACTCCTTGAAAGGACAACGTATCGCCGGTTGTAGGTAAGAGAACTTTTTGTACTCTTTCATTTCGTTATAAAACAGTATAGCTAAATAGACCATTTTCACCAAAATTAGTCATAGAAAAATCGAGAAGGCGAGCCCTCGTCACGCCTCGCCGAAGATGCTTCCTCTAAACAAACATCCATCTGAAAAAAAACTTCTCCCTTTTCAGTAGAACTACAGCATTCATTTTTTAGTATTACAGTACATGTTCCCTTCAGTACTAGGCTAGAAAGTGTGTGTTGCCCACAACACTCCACGGTGAAATTAGTGTTCACCTTCTATCGATTCGGTGATTACACCCTGCACTTTGGCATAATCTAATGTTTATGTAGACGGTCTATGACATTTTCACGGTGTGTAAGGAAAGCATTAGGTACACATCGTGTTGTATATGGAATACACTATTATGCTGACCAATAAAGCAACGATGTCAACTCGTCAGTTGCTGACATGGATTATTTGTTATTGTTGGAGCTTTTAAATTGAGTACAAGGTACCTTTTTGACAATTTAATAGCGTTATGGGCCGATAGTTTAAATAACAATGACAGCGTGAATTTCCTTTTCAAAAAATGAAATACCCTGTAAAGTATTTGGTTATATAGGTCACCTTATTCGTTTGACAGTATTTTAGTTTACTTGATTCAAGTGATACTATTATTTCCAAACATTGAATTATTCTTGCAATTGATAATTTTGGCCCAAAGGTTTGATCCTTAAGTTGATTCTTCTTTATTTCACAGATTGCATGATGGTTGGGAATATGACAATTTCAAACAAGATTCAAAAGAAAAGATGATGCAGACCTGCATAAACATTGACTCTGTTTTATAATACAAGTAAGTACATAGTCTTTCTCATGCCCCTTTGAACTTTACAAACATAAGCCTCATAACCATAGAAGATAACTTTTGAAAGCAATAAATGTTGATGAATTTGTTGTTGCTCAAAATGTGTAATTGACTTTTTCTTTTCTTCTTTCTTTTTTCGAAAACCTTCATGAGAATGAAACCAAAATAAGTCAAAACAGGTTGAAATATAGACTTTTATCAACAATCAGTTCTTTTTCTTCCTGTCAGATAACTGCTTCAATCGACTACCATAGGGATAGAATTATTTCCAAAATGTTACCAATTAAGAATAATCAGTAAGTTAAAATGTAGCCAGAATTTACAGTGGCATAGAGGTGACAGGTATACATTTTTTTTTTCTGATTTGGTAAGTCGAAATAACGAGAAAATTAAGTCGTTATTTCAACTTATTAACTCGAAAATAACGAGATAGTTAAGTCATTATTTTGACTTACTAACTCGAAATAACAAGATAATAAAGTCATTTTTTTACTAACTAAGTTGAAATAAGAAGATAATTAAGTCATTATTTCGACTTACTTACTCAAAATAATGAGATAATTAAGTTTTTATTTCGACTTACTAACACGAAATAACGAGATAGTTAAGTCATTATTTCGACTTACCAACTTGAAATAACGAGATAATAAAGTCGTTATTTCGACTTACTAACTCGCAATAATGAGATAGTTAACTCATTATTACAAGTTAGTTGACCAATCAGATCCATTCAATCTTTAACTTAAAGTATAATGTGGTTAACATTGGGTCACACTGTACGTCATTTCACATGAATTTGCTGAATACAACGAACTATCTGATTGGTCAACAAACTTGTTATATCGAATTAACTATCTCGTTATTTCGAGTTAGTGAGTCGAAATAACTACTTAATTATCTCGCTATTTTGAAGTTCGTAAGTCTGAATAATGACTTTATTTTCTCGTTATTTCGACTTACTAACTCAAAATAACGACTTAATTATGTCATTATTTCGAGTGAGTAAGTCAAAATTACGACTTAACTATCTCGTTATTTTGACATACTAACTCGAAATAACGACTTAGTTATCTTGTTCTTTTGAGTTAGTAAGTTGAAATAATGACTTAATTATCTCGTTATTTAGACTCACTAACTCAGAAAAAACAAAAATAAAATCGCATACATATCACCTCTATGCCACCATAAGTATTGCCAAAAGATTGATACTTTTTATTTTTCTCTTTCAACAGCCAAAACTGATGACTTACTGGTAGAGTAAGGAAGAGATAACAACATCAAAATATGCTGGAGGATCACACGGACTCGGTACAATAAAAAACAGATGAAGATTTACATAGACGCCCCAATACCATTAAATCTATAGATATGTTTGACTCATGAACTGTTTTAAAACTTAGTTTTCTCCTCAAAAGACTATTTCAGGGATAGTGTTTAGTGTTAATTGGTACTGATAACATCAAATGACAATAATATAGAAAAACTCTGATGGACTATGGAATATTCTATTATGATAACAATGTCACATATGTCTTATGGTACTCATTTCCTTTTCTCTTTTTCAAGGAGCCTTCAAAAATTCAGATTAATGAGACAAAAAGCATGCCCATGCTCTATTTACACAGCTTAGTAAGCCTACAGCAGACCAGTGGAAGACAGAAACTTGAGACATTACTTGAATTTCTTTTCTTACAATTGCTTGTGTTTGATATTTTTCAATGAAACAAAGATCAGAGTTGAATTTAAATTTTATGCATACATCAATGTAAAGTTATTACTTTTCCTTCAGTTTCCATGGTAAACCCCTTAACTTTCAACATAATTTTTTAACCAATTATGGCAAAGGGAAATTGGCTCAGAGACCACATTTGCCTTGTCACAATGCTTCTTTTCATTGGTTAAAGAAAATTTTAATTATATCTGCTATTGCTTTAAATTTGAAACAATATTTTGGAAAAATTGGATAAAAGTCTTAAGGATGTATGTCATAGAATATTTGTTGATTATTTTTTTTGGAAAATCTAAAGGTGATCATACATATTTCTGCCATATTCTTCCAACTTTCAGGAGTTTTTTTAAACTATGAAGACAAGGGAACTGATGGCACCAAGAATGAAAATAATGTCCCAAGATCAAGCTGATTTCATTAGATAAAATTATCTATCAATGTGTTAGAGCAAAGAATTTGAATACATGAACAAATACTGTCTGCTGATTTTCACTTATGTCTTTTAACTACATTTTATTAATAGTTTATTGCATATCATTTATTGCATATTTTGTTTTTTAAGTTCTTTGATATATAAACACATAAAAAAGCATGTTTTATGTGTAAAAAAAGGTAAATAAAATATTAATCAAAATTTATAGAATCTTTTGCTTTTATTTTAAAGTTCAACAAAAAACCAATTGGCTACAACAAAGCTATTTGTTGTTTTTGAATGATCTTTTGGAGATCTGCAAAGCAATTTATGTGGTATTTCCTTATCTCAATTGAACAGTAATGAAAAATTCAAGCAAAGACCTGATTGGCTTTCTATATGATTTAGTTAGTCCTTAAAAATGTACAAGCAGATGAGTATGTTGTTTGATATTGTCTGATACTATTAACCAAAGTGATCCTTCTTCATCACCAAATGACATGTTGTTTGTTCTCATGATGATTTAAAGCAGTACATACAACACATGATTTTGTGAAGAAAATTCTATGATTTCATGCAGAGACACACTTGTGATTCAAATATTGTAGTTTGGTAGTTCTGACATTGCATGAGCAGTTTGTCCTTACATGATGAATGTCTCATTATTGATGAAAGGCCCTCAAACACAGCCCAAGCAAGTAAACTTATACCCATATAGAACATCTACCATCAAACAAGCTCACTAAGAGTCTGCAAGAATACTTATCCTTTTACTGAGACCTACCTAAATGTGACAAAGATGACAGCTTTGTGACAAAATGAGTATTTGCTCCCCAAAGTAAGCCAATTTTTATATTTCCACAAAGTTGTACTCTGAATTGATATTGAACTGTATATTCAGTATGCAAGTGTTTTTCACAAAACCCATGCCATTGAGTTGAGAGAGCGGTCTAGAGTCAATGCCTTAGTTCATATTAGTGATTAACTTTAACAATAACAACTTGTTTCATAACAGATGAAAAATTAATGAGACTAAACTAAACCTTTTCAAATCCCATTGGAGGAAAACTGTTGATATACATATGATAATTTTTTCAAGGGCATATACAGCTAACAGATTTTGGGTTGGCAAAATGGTTGGCGAGGGGAGAAAAAACGAGAACAGTGTGTGGAACTTTGCAATACATGGGTAAGCAAATCCTGTTGGTTGTTTTGGTCAACATCACTTATGTGGTTGATGGTTTTAGTGATTTGGGGCAAATATCTACTATTGTCCTGTACTGGGTAGAGTTTGACAAATCATTTTATGCTAGGAATTTGTGAAAGTTTGAAACAACGTTTCCTCATATTTCAATAATGAGAAAAGCATTATTAAAGACCTCGTCTTTGTTTTGTTCCAATCCCTGTAGTTTGTTTTACCATAGTGCAAGGGACCTTCATGGCCAAGGGGTTATAGAGAAAATTTGAAATCACATGGCCCCTCTTTGTGTGGGTTCAAATCACAGTGACAGGTTTCAAATTTCCATAAGAGCTAGTCTTCAGGTTGACTTATAGAATGCTATTTGTCATACCTGACTTGAACAGACGACAGTCAAATTGACTGATAGATTAGTGATTTCTTTTATCAGGCTTGACCAGCCCCTATAGGCAATGAAGATTGGGGGGGTTCTTTCTCTATGGCCAATCAAGATGGGGGTGTCTTTCTATATGGGCAATCAAGATGGGGGCGGGGTTCTTTTTCTATGGGCAATCAAGATGGGGGATCTTTTTCTATAGGCAATCAAGATGGGGGCGGGGTTCTTTTTCTATGGGCAATCTAGATTAGGGGGATCTTTTTCTATGGGCAATCAAGATGTGGGCTGGGGTTCTTTTTCTATGGGCAATCTAGATTAGGGGGATCTTTTTCTATGGGCAATCAAGATGGGGGGTGTCTTTCTATATGGGCAATCTAGATTAGGGGGATCTTTTTCTATGGGCAATCAAGATGGGGGTCTTTCTATATGGGCAATCTAGATTAGGGGGATCTTTTTCTATGGGCAATCAAGATGGGGGTCTTTCTATATGGGCAATCTAGATTAGGGGGATCTTTTTCTATAGGCAATCAAGATGGGGGGGTCATTCTATGTGGGCAATGTAGATTAGGGGGATCTTTTTCTATGGGCAATCAAGATGGGGGGGGGGTCTTTCTATATGAGCAATCTAGATTAGAGGGATCTTTTTCTATGGGCAATCAAGATGGGGGGTCTTTCTATATGGGCAATCAAGATTAGGGGAATCTTTTTCTATGGGCAATCAAGATGGAGGGGTCTTTCTCCATCATTATGAGTCTGGCATTGCAACATAACTGAAATGATGTTGACGCGAGTGAAAACCCATATATGATATAATAAATGAATGTTTTATTACAGCTCCGGAAATTCTGGCTGTCTACCCGTATGGCCATACAGCTGATTGGTGGTCTCTGGGAATACTTATGTACGCCATGCTGGTTGGAAAGGTGGGTTGTTGTTGTTTATAACATTACTGGGGTCATTAACCTGATTTCCTTTTAGGTTTAAATAATTTAAGACAGTTTGATTAAATGTTGTTTATTGATTTTGTCAATTGACATGTTATGTGTAAAAAAGGTAGATGCTCTACGCTTCATGACAATTTGATTAAAAGTTGTTCATTAATTATGTTTATTGATTATGTCAAACATTTTATGTGTAAAAGAGGCCAACGCTTTTCCACTGCATGGCGGTTTTATCATAAGTTGTATATGGATTATGTCAATTAACATTTTATGTGTTAAAGAGGCCAACACTACTACTTCCGGACGGTTTGATTAAAAGTTGTTTATTAAATATGTTAATTGATTATGTCAATTAACATTTTATGTGTAAAATAGGTCAACACTCTACCAATGCATGCCTACTGATTAAAAATATCAAAGAGGCTGACCACTTCATGACAGTTTGATTAAGAGTTGCAAACTGATTGAGTTATATATCATTTTATGTGTAGTAGAGGTCAACACTTTTCCACTGCATGGCGGTTTTATCATAAGTTTTATATTTATTTTGTCAATTAACACTTTATGTGTAAAAGAGATTCACACTCTACTACTTCACAACGGATTGAATTAAAAGTTGTATATTGATGATGTCAATTAACATAATGTGTAAAAAGGCTAACCATCTACCCCTGTATGACGGTTTGTTTAGAAGTTGTATATTGATTATGTCAATTAACATATTTTGTTTAATTTCAGTACCCCGTGGATGGAGCCAAAGACCACATAGAGATGGCCCAGAGAGTGTTAGATTCAGACTATCTCTGTCCTAACTGTGTGTCTGATAGCGCCCAAGATGTTGTTAATAAGGTCAGTTGACAAACAGAACCATGTTTATTGTACACAGGAAGCTTTTGTCCGGACTATGTTTCTCATTGGACTCGTTTCGAAATGGCTGGTTTGTGAGCTGGGAGCTAGTTTAATTCAATGGTTACCGACTTTTACCTGCTTGGCCCTTGGCATAGTGGTAAAACTTAGGAGGTATTTGGTATAATCAGTGAAAAGTGTCTCATAAGCCAAATTGGCTGGTCCTTTCAATAGAGGTGACATTATAATAACACTTATAATAACACAAAACCTTTACCTTGTTGATTGTAATTTGAAGACATTGCCCAGGTATATAAGGTCAGTTGACAAACAGAAACAGGTGTGTTGTATAGTTGATTGTAATTTAATGCTTGTGCCCAGGATGTTGTTGATAAGGTCAGTTGCCAAAGAGAATGGTATGTATCACATTGTTGGTTGTTATTTAGATTTAATACCCAAGATGTTGTAAATAAGGTACAGTTGGTTGTAATTCAGACAGGTGTCAGTTGCTGAATGGTTGGAGGTGTGGACTTGAAATCACAGAGTCAATCATTCCTTGTGTTGGTTTGAATCCCGAGGCAGACGTTGTTGATGGGGAATTCTGATGGTTCTTACCATCTTGCCTGAAGTATAAATGGCAGTTGGAGGGGCCTCCGTGGCCTAGTGGTTACAGTACAGAACTTGAAATCACATGGCCCCTCTCTACTTGGGTTCAAATCCTGGTGAAGGAGATGGATTTTCATGAGAGGAAGTTTTCTAACTGACTTACGGAATGCCGATGGTTTTACCCTGCCTGACCAGCCTTAACTTTACGGGCAGTTGAGTATAGGGGTCTTCCTCCATCATTAAGGTTCGGGCATCGTAACATAACTGAATTAATGTCAACGCAATATAAAAACGCATATGTAAATAAATGAATTAATTGATGGCCGTTTAACTTGGGACCTAGGTCTCTACTCAATTTAAGGAAAAAGGGCCTGTCATGATATAGCAGTTATACTGATGAATTGATGTATGACTTGAATTCAATAAATTTTTCATTTCAGTTATTAATGAAGAGTCCACAGAAACGTCTAGTTGATCTCTACTCCTTACAAAATATTCACCATTTCCAAAACCTTAACTTTACAGATGTGATAGAAAAAAAGGTAAATGTAAAATCATACTATTTTACTTTATTGTCCTTAAAGGTGCATATTCACAGAAGAGAAAATTTGATGTAAAAATAAAATGGTGTTGATTGATATACTACTTTTTTTACTTCCAATGACTTTTCTTCAGCATGTTTCATATACCAGTACAGCTGTTGTGCAGCTTTTAAGAAATCAATTTCTAACAATGGCATCCCTCCTTGCCCAAAGAAATCAATTTCTAACAATGGCATCCCACCTTGCCCAAAGAAATTGATTTCTAACAATGGCATCCCTTCTTGCCCAGTGATTGAGGTGGTGAATTGTAACCAAGGAGATTTGGGGTAAAACCCCATTGACAACACTGGTTTCATATGAGTGTCCTTTGTTGAGACACATTTGAACCATAACCTAGCACTGGTGAATCCCAGAAACATTTTAAGTTGACTGAAAACTTGTATATGCAGCAATAAGTAGTACATAAAAAAATTTGATTACAAAAATGCTTTTTAAGGCGTGAAGTTACTTAAAGATAAGTCATCACACTTATGTCTTTTGGGTTTTCTTAAGGCAGAATTGGCATTAATTTGGTGTTGTCTGTCTACAAATATGATGAAGGTTTCATCCAATTAAAAATTCTTAGATCTGTAAGTTGTCAACTAGAACCCGAATGACTAGTTAAAGAGAAAGCATGTGTAAAGAAATATTCTTTAATTAGAAAACAACCTCAATGAAGATTGTAGCAATCCATAATGATAGCTCATGAAAGTCAGTTTTCCCAATGTATTTCTGATTCTAATCAATAATGAACAAAGAAGGAGTTGGCAAAATGTATATTTATAGAGTAGTTAATTACCACTACAATTAGTATAAGTCCAAAGTGCTGCAAATATTACCTACAGATAAGTCTGCGAAGCTTTGACTATTTTCTATTCATTTTGGATAAGTCCACAAAGAGTTGACTATTTCCTATTAGTTTCATGTAAGTCCACAAAGAGTTGGCAATTTCTGCTTCATTTCATATAAGTATACAAAGAGTTGAATGTTTCCTTTTTATTTCTGATAAATTCACAAAGAGTTGACAATTTCTACTTCATTAAAGAAAAGTCCACAAAGAGTTGACTATTCCCTCTATATTTGAGTTAGTATTTGTACAAAGAGTTGACTATTTCTACTTCATTTCAGATAAGTCCACAAAGAGTTGACTATTTCCTCTTCATTTCAGATAAGTCCAGAAGAGTTTACTATTTCCTCTTCATTTCAGATAAGTCCACAAAGAGTTGACTATTTCCTCTTCATTTCAGATATGTCCACAAAGAGTTGTTCCTCCTGACTTTTTCCCAATGACAGGTGTTAGTTACAGTTACTCGCCAGGGTCCCAACATTCCGACGACAGTTTTCCCGACGTAAGTCTCGACCAACTTTTTTTCTCCTTCTGAACTCTTCATTGTGGGTACTCTGAACTCTTCATTGTGGGTACTCATAAGAAATGTGGTACTCCATAATCTATATGACTAATAGATGCCAACATAAGAAATGACTATTCAAGACTAAGATTTGTCTCTAATGAGTACCAATAGATCAGGCTTCTTCAGATTGATGTTGCAACATTGCATGGATGTATTTGCTACATATACTCTTATTGACGTTTGCTTTTAATTGAGGAGTTCCAGATGTGTTGATTCAATAGTCCCACAAAAAAAATAGATTTTGAAATAACTGATGAACAGAGAATATGCTCATGTAAGAGAAACTCTTTCTGCCACTATACTATTGGCCTAGATGGCATTAGAAAAAGAAATACTACAAAATGGCAATTTGCTCATTTGGTGCAGGTTCTCATGTAATCCCATTGATGTCTTTAAATATTCAATTAAATCATTCATGAATGGATGAGTGCTTTATTTTTGGTTATTAAGTCATCTTTAAATTACTTGGAATGAGGAAAGGGTTAAGTTACCGGATATGATAGTTCTTCACTTGGTTCTTATATATTGGACTATAAAAAGGAATCATCAATTTGGATCAATTATGAACAATCTTTTCTATGTAACATTGGGTTCAAAAGATTAGATATATTACACATAAACAATATTTTGTTTTTCTTGCACTAATTATGTAGCTTGACTGCTGTGTTAGAGTAAAAATGCCATTTTCAACAATCTATAACGATCAGCATATATATCAATACCTCTGTGACCTAGCGGTAAATGTACAGGGTACCGTTTTACTTAGCAACTTAAGGAAAAATATCTGCGTAAGTCATAACTGATACACATGGATAGTATCTTCAATGAAAGTACAATATTGCAATGTGACACGTCATTGGAAGCGACTCGGAGAGACGATTCCAATGATGTGTTATTTTGCAATATTGCTTCGCCAAATATTGAAATAAGAGGAATTGTTGTTTAGGACATACGCAAATCTTAAGCGTAAACTGTTTAGTTAAACGTAACCCAGAACCCAGAATCTCATGGCCCCTTTCTGTGTGCGTATGAGTAATGGTACTGTTAGATTTTGGGTTAAAATGCATGTCAATACACTGCATACACACTTTAAAGAAATAAAAACAGTCTAACTGCTTCCAATTACATTTTTTCAGTGCTACCACATAATGGCACATCACTTATAGAGTAAATACACATTAATAGTCAATTGAATTTGAACTTCCAAAATTCCTCATATCTGTGAACAAACACATTTAATCAGAAAGAAAAATTATATATACATGTATACCGGTATATTTATATTAAATGGCCAAGCCAAGGTTTAGAACTTGTGGAGGATTCCCTGCATTTCAAACATACCAAATACCAACTGAGCTGTTGGGACTCTGCAAAAAATGTCAATGACTTTGTTTAAGGTAAAGGGTTATTATCTACTCCAGGCCTTAGAAGGTTAGAATACCATTCCAGAATACCTTTTTTTTTTTTTTTTTCAAACTGTGCAAGGTATTACAGAAGCTAAACTATTATTGTTTTTTGATGGTTTTCTTCCAAAATTACGTAATGTCAGCTTGTTATAAGCTGATGTCATTTTTGAACAAAAACAGTGTTTTAAAGTTTAAGTGTATTACCAAGTAGAAAACGAATGGAAATTGAGTCTATCTATTTTGAATGTGCAAGAAACTTTTTTCACATGTATTGTTGCAATTGGAGATGGTGGTAGGGTTTTACTCAATATTTATGCTAAAGATTTGAGAAAGTTTAACTCAACTTTCCCTCGTATTTCATCATTATGATAGGCAATATTGCAGTAACACATCATTGGAACCAACTCTCTGAGAGGCTTTCAATGACATGTTGTCTATTCAAGATACGATTCATGTGCATGAGTTTTGACTTACACAAATATTGACCCTAAGTTGTTTACTTAAACTTCCCTGGTAATTGTGTTACCTTACTCCATTACCCAGGTACTAGAGTGCCCTACCCAGTCATATAGAGCATAATAGGTTAATTTATGAAAAACTTAACCCATTAACGTCACTAACCTATTATTCCGTTTATCCCTTTTTATACTTTTCGAACAACCAATTTCAACGGAACAACAGAGAAAACAGTTTTTGTATATATATATATTATAATGCGAATGAGTTGGCGTGAATAAACATGAAATAGTATGAAATATGTCATGTGTGACATCATGTGATATGACGTCGCAAGGCATTCTATAGTTTCGAGTAATACCTACTATTTCTTCAAAATTAGTTATAATCCAATGATAATTTGTTACTGGAAACATTAGATGGGCCAAACAGTAACGTTTCACTTCATAGATTTTAACTCCAAGGGGCTAGCTCATGCGTGGCTTGACCTATGCAAATGAGGGAGATCATGTGTCAAGTAACCATGAATCACTTAGTTTTCACGGCACCCCTTTTCACGTCACCTTTTGCACCATGTAACAGGATAAACTCTAACCCATCATTATACACGGATTTCTGCTTCAGTTTTAGGTCCACTTATGTTTTGGGTAAGAGACATTACTATTCAACATTACAGAATCCATTATGCTTAACCCCCCATGAATCACATGTACTGCCTGAAGGGATGGGTTACTTGTAGCTGTACTTGTATTTATATACTCAAGTTGACCTCTACAATATGGTTCAAGGTCACACACATTGTGAGCATGCTTAACCCTTAGAATGCTGGGTAATTTTCTAGAAATAGATTTAAGTGTTGTCTGCTTTGCAAAACCTTAAGTATTTGCTTGATTTTGATACGGAATGAAACTCAGTTGCAAAAAGGTTAGATCACAGGCAAGCCGCCAATTTATTTGTGATCTTACCTGTTTGCTTAAGCATGAAGACGTTTCCAGCACTTTACAGGTTAACTTAGCCTGAAATTGAACGTTTCATGATGTGATTGCAAAATAAAGGTCCTTTGCACTATGTCATTTGATTTAAATATATTCTAACCTATTTTATTAAATCTTTCACTGCTAGCTTGAAAGATCCCAATTGAAACAAAAGATGAAATTGCTCAAATGAGCAACTTCTCTTATCACAAAGGTCTCAAGAGCAACACACAAATGACATTACTGTTGTCATACCTCTTCAATCTACTGTTGCTTTAACCAGTTCTTCGAAAAGGGAAATTGAGACCTGTCAAAATTGAAAGTTTGAAAGTAGAAACTTTTTTGATAAATGAAGTTCCATGTTATAAGCAATATCTCCATTAGTTTAGTTAAAACTTATTTATTTTACATTGATTGTGAAACAGGTTCTTACAACTTAGATAAATCACTTTCCATCCTGCTTCCTGGATACATAATCAGTACTTGCGCCCAATGTGGATTTATGAAAGGTTGCAAGGGAAATTTCGCTACTCACAGGATTCAAACTCACAACACTCATGGCTTATGGCCGGTGCTCTACCCCTGCACCACTGTCTCCTTTTGTCACAGTGGTCTCTTCTCTAGCAGGTGCTGGAAAGTTAGGTTTAACCCATTACCAAACAATAACAACATTTGACATGTTTGTTGCAGACGACTATGGAAAACACTGTGGGAAAAAGGGAGATTGCTTGTCATGAGCAATTTCTCCTTTTCCTCCCACAATATTTTCTTCTCTTTCAGAAGATTATTTTTCATTTTCATCCCACTTTAAAATGTTGTCTGCAAACTCTTTCAATTTGTGACAGTTGAAAATATTGTGTTTGGTAAAGGGTTAATGGATATTTGTGAAAATTTGGACCAATGGCATTAAAATGAAAGGGAATTCTAATTAGTTTCAAAATTGAATAAGTTTTCTTATGCTTACTAGATGGTAATGGGTTAAATTTTCCTCTTTCCAAGTAACTTCTCTTCATTAAAAAATGAAGGACAAAAAAGATTCACTGGATGAGTGGTGAATAAAAAACAAAGAAGTGGATCTTATCATGAGCAAATTCTGTTGCATCATGTGCAATCCCAAAGCCTTAACTGACAAGTGAATTTTTACTGAAATATACTGTATAACTGCATTATACGGGCATGTGCATAAAACAATTTGGCAACTACCGTTATTGATTAGTAAATAAAACTCAGATTTTGACTGTCCTGGTTAATGAACCTGATATGTTGTAATTGGTGCAGATGATGTGTAGAAACAATTCTATCCTATCCCAAATATCCCAGATCTGTATGTCACTGGTTAAGTTCAATACTATTATAGTAAGTGCTTCACATATGTAAAGGGCTTACTATAGTCTTGCATTAAAGCCTTTGTCTGATCCATTTCACTTATGTATACATATTTAAGGTTAAACCTTCTCACCCATACATTTATGTGATTTGTGACTTAGCCAAATTGACAACCATAGCACCTGACAAAATGAAGCATAAAGAAATGTTCAATATTGTAAGTGTAAAGGATACGAAGATCATGTTCTCGCTGCTGCAGAAGTCACAGGAATTGATGCAGATCTTTCTGTGATGTCAGTCCATGATCTAGTTTGTACCTCTGTATGGTCCCAGATGCTTACATAACACATTGTTTATACAGGTCAAGTGGAGTTTGTTAATCATCATAATACAGGGTCAGGTTTAGTCTCCATAATGAGTCTATGAACCAAGCTTTATTTCAACATTTGGACATTAGTCGTGCTTCGCTTCGAAGGTGTCAGTCAATATAGCAATAGCCTTTGAGACCTGAGATCTGGATAGGTCAGATGGAACTTGTTAGAAAATTTGTACATGTATAGTTTCTAGAAGTTTCATGATGTTGTATAATTAACTACTTTCATCTGGTAAGTTCCTTTGAATATTTTGTGCAGTTCTCAAAAAGATCGTCTATTGGGTAAATGACGAATCTTTGGAAAACATATATTTAAACACCGTCGGACATCTTTGGGCTCTTACTTTAAGATTTATATGTGTTTGATTTATATATGAAGGCAATTTTGTGTGTTATTAACTCTCTGGAGAAATTAGTGACTTAATGATTAATTGGTAATTTGGAATTATTCATTGAGGGACTCCAGTAATTAAGAGCGGAGCCAAGATATAAAATTGAAATATTGTTGATGTGATGTAAAGCTTAAGTTAATAAATAACTAAGTAAACCAATTGTATTATTCTATCATGCCAGGTTGTTTTCTTTGGCATTGGAATAAAACAGTAAAAACATTGATGTGATGTAAAAACATAACCCTTATAGAGCTGGAACCAACTTCATGTTTATGCAAACAGGTTAGATCCAGGTCAGCCGCCAAGTAAATTGGCAGCTGGCCTGTGATCTAACCTGCTTGCTACTCTGAGTATCTTTCTCCAACAAACCAACAAAATTTAGCAGATATTTAAGGTTTTGAAAAGCAGACAACACAAATATCTATTTTTTAGAAAATTACCCAGCATTCTAATAAGCGTTAATGGATATACATGTACATGTAGATTTATAGTTAATATAAATAACTTGTGTAATTGCTTCATTTCAGTTTGACTTTGTGTGGAACCTGCCCAATGGAACAGATAAACCAGTTTATGTATGAAACTAGAAAGGAGACAGACGAAACACACATATGTTCAGCTTTAAATGCATTCGTCAGAGGTCAAGATAAGAGTAATCATAACCTTACCAACAGGGGCTTGCTCATTTAACTCTTTCGCTCCTGATTTTCTCACAGAACATTACTTAACCCTTTCCCAAACAACAAGTTTTCGACTGTCCCAATTTGAAAGACGCCATTTGAAAATGTGATGAAATTGAACAACATTCTTCGGAAAAAAACAGAAAACCTTGTAGGAAAAGGAAAAATTGCTTGTTACGAGTAATTTTTCTTTTTCCCACAATGTTTTCTAAACTTGTCTGCAACAGGTCGTCAAACGTCTGCTTCATTTTGGATATATTCAGCTGCATTTTGGATATTTTCTGCTGTGTTTTGGATATATTCCACTTCGGTTTGGATATGTACTTGCTCACTAAGTTTGCAGAGGCATCAGAAATGGATATAGACACCTGTGCAAACTTTGTTAGAGGTGCCCTAGATCGCCATATCATTATGAATAGTACCATTGCAATCAACCTTCTTTATGCATAATTTCATGTTTATTTCATTTATGAACTGTGCTGCCTGTCTCCTTTCTTTTGAACTGTTTTCTTGATTCAGATGAGTTTATGCCTTCTCAGCTGACATCATGAAAAGATTGTTACAACTGAAAAGTAACCTATATGAGAGAAAATTATCAAAAACAATCTACAGTAGAATATCTGTACCTCAAACTTATGATTGTTGAACTGTTCTACATGTTGAAGTAAATAATGGTTCCCGAATCATTTGTTCCTTATCTCTTTGTCTTTATGTTACAGAAATCTATCTGTTGAACTCTTTCTTTGTTGAATATTTTCGTCAGATCCCTTGAACTTTGAGGTATAGAGATTCTATTGTACATATATATAGTAAATCAAGGAACTTTGAAATCATTGTTGGAAAAAGGGAAGTTGATTGTGGTCATATATAAATTGGCATAAATTCATGTATGAAAAAGCTGTACATGTATTTTCTTGTTTCTAACTTCTTATATTGTCACAAAGACTGACAAAAGTGTTTGCTATAACTGATGTTATGAAGATTATGGAATACCGGGTATGTAGTTTTATACCATAGTTCACCATAGTGTTGTTGATGTATGTGTTAATTCTATTTATTTCTGATAAATGTAGGTCTAAATGGTTTTTTTTAATGAATTGATTCAATTAAATCTGATGCTTTGCTTAGCTACTAATACCCAAGAAAGGTTTTTGAGACAAATTAAGTCCAAATGTAATAACATAGTTTTATGTTTTCATGCTTATGTGGTGTTAAATGTGAATCAATCAATTATGTTTGTTAACTTAATTATTTTTTTATATACATTGTATACAAAACTAGTTATTTTTTTGAGTGAATTACAATAATCAATTGGTACATTTATCATAGCTTTAGATTTGAAGTTTGTGTCTTGGGGGCCTCTATGGCCTTGTGGTTAACCCATTACCAAACAATTACGACATTTAACCACTTTGTTGCAGACGACTTTGGAAAACATTGTGGGACAAGGAGAAATTGCTTGTTACGAGCATTTTTTCCATTTCCAACAATATTTTTTGTTCTATCATATGATAATTTTCTAATTTCATCACATTTTGAAATGTCATCTGAAAACTCTTTCAATTTGGAACAGTTGAAAATTTAGTGTTTGAGAAAGGGTTAAGTCTGCAAACAGAGAAAGTGTAATAACCATTTAACATTCATGTACATTGTACAAATGCCATTTCATTACTCATCAGAGAGCATTTTCAATTCAATGGTTTGTGTGTACATGTGTTTGAACAAAAGTTGCTTATGCAAGGACTACTTGAGTTTATCATTTTCATTCAATTTGTTAATTGCATTTTGTATTGGGTGAATTTTTGTGTGTTTCATTAACGATATGTTTAATTTTTTAGGGGGCGATTCTAAACTAGATTTTGCTGAAGTTTATGAACCCATTTAACATTTATTTAAAAAACCAAACCCCCATAAAACCAACAACAAAGACATAAGACTAAAGACTTTGACAGCAGAAGATGTCATTATTTGAAAGCTTTGGAAAAAATGAATGAATTGCTCTTTTGAAGCAGTTAATTATGTTTACAATGTTATTCAAGGACAATTATCGGAAAGGGCTTGATATGTCTCATACAGTGACTTGAACTTTTGTTTGATTCTCAGTCTAGTTTTGCTATATCTGAAGAAGACTTTCTTTTGAAATCAGTGTGTCAAAAAGAGATACTGCCCATAAACCTTTTACTCCATTACACTTGTTTTGACCCGGTCCTGCATGGCCCAGTGGTTAAGGTGAACTTAGATCTCGGGGGTCCTTGGTTCAAGCCCCACCCTGGGAGTGACCTTTGGCAAGTCACTTTAGAGCCCAAGCCTAGTACTGGTTGATCCAGGAAAGCCGTTACATTTCTGAGAGACTGTTCATAAGGCATTAAATGCCATACAAAAAAAAGGAAATGATTTTTAGTACATCTGGGTACCGTTTTACTAAACAGTTTACGCTTAAGATTTGCGTAACTCTAAAACAATAATTCCTCTTATTTCAATATTGGATGAAGCAATATTGCAAAGTGACACATCATTGGAATCGTCTCTCCGAGACGCTTCCAATGAAGTGCCACATTGCAACATTGTACTTTCATTGAAGATTCTATCCATGTTTATCCATTATGACTTACACAAACATTTTTCGTAAGTTGTTTAGTAAAACGGGCCCCTGTTGTAGAAGTCATTGGAGACAACTGTTGCAAAATTGCTTAGTGGCTGGCCTGGATCTAACCTGTTTGTACAAGCATGAAGTTGGTTCCAGCGCTATAAGGGTTAAGTTAGTTATGACTTAGTCATTCATAAAGCTCCTACTAGGGCTTCACAAATGGTTGGTGTCCATATCAAACTGTTAGTTGTCTAATATATCATGATTTTGCCTCTATTTGATACAGCAGGTTTAAATAAGGTTGATTACATGAATATTGAATGGATTTAGTCTTCCTGGTCAAAACCACAGGAGTCTGTGGTTATCCCGGGGTCTGTATTTTGTGATATTACTGACTCCAGGATAACTACAGACCCTAATGGGCAAAACGAGGTATGACACAGTAAGGGTTTTGACCAGAATACTGTTCAATACATTAGCATAGTATAAAAGGCTGGGGTTTACATGGGTTGTGACGTTATCATAATGTATATATTTGTATAGTTGTTAGTGTATAGATTCTAACTGTGTAAATCTTTTTTTTTAATGTAAGAGAAATAAGATGAATTAAATCAAATGAAATAACATACTCTGTTAGACCTTTCTCAAGATATTACCTTCATTATTTACCACAGGCCTGGTTAAATAGAACCGCTTTGTATACGAGTACATGTATATTAATTAAGGATGAATTGACCTAATATAGGGTCTTGACTGACAATGTAACAATTGAATCAACCAAACGCGCATATGGACATACATGTTCCTTTGGCCATTTTGAATAAGACTTGTTTGTACTTGTACGTTTTAGTCTATCTTCAAGATTTTTTTTTGTCATTTCTTAACCAATTACCAAACATTAACGACATTTGACCACTTTTTGTTGCAGACTACTCTTGAAAACATTGTTTGAAAAGGAGAAAGTGTTCGTAACGAGAAATTTGTCCTTTTCCCACCTTGTTTTCTGCCCTATCAGAAGATTAATTTCAATTTCATCACATTTTGAAATGTTGTCTGCAAACTCTTTCAATTTGGGACAGTCGAAAATTTGATTTTTGGTAAAGGGTTAAATTAATTAGATTTTGTATTTGAGTGATTTGGAGAGGAAGGAATTGTTCAAATGGGAAATTTCTTCTTTTCCAACAGTGTTTTCTCTGTATACATTTCCTCTGTCTTAAGTTGGAATGTCATTTCAATCTGTTGGCCCTGCTTGACCCAGTGATTAAGAAGGCGATCGAAGAACTCGGTGTCATGGGTACCTCTTGTATTGTGGAACTTTCCTCTAACAAGATTGGCAAGAGTTTTCAGAGTAAGATCTTGGTACTGGCGGATCGAGGAAAACCGTAACGCATCTGAAAAAGTGTTAACGCGGCGGCTTTTAACTCAATATAAACGAACATAATTACTTCAGTTTGATTCTCAAAAATGTGAGTGACGCTTAAATGATAGATAGAAAAACAAAACCTTGATATAGATTGAATAAAACCCGATTACTGAAGGATTCGTCATTATTGACAGCTTATTTACCAACAATAATCGACTCGGAGTTGTCTTCGAAGAGCAGTAGGCCGCTCAACCTTCAACCCCCATGGTCTGTGTCCAGACTTCGAACTGTGACGTCATCACCCTGGTCAAGATGGACTATGATCGTCTGGCTGGTCTCATCCCAAGCATTCTGGTTTCCGTTGTTGTAGAAAAACGTCTCTCTGCCTTGGTTGATGAAAATACCGAAGTGACCCGAATTTGTCAAATATTAATCGTGGTCGAGAACAAGTAGACGCCCGCAACAGATGCGCGGAAAACCCCCACATGCTTGTCATAGTTGTTGCCGACATTTGTAGTGACGTTGTCGAATATGATTGGTTAGTTGAAGCCAAAGTGATGGGTGTTCGCTGACAATTTGGCGAAGGCTACCTTTGCATCGTTTCCTTGTCGTGCCCTTGGTACTGGTAGGCCTGTAAGAATTGAAAACTCGCATACAAATTCTTTAACAACATACACCATTTTGGCTGATATCTTCATTCCCCATTTATCCTTTGGTCACAGTTGTTTCTTTTATCTTATGCTGCAACGAAACAAATGTATACTTTGGAGTAATGAAACAAACAAACGCATATCTACATGTATTCATGACACATTCTATTCAAAGTATCGATGTACAAACTAATTGCTGATAATGAATCTTATTTCCCAACAATAATCGACTCGGAGTTGTCTTCGAAAAGCAGTAGGCCGCTCAACAAACTGTGGTCAAAACCAGTAACCCCATGGTCTGTGTCCAGACTTCGAACTGTGACGTCATCACCCTGGTCAAGATGGACTATGATCGTCTGGCTGGTCTCATCCCAAGCGTTCTGGTTTCCGTTGTTGTAGAACCACGTCTCTCTGCCTTCGTTGATGAAAATACCAAAGTGACCGGAATTCGTAGAAAATGAGGTAATTGTAGTCGAAAACAAGTAAACGCCCGCAACAGGTGCGCGGAAAACTCCCACATGCTTGTCATAGTTGTTGCCAACATTTGTAGTGACGTTGTCGAATATGATTGGTTGGTTGAAGCCAAAGTGTTCGGTGTTCGCTGACAATTTGGCGAAGAAGGCTACCTTTGCATCATTTCCTTGTCGTCGAGCTTTTGGTACTGGTAGGCCTGTAAGAATTAAAAAAAAAACGTAAAAAAATTGTTTCAACAAAAGACACCAATTTGGTTGATATCTTTTTTCGCCAATTATTCCTTTGGTCACACTTGTTTCTTTTATCTTGCGCTGCAACGAGACAAGTGCATACTTTGGAGTAATGAAACAAACAAACGCATATCTACATGTATTCATGACACATTTAATTCAAAGTTTGAATGTATCTTACAAGCTAATTGCTGACAATAAATCTTACTTCCCGATTATAACAGAATCGGGGTTGTCTTCAAACAGCAGGACGCCAGAAAACACGCTGTAGTCATATCCCGTGACGCTGTGATCCGCCTCGAGACTTCGAACTGTGACGTCATCACCCCTGTTCAGCTGAACGACGATCGTCTGGCTAGACTCGTCCCAGCCATTCTGGTTCCCGTTGTTGTAGAACCACGTCTCTCGCCCGTCGTTGATGAAGAAGCCGAAGTGACCGGAACTCGATGAATACGAGGTGATTGAGGTCGAGAACAAGTAGACCCCGTCAGCAGGTGCGCGGAACATACCCACGTGACTGTCGTAGTTGTTGCCAATATTTGTGGTGACGTTGTCAAAAATGATTGGTTGGTTGTAGCCAAGGTGTTTGGTGTTGTTCGACAGCTTGGCGAAGAAGGCCGCTCTTGGGACGTTTTCCTGTCGTCGTGCCTTTGTTATTGGTGCTTCTGAATGGAGGAAAGATTTGTTTGTTACAATGGCGCCTACCATATATTTTAAGAGCGTACCTTAAAGGCTCATAAAAGGAGATAAATGCGATATTAATCTATTTTATTTGGTAACCTTTTTGTCAGATTATTATGTATTTGTACTCAAAACCTTTGTATATCACGTGACCAGGTCAGAGGGTAAAAATCAGGCAATCTAAATCATCAAACTGGGTTATTTCTTGTTGGCTTTCATATTTAAGTTGTGCTGAAGCTTTCTTTTTTGTGATAACTTTTTTAATTTGACCAAAAGTTTACCAAATGATATACAGTGTAGTTTGATATAGCATTAATCTCCTTTCTTGAGCCTTTAAAAGGGTTATGTCAGAGATTGGAGTATAACCTTTTAAAATAAATTGTCTTCTTCCGACAAAATGACATCAAAGATTTCTAAGGTAATATACGACAAGATTATTGACGGCTTTTGCACCCCGTTTATAACCGTACAGAAAAGATATAGATCATTTGTATCGCAGATATTGCAAACCGTTTAAACAGATTTATCTTGTAAACAAGGAGCTAAACATTGAATAAAATGTGCCGTTTTTAGATTAAACTCGTCACGTGGTTTTTCGCAAACGTTTCACAGATCTCTTCACATGGCGTTAGCACGGAGTTGGAGAAGAAATTTCTGCGTTTGTTTGTAAACCGGCTTTCCCACAGAAGTGGTGTCGGGCACGAAGGCTCACTAAACATTACCTCATGAAATCTTGGGGTTTTCACTGACTTAGAAGTAAAGCAATTGGGAATTAGTGACCTCGATGGTTAATATCCGAACACAAATCTCTGAGTTACATAAATTACACGCCTTCTTGTATTAAGATTAACAATTGACCTGTGGTTCTGGACACATTTACCATCTTTGTGTTTGAGCCTTTGTATGAGTAAGACATACCTTTAAAGGTGCTTGTTATCAGAAAGAGAAAATTTGAATGTCAAAATAAAATGTCGTTGAAACAATGCAGTTTTTGAATTGATGTTCGATATTCGAATAAAAGAACCTATTGAAAGCATATTTAGTTCAGGAAGTGTCAATTCGTCTAAATATATACAGCTAGTTTATAGCTGATGTATATCTCAAAAGCGTTGTCACACTTTTGTGTTAAAACAAATGTTAATTCACTGTATAAACACTTTAAAGGTACTTGTTCACAGAAAAGAACATTTGAAAGCCGAAACGAAATACATATACATGTATATTCAAATACAAAAGAGTAACATCGTTTTTGAGATCTACTGCATATAGACCGTACATACTTAGATAAGCTGACGCTTCATGGATTGATTATGCTTTCAATAGCTACTTTGTTGTTTATCAATCAACATAATTAAAGCTGTATTGTTTAAACGGATTTTTATTTTGACTTTCAAATTTCCCCATCTATAGATAAGCATCTTTTATTTCGTCATATCAAATAGTTTTATGAGGATTATAATGATATGAAATACCTAAGGGTTTTTAATGTAGAACCAATACTCCGCCATTTTGAAGCTATTTTTTTTTTTGTCGGATTACTTCGATCGTTCTCGGTATACATCGGCCGTGGCCGGAACTATTCGGTCTAAAGCAAATAGTTCCGGCACCGACCGATTTATACCGAGAACGACCGAAGTAATTTGACGATAGAAAGAGTTAAGAATCGCAGATTATCGTTATTCTACATTATCCCATTACCAAACAATAACGACATTTAACCACTTTGTTGCAGACGACTCTTGAAAACATTGTGGGTAAAGGAGAAATTGCTCGTAGCGAGCATTTTTCCTTTTCCAACAATGTTTTCTGCCCTCTCAGAAGATTATTTTCCATTTTTATCACATTTTGAAATGTCGTCTGCAAACTTTTTCAATTTGGGACAGTCGTAAAATTTGGCATTTGGTAAAGGGTTAAAAGACTTCGTGTAAAAGATCCTTAGTATACGTGCCCTTATCTAGACAATTACTATGTGGATATTCTCCCTTAAAGCTCAAGCCAATTCAAGCATTATAGCACATGTCTACCAGTAGTCTATCTATTCATATCTCTATATAGGTTTTACATCGCGTCAACATTAGTTCCGTAATGTTACGATGACTGACTCTTAATGATGACGTTACACAATGAGGGCTGGTCAAGCCGGGTAGAACGATCGACATTTATAAGAGACTGTCTCGCCTGAAAGTCCAATCTCCGTCACCGGGATTTGAACCCTCGCGGGAAAGAGTCATGTGATTTGAAATTCTGTACGCCGACCACTAGGCCATGTAGGCTCTTCTCCCAATACTTAACTAGGAAAAAGAATCGTGCATAAGAGCACTCCATTATGAAATAGCTAGCCGCTACTACGCCTGGGTTGTTCTGTTTCAAGTACTTGATACTTTCTACAACAAAGTCGCAAATCCGCTCATGTATGATGTACATCTTCATTTAGAAAGAGAAAACCATAATAACCCATTACCAAACAATAACGAAATTTAACCACTTTGTTGCAGACGACTCTGGAGAACATTGTGGGTAAAGGAGAAATTGCTCATAATGAGCAATTTCTCCTTTTCCCCACAATGTTTTCTGTCCTATCGGAAGATTAATTTCCAATTTCATCACATTTTGAAATGTCGACTGCAAGCTCTTTCAATTTGGGACAGTCGAAAATTTGGCGTTTGGTAATGGATTTATGGACGTATTATTTTGTTATCACGGCTTGGTTCTACAGTTGTCTGTGAAACACGTAAAATTCAAAGTTCTTTGGTAAATGGGTCTTAATCTTTTAAATAAATATGTCTACCTTGAGCATGTCTCTTGAAGGTTTTCTTGATGGCAGATTTCAGCTTGGAACCATGTTCTTCCACTCCAGATTCATCAGCGACAGCTTCTGTATCTTCGACAGTTTCATAACGCTCATTCCATTCTTTAGCCGCAGTTTCTGCAGCCTCAAACAGTTCAATCCTTGCCTTTAAAGCATCGACCTCCTTCTTGTGTTCGGTTTCAATATCGGCCATCTTGACTCCGAACTCCTTTCTTAGATTAGCAATTTCCTCAGAGGTTTCGGTTCGAGTGTCTTCAAGTTGCGCCCGGGTAGCGCGGAGCTCATTCTTGACTTCTGCCAGCTCTACTTGTTGCTTGCTGACCACTGCTTCCATCTGGACCATCCGTGCGAACAGCGCTTCCATCCCAGCTACATTCTCCGTTGGTGTTGATTGCGAATTCCCCGGAACATTCTCGGAAAAGACGCCATTTGCGAAGAGTAGAAAAACACAGACCAATCCGTGTTGGAGCTCCATCATTTAGATAATAAACTTGACGGGAGAAAATGGCTTTCTTATCTATTTGCTCTTATCAATCCACATATGGAAAGGAACGTGTGACACATGCTATCTTAAGAAACCAAGGGGTCAAATTAATTGGAGTTTTCCCCTTATATGGCACTTCGTTTTGTCTCCAAACTACATATAATTGGTTTTGAATAAACAATCCTGATAAGGTTCTAAGATATAGGATATCCGAAAAGGTCTTGTAAAACAAAGATAAAAAAGATAGAAAAAATAAATAAATATAACTATACACATCCTGCTTGGGACGCTCCCTTTATGTACAAAACTACTCCTCTGTGTAAAGTTAGAACAAACTACTAGTTGGGTCTGGGTCAACTATATACAGTCTATTAAAATCTGATGTGGTATTTCAGTACGATTTTGTTTTTCTTCCAATAATATATCGACGGAAATTGACGCCTCGGATCAGCCTTAACCCTTTCCTAAACGACAAATTTTCGACTGTCCCAAATTGAAAGAGTTTGCAGACGACATTGTAAAATGTGCTGAAATTGAAAAGAAAGTCTTCAGAGAGAGCAGAAAACCTTGTGAACTTTCTGTAATCCCCCTATTGGTCATGGCATTAGTTCCGATCCGCTTTTTGCATTTTTCTCTCGATTTTGTTTATAGATCATGATATACACGGTATTGAAAAGAAAGTTCTGTTGTGCAAGCGACGGCATAAATACCGTCTACATAACTGGAATAGTTGAATTAAACTGGTTCCCCGCTGTCTTCGGCTCCACATATAGATGAGAAAATGGTTCCCAGTTTATATTTGAAGCACAGTCCCAGGTGGACCTCCTCTTCCCTGTAGTTCGAATGACCCAGACATCGATATTTCCAAAGTTACAGCTAACTCGGATGATCCAAGCTGTAACTGTAAAATATATACGTCTGGATAATTCGGACTTAAGTTTCAGCTTTCAGCTTGAATCGTCCGACTTACATTTTTCGCCTATATAAAGGACTATGTTAAACCTATATTTGACACATAAAAGCGGTACACCCTTTTTAGGGTCAGAGCCATAGATAACATGTCTCTGATTGAGGCTAGTGCACAGGTGCTTGAAACCTAATATATATGCTCTATATAGTATATAGAGCATATATTGGGATATTATCGAAGATTGTTTCAAGCACCTGTGGGCTAGTGCAACAATGGTCGTGAGAGAAATCGTGTACAGTTATTAGCCGACATAAAGAAGACAGGGAACTCGAGAAAGTGAAATTTAACAGAAATCAATCACGAATTTTTCATATTTTTTTTGTAGATTTGCAATTCTTATGACATTTTAAATCGTACGACACCTTCTGAAATCGCGGGAAATAAACAAAAATTGAAAGTAGAATTTGACGAACATTGATTACAATGCCGATGGCATTATCGACAACACAGGCGTCCGATGAGGATCAGTACTTGTTTCTTGCGAAAATCGATAATGCAAAAAATGTATCGAATATTTTAAAAGCTATTCATTTTAAGGAGGTAAGTCGATGGACCTGTAAGTCGAAATGTTATGGGTTTTCACATTGAATTTGAAACATCAATCACTGTACCTTCTTTGATAAGTTAAATCGCATACTACTCATGACTGATAAATTCGGCCTTATCCCCCTTATCCCCCCTTCTCTCTCTCTCTCTCTCTCTCTCTCTCTCTCTCTCTCTCTCTCTCTCTCTCTCTCTCTCTCTCTCTCTCTCTCTCTCTCTCTCTCTCTCTCTCTCTCCCTCTCCTCTCTCTCTCTCCCTCTCCCTCTCCTCTCTCTCTCTCTCTCTCTCTCTCTCTCTCTCTCTCTCTCTCTCTCTCTCTCTCTCTCTCTCTCTCTCTCTCTCTCTCTCTCTCTCTCTCTCTCTCTCCTCTCTCTCTCTCTCTCTTTCTCTCTCTCTCTCTCTCTCTCTCTCTCTCTCTCTCTCTCTCTCTCTCTCTCTCTCTCTCTCTCTCTCTCTCTCTCTCTCTCTCTCTCTCTCTCTCTCTCTCTCTCTCTCTCTCTCTCTCTCTCTCTCTCTCTCTCCCTCTCTCTCTCTCTCTCTCTCTCTCTCTCTCTCTCTCTCTCTCTCTCTCTCTCTCTCTCTCTCTCTCCTCTTTCTCTCTTACCTGGCTGTATCTCCTCTTTCTCTCTCGCTTTTTCTCTCTCCCCTGTCTGTCTCTCTCTCCCTCTCTCTATCCCTGTCTCTCTATCTGACTCCACCATTTTGCTCTCATTCTTTCACCCCCTTTCTCTATTTGACAATATCTGTCTGTCTCACCTCCCTCATAGTTTTCATTCACCTTTGATATATTTTTCTCCCACTACCTTTTTTCCATGCTGTCCTCACATTCTATTCTTACTGCATTTTTAATTAAAACACTCTTGACAACTGCTTTCTGGATACTAAACCAGAACTCGCCCTGAATTTTTAAGGAGATTGGAACCCAGGACCCTCTGTACAATTACAAGTTGCCTTCCTGTTTGTGCGAATATTTGTTTCTTTTTGTTATTTCAGACTGCAACTATGTTTGTCAGTCCGATGGGTTTAAAGGTGACTGTTGAAGATGCCAAATGTGTTCAAGCTAATGCCTTTATACAAGAGGGCATTTTCCAAGAGTTTAGCATCAAGGAGGAACAAGCCACTTTTAGAATAAACCTCACAGTATTATTGGTATGTGAACCATTATCATCACATGGGATACTGTAACTGGTATTTATTGCTTGTTTGTGTAATATAGCGCTCCATCAAAGGCACCTTCCCAATTGGAAATTTCTTCAAAATATCCAATAAGTATAAAAAAAAACAACTTTTTTTTCATATTTTCCATGGTAAATGTGTTAGCTCATACTTCAGTGTCTTTTCAGACATCTTGAAGTGGAACTATCATGGTTTGAATGGGTTAAAGCAGGTGTTCATTTTTGTTTTCACCTTTTTCTTTCAAAGTAAGAATGGACTTACAGAGCTATCATGTCTTCTTAATTTGTATGGTGTTTAACAATGTATATACAAATTTTCAGACTGGGCTATGGCTCTAAAGTAACTTACCTAATGTCACTCCCATGAAATCAGAGTTGTTGATGGGGCTCAAACCTTGGACCCCTCAAGTTCTTAGTCCACCACTTTAACCACTGGGCCACTCAGGACCCCTCATGCCTTCGTTAAGCTAAACACTTAAAATGAGTTAATTAATGCTTACAGTGCTGAAACCGACTTCATTCTTATGCAAACAGGATAGAACCAGGTCTGCCATCAAGTAATTGGCTGCTGGCCTGTGATTTAATCTGTTTGCTACTTTGAGTATCTTTCCTCATCAAACTTAGGCAAGTATTGAAGGTTTTGGAAAGCAATTGAACAAAAATCTGTTTTTCGTTTTTAAAATTACCCAGCATTCTAAGTGTTAAGTTGATCAGATTATAACACTTTACTTGTACATTGCAGGAATGTTTGACGATATTTGGTAGCGGTCCCTTGTCAAGCACTTATACAAGTTTAAAGATGTGTTATGCAGGTTATGGATGCCCACTTTTACTCATGTAAGTTTTTCTTTATGAATGAGTACTAAACCCTTTCCCAAACAATAAATCTTTGACTGTCCCAAATTGAAAGAGTTTGCAGAAGACATTTCAAAATGTGATGAAAATGGAAAATAATCTTCTTATCTTATTGGGAAGAAAACATTGTGGGAAAAGGAAAAATTGCTTGTCGCAAGTAATTTCTCCTTTTCCCACAATGTTTTCTTAAGCCATCTGCAACAGAGTGGTTAAATGTCTTTATTGTTTGGGAAAGGGTTAAATTAGAGTCCTGATAATGAACCAGGGGACTCTGTGGCCTAGTGGTTAGATTACGGTACTTTTACATGCAAACACATGGCCCTTCATAGTGACAGGATTTCGCTTTTTATGGGAGATAGTCTCCCAACCAGTTGATGGTTCTACCTGTGGCTTGACCAGCCCTTATGGGCAGTTGAGTAAGGGGTTTTACTCCATAATTAAGAGTCGGGCATCGCAACATAACTGAAATTTTGTTAACATGATGTAAAAAAAAGTTTAAATATATTACAATAAAGCATTTGACTGAGTATATCTTCTTTTAAGTAGTTGAAGATAATATAAATGACAAATCTATTGTAAAGACAGTCTGCTTTATTGAGATATAATTATTGTTTTTCTTTAGATAAGAATTATCTAACAAGGAAAATAAAGCATTTTCCCTTAATCTGTAACTATAACTGCTACTTATTGTTTCTTGTTTTACTGAATCAAATATGGACCTATCAAAAGTAAGAGTGACCAGTGGAATCACTGTCAGATGAAAAAGCCTTTGAAAAGGTTATAGAGAATAGATTGTTGGTGTTGTGAATTTGAAATGTTATTGGTTAAGGCGTAGGAATATTATCTGGTGAGCTGAAGGCGAATGAATTGAATACTAATCAGAAGCCTAACCCTAACCATCTACAGTGAAGCCTCGTTTATCCGGACCCCGATTATCCGGATGTCTCGCAATCGGAACGAAATTGTAAGGGAACGGAATTATTTGACCAGATTGTTGCAGACGACTTTTGAAAACATTGTGGGTAAAGAAAAAAAAATTGCTCGTGACGAGCAATTTCTCCTTTTCCCACAATGTTTTCTGCCATATCAGAAGATTATCTTTGAATTTCATCACGTTTTGATATGTCTTCTGCAAACTCTTTCAATTTGGGATGGTCGACAATTTGGTGTTTGCTAAAGGGTTATAAGTATACAAGTGCATACAGACCGTTAATGTCTCAATGTGTATAAGAACATGCTCTGCTTCATTAGTCCGGATTATTCGGTAACCGGACATTTTGTTGGGAACGGACATGTTCGGATTAATGAGACATCACTGTATTCTTAACTATTGTAAGTGCTTCTTAAACATGAAGCACTTAGTATTGCACTGAACCCTTGATTTGTACCTGATAAAAAGACTAAATGGTGTCTTTGAATGGAAAAAGTTATTGGTTTCAGTTCAGAGTATTATGTGATTTGTTTTAAGCTCACTGGCTAAGATTCCTTCACTTTGACCCATAACTGTTCTGATTCAAGACACACATATCTTTTTCTCTATTTATAGATTAGAGGAAGATGGGGTTATCACAGATTGCAGCATAAAGACATTGGAGCCAGACGAGATATTGGACTTTAACTTTTGTAGTACAGATGTGACGAACAAAATAATCATGAAGGTATGTTACTTCACAACCATCTTAATCCATTGTGTGTCCCTTTGTGGTACAGATGGATTGGGTCTGTCTTATGTGTGTAAGGTTTCAGGGGTTGAAGAAGTAGAAGCAAGAACAAGAAGAAGAACAAGAACAAGAACAAAATGAAAAAAAAAAAAAAACAAGATGATGATGACAAATAAAATAACAAGAAGAGTTTTCACATAGGGAATTGATATGTATAGGTTTTATTTACTATAATATTATCCCTATTGAAAGAGCAAGCCAGTTTTTGCTTTTGAGATGCTTTTCACTGATTATACCAAGTACCTCCAAACTTCTATCACTATGTCAGGCGCCAAGCGGATATATGTCGGTAACAATTATATTTAAATAGCTTGCAGCTCACAGGCTGGTCATTTCAAAACAAGTCCCATGAGGAACATTTTCCTGACAAACATCGCTCGAAGCTTTGACCTCCATGTCCTTAGGCGGACACCTTAACCACTAGACCATGGTGTATATATCTGAAACGAACCGAGCAAATGAACCTCTCAAAGACACAAACACATCCGATCAGTGAAAAATACTGTCGTATATCATACAACAGTACTGTATTGTTTCAATGACATTTATTTTTTCTTTAAGATTTTCTCAACTGTTAACAATTAGAGGGTTCACTGAATACTATAGTAAGTGCTTCATGTTTATGAAGCACTTACTATAGTCTTGCACTGAACCCCCGAAGTACCGTTAATTAATTTTTTGTCTGTTGGTTGTTTTTCAGTCTGAAGGTTTAAAAGAAGCATTCAACGAATTAGACATGACGAGTGACATTCTACAGTTCCTGCTATCTCCGGACAAGCCCCACTTTAGATTAACAACGTTTGGCAATGCTGGAAGTATCTTTGTGAGAAATTTTAACCTATTTATCCTGTCACCAGTGTAATATAAGGCCCAATAACAGGATGTCGTATACCATTTATGTTATCAGGCACTATCCATATTTATCCTGTCACCTGTGTAATATAAGGACCAATAATAACAGGGTGTCGTATAACATTTATGTTATCAGGCGCCATCCATATTTATCCTGTCACCTGTGTAATATAAGGACCAATAATAAGAGGGTGTCATATAACATTAATGTTATCAGGCGCTATCCATATTTATCCTGTCACCTGTGTAATATAAGGACCAATAATAAGAGGGTGTCATATAACATTTATGTTATCAGGCACTATCCATATTTATCCTGTCACCTGTGTAATATAAGGACCAATAATAACATTTATGTTATCAGGCGCTATCCATTTTTATCCTGTCACCTGTGTAACATAAGGACCAATAATAACAGGGTGTCATATAACATTTATGTTATCAGGCGCTATCCATATTTATCCTGTCACCAGTGTAATATAAGGCCTTATAACAGGGTGTCATATAACATTTATGTTATCAGGCGCTATCCATATTTATCTTGTTACCAGTGTAATATAAGGCCTAATAACAGGGTGTCATATAACATTTATGTTATCAGGCGCTATCCATATTTTGTTACCAGTGCAATATAAGGCCTAATATCAGGGTGTCATATAACATTATGTTATCAGGCGCTATCCATATTTATCTTGTTACCAGTGTAATTTAAGGCCTTATAACAGGGTGTCATATAACATTTACGTTATCAGGCGCTTTCCATATTTATCTTGATACCAGTGCAATATAAGGCCTAATAACAGGGTGTCAATATAACATTTATGTTATCAGGCGCTATCCATATATATCTTGTTACCAGTGCAATATACGGCCTAATAACAGGGTGTCATATAACATTATGTTATCAGGCGCTATCCATATTTATCTTGTTACCAGTGCAATATACGGCCTAATAACAGGGTGTCATATAATATTATGTTATCAGGCGCTATCCATATTTATCTTGTTACCAGTGTAATTTAAGGCCTAATAACAGGGTGTCATATAACATTTACGTTATCAGGCGCTATCCATATTTATCTTGTTACCAGTGCAATATAAGGCCTAATAACAGGGTGTCATATAACATTTATGTTATCAGGCGCTATCCATATTTTGTTACCAGTGCAATATAAGGCCTAATAACAGGGTGTCATATAACATTATGTTATCAGGCGCTATCCATATTTATCTTGTTACCAGTGCAATATAAGGCCTAATAACAGGGTGTCAATATAACATTTACGTTATCAGGCGCTTTCCATATATATCTTGTTACCAGTGCAATATACGGCCTAATAACAGGGTGCCAATATAACATTTGTCATATCTGGCGTTAACCATATATCACACACTGGCGTCACGAATAATGACGACATATGTATGTCATAACCAGGGATCAGGAAAATGTCGGTTTTGGACAGATTTCGATTGTACTGGACCGGTTACAAGTTGAGATTTGATGCAAAAATCTGACCGAATAAAAGACGGGTATGACACGCGAGACACCTAACAATACCTCCAGAGTCACATAATCAATCAGTTAATTGTTATTCCCATGTCAAACAATGCCCTAGGCATGGGTTAAGTAGGAGTTTAATTGTAAAAAAACAGACATGCTTGATTGAGAAGTACACATAACACCCTTATTCCACAAAAACTGATCAAATTAAGCACATTTGGTCCAATGTGTAAAGTTGCTTTTAAAGTTGCGAGACATCAAAGAGTTTAAATGTGTAAAGTATGATGATATTGACAGTTTGCTTCCCAAGCTGACACAACATACTTTTTAAACAACTTTATCGGATATCAGGGGAATCATCTAGGGGACTCTTAAATAGTTTAAAACAAGCAGACCTCAGATCCTGTTTACCTTTCATTCCGAACGGACAATTTTATAATATGATTATTAAAAACCAAGAATACAGAAACATGAAGTTTATACTATCCCACATAAAAGGTCTGTTGTAATATTGTTGCATAAAACATTGACTATGGTTAGATGCATGGAAGAAATTGATAATTAAAAATTTTCCTGGGGGTGGGGGGTTTGAAGACATAAGAAGGGTTTTCGGTCGATTCTCAGACTGATTGGAATTCGGAGATTTCCTGATCCCTGGTCATGAAGTATGATGTCATGAATGCATCATTCTCTTCTTGTTTTCTGTCTTGTTTCCTTTAATTCGTACATTGTTTTCATTTTCTTTGTTTATATAAGAAATCATGAAGGTAACAGGATAAATAAAATAGATGCTTGGTGTCTTTGAATAGGAAAAGTTGTCCGGCTCGGCTTTGGATTATTATTCGCTTCGCCTTCGGCTCACCAGAAAATATTCCTATGCCTTGCCTAATAATATTTCTGAATCACAACACCAACCATCTATTCTCTATAACATGTATTCACATGATGAATCATGATGTCTAATGATCATGACGCCTTATGATATATGAAGTCATGTTTGCATCATTCTCTATGTGCTTACTGTTGCCTAATAATAATTTGCCTTTTTGTTACTTTTTTTTAAAACTTTCATTTTTGTTAGTTTATTTGAATCTATATAGGTAAAAAAGTAAATAGATGAGATGGCTAGAAGTAAAGATATTGAAAACGGTCTTTGGTTTAGTGGCAATGGTTATTAATATCAAGTTTTAATTGTATATTACTCCTAGACTACGAATCTCTGGAAATCATATAATTAAAAGGCAATTTAAGTAATCCAAAAGTTCATTTTGTTGAATTCTATAAAATGCAGCTTTTGAATTGATTGATTTTATTCTTGTATTTCAGTCCGATTTTCCAAAAGATTCTGATATGATGGAGTCCTTCCAGTGTACACAAACACAAACAAACAGGTAGGTCGAGTAATGATTTGCCCTAAATCAGTTTTTTATTTGAACTATATTCATACCGTTGAACCTTTTCACTACCTATAGCGCCGGATATATCCACTTGCACTTTAAGCACCTTGTATACTTTATCTGCCATTGATAAATGGCGTAATGTTGTTGTATTTATAGATTCACTTGGTACATGTAAGAGTATAGAAGATTGGTACAATTAAAGTGTAATGTGAAACTTGATATCGATTTAAATGAATCAGTGACGTCATCTAGTTTAAACTTAATTATTTTACAACGATTGTGAAGGAAGCTTGAAACTAATTAAATTCACTCTCTATGACTGCTTCCTGGATATTACATCAGTACTCGGCCAAATTCGAACCTGTGACCTAGGTACAAGACGCCGGCGCTCTACCACTGCTACTCTGGTGACGTCATTTGAGGGTCTGTTACAGGTGGTGCAGGGAAAGATTCTGTCTTTTCCCATCTTTTCCACATTTTCCCTTGGTATATGAGAGAGTAACAAGATCTGGAAGTGAAAAGATTAATGGTGTCTTTGCATTATGTCTAATACATCTTACAGATTTGAGCAATTTTGTTCATGTTGGGCCGGCAAAGACCTAATAAACAATGGACTTTGGGGGCAGGGTATGGAATTGAATGTTGATAGACTATTCATGAGTATTGTGCATTCTACTAGATTATCCTCCTCGATTTGTTTAAACAATGTTGTGAGTTGAGTCAATGCTATGATCATGTGAATGTATATTATGCTTTATATGTATATGTTATAACGAGAAACTTGTTAAAGTTAAAGTTAATAAACGTCTATCTACCTGTCTGTCTGTCTGGCTGGCTGGCTGGCTGGCTGGCTGGCGGGCGGGCACGGTGTTTCAAGGTGTTTCTATTACCCAACAATATTTTTTTTTATGTTTAAAATGATATGCAACAGTGAACAAAACATTAAAAAGGACGATAAATTAGATTGATATATGATAGAAACCATTATGACACAAGGAGGAAAATTGCACTAAATGACAGTAGATGCAGTCTTAAAACCCCAGTCAGTCTTTCAAAAGGGGAAATGCTTTTTATGATGTGACCTTTTGAGACATTAAAAGTTAAAAAATTAGAAAGATCAGTTGCCACATGCCAACTGCCAATCTTAAAGCAAAACAAGTGCCCATTTGCAGTAAAATTGTGTAAGATCTAGAACCCTAACACTAAACTTTTTTTCACTTTATAATGCATTACTCATTTTCACCAATTTTGCAGTTTTATGCTTGACAATCTTACTTTAATTTGTTACAGATACAAGATAGCCCTATTAAAGCCATCAGTTAAAGCCCTGGCTCTGTCAACTCGCGTATCAATAAGGACAGACGCCCGGGGGTTTCTGTCATTACAGTATATGATCAAGAATGAAGATGGTCAAGTATGCTTTGTAGAGTATTTTGTAAGTAAAAGGTTCTCTTATTGTACTTGATAAAAGGGCCTCCGAAGCCTAGTGGTTAAAGTACAGAACTTTAACCATAAGAATGCTGGGTAATTTTCTAAGAATAGATTTTTGTGTCGTAATCTTTCCAAAACCTTAAATATCTGTTTAATTTTGGTGAGGAAAGATACTCACAGTAGCAAACAGGTTAGATCATAGGCTAGCCGCCAATTTTCTTGGCGGCTGGCCTGGATCTAACTGTCTGCATAAGCATGAAGTCGGTTCCAGCACTATAAGGGTTAAACCACATGGTCCCTCTCCGCACAGGTTCAAATTCTGGTGATGGTATTTGAATTTTCATAAAAGGTAGTAACCCAACGGACTTATGGAATGCTGATGGTTCTACCGTCCAGGCTTGACCAGCGTCTATAGGCTACCAGTTGAGTATAGGGGTCTTGCTCCATCATTTCAATATAACTGAAAAAGTTTTGATGCAATGTAAAATCCACACAAAATTAATGAATATAGGTATATTGTACTTGATAAAGAATTTAAATCATGCATCCTGCTCCTCAGAAAGACTTACATGATTCCTTCACTTTTGGCATTAAGTAGTTTATGACTCCAACCTTTACCGGGATTCAAACCTACTACTTGATGGGACTTGCTGTGGTTTACAGTTGTTTTGTCTACAAAGAAACTGAGAGAGTAGATGAAAGTTGTTTGTCTACTGATCGTTTCATTACTTATTTAATGGCAAAATACTATCAGAGGTTTAATGCTAATTGAATGCATGGTTGCAATTCATACTTCGTTGGTTTGAAGTCCTTTTCAATACTTTAATTTCCCTTGACTTTAGCAATTATTTTTTTCGAACTTGATAACATATATGCACTCAACATGGGGTGGCCATTCTTTATGAGGTGCAAGAGTAATTTAATGAGTTCTTTAGTAAGTCACTGTTATGCCTACAATTTTCAAATATGATCAAACTAAAAGTCATGAATACACAATGTCATAAGAAATTCAAAATAATACCATTGCACGAAAATGACGAAACTGATCAAACTACTGTACACTAAATTACATATTTAGGTGAAAAAACAACCCCTTTTATGCAATGATATCAGTTAGATAAAACAATTGGTAGAACAAGGAAAATACCGTCACCCCTTGCAATTACCAGTTCATAACACAAACATGGGTGAAAGTGTAAAGGATTTTTCCTGAATTTCAGGATTGGAGATTTTTCCTGAATTTCAGGATTTCGAGGCTTTTTGTCCCTATTTAACGATAAAGCAAGCATACCTTTTCAGGATAAAGAACTAGAGGTTTCAGGTTTTTTTAATTTTTAAACTTTTACCCATGCCCAAACCACTTGGTCATGTAAAAGGTAACAAAATGAACTAATTGACTACCGGTATGTCTTATTTGTTTATGATTATAGGTCAGATTCGTTATGATGATTTGTTATAATTATAGTATCATTTTCTTACAGTGTGCACCAGATGAAGATGTTGATGAGCCAGAGCATTGATTCTTTGTGACCTTGACACTGTGTCTTAACCCATTACCAAATATTAATCATATTTGACAAATTTGTTGCAGACGACTTTGGAAAACATGGTGGGAAAGGGAGAAATTGCTCTTAACGAGTAATTTCTCCTTTTCCCACAATGTTTTCTACCCTATCAGAAGACACTTTTTCAATTTCATCACATTTTGAAATGTCGTCTGCAAACACTTTCAAATTTGGACAATCGAAAATTTGGCGTTTGGTAAAGGGTTAACCTTCACCTTGATATCCCATTTTGTATTGCTTGCAAATGGATGTTTATAATATAGACTTGCTATCAAAGAAAAGGGAGCATTATCTAGTACAGAAAATGGTTGATATGAATGGGGGCATTTTAACAATAGACTGCAGATTTGAGAAATGTTATTCAGGCGGTTCTGTTTGTCTAAGGGTCCCTTAAGGTTTGTCAAATGTTTTTATTGTTAATTGTTAATTGAATAAATTTTACCAAATGAAAATGAAAAATTTTGAGTTAATTTTCTATGAAACCCTTATGTCACTAGACATCATATTTTTTTAGCTTGACTATTTGAAGAATAAGGAGAGCTATACTACTCACCCAGGCGTCGCTGTCGGCGTCACACCTTGGTTAAGATTTTACATGCAAGTTTGTATCTCATTAACTACTGTATGGAATGGGTTGATACTTCACACATGTGTTCAGGGTCATACTTTAAGGTCTCTGGCCAAGTTTCATATCTCTAATTTTGAATTCAAGCAAATTATTCAGCTTTTTGTACTTAGAAAATCTTGGTTAAGTTTTTACATGCAGGTTTGTATCTCATGAACTACTGTATGGAATGGGTTGATACTTCACACATGTGTTCAGGGTAATAATCTAAGGTCCCAGGCCAAGTTTAAAATATTTGTATTAAATATAAGCAAATAATGCAGCCTTTTGTACTTAGAAATCTTGGTTAAGTTTTTATGTGCAAGTTTGTATCGCATGAACTACTATAGTGAATGAGTAGATACTTCACACATGTGTTCAGGGTTATAATTTAAGGTCGAGTTCGAGTTTAGATTTAAGCAAATTATAAGGCATTTTGTCCTTAAAAAAATGTTATCATTTCCGCCTGAGCACAAAGTGCTCAAGGTGAGCTTTTGTGATCGCCCAATGTCCGTCGTGTGTCATCAACAGTTTCTTTAAACATCTTCTCCTCCTGAACCATCAAGCCTATCTTAACCAAACTTCACAGGAATGTCTGTTGGGTGATGCTCTTCAAAAGTTGTTCAAAGAAATTGATTTCATGCAGAAATTTGGTTGCCATGGCATGAAAAAAGGGGGAATTTCTGCAATTTTTTAAAAAATCTTCTTGTCTGAAACCACTGGTCAGAATTCACAATAATTTCACAGGAATGTTCTTTGGGGCCCATTCTATAAAGATTTTTAAGTTTTTCTAGATTTCTCGAAAAAACATGGCTGCCAGGGTGCGTTTGAACGTGTTTTTGTTCTCACTATAGGCATGTATGGTAAAATTCATAACTTAACAACCATCTCTTTTCCCCAAACCTCTGGGCCAATTTCAATGAGATATCATATGAAGCATCCCTAGTTGGAGGGGATAAAGATTTGTCAAAAAAAAAACCCAGTCATGTGACCAGAATGGTTGCCATGCCCATATTTGGTAAAAAACATGAAAAAATCTTGTGAAAAACCACTGGTCAGATTTCAAAATAATTTCACAGGAATGTTGTTTGGGGCCCTTCTATAAAGATTTTAAAAAAGAATTAGATATCTCGAAAAACATGGATGCAAGGTTGCATTGAACTTTGAATGTGTTTTTGTTTTCACTATATACATGTATGGTAAAATTTATAACTTAATAAACATATTTATAAAAACATGAATTTTTATATCTCAAAAAACATGGCCACCAGGGTGTGTTGAAATTTGAACCTGTAAGCATTTCCACTATACACATGCTATGGTAAAAATTAACAAAATACATCAATATCAATTTGGATGTCAAAATATGCCAAAATGATAACCACAAAATGGCAACAATAGATTTTACTGGACAAAAGTGCAGGTTGATCTTCGTACATGACAATCTGTAAAAGTAAAATATTCAGTCACTGCATTGTTAGAATTATGTACCATTTTAATGTCGCACATGAAGCATACAGTGTCAAACTTGTAAAATGTGAATAAAAAAAAGGTCAATGCATAGAAGCACAAGAAACTCTATGTAAAAGTTAAAAGCAATGTTTCTTACTATTTTACTTATTATTTTTAAAGACCGGACGGATCCAAGTTCCTCAAACCTCAAAACCAGCGGCTTAAATCATCCAGAAATAGATCATAATTATTGAACCTCTGCAGCCTAGTGGTTAAAGTACAGAAATTGAAATAACCTGGTCAATGTTTGTGTGGGTTTAAATCCCGGTGGGAACATTGGCTTTCTTATTTGCCAGTCTTTTGACTCACTAATAGAATACCGATGGCTCTTCCCAGCTTGATCAGCCCTAAGCGATTAAGTTAGTGAACACACGGAATGGGGGTTTTGTAGGCATGCTCACATGGTAAATTTGCAGTTCCTATGTTCTTTCTGATGCATTGTTTGAGAGAACATGCTGGTATATATATATAGACAACACAACCACTCAGTGAACGACCGTGTTTTTAACTGATTGAATGTGTTTGTGTCTTTGAGAGGTTCATTTGCTCGGTTCGTTACATCATTTTATTATTATTATTGTTATCATCAGTTGATTATTATCATTCTATTATTATGATCATTTTGTTGTTATTATAATCATTATTGTTATAATTATTATTTTTATTATCATTATATTATTACAGAGGCATTGATAACAAATGCTATCTATTATTATTATTATTATTATCATTATCATTAGTATCATTATCCTCATCATCAAAATTGTTACCATCAGAACTTCAATCAAATGTAACCCAACCGTTCGTCGTGTTGTTATAACCCATCTTTATTGTCTTGTGTACTTTGCGAGATGTTTATTTTTAGAAAAAACGCGGAAAGTCCATTTCTAAAAATAGATTCTATTTCCTCAGCAGAATTTGGCCTTGACCTTTGTAAAAGTCAATTACTTGGCGGTGGCCAAATGTCACAATATTCTCACCGTTAGTTACCGACACATTGTCCTCCATTTCGTAAGTAGATGTTGTATTATTTACGTTGAACATAGGATTTATCCAGATATAATGTTTTGTTGCTAAAATATATTTTGATTGTGAGAAAACATGCACTACACCGTACACGTGTATTTAGAAAAGAAATCGGGACATTTAGTTATCGAAAACGACGAAACCAACGACCTATTTCATTCGACAAAACTTAAAATGTCAAAAAGGTCTGATTCCAACGTTTTCATGCTCGTATTATTTCATGGGATAAATCGATAGCTTATGGAGCTTACAAATTACAAGTTATTTCGTGTTAAAACATGGACCTTTAAATAGAAATGACGTATCTTCCTATCGTTTCTATAAATAGTAAGTATCGATTTTGCTTTTTTTTGTTTACTAACGGATATTTCTACTTGGCAGCTTTCAGTTGGCAATGAGAGGACACTGTTGACGGACCAGTTTTTATTTAAAATATACGGAGGCCCAAGGAAAAGGAATCTTATTTGATTTATCAAACTGTAAGTAGATTAAAATGTCATGTTTATTACTTTCAATTATTGTTCTGTTTTCCTTTTTAACTCAATCTAAGCAGACGATATGAATAAGAGTTTAAGTTCCTTGTTAAAAATGGCAGAGGCTTTTAAACTTTTTGTAGTCTTAACATTATATCTAAATGTAGTCTCAATAATGATCCGTGAACGAAGCTTTTTTCATAGTTTGGACATTTATCGTGCTTCTCTACATGTCGTGCTCGAAGGCGTCAGTCACAATAGCAATAGCCTTCGAGACCAGTTATCTGGACTAATCTAAATGAAGCTATGTAATTCGATAAATCATCATTTGAATAGGAGTATACAACCAAAATTTACCCATCATAACACAATCCCACAATGTTTTGTAAATTGTCATTTTCCTATGCAGAAATATATTTTGTTTATCTTACTTTTACTTATATCTTTAAGATTAACCCTTACTTCTGGTCCACACAACTTTACTTTGACACACATTATACAAATGTTGTTATAAAACATTGTGACAAAAGGATAATATGCCCCTGATGAGCAATTTATCCTTTTGTTTCAATGTTTTCTCTACCCAAAACCAGAACGAAAATGTATGTTTTCTTATTTATTTCTGTGCTATGATATACTAGATCTATTGCTATTAGTTTGGACCATTCATCAATTCATGTATGACATTGTAGATAATCACACCCACACCTACAGCAGAAAGATCAATCTGAACACATCGGGTTTATCCAATGAAACACCTCTGAAATAATAGGGATGATGCCATATTGTTTCCCGCGAGAATGATGTCACTTTACTTTCGTTTTTAAAAATAGATCTTATACTATATATACATCATTGTTTTGTGTTTTGAACTAAAGTTGGGAGTAGAATAAACTTATATGCTTGGTATACATGTGAGCATAGTTGACTTATTATCGCTTTCCCTTTCCAATAAGTCACTTGTCATATCTATGTAAAAGTCACTTGGCATATCTATGTATAAGTCACTTGGCATATCTATGTATAAGTCACTTGGCATATCTATGTATAAGTCACTTGACGAATCTATGTATAAGTCACTTGTTGTATCTATGTATAAGTCACTTGTCATATCTATGTATAAGTCACTTGGCATATCTATGTATAAGTCACTTGGCATATCTATGTATAAGTCACTAAACTAGTCTTGTCATATCTATGTATAAGTCACTAGTCATATCTATGAATAAGTCACCTGTCGTATCTATGTATAAGTCACTAGTCGTATCTGTGTATAAGTCACTTGTCGTATCTATGTATACATGTCATATCTATGTATAAGTCACTTGTCGTATGTATGTATAAGTCACTTGTTGTATATATGTATACGTCACTTGTCGTATCTATGTATAAGTCACTTATCTTATCTATGTATAAGTCACTTGTCGTATCTATGTATAAGTCACTTGTTGTATCTATGTATAAGTCACTTGCTGTATCTATGTATAAGTCACTTGTCGTATCTATGTATGTAAGTTAATGTATTCAAATGAGATATCTAAGTAGGATTCTAACTATACTTTAAGGTAAGATTCCTTAAAATGGGATATATCGCTGTTTCAGAAGTCATTTATCTACTCTTATTAAAATTAATTTAAAACTATTATTCTTTTTTACTTAAAGGCACATCAAAGGAGAGGAGAACAAATAAAATAGTGAAAAGATTTATGGAGTTCTTTTACTATGTTCATTAAATTCATGAGAATTAATTTATGAATGCATTGAGACCCTATTAAATAGACTCATTTAAAATAAGTTATTTTGTGTTTGAAATATATAGTTGTCTCCAATTCAATCGTGTTTATCAACAACCTGTTTGTTTACATTTTCAAAATAACGAATTCTGATTGGTCGGTTCAAAAATGTGTGTATCAACTGCCAAGGTCAGAGGTGAAGAATCAGGAAATATGAATTATAAAACTTGCTAATATTGGTTATTTCTGGTTTACCTTCACATTTAAGTTGTGCTGATGGTGTTTTCTGGTGATAACTTTTTGAATCTGTCCAAAAATTTACCAAATAATATAGTTTGATATAGCATTAATCTTCTTTAATGGGCCTTTAATGAGTAGAATCTCTATACCTCCAAGTTCATGGGGACCTCATGAAAATGTTTGACATAGAGGGAGAGTTTGAAGTAAAGAAATCTGGCATATAGAGATATAGAAATAAAGATCAATTGATTAGGGACCCTGTATTAACTTCGATGTATAGAGGAGTTTGACAGCCAAGAGGTTCGAGATATTCTGCTGAATAATTTTCTTAACCCTTTACCAAATGCCAAATTTTTGACTGTCCCAAATTGAAAGAGTTTGCAGATGACATTTCACAATGTGACGAAATTGAAAAATAACATTATGAAAGGAAAGAAAACATTGAGGGAAAAGGAGAAATTGCTCATTAAGAGCAATTTCTCCTTTTCCCACAATGTTTTCCAGAGCCGTCTGCATCAAACTGGTCAAATGTCGTGATTGTTTGGTAATGGGATAAATCATCTGCTGTAAGTGTAACAAAGACAGTTGATATTGAGTAATGGGTGAAAACTTCACCTTTAGAAGTAGAGAACTGCCGTGATGTGACAATAGGTTTAATTGATTGTCAATAAAATGATCAAGTGTATATTGATCTTTAGGCTCAAGATAAAGTGAGGCACCGTTGCTGTGGAGGTGTAGTAGTGGTTAGTTTGTTTGTAGGTAGGGTAAACTCCTCACAGTGATCTCCCCTTGCTACTCTGTACCGGTCCTGATTTGGATGAAATTGAAATGATGTTTTTGTGGATATTTTCAAATTTCGGATATATATACTTGACAAATGTTGGTTGAATAAATCAACCCAACACAAAGTCCGAACAATATGAAACATAAGATTAACCACACAGAAGATGTTACAGGCATCAGCCTTATATCTGAAAAGAACTATGTAACTGTAACGTGTATCGGTTCCCTCCCGGAGTTAAGCCACCGTGGGTCACCCATCCAGGTACTAACCACTTAGTATATTGCTTAACTTCGAGAGAAGGCCAACCACTCTACTGGATCACCCATAAAAGCCGGCTTCCACAGCAAGACTGTAGAAGTAGTATTTATACATAAACCCTATTACTGTCACATAAGTATGTTCTAATATGATAAAGATTATGTTTTTTATTTCATCGTTTTCTTAATATGTTTTAATAATCATCAATTCCAGAGGTGAAAATTGGTGGGACTAGCCGAGAAATTGGTACAAGAACTGTTTTATTACCAGTAACCATAAATCAGTAATCGATAGAGAATTCAATGAACTTCATTAAGCTTCAAGCTTCTGTCACAGTCAATGTAAATTAGATAAGTTTAAACTAATTACATTGTATCTGCTTTTCCCTTTTTTCTGGAGCCGTCACGAAATTCCATTTTGGGAATGAGTTAAAAATGCTCTTTATTGTGTACAAATGTTTGTTAAGTTTGAACTTATTTATTTTACGTTGATTGTGAAACAATAAATCACTCTTGATTCTGTTTCCTGGATACATTACCAGTACTCACACCAAATGTGGATTGAAGAAAGGTTGCAAGGCAGATCCCTCTATTATGGGATTCAAACCCACAACCCTTGTGTCCTGAGACTGACGCTCTATCCCTGGACCAATATCCTCCACATGTATGTTTGGTTAATTCAGATCAATTTGATTCAGATATTCTAGATCTATCAAGAGCATTTTCCATTGATTACCTGTGCATGTTACAAGAACATTACAATTAATAGACTGCTATTACTCCTTTATGAAAACTTTGATTAGATTTAACACATTCCCCATTTTGGATTTTGTGACAGGCCCAAATTAAGAGCAAATGCGGGTATCAGGTGAAAACCATTGTTTTCCAAAAGGGATATAGGTTGTGATGAGGATTTCTTTCATTTGTCACTTCAGTTTTTCAAATATTTGGTGCAGGTTTGTAATGTGAGTCTATTTTGAAGAAAAAGGTCACAAGACAACCTTTCCTTAGCCCGTTTCTTTATACCAGGCCTACTAAGTTTTAGGCTGGAGCATTCCTAATCAATAGAAGGCCTGTTAATGAAAACATAGGTGTTTAGCAAATTTAGAATAAAAAAATGAAAAATGAAATTTTGTTTAGAGACAAAGAGTGTTTCAATCACCATTTTGACATTAGTAACTATCAGAACACAGTGTGTGAGATATTCCCTTTAATTAGAAAACATATATTTTCATTTCAGATTCAAGCCCTCCAGTGAAGTGAAATAACACCAAACATGAAGATCAAACTGGAAGAACTACTTTCTCAGCTCGGGGACCCTGGGCGTTATCAGGTTTTCATCTTCATCCTCCTGTGCCTGAACTACTTTCCTCTGGTGTTTAATCATGTGATCATGGCTTTTCTCGGAGGGAGCCCAAAGCATCAGTGTCATTCAAGGGCTTTTATCAACATGTCTACAGTTCAAAACAGTATAGACAACTTCGAGAACGTCAAACACTATTACGATGGGGGTAACGGCACTTCTCTAGGAGACATTTCTAGTTGTAAAGCGGTTTATTCAGTCGCTGGAGCGAGGAATGTATCCGTCACTTGCCCACAAAGTGATGATAGCTTCCTTATCTACATGAAAACAGAACAGGAATCAACTATTGTGACTGAGGTATGTTGGGACTGCTTTGTCTTATAGTTTTATTATCATTAAAATCTTTAAAAACAAACAAAACAATTGTTCCTGCATTAAATTGGATTTTGAACTACATTTTTGGAAAATCAATGTTGTGAGAGGTTAGATTTCAACCACATGTGTAAATGTCTTCTTTTTTAGCAATGTTTTATTCCTTCTAGATTGAAATCATCCATTTTTGTATGGATTCAATTGTTGTATGCAGATTCTTTCAAGTTAGGCCAATGAAAAATGTTGTATGTGGTTATCTTTGACTCCAATGTAATTTATTTACACAAACACCCTTTTCATAATGGAGGACTTTGCACAAATGATTCAAATTGGGAGCAATAGCAGACGGCAATTTCAAAGTATCAAGTAACACATTCTTTTGTGATAAGATTAGAAACCAATGTAACAAAAGAAGAAGTTGCTCATCACGACCTAGATCTTTCAATGAAGCTTCATCTGAACAAGAAAGAATGACTGAACGTAGGAAAGGGTTTTAACTAAATACACATAATTATATGGTATAACAGTCTTCTTATAACCAAGAGACGGTGACTCACTGTAATAAAATAAATTACTGGTTTGCTTTGATAAAATTTCACTGTCACTGTTTATTGGTGGTAAACATTCCATTTTTTTTTAAGATGCTTGTATTGGTCCATGGAGTGCCACAATATAGCTGAAAACGATTTTATAATTAGCATTTAATTACATATAAATCCAAACATAATACATTAATAGATTTTAAAACTATTTTCCTATGTCATTTCAGTGGGACTTGGTTTGTGACAGGAAGTACCTGTCGTCCCTGGCAACCACCATCTATTTCTGCGGAGTCATGGTGGGTGGGGTACTGTTTGGCCACCTGGCAGATAAGTTTGGTCGAAAGCCTGTCATGCTGATCTGCATCTACATGCCTGTCTTGGTCGGTGTGGCAACAGCCTTTGCACCCTGGTATACTTTGTTTGTTGGCTTACGGTTCATTCAGGGTGTTCTAATGCAGGTAAGTTGCTAGGGACCTCTCTACAGAGATCATCAGAAAGGTTTTTGATGCTAACTTTTGGTCTCTCCTTGGAAAATGGCAAGCTTTACACTACATATAAAATGGTGTGATTCATAGAAGTTGGCGCTTCCTTGCAGAGCTGTCATTTCATCGTCATTTTGGATAAATTTACAATTGTCCAACATATGTAGTACTGGTATATAGTCATCTGAACACTTAACCTTGCACCTTAAATGATATGCTTAATTGTCAATAGGTTGTGTTAAAACTTAACTTAGTAAGCTTTTTTATGAAATTTTAAGTTAATTTGAGAGAAGATTATGCAGAGAGAATTATTTTAAACTCATTTTTTCAAATGGGGGCTCTTTCAAATGGGGGCTTATGAAAAGTCAAAATTGAAAACGTCAGAATGTCATTCATAAAATATTAATTATAACATATCTTCAATATTTGGTAGACATAGAAATTTCTTGTCACTAGCCTAATTCAGCAATTTCATTAGAAAGTGTTTACATGAAAAGATGATTATCAATTGCAGTAATTGGGAAAAAGTGCAAGTGTTAACAAAGTAATGTTCTTCATCTGTGCTAGGGTCTACAAATCTCCACCTACGTGTTAGCAATGGAACTATTCCTGCCGAAGTATAGAAGTTACGCTGGAGCCATTCTCGAGTGTTTCTGGGGCCTCACTGTGATGATGCTTCCGTTACTGGCCTACCTTGTCCGTGACTGGAGACATCTGCAACTTATAGTGGCGCTTCCAAGTGTGTGCGCCATATTCTACATCTGGTGAGTTAGTTTTCATAGTCAGGGATTTCTTTTTTGAATTTGGGATTTTTTGTTTTTTAAATTGGGAATGATCTAGTACTGGACAAATTAAAATAATCACGACATTTTTGTATTAAATTGAATTCTTTTTTCAGGAATAACTAAATTTGAACATAGGCTTTATTGGAAGTTGGGAAAAATATTCAGTTAAATTGATTGGGAAGGGGCTGTTTAACAGTACCAAACATATAAGGAAATAGATTGCTGGTGATAAGTTAAATTTAAACTTATTTATTGTGTACATTGATTGTGAAACAACTTCTTACAACTTAGTTTAATCACTCTCGATTTTGCTACCTGGATCGCCAAATATGGATTAATGAAAAGTCACAAGGGGGAACCCGCTTCCCACGGGATTTGAATCCACGACCCTCGTGTCAGAAGATCAGCGCTCTATCTTTGGAGTCTGAACCACTGTCCTGATCTTCACAGTGCCATTTTCTACATCTCACGAGTTACTTTTGTAGTAACCTTTTCCTTGTTAACCTCCTCAGTGTGTGCTATAATTCAGTAAACCATTTTTATTTTCCATTGGTCCCTTTCTCAGTGTGTAAGTTTGTGCCATAAATTACACCATTGTGAGTTTGATTCATAGCTAATCATCTCCTTTGTTGCACTATTTTGTCCCAAGAACCTTTAATACCCTAGAAATATTTGGCTGCTGTTTCCATCAATTACAACCAATATATAAAAAATCTGTGATTGATTGGTTTAGACTTCTGCTAATTTTCATCAAAGCTGGATTTGCGCCCAAAATGGTAGTAATGGTTTACGTGCATGGTACTATTTAATAGGGAGAACATTTCCTGAGTTTTCCTTAACCCCCAACTAATTTAGTAAATGAACCCCAGTTCCTGGATATGACCCTTAAAGATCACTCTTTTCCATTCACAATTCCATATGTAAGGGGTCAAAAGTTCCCCAAATTAGAATAAATCAAGGGATACTAGGAATGCCCTGATTTTAGCTGGAAATGCCAGTTCTATAGTAAGTGATAAAGATATTTGAACACTTCCTAATAACAGAAGAATTATTGAAGGAAGCAATGAATTACAATCAAACAATGATATGCTATTTCCAGTGTGATGCCCGAATCTTTACGATGGCTTATCTTGAAGAACAAGACAGATGAGGCCGAGTCACTCATCACCAAGGTAACAGGGTTCAACAAGATCGCGTTCCCAAACCGATCCTGGGAGGGCGTGAAGCAGCAGTTAAGTTTGAGCGAGCCGGACGACAAACAGTTCTCGTTCATTGATACCCTACGTACACCTTCACTGCGGAAACGGAGCGTCATTCTGTTCTATTTATGGTGAGTTAGTTTGAACATATTTATTTTTCAATTATAACATTGTGTAACATACAAGAGAGGGTTTTAACAATAAGAGAATTTGATTGGACAGAAAGCTTAATTCTGTTTTATTTATGGTGAGTTTAGTTTAACCCATTACCAAACAATAACACCATTTGGCCAGTTTGTCGCAGACGATTCTAGAAAACATTGTGGGAAAAGGAGAAATTGCTCTATACAAGCAATTTCTCCTTTTCCTACAATGTTTTCTGCCGAATCAGAATATTATTTTTCAATTTCATCACATTGCGAAATATCAATTTCAATTTCCAACATGTAATAATGTTCTATAAGACCGGTTTTATTGTTTTTTTAAAAAAGGAATTAGCAATTCATGTTGTTTAGACAAAATAAGAAGTACAGTCAAACTTGTGTTAAGAGGCCAGCGTATGGGACAGAGTAAATTGGCTGTTTGAGACAGGTTGGCTGCTTAACACAAATTCATGTACACTATAAATCTAACAATGGGACTTTCTGTAGTGGCTGTTTTAGGCAGGTTGGCCTTAAAAGGATGGCTGCTTATCACAAGTTGGACTGTATTTAAACATTTAAAAGATGGAAGAGGAAATGAAGAAATTGACAGATAGAAAGAGAAAGAGACAGATAGGGGAGGGCAATAACAAATATATATGGTTTGCATGATTTCTAACATTGTACAAACTAGAGTAACTCTATGTGTAGTGTCCTGTGTGGTTAAGATGGGGGTTCTATGTTCAAACCATCGAAATGTGTGGAAGTCTCACAGCCGACTTGTGGAATACCTTTTGTTTTACTGAGCTTGACCATCCCCTTATTGGCATTTAAATTTTTTGGTTTGGGCTTATGAACTGAAACATTCATGTACATGTATATGTTTTGTGCTATCCTTTTATCATCAGTGGCAGAGAGTTGAGTGAACAAACCATGTTCAGAAGGTTATGGATTTATTTTTTTGGCCATGTCATATCATAGACCGAAAAAGAATAAAAGTTGTTTCCCTCTGTGGCACTCTGAGTAATGGGTCAGGCCAGTCCCAAGTCTTAAAAAGAAAGTTCTTGTTTAATTCCAGGGTACTGTGCAATACAACTAACAATTGTTGAAAACTGCATAAAATACTAGCATGAAAATAATTTTATGGTTCATATATTTCTCATCGTTCCAGGTTTGCTATTTCCCTCGGTTACTATGGACTCACATGGACGTTGGCGATGTTGCCTGGCAACAAGTACCTGAATTTCTTCTTGGCTGCCGCCGTAGAGTTCTTGGCCTACAGTTTAGTGATCTATATCACCAAAAGGTGGGTACAGTACAGTCACAACATACAAAGGAATATTATGTCTTACTATATTCAATTTCTATATCGCTTATACTAATATATATATTATAGTTGACTGTTTTTTGTTATTATAGGCTATTAATTTTAATCGAATGACTTGTAGGCCTGTGAGGCCGGGTCCAATATTAGGATTGTTTTGTAACAACTGTATATTGCTTATTCACTTACAAGTGGCTTTGATAAACATTTAACATTAAATGTTTAACACATTGAATTATACTGAACAGTCACAACACACAGATTAATATTCTGTCACACTATTCTCTATGTTTTGATATAACTTATACACACATTATACTATGCGATTTGTTCTCTACTTTCGATATCAATAAATCATTATGAAGGTCGTTATTTCTATGTCAGCCAAGTGACAAATCATGCTAATTATGGGCTGGTTAACTTCTTCAATTCTTCTCTAAACCCTTGAAGGATCTGCCTTTGTTACATTAATTGTAGTTCCTTTGGGGTCCTGCATGGCCCAGTGGTGAAGGTGATGGACTTAGGACTCGGGGGTCCTGAGTTCGAGCCCTGCCAACACCTCTGGTTTTGTGGGAGTGGCCTTTGGTAAGTCACTTCAGAGCCCTTGCCTAGTATGTACTAGTAGATCCAGGAAAGCTGTAACATAACTGAAAATTTGTTGACAAGGCAATGACTAAAATACAAACATTTTAATTCCCTTGTTTAACAAAGAACTTAAGAATCCACCATTGTGACATTATCCTATGCTAGAACATAACTGAAGAATTGTTGACACAGCATTTAACACCATGCAAACATTGTATTTCCCTTGTTTAGCAAAGAACTTAAGAATCCACCATTGTGACATTATCCTATGGTTTCTCTTCAAAAAAATTCTATGTCATTTCAGATTTGGTTGTAAGAAGCAACAATGAAACATGAGAATCCACATTACACAATGCTTTCTCGTTTACACAGTTCCAATGTTATTTCAGATTTGGTCGTAAGAAGCCACTGCTGGTTTATTTCATGATGGCATCTCTATTGAACATCAGTGCAGGCGTTGTCATGTTGACCAAGCCCGAAATGAAGTATCTTATGAGTGGACTTGCTATAGGTGGGAAGTTTGCCATGGGTGGGCTCTTCAGTGTGATCTTTCTGTACACCTCTGAACTGTATCCAACCATCATAAGGTATGCCTTAATCGATTGCTGATTTAACCAATTACCAAACAATGATGACATTACACCGGTTTGTTGCAGATGACTTTTGAAAACATTGTGGGAAAAGGAGAAATTGCTCTAAACGAACAATTCTCCTTTCCCCACAATGTTTTCTGCCCTATCAGAAGATTTTTTCCAATTTCATTGCATTTTGAAATGTCGTCTGCAAACTCTTTCAATTTGGGACAGTTGATAATTTGGCGCTTGGTAAAGGGTTAAAGCATTTTATTTTTTTCTCCATTTTTTGGATTTAAATTTAAAATAAATCAAATCCTGCATGGTCAAGTGGTTAAAGTGGCAGTCTTAGAATTACCCCCGCCCTCCCCACCCCCACCCCCCCCACCCCTATGCTTCACCCCTTTTGCTTCAAGCCCCATCAGTATCTCTGGTTTGATTGGAGTGTCTATTTATAAGACTCCCCAGAGCCCTAGCCTGTTACTGGTGATTCAAGGAAAGCCATATCATAACTGGAAAACTGTGTTGACACTTAATCAAAACAATACAAAACAAAAATTCATTATATTATCCTTTTGGGGGGGGGGCAAATTTGGTAAACAGATTTATGAATGAATAAATCAATTTTAAAATGTGACACGTAATTAATGGAGGAAGACCCCCCTTTCCCTCTCCAACCCAATTTCATGATTTCACAGATTGGAAACAATCAACATTTTTGACAAAATGTTTTGTTTGAAAAAATTGTTATATAGTAAAACCTTTCCTATGAACCTGTGAAGGAGCGGAGAAAAATTGGCTGCATACAACAATTTTAGAAATATAGATTATGATATGAAATAAAAAAGAAAATGTTGCATTGTTTATCGCTTATAATTTTTTTCATTAATACTTGTGCACATGTACAGTAGAGTAAGATATATGTGCCATATCTAGCAAATTGATATGAACAAAGCTGAGGAATGAATCAATAGTCAATTTTTATGTATCTAGATCTAGATCTTTGCTGTTGTTTCAAGCGTATAAGACATTTGATTTTTAAAAGATTTAAATCTCAATCTGTGAGATAATACCTTTAAGCCTTATAGTGCTTGACTTCATGATTATTCAAACAGGTTAGGTCCAGGCCACCTGCAAAGTAAATTGGCGATTGGCATGTGATCTAACCTGTTTGCTATCCTGAGTATTTTTCCTCATCAAAATTAAGTAGATATTTAGGTTTTGGAAAGCAGACTGCACAAAAATCTAGTTTTAGAAAATTACCAAGCTTTCTATAGATTAATGAATGGTAGTATATTGATGTATATTTTCTTCACAGAAACATTGGTATGGGCAGCTGTACATTCTGGACCCGTGTTGGAGGTGTGATAGCCCCACAGATTGTTGGCCTGGTATGGCAGTTTTCTTCTACTTCCAAACAACTTACTGTAGTATTATAAGTGTTGCATTGAATGCTCAATTTCACCATTTAACATAATGGTTTCAAAATATTTCTGCTTGAATGCAAAGATTAAAAAATGTCACCATTTTATAAACATTTAATCTAGATTTATATTATTTGGTTTTTACATTTTGGCAAAAGAAATTAATTTATTTGGCATTATCAGACGCAAATATGATACAGTCAAATCTAAGGGAGCTAACGGCCACACCTGAACAATTGCTGAAATAACAAACAATTACCGGGGTCCTGGGTGTCCAGCAGTTAAGGTGGCAGACTAAGAACTCAGGGGTCCCCGGTTCTATCTTCACAACACCTATGGTTTCACAGGGGTGTCCTTTGGCAAGTCACTTCAAAACCCTAGCCTAGCACTGGTAGATCAAGGGAAGCTGTAACATAACTGAAGCACTGTTGATACAGTATTTAACACTATACAAGAAAAAGTTAGTAGTTAGTTAGCCATACTGTTTGTTTTAACATGGTCTAATATTGTAAAAGAATTACTCAATTGTATTTTCATGCAAGTTCAGCTCGACTGTTGACTATTTTTTACTTTTTTTTTTTTCAGAACAAGTTTGGTGTGCCCATGATCATTTTTGGAATAATCACCCTGATTGGTGGATTTCTGACGATCATGCTCCCAGAGACGCTTGGATGCAAGCTTCCAGACACCATTGAGGATGTGGAGCAAATGGGTTCCCATGACAACATTGTTGCTAAGGATGCAGAAGAATTTCAAACACTGAAAGCTGATGTTTAAACTGTACAGTGATTTTTGAAATGAAAATTACTATTCAAAAATAAAAGACTTGAAAGCCAACTTGAAGATTCAGTGTAAGACTTTAGTAAGAGCTTCATGTTTATGAAGCACTTAATATAGTCTTTCATTGAACACTCAGGCTATTGGTTTGTTGGTTTTGTGTGTGAAGATTTTATAAAGCATGTTTTATGTCATTTTATTTTGAAGAAAGCCAATTATGACCAATCTCCATGTTAAGAAAAAACAACAATGTTATACTTTTTTTTTATACATTTTTGTTTAACAAGGACACCAGATTTAACCATTTTTTACTAAAGACTTAATATGACTGAGTATGAGGTTATCTTAATACAGGACCAAAGTCGTTTAAAAAGCTCTTACCATGTTAAGCAGTTAATTGTCTCAAACACCATGAGTTATACTCCTTTTTTCTATGATGGTTTAAATCAAGAATGATTGTCAACTTATATTGGAAAGATGATCTGTTGATAAGAAGCCACTGTAAGTTTGTAACCATTTCGTTAGTTCTGTAAATTTCCATTTTTATTTTAATTTTCTTTTATTTTATTTTACTCTGAATGGAAGTTGTGTGAATGATTGATGCTATCTGCATTGTATAGGATTTTTTAGTTTAAACCTTAAACTGTTTTCTCTTTCTTCAATCTAAATAAACATCTCAACACTTTAAAGTTCTTTGGCAAAATATTGATAAATAGTATTGTTCTAAGAAGTTAAGATATGGATGTAATAGTTTCGTAATAATGAGTTGAGATGAACAATATTATTAAAGACATCTGCTGCAAATTGTCTTTTAATCAGAACAAATATTGTTCTAATTTAATGACAATTTGCAACAGACGTCATTATATTGTCATGATAATGCGCTGTTTTGCTTTTTTTTAACACAAGTTTTCAGATTTTAAAACTCATTTTGACCGGTTTTGCAGTGTTTTAAAGCGCTTCTATGCCTTTAAGGTTTAAAGGTATAGATTTAAGATACCTGATGAGTTAGACACTTTTGAAACTTTTATTAGTAACCATAGTTACCATAGTTCGCTTTTGTAGGAATAACGCTGCTCTGGGGTTTTATTTAATCATGTCTTAACCCTTTTCCAAACAACAAACTTTCAACTGTTCAAAATTGAAAGAATTTGCAGACGACTTTTCAAAATATGATGAAATTGCAATATGATATTCTTATAAGGTAGAAAACATTGTGGAAAAAGGAAAAATTGCTTGTTACGAGCAATTTTTCAATTTCCCACAATGTTTTCTAATGTCGTCTGCAACAAAGTGGTCAAATGTCATTATTGTTTGGGAAAAGGTTAACATTCAATGTTTTATGACGTAATTGAATAAAATCAAATAAAAACAAAACAAATTGAAATAAATAAAAATGAATTCAAAAAAAGAATTCAAGAACTGTACTGGGGTGAATGGCATTTATATAGAAAACTTCTAAATTTGTGTAGCTTTAACTGATAAACATGATTACATATGTATTTCTCTACAATTATAACTGTGAAAGACAACTACTCCTATTTCACATACTGATGAAAAATAAAAGGAAGCAGAAACTCAAACAACTTGCAACAGAACAAACCACTAGCCAACTTCTGTTTGCTATTGTTGATTAAATAAACAAGCCTTACGAAAGAAAAAATGTCAACAAAAGTAAGCATACTTACTCTTTAGGATACTTATCTTATCAGTTAAACATTTCAGCTGCCAATTCATTTGTGCGGCATTTTGGTAAAAAGTATGTTATGTGTATTGGTGTTAGGTATGTACACCCTTTTCAATTAAGTTGTGCAGAAACAATTGTGGGATTCAATGCAAGACTATTGTAAATCCTTCACATAACGAGGATTCAATGCAAGATTATAGTTAGTCCTTCAGATAACGAGGATTCAATGCAAGACTATAGTAAGTGCTTCATGTTTATGAAGCACTTACTGTAGTATTGAATTGAACCCTCGATAAGTGAAGGACTTATTATAGTCTACCATTAAACCCTCATATGATATTGAATGATAGCACTTAGTGTGTTCATCAGAGGCAGTCTCCAGACTGACTTTTGGAATACTAATTTTTCTACCTGACTTGACCAGCCCTTATGGGTAGTTGAGTATAGAGGTCTTTCTCCATTAATAAGAGTTGGCATTATCAACATAGCTGAAATATTGTTGATGTTGTGTAAAAGCCCATGTAAAAAAAAGATAAACTTAATGGTGTAATGTATGAACTTATTTAGATTGAGTTGTGTGCTGAATTTGGCACCAATACACATGTACATATAACATAATATATAATGCTACCCCAGTACTGAATATATTTACCAGAGCAGTGTTGAAGGATAAATGTAGTGTGAGTGGTATTTTTTTTTATACTTTCTTTTTTGTTGTAGTATGATGTATGTTTACCCTTAGAATGCTGGGTAATTTTAAAAAAAAATAGATTTCTATGTTATCTGCTTTCAAAAACCATAAATATCTGCTTAATTCTGATGAGGAAAGATACCCAGAGAAACAAACAGGTTATATCACAGGCCAGCCGCCAATTTACTTGGCAGCTTGCCTGTGATCTTACCTGTTTGCATAAGCATGATGTCGGTTCCAGCACTATAAGGGTTAACCAACTTATAGCTGCTTGTTCACATATGTGTTGGAAATTTGGAAGTTAAAATTCAATATTCTTAAAAGCTTTACAAATGCTGTACTGTTGTATAATAGGTACTGAAGATACCATTGGAAGCAAAATTAGTTTGTTTTATGTGTTTAGAGCCTGCATACAGTGAACTGAAATGTATCTACGTTCAAAAACGTTCCTACAGTTTTGAGGTATACTGCATAACAGCTGTACGCTTTGAGATATTTTGATGCCTTTTGAATTGACGTTGTTCTCAACAGCTATTTTGAAATATATTTAAATAATAATACAATAAAAATATATCGATTAAACCACTTTTTATTTTGACTTTCAAATTGAACATGGACCTTTAAAAGTAGAGGGCTCAAAACTAAACCAAAAGAGATTTTATCAATTTCTTTTCAGAAAGAAAGTCAATCATGTAAGGTTATTATTCAAAATGGTTCTTTGCCAGCACTAGCCGGATAATAAAAGCATCTAGAATAACCCATATGTGAAATGCTCGAATTTGAAAGTAAACATGTTATGAGCCAAAAATAATTTTAACGATGTTGATATTTGCAATAAACGCAGTAAATGAGAAGCAAGAAGAAACAACGGATACATAAGTCTATGAGCTAAAGATAAAAGCTTTTAGATATAATATGATTATGTTTTTATTAAGCTACATTATAACCTCATAATATATAAATCCATTATACAATTGTATTGCTTTTTGAATAAAGACTATATATAGTAGGCTGTATATCAAGCGTTCTTTTTATCAAAACCCTGTCACATTTTCGACTGTCCCAAATTGAAAGAGTTTGCAGACGATATTTCAAAATGTGATTAAATGGGAAAGCAATCTTCTGATAGAGTAGAAAACATTGTGGGGATAAAAAGGAGAAATTGCTCGTTATGAGCAATTCTCCTATTCCCAAAGTGTATTCCAGAGTCGTCTGCAAGAAACTGGTCAAATGTCGTTATGATTTTGTAATTGGTTAAACATCAATTTATTTATGACTCATGTATATTTCCAATTTTACTGCTAGCTGTTGAATTGGTTATACAGCTCATGAAGGCTTTGCTGTATCTAGTATCAATATAAGGGGCCTCAGTGACCTAGTGTTAGAAAATAGAACTTGAAATCACACATTCCCTCTCTGCTTTGGTTCAAACGCCCTCACCGGGACTGTATTTGAATTTTCATGAGAGGTAGTTTCCCGCCTGACTTACGGAATTCCGATCGTTCAAGCCGGCTTGACTGGCCCTTATGGGCATTTGAGTATGGGGTCTTCAACCATCATTACAAGTTGGGCATCGCGACATAACTGAAATAATGTTGACACGATGTAAAACTCATATAAACAAATCTGTCATCGATTCGTACATTGCACTGGTGACAGGATAAAAAATGTTACATTCACCTGTAGTTATTATTAACTTGCTGATCAGAAATGTGGAAAATACGGTTTTGGCAGTTAACAGAATGGTAGGCCTAAAGTGATTCATCAATGTAACGTGCGATACTTGATAAATAAGGTAAGATCAGGTCCACTGGTCTAAGGATAGAGAACATGCACAGGACACAAACAATACACCAAAACATTCTTTAATAAGGGACTCAATGAAATATAATCTTGAAAAGAAACATCGTTCGACATTTCTTGATGGTTTTGGGTAGATAACTTTGAAAAAAACACCTTTTCATCACAAACGTGTTCTCTTTTTGGTCACGATAGCTTTTAAAAGGCACTCAGCAAAAACGTCACACTTCGCGAATTAGACATAAAAGTCAAACTGTGTTTATATGAAATCAATGTCGAAGTGTTTATCTAAACCAATGTGGAATTTTACTCGTGACTGCTCCAAATTGAAAAGCCACATCGGCCGATGGTTACAGATACTTATAGATACTTTATTGATGCATAAGGCCATAGGTCCATCAGTACACAAGAAGTAAACATTTAAGAGACAACCCAGTATCGTGCTAAGCCTAGATGTAAGATATAGTTGCAATATATCAAAATATCATTTAAAGTATTCACTATCAAAATGAAAACTCAAGCAATATTTTGCTGTAGTATTTTATAAGATGAAAGCTACAACAATATTTAGCACGGTTTTGGTTAATACAAGGTCCATACAAAAGGCAATTGCTAACACTATACCTGTAAGTCGCTTATTGCTTTTGTGGAGAAGAATAAACTGATATATAAGACTAGAATTTACATAGAGTGGTTTATGCATGTGCATACACATCTATTTGTTATAAATGGTTCAAGGAAATGCATTATTGTTGATGAATGGCACAATCTCTATGCAAAAAGGGTTGCTATGACAACTGCAGTCGATTTGGATTTTACGACTGCTCCAAATTTTAAGCCACATAGGCCAATGATAATATATTGTTCAAATAAATGCATTATTTTTGATGCATTTGACGATCTCTATACAAAAAGCGTTGCTATGACAACTGCAGTCGATTTGGATTTTACGACTGCTCCAAATTAAAAGCCACATTAGCCGATGGTAATATATGGTTCAAGGAAAGGCATTCTATTTATGAATGGTTCGAGCTCTTTACAAAAAACGCTGCTATGGCAACTTTATTGGATGCAGATCCATCAAAAAACACGAGTTACTGAACGCAAACAACATCAACAGAAAAACTCGACACCAATTGTATCTAAAAAAGAAATGAAGAACGTTGCCCCCATTTCTCGACCATTAAGCGTTTGACCTTTCGACACACCTGTGGAAAGCCAGTTACCACCGTGCGACTATAAGTTCGATGTGAAACAACCGTTTTACTCTTCATTCTTCATTTCATTTTTTTTTATATTGCAAACCCAAGACAAATTGTGCGTTTTGCTTGCCTACTCGACACACGTCTTTAAAAATGGGAAGTAAGAAGATATCTGTATATCTGTATATCTCAATATCACAATATCTCAATATCTCAATATATCAATATATCAATATATCAATATCTCAATATCTCAATATCAATATCAATATCTCAATATCGAGAGAGAGAGAGAGAGAGAGAGAGAGAGAGAGAGAGAGAGAGAGAGAGAGAGAGAGAGAGAGAGGTTGAGATATTGATTCACTGGAAAAGGGAGGAATGTCTCAATACAAAAAAAGCATTCTCACTTTAGAACAATATTTACATTACATGGAAATGCGAGTTCAAAAGCCTTTGTATATTAAGTCGTCCGAACGTTTTACATGTTGTTTTCAATGAAAATATATTTATCAATTCACGGAAACACCCGAGTAATTACGATTTGGGATACCCGAAAGCAATCTGAGCACATCGGGTTTATCCAATGAAAACACAGCTCACGGAAATACCCGATTAGTTCCGATTGACCCGAAAGCAAACAGACACGTAATCGCTATTGTTATTATTCAATGTGAGTGAACACTTGTCACATCAATAGTGACTTTAAATTGGATACACTGAAGGTATGGCAATACTGACTTATCTCGAAAATTGGGTAAGTGCAAAACTGAATTATCTCGAAAAAAGTGTCGGTGCAAAATTGACTTATCTCGAAAATAGTGTTGGCGCAACACTGACTTATCTCGAAAATAGGGATGGCTCAAAATTGACTTATCTTGAAAATTGGGTTGGTGCAAAACTGGCTTATCTCGAAAATGGATCTAGAGCAAAACTGACTTATCTTGAAAATAGGGCTGGTACAAAACTGGCTTATCTCGAAAATAAGGTTGGTGCAATACTGACTTATCTCGAAAATAGGGTTGGTGCAAGACTGATTTATCTCGGGAATAGGGTTGGTGCAAAACTGAATTATCTCGAAAATATGGTTGGTGCAAAACTGGCTTATCTCGAAAATAGGATTGGTGCAAGACTGACCTATCTCGAAAATAGGGTTGGTGCAAAACTGACTTATCTTGAAAATAGGGTTGGTGCAAAACTGACTTATCTCGAAAATGGATCTAGTGCAAAACTGACTTATCTTGAAAATAGGGTTGGTGCAAAACTGGCTTATCTCGAAAATAAGGTTGGTGCTAGACTGACTTATCTCGAAATTAGGGTTGGTGCAAAACTGACTTATCTCGAAAATAGGGTTGGTGCAAAACTGGCTTATCTCGAAAATAATGTTGGTGCAAAACTGACTTATCTCGAAAATAGGGTTGGTGCAAAACTGACTTATTTCGAAAATAGGGTTGGTGCAAGACTGACTTATCTCGAAAATAGCGTTGGTGCAATAATGGCTTATCTCGAAAATAGGGTTGGTGCAAAACTGACTTATCTCGAAAATAGGGTTGGTGCAATAATGGCTTATCTCGAGAAAAAGGATTTCTGCAAGGGTTAGTCAACGTTTGTTAGCCTTTCTTGTACAACGAAAACGGAACAATGCGTAAGGCAAATACGTTCTAAGGTGTTTCTCCTTAATTTATGAAAATTATTTTGTTAAATGATTATATTATTTTCGTACTCAATTATCAAATGTAAATGTATAAATATATGAATCCAAGAATTCAGACAAAGTTCATATTCTATTGTTTTAACGGCTAACATAACTTTTACCTCCCTTTATCAATCACAAAACCACGAATCAAACTTTTGTTGTTTACCTGCTATTCATGGCAAACATAATAGTGCAATGGATACAATCATGCATAATGCAATATGTAATTCCATCGTGTAAGTAAAGGCCATAGGTTCGAATCCCACTGAAAGCGTGTCAGGAAACGTATTTTTTTTTATATCTTTCTCGTATTCCACTCCATTCTAAACTATACACACATGCAATTGTGCCTCTCAGAAGAACAGAGAAAATAAAAAATATAACAAAATAGGGTTTACGATATTAATTTACGAAGAAACACGTGTGACCTGTCACAAACAAATCTCTCCTTCAGTCACCGTGAGTTCTTATGACCTTTGCTTTATGGTATCATAGTGGTTAAAATCACAGGTACCTGTAACAAAAACAAATAAAAGATGTATATTCTACTGTAGACATGTAGTAATATACACATTTCTTTTTTCATTTCAATTTGTTACTGGAACTCGGCGTCAAATATATTATTCTAAGTAAGGGACACTCGTGTTTAAAACGACGGATTAGCTAAATAGTTGTGGAAACACACACCGGCAGACTTGCGGACACAGAGAAAGACTGATTTGCGGACAAATAAACAGGCAGACTTGCAGACACACAGACAGGTGAACCTGCAGACACACAGGTAGACAGACTTGCGGACACACAGACGGACAGACGAACGGACAGTCAGACAGTCAGACAGGCAAACTTGCGGACACACACACAGACAGACAGACAGATTTACGGACACACAAACAGGCAGACTTGCGGACACACAGACAGACAGATTTACGGACACACAAACAGGCAGACTTGCGGACACACAGACAGACAGATTTACGGACACACAGACAGGCAGACTTGCGGACACATAGACAGACAGATTTACGGACACACACACAGACAGACAGATTTAAGGACACACAGACAGGCAGACTTGCGGACACACAGACATACAGATTTACGGACACATAGATAGGCAGACTTGCGGACACATAGACAGACAGATTTACGGACACACAGACAGACAGAAAGATTTACGGACACACAAACAGGCAGACTTGCGGACACACAGACATACAGATTTACGGACACATAGACAGACAGATTTACGGACACACAGACATGCAGACGTGCGGACACAAAGACAGACAGACTTACGGACACACAGACAAGCAGACTTACTGACACACAAACAGGCAGACTTACGGACACACAATCAGGCAGACTTGCAGACACACAGACAGGAAGCCTTGCGTACACACAGACAGACAGACTTGCAGACACACAAACAGACAGACTTGCGGACACACAGACAGACAGACTTGCAGACACACAGACAGTTGGACTTGCGGACACACAGACAGTTGGACTTGCAGACACACAGACATACAGACTTGCGGACACACAGACAGACATGCTTGCAGACACACAGACAGGCAGACTTTCGGACACAGAGCTAGTCAGACTTGCGGAATAACAAACAGGCAGACTTACGGATACACAAACAGGCAGACTTATGGACACACAAACAGGCAGACTTGCGGACACACAAACAGGCAGACTTGCAGACACAAAGACAGGCAGACTTACGGACACACAAACAGACAGACTTGCGGACACACAGACAGTTGGACTTGCAGACACACAGACAGGCAGACTTACTGATACACAGACAGTCATACTTGCGGACACACAGACAGGCAGACTTAATGATACACAGACAGTCAGACAGGTAGGCTTGCGGACACACAGAAACATAGACTTACGGACACAAAAAAAGGCAGACTTGTGGACACACAAACAGGCAGACTTGCAGACACACAGACAGGTAAACTTGTAGACACACACACGTGCGGACTTGCGCACGCACAGACATGCAGACTTTTTGACAAACACACAAACAGACAGACTTGCAGACACACAGACAGGAAGCCTTGCAGACACACAAACAGGCAGACTAGCGGACACATACAGACAGGCAGACTTGCAGACACACATACATGCGGACTTGCGTACACATCGACAGGCAGACTTGCGGACAAACACACAGACAGATAGAATTACAGACACACAGACAGGAAGCCTTGCAGACACACAGCTAGGCAGACCTGCTTGCACACAGACAGGCAGACTAGCGGACACACACAGACAGGCAGACTTGCATACACACATACATGCAGACTTGCGTACACCCATACATGCGGTCTTGCGAACACACAGACAGGCAGACTAGAGGACACACACAGACAGGCAGACTTGCAGACACACATACATACAGCCAGGCACACTTACACAGACAAGCAGACTTGCAGACATGCAGACTTACGGACACACACATAGGCGGACTGAGGGACGCATAAACATAACCATAACGGGTGCCAGGGACCACTGTTTGCAATATCCACAGTCTTATACATTTGTCAAACACATACCATAATTTCTTGATTGATAGAGATAGCAATCGTTATTTCAACATATTTGGCTTAATTACTCGCATGTTTTAAAACAGGCAATGGTTCTCTGTCCTTTTTGTTCAATAGGAATGAACCTATGAAATAAATGTGTTCAAATTTTTAAAAATATTACACATATAACAATCCGGGAGTTCATGTGTCAAACATATTTGTCATTTTCTTTTTATATTGTGAATTAATGCCAAATATGAATGTGCGAACTTGCCGTTAAGTATATAGACTGTCACAAAAATAGAAAAAAAAAGTAAAAATAAAAAATAAAAAGAAATAGAAGGTTTAAATGCGCCAACATTTATTCTGTCGTTGGTGGCATTCGAACCTACGACAGCTTGGGCAGGGTACATGGATTGATCATGGGTAGGTGACTGTATCCACTGCGCTATCATGGGTAGGTGACTGTATCCACTGCGCTATCATGGGTCCTATTATACTAAGGTGTGGAATAAGGATTTAAATCTAATAAATGACGTATTTTAAGGGAGGCAAAATGTGATGTATACGTTAAAATAATCGAATTTTGTGTTTGTTAGGGACTTTCAGAAAGTTATTATCTTTTAACATCAAAGGAAAATATAAAGATAACCCAAAATACTGAGTTCGGCCAAGAAAGAATCAATCAACTTTTTATTCCCTAAATGATCGACCTTATGCATTGTAATATACATATTGAATAAAGATTGACTAAAAATGGGAGCAGTTCAGAAGGTGTGTAAAACAAAACGCACCTTCCAGAGAGAGAGAGAGAGAGAGAGAGAGAGAGAGAGAGAGAGAGAGAGAGAGAGAGAGAGAGAGAGAGAGAGAGAGAGAGAGAGAGAGAGAGAGAGAGAGAGAGAGAGAGAGAGAGAGAGAGAGAGAGAGAGAGAGAGAGAGAGAGAGAGAGAGAGAGAGAGAGAGAGAGAGAGAGAGAGAGAGAGAGAGAGAGAGAGAGAGAGAGAGAGAGAGAGAGAGAGAGAGAGAGAGAGAGAGAGAGGAGAGAGAGAGAGAGAGAGAGAGAGAGAGAGAGAGAGAGAGAGAGGGGGAGAGAGCGAGAGAGAGAGAGAGAGAGAGAGAGAGAGAGAGAGAGAGAGAGAGAGAGAGAGAATGGCCAGGAGTAAAGACAAAGGGAGTGAATAATAAAATGGTGAGAATGTTAAAACTTTGGTTTATAATGTATCTATTTGTCGATACAAACGTGAGGGAGGCAATAGAGCATGACCTAACGTTTATATACATGAGGTACATAATGTATTGCATCTGCTTACACATCAGCCGTAAGTAATGACTTGAATGGTATATATAAAACCAGCAGGATGAGTGGATGTGTGGGGGATTTAACTGATGCACAGACAAGGACCTTGAAAAAGGTAAGAAATTGCTTCCGTACTTCTAGATTGTCGTTACGTCAGATGATCCAAGCTGTTACTGAGTTACGCCTGGATCATTCAGGCAAGATTGTCGTCTGCTATTTCTTCATAAAAGGAACAGTCGCTAAAATACGCATATCAGCCTGTACTATCTCCTTTTATCAGAATGATTCTTACCCATTTTAATTGTCAGAATTTTAGCGTTCCGCAATTATAATTGTCGTCTTCACTATCGCTGCGGACTCTTGTAAAAAAGTCATCTACAAGAAAGTGGCGAGTAATTTCCCCTTTTCCCCTGACGAATTCTACCCACAATAGTCAGAGTGATAGTGTTTCGCACTTTAGATTGTCGTCTGCACTTTATCAAGTTTTTTATTACTATACCAGTCAAAAATCGCGAAATGGAGGGGGGATGACCAGCAAATCCTCCTTTTATCTACTTTATTTGTGCCAATTATAACAGATATAACAGAGAAGGTATAAGTGTTCCTCATTTATAAGTGTCGTCTGCTCTCTCTCACCATCTCTTTTTTCATTTTACAGTTTTCTATCACCACAGACCAGTCAAAAATCCTACAAGGGAAAATGGCAAGGACATTCTCCTTTTAACAACATGATTTCTTTCCAATATAACAGAGAAAGTAGAAGTGTTTCTCCTTTTAATTATCGTCTGCTGTTTCTCTAAACATTCAAAGTCTGTCAAAAAACGAGGAAACAACGACCACTGATCGCAAGTGACCGTAAGTGCAAGTTTTGCTGTATTTTGCAGTTCCGTTGGGCACTGAGGGACGTTTTATCAGACGAACATGTCGACCAAGACCTGCTTCGATGGCTTAGAGGTAGGTCAAGATTACACGCCCGGGCAACCATAGCCCAGTGGTTAGAGTACCGAGACCTGGGTACCGTTTTACTAAACAACTTAAGGAAAATAGTTGCGTAAGTCATAACTGGTACACATGGATAGTATCTTCAATGAAAGTACAACATTGCAATGTGACACGTCATTGGATGCGTCTCGGAGAGACGATTCCAATGACGTGTTACTTTGCAACATTGCTTCGCTCAATATTGAAATAAGAGGAATTATTGTTTTAGACTTACGCAAATCTTAAGCGTAAACTGTTTAGTAAAACGGTACCCTGTTTCACAAATATTCGTAACTTTACGTCTATGTTTACAAAACTTTCGTCACACATGGATATCAAAAGTACCTTTAAGAAGAACTTTATATGTTTTTAGGTTCCGTTCCAATCCGTTTCACCAATTTGTTTGTAATATATATAATGTTGTTTATTTAATGAATAAAAAAGTACCATTGCTTTTGTAAATGGCTAAATTTGTAAATTTTAAATTTGGCTAGATTTAAAAGTACGATAAATGTTTGACAGGTATAAGTCATGTTTCGTTCACGTCTATGTTAACGTTTTTCTGGGGTGGTCGTTTACTCTTTAAATTCAAGTTTGCGAGGATATCTGTCGTACGAACCCTCGTTATGTCCTTGACCAAAAAGTGCACGGGGAAAACCGTAGCTATGATTCTGATTTTATTGCTTGGTATGACACGGGCGAGTGTTTCGAACCCACAACCTTCCCTTTACGAACTTGACGGATAAATCACAAATATTGTATTAGAATCAGCGGCATGTGCTTCGTTGTATCGTTAGTCTGCTTAAAGGTACTTGTATACAGATGAGAAAATAAATTGTTGAAACAATACAGTTTTTGCATAGTTGTATGATGTACAATGCTTAAACTTTAAATATCCTCTCATCTGTGAAAAAGCACATTTAAGATCACATTCGAATTAGGTAGATGCGCTGGTTTGGTTTTTAAACAGGTAAATGCATTACTTATGTGTCACTTATTTCTTACCGTAAACATTTCTGCATCGTTGACTGCGCATTAATTGAACGGGGGTTAAATTAAGCAAGCAATGCATTAACAGGTTACACTTATCGGTTTTTTTCAAAACAAAATACTAAATGTAGCGAACCTTCAACATTAAGGTAGAATACCCCTAATCCGCCGCTTTACACCGAATAGTTCCGGCTTCGACCGATGTATAGCGAGAAAGGTCGAAGTAATCCGACGGAAGGATGAGTTTAAAAATGGCAGTTTATGGATAATTTACCTTGAGACAAAGAAGCTAAGTTATTTTAGGATGATCTCGACGATACTGCATATGGTTTAATTATTCAGACCTTGGATTATGAAAATAGCAATATTTTCAGAATAAACAAAAAACGCTTCCTGTATCAACATATCCGTTAAACAAAGGCTCTCAGTGTACACAATGCGTCCTGGAACTTCCTAACCAGTCCCTCTAAACAAGAGACTGCTTTCTCTCACATGCTTTACATCGATCAATGACGAAAGAAATTGAATATATATACCTGTGGCGGTGCGGCTAGTTCCTCCGTATTTCGGGACAAAACACTCGCGCGCAGGAATAATTCTTCGGATATCTCTGTATGTTTCATCAACGAGATTACGCCCGAAATACTGTGAAACTTCTACACGAGGACTACGTTTAATTCAATAAATAAATATTCAGTAAGGTAATTCGACCGATCCTGGGGTTCGAACCGATACGTTGGAACACTTAATTAACTTTATTACATGATAATTACATGTGATAAGCCAATTTGCAAGAACATTTTAAATTATATGAATATTCAGTATCGTCTCTCTGCACTGACAATTTGTAGATTTCTTCTAAAACAAACCCTGCATGCGTTTTTTTTTTATATTTTCGCAGCCCGGGACTTCGAGCTTCAAAAAGCTGAAACTATGTACCGAGAGGTAAGTATTCGGTTTGCTTGTGTGTTTGGTACTAAACCATGTACCGAGAGGTAAGTATTCGGTTTGCTTGTGTGTTTGGTACTTAACGGCGGTTATATCACGGCGACAGGTCTCCCATTTAGGATTCCCAGTTATATCTTGCCTTAACGTTAGGGCAGGAAAAAAAGTGCTTTGCCAAAGTACGCTCTTTAAAGTTCCCATACGTCAAAATATATTTTTTTTTGGAACTTACGAAAGTAAAGGAATACACATTTTAGCAGAGAAAACAATTAAATACTCGATAACTTTGGTCTTTATTTTTGTTTTATACAAATCCGGTGACAAGGCTACATGACCTAGATAAGCTCGCATATATGTCAAGCTATAGACACCTGACCCGTGATACTCAGAATACACTCTGAAAGAACATCTAAGTCCTTGCCGTGAAGTGTTTACATCGAACTAGCCGGAAAAACACACGGTTCGCCATGTAGAAATTATACAGAAAGAACAACAGAGTATACTGGTAACTAATTACCATACAGTGTATGAATCAACCAGTTAGTGATACCATGGGGTTTTTCCGTCATTATCTACATTTATAGAGCGATTTCGGTAACTTTAGTTTCATGAATATTTGTTTGAAGCATAGCTGAATACCATAAGCCAAATCCACATTTTACATATATACTTCTATTGTATGACGTCCGGGAACTTTAACGCTTTATATGAGTACAGGATGCCAGAATCCATTAAATAAGTGTCAGATAAAATTCTGTGTCAATCATTGTTCAGTTAAATTACCCAACAGATAAATAAACATCTCCCCAAAGGTAAAGTGTGTGTTTGGATTGATATTCATTCATGTCAGGGGAGAAGATATTGCGGATATATTGCGGATATCTACGGTTCCTTCTTCAAAACCAACATTATGGGTTCTCGTTTAAACAGCACCGATGAGATAAATGTACTGTATAGTGCTTTACATTCGCGGTTGCAATATTTCATGTTTCTCATCTGGAGAGATGGCCTGAATTCTCCGGAATTTCGACAAAATCATGACGTATTTCCTTGCATGACATTAAATGACCAGTTGAAGTGGAAAAGATTCGAAAAGGACGATTAGAGTCTACCAGACATAGGAAAAAAACACATTCCTTTCTCATTTGGATAGAAACAGCGTGACAAAACAAAGACCTATTAGGTCTTTGGTCAAAAGCGGAAATTGATCGTCACGAAAAATGCCTGTCTTCTGTTCCGATTTTGTTAAGAGTTGTCTCTTACAGAGGTGTTAAAATGCATATATATATATATATATATATATATATATGACGTGCGACGTGAGAAAACCCACCTTATGGTTTAACGCGCAATAATCGATAAATCGCTGTCAAAGTGACGTCATTTATTACGGCGTTGTTTTTAAAGTTTCCCCGCTGTTTTCAAACGCGATATTGTTTGAACATTTAATCCTTAAACCATCGGTAAAATGTTCCAGTCTAAGAAGGAACTGCAGTTAAGAGTAAAAATCATTCTTCATTCATTTAGGACTACTATAATACTCATTTTCATTAAAATCTAAGCCGCGATTAGGAAAGTAAACATATCAATAATGTTACCGACAGTTTTTTTCTCATTCTTGTATTCCTAGTTGAATCAAGTTAAATTGAAACTCATTTTCTCATCAAAGCACTTTCAAAGGACATCAACCAGATGTCAGGACTTGTTGGAGGATGTTTTCAAGGAAAACGACAGCGGACACCCAGTAATTGATTACGTAAGCGAATTGAGAGCATCTGTGATCGGGCTAGGTCATAAATTGCGGCCACCACTATGAATCATTTACTCATTACTCTTACAGACTAGGACCCCCTATTCGGGGGATGTTTGCAACATATAGTGTGGTCAAGGGTGTTAACTAAAGTACCAAACAAAGGATATTCTGTCGCTCATCCTCTAGTCTTGTAAAATCAGGAAAAAGAGCTGACTGTCATGACACTCTTACAGATCCCGGTTACGGAGCTTTGTAACAACCCGTTATGTAATAAAGTTGCACTATGTAATAATTATTACAAAACGGGTTGAAGTTTATTACATTTTGCGTTTTTCGATGCGAACCCACTATGTAATAAAGTTGCATAATGTAATAATTATTACAAAACGGGTTGAGGCGTATTACACTTTGCGTTTTTCGATGCCAACCCGTTATGTAATAAAGTTGCAATATGTAATAATTATTACGAAACAGGTTGATTTTTTTTCAAAGTGGTTTTTTTCTTTACAAACCCGATATGTAGTAGTATTCATAATGGTAACATGGTGATATTTTCACACTAAAGGTAGCCTCTTCCAAGCCAAAAACATGCTTATAAGCAAAAACCAAACGTTCTTAAAATCTTTGTTTGAGCAATTTTCAAGCAAGGAAACCGTTCCAAATGACTAAACGTACCGCAAACAGTCAAGCCAAGTATCTTAAAAGCCGAAATTGGCTTATCAGCAAATTATAAAAAATATTTTAAATGTCTGTTTTAGCGTTTAGATGCTAAAAATAGCATCGCATGTGGCAACAAGTACCGACAAAAAGGCCAACAGAGATGCTTGAAAGCCAATATAGGCATATCAGCGGTTTGTAAAAATATCAGAAAACTTGATTGTTCCCCAATTTTCAAACGAGGATACTGTTCCAAATGACTCAATGTACCTAAAGCACGTGACTAAGAATGCCAAAATGGGCTTATAAGCATATTACAAAAATGAATTTGTATGTTTGTTTTTGAGCTAATATGGTAAGAAAAACATCGCATATGGCAGCACGCATGAAAAAAGAGTTCTATTCTCGCAGTAAAGCTGTTTTAAGTAAAGTTGCATTATGTAATAATTATTACAATACGGGTTGAGGTTTATTACATTTTGCTTTTTTCGATGCGAACCCGTTATGTCATAAAAGTGCAATATGTAATAAAATAAAAAAAAGGATTGATATTCTACAAAGTGAATTTTTAGATGCAAACCACTTATGTTATAAAATTCATAATGGTTACGTGGTGACATTTTCACATAAAAGGTAACCTCTTCCAAGTCAAAACGGCTTATGAGCAGAACTTTGTTTGAGCAATTTTCAAGCAAGGATACCGTTCCAAATGACTCAATGTACCGACAAAAAGCGAGCGCATCAGCAAATTACAAAGGCGATTTTATATATCTGTTAGATACACTTATATAGTGAGAAAGACTTCGCAAATGGTAGCGCAGCAAAGTGCAATTCTTGAAGAGAAGCTGTTTTCTTTAAACGTTGAACTATGTAACAATTGTTACAAAATGGGTCGTGTTTTATTACATTTTGCATTTTTAGATGCCAACCCATTATGTAACAAGAATCTATAACGGTCAAATACCGATGTGTTTACACACAAAGGATAATCTCTTCCAGGTCAAAAGAGGCAATATTTAGTTTAAAAATGGCTCAGCTTTGAACAAGCCTTACAAAATAGACACAAACCATTGTTTGGTGACCAAAACGGTCCTTTTATCAATATGAAAAATGATTTTACTTATCACTTTTTAGCTTGACTACTCGAAAAATAAGGAGAGCTATACTTGTCACCCGGCCGTCGGCGTCACACCTCAGTTAAGTTTTTAACAGCAAGTATGTAAATTACGAGTTACTGTATGTAATGGGTTGATACTTTACAGTTGTGTTCATAGTCATAATCTAAGGTCCGAATTTCATATATTTTGTATTGAATTGAAGCAAATTATGCGGCCTTTTGTACTTCGGGTCATTTTTTTCACATGCGTTTGTAACTAATAAAACCACGGTATGGAATGGACTGACACTTCACACATTTGTTTGGATTGTACTTTAAGGTCCCTGACCAGGTGTCATATCTCTTGTTTTAAATTCAAACAAATTACGCTACCTTCGGACTTTATGGTTAATTTTGTATATGCAAGTTTGCATCTCATTAACTACAGTATTGAATGGTATGATACTTTACACATGGGTTAAGAGTCAACGTCTAAGGTACAGTATTCATAACTCTGGTTATGAATTTAAGCAAATTATGTGGCCTTTAGTACGTAGAAAATTTTGTTTAAAGTTTGTGCATGCAAGTTTGTACTCAACAGCTTATGAAAGGAATAATCTTGAAAGGAATAATCTTAATCTTGGCACCTTATTCATTTTGTAAGGTCCACCGTCCCTGAAACAAATAATATTTCACTGGCATTTACCTCTCTCCGACATAATCGAATAGTCGAATACGCTGTTTTATCGACAACTCTTTCGAGGTTATATGCGTCACTTATACTGAAAAAGCTTGCAAACGACCAAAATAAGGAAATACACAGACCACACTGCGTCCTAAATGATCTTAGTTATCGATGAACCTTAAACTACCGTCCCAACCAATCATTTTCGTAAAGGAATTACAATATATTCCTTCAAAATGCAAATCGCAAAGTAAAATGGGTCTTTACCAATATTGCAATTTATAGTAATTGACTGGCCTTTTAGGCCTGTCTATGCTATCGTACGGAGCAGTTTATCCGGATTTCTCTTGACTTGTAAACACATTGTATTTTTAGCTCGGAACCACTTAAGCAGTTTATTGTATTTTTCTAACAATCGTGACGTTTCGACGCATGCAGGTGCGTATGACAAACACCTCGGTATAGATCAGATCAGTTGCTTTTTATTGTGCTCGAGTTGTACAAAAAATTACAAGGCAACACTAACTCATAGAAATAAACCAAAATCAAATTATATTTAATGACGTCTTTTTCTTTCTGTATCTGCTTCTCACGTGTACAATGATAAAAACGTTGATTGACATTTTGTCGTTGTAGCATCCTGATTAAAGTTATAAAAAAACCTTTACTATAGTCATACTCAAACTCTACCAGGCGCCAAATGAAGTTACTCAATTAAAGTGTATGTTGTATAAAAGTATTATATTTGTTTTTATCCATACATTTAACTTGACCGAAGTGTACATGAAATTAGCGGATGGATACATTATCACAAGCCTTTGTATAAGGGTATATCTTTTTCTATACTTGGCCGCGACTTTACGTGCACTATAATATGGTTTATGGAATGCCTATACCAAAATAATCACTAAATACAGTTGTAAAGTTGTAAAGGAAGTGGGATGGTTATGTCATGGTTTAAAATCTTGATGAAAACTTATTAAGATGCATTTACAGCAGATGATCTTCATATGACAATTATTTTGACATGACGTCTTTTATATCAAATGCATTCAAAGATTTCGATATTTTTAGTGTCTTTATATCAAAATGACGAGTAAGCTATATAGTACACGTATATCCGATGCAAAGTACATGTAAAGGAAAAAGGGAGAGGCTTTTCTTACAATATTTTCTACCCTTTCCTAAAACATCTCCCATATATGTCTCAATCTAAACTGGTGTCTGCATTTCTTTTGAACTTAAAAAGATTTAACATTTGTTGTTTGTTAAATGTTTAATATAGGTATAATTTCCTGAAGATAAAACAAATTTCAGGAACAAGGTTTCTAGATTAGGATTCTTGGTACAAACGACGTTATCTTGACCAATGAATTAACACTTTTCTATAGACACTTAAAGGCGCTCTCTCAGAGCTGTGTGTATTTGGAGTTACAAAAGTAAAAACATTGGTATTGAAAGTCCTTGTCACTAAACTAAAGACCGTTTTCCATTTCTTTACAAATAAGTTGCTAAAATCCCGTGCTTTCGTTAATTAACATGCAGTGAGCCATCGTGTTTGTCTGATCATCTTTGGGAAAGCCGGTTTATAAATAAAAGGTAGAATTCTTCTTCCCGCGCAGTTTGCTTCTGTTACGTGACAACTAAAAATATTTTCATATCAATGACCTCCCTTTACTTTTTCATTTTCACATTATAATTAAGATCACATGATTAAAGTTGTCAAATAAAAATTCCTTTCCAGGAAAAAAAATATAATATATAATCTGATTTGAAATGGCATTTGTTCTGTTAAGTCTTTAATCTTGTTGTTCTGACAATACCCGTGGTTAACCTTTTCAGAAGATGTATCGTAGTATCCTATGTATAAATAATGCTTATTTAATTTCCAGGATTTATCATGCTCACCGAATGACAAACGCATAGGCGGTGATGGTAGACTGATGAGTACCACCTCTTACTCTAAGTTAAGACGTTGTTTACAAAATAAACCCGCCCTTAGATATCTGCGATTTTAATGTTCTAGATCCCCTTTGTATAGTTACGAGCAGGGCTGTGAAGCTGTCAATAGTCTAGTTCTATGTTACTTCAGAAATCTTTGTTGTTATTTTTAGAAGACGATTTATTTAAAAAGAAAAATCTCCATCTCTGAGAGAGTCCCTTTAGATATTGAACTTAATGGCTATAATTAAGATTTTGTCTGTCTTCTTTCTTCTTTTTTTCATCCTAGTTCAAACAACAAGACCCATCTCTTAGTACTATCAGTACTTTGATTGTAACAAGGTCTGAGTTTCATCACATTGTGTGTTTTTCAATGTTAATCCGTTTTTAGCTCGACTATTCGGATATAGTGAGAGCAATACTTCTCATTCGAACGTGGGAGTCGGCGTCACACACTTTAGAGAATAAGTCTTTACGTGCAAGATTGCATCTCATTACCTACAGTACGATATGGGTTAATACTTCACAAATATCTTTAGTGTCATCATGTAGAGACGATGAAATAATCTATGAAATAATCTATGGTACCTGACAAAGTTTCAAATCTCTTGATTTTAATTTAAGCAAATTATGCGCGGCCTTTCGTGCTTAAAAAATCCTGGTTTAGTTTTTACGTGCAACTTTGTATCTTATGAACTACTGTTTGTAATGGGTTGATACATCACATTCGTGTTTGGTGTCGTTTTGTAAGGTCTTTGACCGAGTTTCATATGTCTTGTTTTGAATTTAAGCATATTATGTCGTATTTTGTACTTAAAAAAAAATATTGGTTAAAATTGTGCATGCATATTTTGTTGCATGTTGCAACTGTATTGCTTTACTGGTTGGCATCGAAAAAGACAAAATGTAATAAAACTCAACCCGTTTTGTAATAATTATTACATAGTGCCACGTTATTAGAAAACAGCTTTACTTAGAGAATTTCATTTTGATATGTGCTGCTATTTGTGAAGATTTCCCACCATAAAAGTGTTAAAACAGATAAATAAAATCGCCATTGTAATTTGCTGATAAGCCCTCTTCGGCTATCTTAGTTACTAGGTCTAATCTTTTTCGGTACATTGAGTCATTCGGAACGGCATCCTAGCTTGAACATCGCTCAACTAAAGTTTTCCGATGACTTCTGACCTTTGCTCATAAGCCTCTTTTGGCTTGGAAGCGGTTATCTTTTGTGTGAAAATTTCATCACGTAACCATTATGAATATTATAACAGAACGGGGTGGCATCTTAAAGTTCGCTTTGTAGAATATCAAGCCTTTTCATATATTTTATTACATAATGCAACTTTATTACAAAACGGGTTGGCATCGAAAAACGCAAAATGTAATACAATTCAACCCGTTTTGTAATAATTATTACATAGTGCAACGTTATAAGAATACGGCTTTACTTAGAGAACTGCACTTTGAAATAAAACCATAGAGTTACCCCTTTTGAAGTCATCATTTAAGTTTGTCATCGGAAAATCTTCATGCGACATTTGCTATGTTTGGTATGTTCATTGCATTGACCTCTGTGCTAAACCTAACTATCATGTTACTTGTACAGCCAATTGATCTTATTGCTTATACGCCAATATATGCTGTTCACCAAAGGTTCTCGCCATATTTTGGTCGTATTCAATCGGTTTTTGTGTTTCACTTACGTCAGAAAAAGAGATATTATAGTCCATTTCAATATCGCTGATAAGCTTTATCTGGCCGAAAATAACTTTATGTGTCTCGTTTCGAAAGGTTCTGCCATATATGTGTGCCATATCTGAAACATTTATCGCGAACAACCAAGTTTTCTGATATTTTTACATATTGCTGATATGCCTATATTGGCTTTCAAGCATCTCTGTTGGCCTTTTTTCGGTACTTGTTGCCACTTGCGATGGGATTTTTAGTATCTAAACGCTAAAACAGACATTTAAAATATTTTTTGTAATTTGCTGATAAGCCAATTTCGGCTTTTTAGATACTTGGCTTGACTGTTTCTGGTACGTTTAATTATTCGGAACGGTTTCCTTGCTTGAAAATTGCTCAAACAAAGATTTTATGAACGTTTGGTTTTTGCTTATAAGCCTGTTTTGGCTTGGAAGAGGCTACCTTTAGTGTGAAAATATCACTATGTTACCATAATGAATACTACTACATATCGGGTTTGTAAAGAAAAAATCACTTTGAAAAAAAAATCAACCCGTTTCGTAATAATTATTACATATTGCAACTTTATTACATAACGGGTTGGCATCGAAAAACGCAAAGTGTAATACGCCTCAACCCGTTTTGTAATAATTATTACATTATGCAACTTTATTACACAACGGGTTCGCATCGAAAAACGCAAAATGTAATAAACTTCAACCCGTTTTGTAATAATTATTACATAGTGCAACTTTATTACATACTGGGTTGTTACAGAGCTTTACAAAAGCGGGACAAAAAGGCAGAGCAATGGATCAACCTTCCGTGTAAATGGAATAGTTGTTTGTTGTGAACACTATAAATCCAACAATGGGACTTTCTGAAGTGATTGTTTAAGACAGGTTGGCTGCTTAAAAGGATGGATTGCTTAAAACAAGTTTGACTGTAGATGGTTTGTCTCGTGAATAAGATATTATCGGTCAATGTGTATGAATACTATTCGGTGAGATAAAGGTCAATCGGATAGTATTACGAAGCCTATCCCGATAACCATTCCTACACAAAGACAAAACCATATATTCTGTTTAGCCTGTTAGTGATATGGAATCAAATCAAAAGTCAAAAAATGAAAATAAAACACGAAAAAATGAAATAAAGCGGAAAATCAAAATCTAGCGACAGGTAACAGGTAGAGAATGGCACCATATGTCATAACGTATAGATCTATGTATGACCTTATGATTCGTCACGCGGCTGCATGTTATATGGTTAATGCCCAACATCACAGTGTTATATGGCATCCGGTTATCGTTTCGTAACTCACATTGCTGATCTGGTAAAATTGACTCGTGAACAAACACAATCTCCATCACTATTGACATCTTTATTAATTCGATTATGCATTTCAAGTTGTGTAATAGAGCCTATTGTTTTTTGTTTTTTGTTTTTTTAAATAAACAGTTTACACTGTACACTGTATTTATTTTGGGGCAAAATAATTAGTTCGTCGTTGGCTACCTTATTTGGAGGGTTGCGACAGGGCAGCACAGAAAGATACTATACCACATGCATTTATCATGTAGGTCTCGGATTTACAACTCATTTTGACTGAACAAATATTTTCTTTTCCAATATGGAAACACTGTCTTCAATTATTTATTGTAGGACAATTACCGCAATATAACCCATGAATACTCCGCAATGGAACAAATATGCATGCACATCAAATATTAATTGTAACGTCTTTTATGCGTATACTAATGATAGAAATTGACTTCACTTCAATAGAACTGGTCATACTATGTGTTTAGTTGACTTTTTGTTAGCTCACATAACATTAAAGTGTCGCCGCAACGACTCCGAAATTAGGGCTCAGCTGGCATATGTGGCATATAGCTGGTTGGCCCATTTATCTTTACATAATTTGAAGGTTGTACTTCGAAAAGACTCATCGGTCATAAGCAGAAATCAGGAATTCTCCAAATACCAATCGACCACAGATACGGCCTTCCCATCGATACTTCTTCGCTACCCTCGCGGTAAAAAGACATCTCTGTGTCCTTCCTACTCTAAACCATACATTGTGCTAAAGTTGCAATAGCAAATGAACATTGCATTTGATATCACATCAAATACATTTTAAATATATTTCAATTCGTTTCTGAATTGTTATCTTTCAAGAACTAATGTAGAAAAGGCCGACAGGATGATCTGTTCGCTGTTTATCATCTTCAAAAACGACCTGATTCTTCAAGCCTCACATTTATGATGAAAATTGTTCAAGGTTAATAGAACGCGTTTAAATCGGCGAGGGAAGCAAACTTTTCATGGAACAGAACACCATGCATAACTATTCCTTGATTTCTTGCAATCTACCATGTGCCATTAAAAATGAACAAATGTTGTTAAATAATCGGTTCTCGTGAAAAAAAAAAAACATGTAATTTGTACTTCGCAATCAAGTGTGCCGATAAGTTTCCATAATCAAACCCCAAAATACAAGCTAAAGACATTGTTTTACACGGGAATTACAATTAACGGATTAATTTTGGGAAAACAGAGAAACGTGTATTGTTATGTGTGTAGAACTCCATATCTCTCCGAACCGATCTGTTCATAAAATCGCCAGTTGCAATCGGTCCGACACAACCGAACTAGGTCCATAACCGGCATTTTCCTGATCCCTGGCCATTAGTGAAAAAGAAATTTTACAAGTAGAGAACTGTTTATTTCGAGGGTTCGACGCAATGTAACAGTAAGTCCAGGTCAAAAGTGAATTTAGTCTATTTGTTGACCGCTAGAGTTGTAGTGTTTAATTTCCTTTGATGTAAATGTCAACCAATTGTATTGGATTTTTTATTACTTTGAGTTAAATCTAAACATGACAATTTTGTTGCCTAAGCATAAGCACCAGGATGAACTAGAAAGATGTTTCCATATAATGAAGAGCCAAGATGTGGTAACTTCAAAATTCAAACGTCGATTTATATTACGCCGTTCGCCAAAACGCTGACGTCGCGTCATTCGTGTCATATTTCTCTACTTACCTAACGTCTTTGAACGCTTATAGGAACCGTATTTTTTGACGCATTTACATGAGACTTATATCATTTTAACAAAGGAAAATCGAACTAAAATAATCGCTGAAAAAACGAAAATCGAAAATTTTGACCATAAGGTGGGTTTTCTCACGTCGCTCCCCATATATATATACACACACGAGACAAAGGCCTACAATACAAATACATGGTTAATCCTGGTAAATTATAGCTTAACTTGTTTATGATTGGTCCTATCTTTCAGGCGCTTGCATGGCGCCGAGATTTTGGCGCGGACACCATTTTGTCTAGCGACCCACGTGCGGAGGTACTACGGAAGTATATGCCTGGTGGATTCTTACCCGGGACCGACAAGCACGGATGTCCTGTTTATATTAACCCGTACGGCCGAATTGACATGACAGGTAAACCGTGCATGTTAAAGTTCAACAGTCTTAATTTGCGACTAATTAATGTTCGTGAGACATTTGGGGGTGTTTTCGTATTCAATGAATAACCAACTAATGTTTAACAACGAGGTTAGCCGGTCATTGCATACGGATTCTTCCGAATGATCTCATGTTAAATTGGTTGAACTTTAGAACGCCCCTCGCCGAAAGACTGAAGTTTTATGTTATTGTATACACGGAAATCTCGTTTCTATGGCGTCCTCTATAACGCTGGTTCCGGCATAACACGGGTCCCCATTTTTTTTCAAAATCATATAAATAGTGATGATATGAAAACCCCAACAAACACACAAACACCACAACAAAAACAAACAACTACCCCAGCACACACACAGACAGTATGCACGTTATTGCTTATAGCATGTGCATTTGTTTGAGCAAACTGTTAGAATTCTTATAGCTTAAGCCTACAAAGTATTGATTTGGGAAAGGAGTTAGTTGCTTGATGTTAGAAAGTGAGCTGTATAGTAGTCAATTGTAAACACTGTGAAGAGGAATGGTGTGCCGACAAGACTGAAATATGGTTGAAGAAGGCACAGTCGTTACATAACTGCAAACTTGTTGATTTGACTAAGATTAATATTTAGCTCATTTCGTTTCAATCTCTTTCAAAAATTCCTTTTTTATGATATACTATTAGTAAAACATTGATCTGTTAAACACCGTTTGGAGACGTTTTGGTGAGATCTTAACCACATGAGCTAAGAAAAATGTCATATCATAGTCCGATTTTGATTGAAGTCTTTATATCGTATTGGCTTAGAATTGGGATCGGAATACAATGCAACATTGTTTGATATATAGCATTCGGAACACCTCGGCCATTTCTTAAAATAACCTCGGAGGTAATAGGGAGCCATTTTTGAAAGTAGGTCACCAACGAAGGGCCAATCGTATCTACTCGGCAATCCCCGTAACAAGCCGGGGATTGCCGAAAAGAGCCGATTGACAAAATATGAAACAAAGATGTGTTGATATGATCATCTTTAATGAAAAGGGTAAAAAACCCATTCAATTGTGATATATAACCAATTTGTGTGTATTCAAATAAATATTTAGTGCCTGTGTGCATTTTGCGTTATCCGCCGGAAATAAGGCGAATTACCCCAGGATTTCTGGTGTATTCATGTACTGCTTACGAGGTATATCTACCGACTTGTTACGGGGATTGCCGAGTAGATACGATTGGATATATAGGTCTGTGGTTTTAACCCCTATTTCATTTGTGCAGGTATCTTGCGGAGCTGTAAGAAAAGTGATGTTCTAAAACATTTTGTTTACATCATGGAAACCGTTCTTGTACGATGTAAGGTAAGAACAATCAGTAGAGGTGAGGATCTCTCTCTCCCTCTCTCAGAAGGGGATTGACTTGGTGGAAAGGAAAACGAATAAACCATGCCTCTTTTCAGACTATTTGAACTTCTTATACATCGAATATTAAACACTACGATAGCCACACTATTTCTGAAATGATTAAATTTTGAAATCCAGAAATTTTCTATGGAAACCTATGATACAGTTTTTTATATGCGAATGCGAATCCAGTGATCACGATGTAGTTCATATTCTAATGTTTTAACTGCTTTTACAACTTTTACGTCCCTAATAATCACAAAATCACACCTCAAACAATTACGTCCACACCTCTACCTTGTAGGACCCACAATAACCCAGTAAGTACGAATATCTCCCTAATGCATATCACGAATCATTCAATGATGTAAATACCCAGGGTTCGAAACCCACGTCAGCCAAAAAAAGTGATTTTTTTTTATCTTATTCATTTTTCATCTATTTCATTTTATTCATCGATCAAAAAATTGCTTGCATGCATGACTAACACTGAACTATCTAATAAATATGAGACAGACGAATCTTATTCTACTGCACAATTGAAGCTGATTGGTATTAATTATGATAACTTGTTTCAAAATCAGTGTTAGATAAATTATTTTAAACTCCTACTCAAAATAATTGGCGTTTCTATTCGGGATTTCATTCAGGGAGGTGGAAATGGAGGATTTGCCAGCGTGTTTTATGTATTTGACTTGGCCGGATTCAGCATGAGGTTATTTGAGAGGGCAAGTAAGTACCCATTGGTATATATATATTTCATCTTTGACAAAGGTTTATTCAGTTTTAATGAACAATTGAATCTGACAACTCTCACTGAGAAATATATCGCATTGTGAAAGTGATTGGTGCCCTGTTTTCTCCTCTGAGCGTAGTCAAATGGGTTATTTCTCTTACGGTTTCTGCGTCAATGTTATGAGAAAGATGGACATTTGTTTATAATTGGATCATATGCTTTACGGTATGATGGCGTATACATTTGTATTTATCTGATGACAAGAAACTGTAAAGTTTACGTCTTCAATAAAGTTTTGTCTTCCAGTAATTATGTCAACAGTTTCATTGTGTCATTTTCTTTAATAGTTCGACAAAATACATAATGTTCCATTGATATGTTCTTCTATAAAGATAATATCTTAAGATAGAATACCCATAATCCGCCACTTATTGCCTCGTCGAATTACTTAGGTCGTTCGTGGTAAACATCGGTCGGAATCGGAACTATTCGGTTTAATGGGAATAGTTCCGACCAAGACCGAAGTTTAATTCGAATAGTTCCGGCCCAGACTAAATCGCATGGTCCAATCCGTAACTATGTAACATACGTAGAATGAAATATCTACGTCTGGAGGATTCAAATTAGACCCAGACCGATGTATACCGAAATGGTAGAAGTAATCCGCCGAAGGAATGTGTTTCAAAATGTCGGATTAAGGGAATTCTATTTAAAAAAGAAAAGTACTGACATATTCGTTATCATTGATAATATTCTTCTCACGTTGTCCTGTTTTCTTTTGATAGCTGTTGATGTGTTCCTGGATATGTCGAGGACAGCAGAGAGCCGCTACCCCGAATTGATCAGAAAGATCTTTGTAATAAACGGTAAAGTTGGTCTTTATTTGGCGCTGTTTAAATAAGTTATAATCGTATATACCTGTAATACAAAGTGGTAAGATTTGAATAAATAAGCAAAATGTACACCTTATTTATTTTATGTTCCCATTTTGCATTATACAATTTTGTTCCCTTTTTGGCATTATGTAATTTGATTATCTTTTTTGCAAGTTTCATGCATGTGGCCAGGACACCTTTATAAGCTGGGTCTTGATATCTTAGTATGATACCCTTGCATGAACTGATTACTTCATAATACCTTATTTTGACACTTTATCTGCAGACGACCTTTCGGTGCTGTTTAAGTTCGTCTTTGGTGATATAAAAGATAAGCATCGTTATGCTCTAGTCGCAATTGAAAACGAAGTATATCCTATGTTATGTTATGGAATAAAAACTCGTAGCGGAACCTTTTGATTCTAAAATGGAGGCAATCCTGAACGAAGCAACTGTGTTAAAAGTGGCTTAATGATACTATTAATAATTTAGCTAATGGCTTAAAGCATGACCAGTAAGGTATAACACCCCAAATGGAGAAACGTCAAAATAATAACTATAACGTATTGAATTGAATTGGTATTCTACCTTATTCTACAATATTTACGTCAAAGAATGATACATGTATTATGAAGTGTTTTTTTTAAAAAGTAGTACCCAACAATTTTGCTACTTTTTATGTTTCTCTGTTTTCTCCAAGCTCCTAAGTTAATTAAAATCGCTTGGAAGAATGTGAGCCCCGTTCAAATCAATTCAAATCATTATTTCATATCGGTAACTCATACATAATAGTGAAATCGTGATATATATCATGGTTTCCATAATCAAATTAAATGACTATTTAGATGTCGCATTTAAGATCTATACCTGAAAACGAAAGCATGATGACAGAAGTTTCGCCAGAAACAATATGGCGACTTTCGTATGACTTCAGAGCTGTTTTCATTGGATAATCCCGATGAGTTCAGATTGGTTTCTCTCTTGTTTCCAAGCTCCTAAGGTGATGCCAATCGTCTGGAAGATTGTGAGCCCCGTTCTCCATGAAGGAACCAAAAAGAAAACGCTGATATTTTCTGGTAACCATTATATTCTATCATCAAAAGCATGGTATTTATTGTATAAACTAATTTACTTTAAGGTAGAATACCCATAATCCGCCATTTTAAAACTCATTCATTCGTCGGATTACTTCGTTCGTTCTCGGTATACATCGGTCGGGGGCGATGTAAAGCGAATAGTACCGGTCCAGACCGATTTATACTTAGAATAAGCGAAAAACTCCATCGAGGGAAAGAAATTTAAAACGGGGAATTTTGAGTATTCTACCTTTTCAGCGGGCATATCAAAAACCCATCGAAACCATAGAATTAGAATAACTTATTGATTATAAAATCTGCACCAAAATGAATATTTCATTTAAGGACAATCTTATTTCGTACACGAAAAGGCATTAGTGTACTTTTTCTTTCAAAAATAGTTCATTCTATAAACTGTTTTCAGCAGAGCCCTTTATAAACGTGCAGTCCTTGGTTTAGTATTTTCAAACGAAATTTCAGTCTATATATCGTTGCCAAGCGGAATACAGTGCTTGGACATGGTAATACATGTATTAAAGTTATTTTAGTACTTTTTCTTTCGCAATGTACACCGATTCGGTAAATCGGTGGTTTAGCAAAGTCAAATTCCAATTAATTCACTAATAAGAAGGAAAGATATTATATTATCATTGTTTTTAAACTTCATTTACGTCTATCGTGGGTTTGCTCAAATACCAACGATTTATTAGATATTTTGTTTGGTGCACCACCAATAACCTTAATCACCGATTCAAGTTAATTATTCGCTTGGAAATGTACAAAGACACCCAATACAAAGATATTTTTTCTTGGAGGACAGTGGTCCACGTGTAGAGCGTCGGCCTCGGGACATAAGGGTCGTAGGTTCGAATCCTGTGAAAAGCGGGATCTGCCTTGCGACCTTTCATTATTCCACATTTGGGGTGAGTACTGGTTATTTATCCAGGAAGCAGAATCGAGAGTAATCAATCTAAGTTGTAAGAACTTGTGTCACAATCGATGTACAATAAATTTAATTTAAACCATTCATTGTTATATCAGGCAATTACAAAGAAGCCCTACTCAAAGAGATCGCTCCCGAAAAGCTACCAATCTGTTATGGTGGAACTCTGACAGACAAGAGCGGTGACCCTGCGTGCGGCGCCTGGGTAAGTCAGATTCGTAATCGTAACTGCTCGGACATTCTCTCCAGCAGAAAACACGCATTTGGTGTCTATCTGCGTGCGGCGCCTGGGTAAGTCAGATTCGTAATCGTAACTTCTCGGATATTTGCTTCGACCGAGAAAACGCATTTGATATCTAACTGTGTGCGATGCCTGCTGAAGTCAGGGTGCCATTTTATCAATAATCATAGCTAAGATGCAACTTTAACGCACAGCCTGGACCTACGACGGTCCTAGCTACATTTCGGCCGTACAACCTTTGATAAAATGGCCCCCAGATTCGTAATCGCAACTTCAATGACATCCCCTTTGACTGAGAACACACTGTTGATGCATAGCTGTATGTGGCGACTGGGTATGTAAGATTCGTAATCGTCACTTATGTATGAATTCAAAAGAAGGCAAAGGATCCAAGTATCTTTAAATACCTTTAGCTATAATATAAGGGCTTAATATGATTTCTATTGAACCTGAAGAAATTGTTTTAAGTGTATTTACTGTACTCTGAGAGGTATATTTGTACATTTTTAGTAGTTACGATGCCTAGATAATATCCAATTAAAAGATACAGATTTAGATCTATCGTCTGTATAAGATAAATCCCAGACTTGACACACGCATTCTGCTCCTACAGATATGTTACGGGGGCCCCGTTCCGGAACAGTACTACTTTAAATCCCGGGGGTCTGCGAGCGAGGGGATGACCACATTGGCGGTTGGGCGTGGCTCCACGGCGCAACTGGAGTATAAAGTTAAACGGGCTGACAGCGTTATTAGGTACGTATGGTATATTGCAATACTATCCTACACGGTCTTATGCATCAATAAAGTATAGCTGTTCTCGGCTCTGTTTAATCGCTTACATGTACATCTGATATAAGAATATGGATCGAACCGAGGAAGGAAGCCTGCAAAAACACAATTGTTTACCTATCGAATGTGATGTCAATATATAGAGGCGTCCTTTATAGCATTCAAATGACTTTCAGTTTACAGGACAACCCCGAATTTTATCTTATGTCTTGAATACTTAAAATCCTTGTCTTATTTGATATTAAAAGAAAATGCATACATATACATTTAGAATTACATCATCGTTCTACGAAAGATGAATTTCAATAAATGAAGTCATATCCTTTTAATATTAGCCAGTAATGTCACGAATTAGCCTTTATTCGTCTCAACCTGCATACGTGCTTATTTTACTGATTCTTGATCACAATATTAAAAATGCTTTTTTTGTATATCGTTCCTTTTTTAAAGTTTGGGAATTATTTCTTTTAAGGTAGAATACCCATAATCAACCATTTTGAAACTCATTCTTTCGCTGGATTACTTCGGTCGTGATTGGCATGCATCGGTCGGTGTTAAGCGAATTGTTCCGGCCCCGACCGATGTATACCGAGAAAGACCGACGTAATTCAACGAAAGAGAGAGAGAGAGAGTTTAAAAATGGGGGATTATGTGCATTCTATCTAAATGAACAGCAAACCCCCTCTAAGCTAAAAGTTATGCCTTGGATCCCTGTTCATATACGTCGCAGCAACCTCGTGCGGGGACAATTATGGGCTAGGACTAAAGGCCACATAAAGTGTCGTTGCAGACCATCGTATTAAACATCACATTTCTTACACAGAAAGTTCAACTTCAGCTCTTATCAGGCCCTTATTGAGCGTAGGTACAAATCCGAATAATTCCGTATACATAACAGCCCTAAAGTGTCTAGTTACTGTATCTCCAAAATATTTCCAAAAAAAACACAAGGAATACCATTTCCATCTGTAAAGACCGCTTTCGGCGCATCCAGTCCAAATTCCAAACTCTAGATCTAGTTAGCAACGATTAACGTAAAGATTTACACTTTCTGTAAATTTTTAGCACGCTACACAACCTTTGACATTCATATTATGTCCTATTTCAACGATTTAGGTACGAATTTTCTTCTGACGAATACGACATTGGTTTCGGTGTGTTCAAGCGAACGTCAATACTACGTCAAAAAGCCGGTGAGATGGAAACCATCCGAGACTCAGAGCGTGTAAACAGTCATCTGGTTCCCCAGGACGGATTTGTCGAATGCCACAAGCCGGGCACCTGTACGTATGTCATTTTGTTCCATTTTCTTATTCTCTTCAATGCGCATGAGCAATGAATTTTAACATTCGTTTGGTTTCAGTGTTAGAAAAATTATGGGATAGTGGTGCAGTGTAGAGCGTCGTCCTCTTTTATACCCAGGATCATGGGTCCGATCCCGTTAGAGGTGAGGTTAAAATTGCCAGCACTAGCCTACAAAATAGGCGCGACTACTTGTTTAGTGTCCAGGTAACAGCCATCGAGAGTGGATTTAAAAAGCTTCAAGTTTCCGTCGCAATCAATTGTCAATTAAAATTAAAATAAAAAAAAAAAACCCTCCAATTTCAAAGCAAACAGCAAAAAAACAATCTACATTTACTACATGATATTGGTAATGTGTATTTAGAAACCATTCTGACGAGATGATATGTATTGCTAACACCGCTTTGTTGTTATGATGATGAATAAGCGTTCCTAACCATGGTACCATCTGTCTTGCAGACGTAATTCGGTTTGACAACACCTACAGCTGGGTTTGCAGCAAGACGATACATTACAACATCGAAGTGTTAGAGCCGAATCAGGATGAACCGTTTGCCTTTTTGAGACGAGTTCGAAAAGAAAGCTTCAAACTCTATTTATTACCAACGATTCTATATTAACATTCTAATTTATAATTTTTCATGGGCCGTAACGTTTTTGTGTTAATTAATAATTTTCCATAGGATGTAGTTTTTTTGTTTGTGTGTTTTTGTTTGATAAGATATTTGAATACCTTCCGATGGAAGAACGATGGAAGAACAGTTGGGGTAGGAGAGCTGCACATTCTTTGCCAACGGTATTGCATCTCTCTCTCTCTCTCTCTCTCTCTCTCTCTCTCTCTCTCTCTCTCTCTCTCTCTCTCTCTCTCTCTCTCTCTCTCTCTCTCTCTCTCTCTTTCTCTCTTTCTCTCTCTCTCTCTCTCTCTCTCTCTCTCTCTCTCTCTCTCTCTCTCTCTCTCTCTCTCTCTCTCTCTCTCTCTCTCTCTCTCTCTCTCTCTCTCTCTCTTCTCCCTCTCTCTTCTCTCTCTCTGTCTGTCTCTCTCTCTCTCTCTTTCTCTTTTCTCTCTCTCTCTCTCTCTCTCTCTCTCTCTCTCTCTCTCTCTCTCTCTCTCTCTCTCTCTCTCATGGGAGGGTTAGTGTGCGTTTTGTACAACACACTTTTTGAACTGCTCTTATTTTTAGTCAGTCTTTATATACTGCGTACGTAACAAAGCATAAGGTCGATGATTTCGAACAAAAAACCTTGATTGAGTCTTCCTTGGCCAAACTCACTATCATATGTTATCTTTATATTTTCCTTTTGACGCGAACAGAACATAACTTTCTTAAAGTCCCTTTCGAACATGAAATTCTATTGTTTTTAAGGTTCAAATCACATTTTATCTCCCTTTAAAGATTTCAATTATTGGATTTAAATCCTTATTTCACACCTTAGTATAACAGGACCCATGATAGCGCAGTGGATACAGTCATATACCCATGATTAACCCACATACCCTGCCCAATCTGTCGCAGGTTTGAATGCCACACACGACAGAATAAATGATGGTTCATTAAAAAATCTTTGCTTTCTTTTTCTTGTGATCTATTTACTCAAAGGTAATTAAGCACATTCATTTCTGCATTTTTTCACGATTGTAAAATTTGACACACATGTTTGACACATAAACTCCCAGACTGTTAGATCTGTAACACTTTTTTTTATAATTCAAACACATTTACTTCATAGGTTCATTCCTATCGAACCAAAAAGGAGAGGGAACCATTGCCTGTTTTAAAACATGAGAATGCTTAAACCAAAGATGTTGAAATTACGTTAAATATCTCTATCAATCAAGACATTCGGGTAAGTTGTTGACAAATGAGAAAGAATGTGGTTTTTGCAAACAGTTGTCCCGGGCATAAAGTGGCAGTTCCATGACCCGAGGGTCGTGGCTTCGATTCCCGTGAACAACTAGATCTATTGCAGATCTTTTTTATTTTATCCATTTTCAAATCCTGTTATGGTGCTGTGTATGCGTCCTTAAGTCCGCTTAATTGTGTGGCCGTTTAATGTGTCAGCATGTATTTCTGTTTATGTTTCCGCAAGTTCACCTGTCTGTGTGCGTCTGCAAGTCTGACGGACACGCACGTACACACACCCCTCCCCCCACCACACGCATGTGGGTGTGCATGTGTGTGTCTGTGTGTGTGTGTGTGTGTGTGCTGGTGTGAGTGAGTGAGTGAGTGAGTGAGTGAGTGAGAGAGAGAGAGAGAGAGAGGGAGGGGGAGGGAGGGAGAGAGAGAGAGAGAGAGAGAGAGAGAGGGGGAGAGGGAGGGAGGGAGAGGGAGAGGGGGAGGGAGAGGGAGGGAGGAGGGAGGGAGAGGGAGGGAGAGGGAGGGAGAGGGAGGGAGGGAGAGAGAGAGAGAGAGAGAGAGAGAGAGAGAGAGAGAGAGAGAGAGAGAGAGAGAGAGAGAGAGAGAGAGAGAGAGAGAGAGAGAGAGAGAGAGAGAGAGAGAGAGAGAGAGAGAGAGAGAGAGAGAGAGAGAGAGAGAGAGAGAGAGAGAGAGAGAGAGAGAGAGAGAGAGAGAGAGAGAGAGAGAGAGAGAGAGAGAGAGAAGAGAGAAGAGAGAAGAGAGAGAGCTTTTTTAAAGTCGTCTGCTGCAAGACGCAAAAATTTGGCGTTAGGTGGTTATGTGTTAAGCTTGATATAAAGATAATGCAATGAGTACCATATATAGGTTAGAGGCTAGATAGTGAAATTTAAACGATATAGAAACCCCAAGGAAGGAGCGATAGCGACTGACGGGGTTTCTATGTCGTTTAAATTTCACTATATAGCCTCTAAACAATTTAGTGTTTAACCTACATTTCCATAGAGCGCTCTATTTGACGCTGGCAAACCACGCCTCTACGGGTATGATCTGCGAATGGCATAAAACTGCTGCTCAGTATTTTGAAATTCGACATAAACCACGCCTTCCGCGGCTGTCAATTGCATGCCAAGAATCTGCCATACCATATTTGGAAGAAGAAAACTGCACTACCCAGTGATGTAAATTGCAATGTAGTTTTGTCACAATATTTTCTTTTCAATTTCAAAAAGAAACTGTGTTTTTTCATAATGTATATATGTGTTGTCTGTTGATGCTTTCAATTTGTACCTGTCACATTATTCCTAATGGGGTTAAGGGTTAATATAGTTCAGTTTCTTTTTTTCTCAACGATGTTAGGATACCCAGTTAATTGTAATTCCTTTTTATTTATTTCTGTGTTTATTTCTCCCCCGCGACGTCACAGCGATCTTTCAATCGCTACCGTAGGCTAGGCTTACACGTGTCATTGATTTGGAGGTGGAGCCTAAAACTACACATTTATGCGCATGCGTGATACCAGAGTAATAGTCTCATAGAGCCCAGATAGAACACTCGAATAGTAGTTTATGGAAAATAAACCAACAAAAAAATTCAAATTGACGCATTCTCATTGGCTGAAAATGTAGGTTAAACACTAATTGCTATTAAGCTTCGAAACGAGATGATGAAGCGATGCGCATAATACACCCGCTCGCCTATCGTTATTTAGGGTTTTTGTACTTTTTCGTAGATTTCAATTTTACTTTCTCTTTCGAGATAATTACCGCAACATAACGCACTGCGCAGATTCATTGTTTAAGGATATATTCAGTTTATGGTTGTTTTTCACGATTCGATTGTGCTTGAAATTGTATCAGCTGAGCTAGTTAAGTATGCATACTTTTTAACATTTAAAATTTTTAACATTTTAACATTTCTTTTATTCATAATTATTTCTACTTGTAAATGTCTGTCTGCGGAAATGGTCTGTGTAATTGTTTTGTATGGTTATCTGCCTTTTTGACTGTCTGCGTTTTTGTATAATGGGTTGCTTGCATAATACTCTGTCATTTATGCGCAATCATGTGCGATTTTGCGTTTTTAGGATGCTTGCTTGCTTGCTTGCTTGCTTGCTTGCTTGCTGGCTGGCTGGCTGGCTGGCTGGCTGGCTGGCTGGCTGGCTGGCTGAGTGGCTGGCTGAGTGGCTGGCTGAGTGGCTGGCTGAGTGGCTGAGTGGCTGGCTGAGTGGCTGGCTGAGTGGCTGGCTGAGTGGATGGCTGGCTGGATGGCTGGCTGGATGGCTGGCTGGATGGCTGGCTGGATGGCTGGCTGGATGGCTGGCTGGATGGCTGGCTGGATGGCTGGCAGGATGGCTAGCTGGATGGATAACTGTCTGAGTGGATGACTGTCTGAGTGGATGACTGTCTGAGTGGATGGCTGTCTGATTGGCTTGCTTATAAACCGATTGGCTGGCTGGCTGGCTGGCTGGCTGGCTGGCTGGCTGGCTGGCTGGCTGGCTGGCTGGCTGGCTGGCTGGCTGGCTGGCTGGCTGGCTGGCTGGCTGGCTGGCTGGCTGGCTGCTGGCTGGCTGGCTGGCTGGCTGGCTGGCTGGCTGGCTGGCTGGCTGGCTGGCTGGCTGGCTGGCTGGCTGGCTGGCTGGCTGGCTGGCTGGCTGGCTGGCTGGTTGGTTGGTTGGTTGGCTGGCTGGCTGGCTGGCTGGCTGGCTGGCTGGCTGGCTGGCTGGCTGGCTGGCTGGCTGGCTGGCTGGCTGGCTGGCTGGCTGGCTGGCTGGCTGGCTGGCTGGCTGGCTGGCTGGCTGGCTGGCTGGCTGGCTGGCTGGCTGGCTGGCTGGCTGGCTGGCTGGCTTTTATATCTGCCCTTCCTTGTGTCCATCTGTCTGTCTATCTATCAGTCTATCTGCGTCTCCATCTCTCTATGTGCCCGTCTTAAAGTCCAACAGCCTGTTTGTTCTTATGTGTTTCAGTTTCATCACCAACAGTTGCTGGTTTTTGAATATATCCCTAACACAAACTACATGTTACACTGTGAAAAAATACTTATCGCCCTTAAATTTTGCTTTAATTCTTTTTCCAGAAATCTCACAGTATAAGATGGACCATTCCCAGAACGCCGTGGTAAGAACTGTTATTTGATTATCCTTTTATTCTGAATATCGGTCTAAAGAAAGATGCGCAAGAAAGTCTTGATCATTGAATTCATTTGGAAATTATTCGACATATCATATTCTGTGGATTACCAACCTCATGAAAATTATCAACAAGATAAATACATAACCATTCTATTCGAACATCTTCTTCCTATTAATGTACAGGACTCAATTTTGAGTATTATCGTGCATGTTCCCTGGATTCCTACCAGAACTAGGCTAAAAAATGTGTCTTGCCCAAGGACACTCCACGATGAAATAATTGGCCGCCTTCGGAGATCGAACCCGGGGTGACCGGCCTCGGGTCCCCGACGCTGACCACCGCAACTTTAGCCCCATCAGGCGCCGGACATTCACCACTGAAGTTGCATTCCTTTCGCGTCTTTATTGTAAGTCTTAAAAAGATGTTTTATTCATTCTTCCATGAGATCAGTACATTTTCTCAATTCCTTTACCCTTATAGTGCTGGAATGGACTTCATGATTATGCAAGCAGGTTAGATAAATTGGCGGCTGACCTGTGATCTAACCTGTTTGCAGCTCTGGTTAACTTTCCTCAACAAAATTAAGCAGATATTTAAGATTTTGGATAGCAGACGACTCAAAGATCTATTTTCAGAAAATTACCCAGCATTCTAAGGGTTGACAGTTTGAATCGTTCCAACACTATACAGACGGTAGTTTGATTAAGAATTTTGCACAAAGAAAACTGAAAGTAGATGGGACAAATGTTCCTGGTTTCTTGCTTACCACTGAAAGATGCATTTTATTCACACCTTAACCCATTACCAAACGATAACGACATTTGATTAATTTGTTGCAGACGACTTTGGACAACTTTGTGAGAAAAGGAGAACTTGCTCTTAACGAGCTATTTCTCTTTTTCCAACAATGTTTTCTGCCCTTTTAGAAGATTATTTTTCAATTTCAAATTGACATTTTTCACATTTTCAAATGTCGTCTGCAAACTCTTTCAATTTGTGTATGTGTGTCTATCATCACTAGCATTACATGTATTATGTTCATTGTGGCTGATGTATCTTCTTTTCTCATTTTCATTTTTTTCTTTTCTTATGTTGTTTATCATTTCTATTTTATGCAAACATTATCATCATATTGGTGGACAAATAAAATCAAACAAACAAATCTTCTTGAAAACATAAATTTCAAACCAAACACTTAACAGACGATGATTTAAATAATGAAAACTGAATATAGATGGAAGTAAATATTCTTACCAATTTCTTGTTTACTTTTAAAGGTTTGATTTTCTTTCACGTGTTTATACACGGGGATAAGGTTTTTGTTTTCATACCTCCTTTAAAATATAGAAGTGAACCTCTTTCCGTTACTGTTTGAATCGTTCCATACCAAAACGTATGCAGCCGATAATTGATGACTAATACGTACAATGAAAACTGAAAGTAGATGGTTATGTTAATATATTTTCCTTATTTCCCGAAATTCATTTTGCGTATGGAAATGGACTTTGAATGGACTCAGAACGTCTTTAAACGGGCGCATTATCTGGTGTACTCTGCATGTTATCAATATTGCATCATGTGTGGGCGACAAAGGGGAAATGAATGAATTAACCCTTTACTCAATTTTTACCTCACTTTGACGCATCTAATGGAGATCTCCATAGAAACCACCATAACAAAAGGATTGGGTCAACAGTCTTGTCACGTGACGCTAGCAAGGAGGGTTCACAAGCTATTTAACCATGTATTTCAATCAAATTACTAAAATACCCTAATACTCGCCCCCACTATCATGCAATTAAAGCAAGTGCTTTCAAAATCTTTAAAATGGCAATATCAAACATTTGTAAATGGTCATTCATAAAGTGACGAGAATTGTTTAAATCATCTTTTTAATATTTGTTACTCATATAACACATTTTGTGAGGTAGTCCTTTAAACATCATTACAGTGGCTTGTAAGGATACCCGATAAACTGAGACTAAGTCCAGCCATCTGCATAAAGACAGACACCTGTTGATCTAAAAAAAGGACAGGGTTTTATCTTACCAAGGAATTGTTCGTCAGTTAAACGTCGCCAAACGATATCCGATTTATTGTTGAAATGGACATTTTAACCCTCTTTCCAGTCGCTTCCAGTGACTTTTGTCCAGCAGTCTGTTATTTACATAGACATCCACCCACCTCTCAAAAAACAGCTTTATTTAACCAATCAAGCGTCCGAAAAAATAAACGTTCTATTGTTGAAAATCCCGTTTCAACCCTATTTCCAATCGCTTCCAGTGACTTTTGTCCAACAGTCTGTTATTTACATAGACAGACACCTATCCATCTCTCAAAAAACGACTTTATCTTACAAATCGAGCGTCCGAAAAATAAACGTTTTATTGTTGAAAATCCCGTTTTAACCCTATTTCCAATCGCTTCCAGTGACTTTTGTCCAGCAGTCTGTTAATTACATTGACAGACACCTATCCATCTCGCAAAAAACAGTTTTCTTTTACCAATCGAGCGTCCGAAAAATAAACGTTTTATTGTTGAAAATGCCGTTTTAACCCTTTTTCCAATCGCTTCCAGTGACTTTTGTCCAGCAGTCTGTTATTTACATAGACAGACACATATCCATCTCTCAAAAAACAGCTTTATTTTACCAAACGAGCGTCCGAAAGATAAACGTTTTATTGTTGAAAATCCCGTTTTAACCCTATTTCCAATCGCTTCCAGTGACTTTTGTCCAGCAGTCTGTTAATTACATTGACAGACACCTATCCATCTCTTCAAAAACGACTTTATCTTACCAATTGAGCGTCCGAAAAATAAACGTTTTATTGTTGAAAATGCCGTTTTAACCCTATTTCCAGTCGCTTCCTTGAATACCCGATATACTAAGACTTTTTACCAGCAATACGTTGTGTGCATAGACAGACACAAGTCCATCATATAAACAGAAGATACTTTATTTTACCCAGGTAGTGTGGCCCTGTGGGTAAGTAAAACCTCGCCGAAAAATAACCCAGTAATTGTTGAAAATGACGTTTAAGCCCCATTTTTCAGTCGCTTCCCGGAATATCCGATAGACTGAGACGCCTGTCAAGCCGTTTACACATAGACAAACACATCCAGGGGAATATCCAACAACTCGTGGACCAGACTGTCAGGTGCGCGGAGACTTTCAACCAATCAATGAAGGAGAATGCAGACCGCCTCTACGTACAGGGACAGTTGGTGAATCAGGTTAGTTGTTTAACCCTTTACTAAATGCCAGATGTTCGACTGTCCCAAATTGAAAGAGTCTACAGGCGACATTCCAAAATTTGACGAAATTAAAAAAAAAGATCTTCTGATAGGATAGAAAACATTGCGGGCAAAGGAGAAATGACTTTTTAAAAGCATTTTTTCCTTTTCCCAAAATGTTTTCTAGAATCGTCTGCAGCAGACTGGGAAAATGTCGTTACTGTTTGTGAATGGGTTAAGTTTTAACTCATTTATTTTACATATTTATTTTACATCGATTGTGACGGAAGCTTGAAGCTTATTCATGACCCATTCTCGATGACAGCTTCCTGGATACTACACCAGAACTCGCGCCTATTCGTGTATTAGTTCCGGCAATTTTTACCCCGACTATCGGGGATTCGAACCCATGGCGGTTTTTATTACTATTTTATTAGTGTAACCTGTGTAATTTATATACATGTACAAACAAATCATCAATTTATGCTGATTTTGGTGTTTATCATCGGGACGGGGAGGTCGAAGGTTCGAGCCCCACGGGAAGCGTTTGTCCGGAGAATGTTTCTCGTGGGACATGTTCCGAAATGGCCGGTTCGTGAGCCGCGAGCTAGTTTAATTTAATGGTTACCGACTTATATATCCGCTTGGCGCTTGGCGCCTGACATAGTGATACAAGTTGGGAGGTACTTGGTATAATCAGTGAAAAGTATTTTATAAGCCAAACTGACTGACCCTTTTAATAGGAGTGACACTATAATAAACAAAACATTTACTTTTACCTTTTACACCAGGGTACCGTTTTACTAAACATTTTACGCTTAAGATTTGCGTAAGTCTAAAACAACAATTCCTCTTTTATCAATATTGGGCTGAGTAATATTGCAAAGTAACACATCTCTCCGAGACGCTTCCAATGGCGTGTCACATTGCAATATTGTACTTTCCTTGAAGATACTATCCATGTGTATCAGTTATGACTTAGGCAAACATTTTCCGTAAGTTGTTTAGTAAAACGGTACCCAGGAACGCAAATTTCAGCAAGTATAAAAACACGCCTTACTTTTATCGAATCCACTCTATCTTAACCCAGGCAACGGATCCCAAACAAATCAAGGGCAAGACGCTGCAGAAGGCTCTGAAGGACACACGTTCCTCCTTCAGTCTGTCCAAGATGGAGATTCTCAAGTTACAGGCGAACGTTCACGACCAGATCGAGACCTGTAGAGGACAGGTCAACGTACACAAGGCCGAGCAAACCACCAAGACTCAGAAGATCGAGAAGAGTAGACGGGATATCACGGACTTAAGGGACAAGATCACGCGTAACGACACGGATGCCAATGACCTTGACCGCACCGCTAGAGGTCTGACTGATCGCGAAGCTGAGCTCCGGAGAGAGGCGAGTGAGAAGACTGATGCTGGTGCAATCGGCGGTATATTTAGTGCTGTGGTTGGAGTGGTGCTGGCGCCGTTCACAGGTTTGTGTTGTTGGCCCCTCTGTGTTTATGTGAACGTCGTTCACATCAATATTTTAGTTGTATTACGACCAACATTGTATTCGAACTAGTCATTTACAATATTGACCAGACATACCTGATCATCCCAAATGAAATTTCGTTTGATAGCAACACGTCATCCAAAGAAAAAAAACGTTATTGGTTATCTTACAATATTCTTTCTTTATGCATTTGGAAGCTATATTAAAGATGAAGAGGTGTGAGAAAACAATGTATTTAGATATGTCATTTAGTTTTAACCTCTTGCACATTTATACCTGTATACACATACTGTATTCATGGTTCATTATTTTTGTATGGGCCGGTGGCCTTATTATACAATTTAACTTGAAACTTGAAACATTAATTGATCAATGCCACAACCGTTGTCCAGTGTTTGGCCTCGTGATCGGAGGATCCTGGGTTCGTATCCCGGCTGGATCATCAGAATTTTCCCGAGAAAAAAATGCATCCCGCGTTGCTCCTCTCCACCATGGTGTACAAATGGGTACCTGTCAGGGAATAAACCAATGGGTCATGACTGCATTTGCGCCCTATGTAAACGGCCGGTTTATCACCAAGTGAACGGGTGGAGGGGGTAATTGTGCGAGTCGCCTGAAAATGCCCAGCATAGATATGAGACTATAAACCCTAACTTTACCTTTTTATCACTGATTTACATGCGGTCAATAATTTTGCATAAACGTTCAACGAACGTTACATAACTCTCATCGCCAGAAGACTCGTTCTTAGTCTTGGCCCGTGGGAAATACGTGGGAAAGGCAACTCCGGTAGAAGGAGAAGTCTTCATCCCACTGCTGCCACCAATGTTACGAACCGAGCAAATGAACCTCTCAAAGACACAAACACATCCGATCAATGAAAAACAAGGTCCTACACTGAGGGGTTGTGTTGTCTATATATATACCAGCATGTTCTCTACAACAATGCATTAGGTTCCCTAATTTGCATAAACGTTCAACGAACGTTACACTTGAAACATTACTTGATCAATGTCAACCGATTTACAGGCGGTGCAAGTCTTATCATCGGCTCAGTCGCTGCCGGTATCACCATGGGGGTTAACTTCAACGACGCCATTGACTGCAGTAACAAGGCTTCCGATTGTAGGACTAGCGCATGCGAGAAGCGAAAGGAAGCGAGCAAACTACGTGATGACGTCACAAAGATGGAGACCACCATCGATGGCCTACAGAAAGACGTGACTTCGTTGAAGGAAAGGATCGGTAATGCCTTTAAATTTCTAAATCATGAAAACCGCTCAGAAAAGATTAAATTTTCCAGCAGTTTACTAAAAGAGCGACATATATATGCCCGTTGTTTAACTTCTCTTTTGATTTTCGTTTGTCTTATAGAGTTGAACACATGTGTAAGGTAGAGTACGCATAATCCGCCGGAATACTTCGGTCGCTCTCGTCATACATCGACCGGGTCCGACCACAACCGAGTTCTTCTAAACACGACCGAAGTACTCCGATGAGAGAATTAGTTTCAAAATGGCAGAGTATGGGTATTATACCTTATCACTTTACTTTATTGAACATCACTTTCAATCAAATGCTACAGAAGTATTATGAAACCGCTGCAACCAAGTGATATATTATCATAAGTGCATAAATGCGCAATTTATCCTTTTGCGTCATTAGTTTCTACCCACTATCATGAAGAAAATGCGGTTTATGAATGCCTCTTCATCATCTGCTTACCTGTTGCTTTCAATTTGGACACACCACATATTACAAGATCAGGGAAACGTTCATCCAACTTATAGCCATATTGACTTTAACACTAGAAACAATCACGATTTAAAAGTAAAAAACAAAATCAGACTGCACACTGTCATGAATCGGTAATGTAGAGGTTCCGAAAGGCTGCGATTATATAATTCACTGAACACTGATCCCACAGATCCACAAAACGTCAAAACTGCTATATACCTTCACGAATAGCCTTTTATATCGAACGTAATGTGTTAAAACAAATATTTACTTAAGTTTAATACTTTTTCAAACTAATTGATACCTACAGTTTACGACAAGTCCCCTGTGTCGTATAATTTCCTTTTTATTTCAAACTGGTGTTTTGTATTATTGTATCTAGTGCTAACCTCATATTGGAGCTATCGTTCATTGCCTCATGCTTTACTTACGGTCCCCAAACCAAAGCGTTACGACACTTTTTACACTGACCACAGAGATGAGAATTACCCAACTTGATAATCAGATTATTAAGTCAAATGTAAGAAGACACATTTGTTTTTTCCCTATATTGTTTACTTTCTATCTCTGATGTTCACATATTAAGCACTACTTTTGCAGTACTTTTTGTATGTTTGTTTGTAAGTAAGTACGATTTGATATGTATTCTCCATTATTTTATGTATGTGTATATGTTGTAACGACGATTAACATTAAGCGTTCATACATGTAATAAACTTCAGTTCTGTTCTGTTCAAACTGACATTGATTGATACTTACCCATTAGACTACTACTACTGCACAATTTAATGCACCACTATCAGCGACTATAGAAATCGATGTGATAAGTGAAGAAAGTGCTCTCTCTATGTGTACAATTTTTTCGCTTTGTCAAAGCGATTTTCACCCATCAAAATTAAAAATAAAGTTTTCATCATATTGGTAATTATCATGTACGAAACATTTCGAATTAAACGCATCTTTAAAACTTTATATATCGTAATCGGTCTAAACATTCTCTGCCAAGCTATGCAATGGTAAGTACATGAGTTCTGATTGGTGAGTACATGAGTTCTGATTGGACAATTTTCGATCGCTCAATATTTCAAAATTCGAAAAACAAAGACACCATTGATTATAATTTACTCGAATAATCATAACTATCAAGAGCGGTATTGGTACATAAGTGAAACAAATGGAAGATATTCCATTTTGTTATTCGGATTCCCCTTATAACTATTACAGTAGAATACATAGATTTCGAACTTCTGGTAGTCGAAATGCTCTTAATGTCGAAGTCAATACGGAGTCCCGAAGTATTTGTTCTTTATTCCAGACACCTTTACGTCGAACTCTCTATATGTCGAAGTCAATACGGAGTCTCGAAGCATTTGTTCTTTATTTCAGACACCTTTACGTCGAACTATCCATATGTCGAAGTCAATACGGAGTCCCGAAGTATTTGTTCTTTATTCCAGACACCTTTACGTCGAATTATCCATATGTCAAAGTCAATACGGAGTCCCGAAGTATTTGTTCTTTATTCCAGACACCTTTACGTCGAACTCTCCATATGTCGAAGTCAATACGGAGTCCCGAAGCATTTGTTCTTTATTCCAGACACCTTTACTTCGAACTCTCCATATGTCGAAGTCAATACGGAGTCCCGAAGCATTTGTTCTTTATTCCAGACACGTTTACGTCGAACTCTCCATATGTCGAAGTCAATACGGGGTCCCGAAGCATATGTTCTTTATTCCAGACACCTTTACGTAGAACTCTCCATATGTCGAAGTCAATACAGAGTCCCGAAGTATTTGTTCTTTATTCCAGACACCTTTACGTCGAACTCTCCGTATGTCGAGCACTTTCACGAGTTCCCTTGAACTGCGAGGTATATAATACATTCTGTTCTATTTTTGTTTTGTTTATGTATTACAGCTGTTCTCGAAGACGCCATTAAGGCTTTACAGGATGTGACGACGTTTCTGTCGACATCCGTTGGCGTTGCAGACGAGGTAGTTGATGCCATTCAGGTATGTTTGTATGAGTCCTATTTACAAACTCCTCACAGTTGTCTCCCTTTTGATTGATCACTATCACGGCGTCACCACCAATGTCACATGACCATCTACTTAGAAACGAAAAAAGCGCTAAAAGATGGCTGTGACATTAAAGAATCGTCCATTTGTACTTACTGCGCAAGTAAAACGAATCATTTTCAATCCAACTGATAGGAATTACCATACGATGACTTAACCCTTTTCCAAACAATAACGACATTTGATCACTTTGTTGCCGACAACTTAAGAAAACATTTTGGGAAAAGGAGAAATTGCTCGTGACGAGCAATTTTTCCTTTTTCAACAATGTTTTCTGCTGCCCTATCAGAAGATTATTGTCGTCTGCAAACTCTTTCATTTTAGGAGTGTCGAATAATTGGTGTTTGGTAAAGGGATAAGTACTAAATTAACAACTATATCGGTTAAAAAACATCATTTAAATTTCATCCAAATTTGGATGAAAGTATTGTGGTGGCAGTGATCTATGTAGCTTAGGAAGGGTAGATAACTTTGAGGGGTTTATCATATTTACACTATTTGTTATCAATATGACAGATGTCCTCGGAGGAAGAAAATGATAGATCATTGGTTAACCGTTTAAACAGTTTACTATTTCTGGAAGACATAGATGTGTACTCCATCTTTACATAACAGTAATAAATGGGTATGAGAAGGGTACCAATGATATGTTGTCATTCATTTTTAAAACTGTGTGTTTTCATTAAAAAGGGAGATTTAAAATTAAATTTTTGAAAAAGTGAGATACTCACTTTAAAGGGATTATCTCACAGAAACTGCTGTGTAAGTAACAAGTGCTAAAAAGATGATTCATTCAATCCTCAAAATCAAATAAATCACCATTTCAAATATCTACAATTGAAAGACTAGGAAAGTCAGTATTTTCATTTAACGTTGTGACAATGCAAACCCATTTCATAATCTTGGGTCTGAAATATTTTCCCCATTTCAATTATGTCGTATGACGGAAAAATTAAATCATTTCTTTACAAAATGAACCATTTGAACGGCTTTATAAATCTGCAACATAAATGCTCTTTACCTGAACTACACGGTTATGAAAGGAGATGAGAAGTTTATATCAACTATCTAGTTGTCTGTAATTAATCATCAATAGATCTGTGAAGTTATTTTATTCGTAGAAGATGTTTTATAATTCTAAACAGATTCTCAAGCTTTGACTCACTTTAATAGAGAAATAAGCATTCATACCCTCTTTACTTCATTGATACGAACTATCGATTTGGATAAGTTTGTGCAAAGCGTACATATAAATCCGATCATTTTCAATAACATTCGTTTATATGGGGTTTTATGCTGGGCCAACAGTGCTGTATTCCTGTTATTTAACGACTTTCCTTGATTCGCCGGTATTTGGCTAGGGCTGTGTAGTGTCTTACGCATGGACACTGCAACGACACCACAGAGGCAAATTGGGCTCGAACCGGAAACCTCCGAGTTCTGAGACCACCAGCGTAACCACCCGGCCACACATATGCTCCCATGGATATGTTGTAGGGGTCTCGAATAAGAAGGAAGAGATGATTATGTAGGCAGGCCGGATAGCTCAGTCGGTAGAGCGTTCTATTGTCGCGGAGGTGCTGGGTACCGTTTTACTAAACAGTTTACGCTTAAGATTGGCATAAGTCTACAACAACAGTTCCTCTTATTTCAATTTTGGGCGAAGAAATATTGCAAAGTAACACATCATTGGAATCGTCTCTCCGAGACGCTTCCAATGACGCGTCACATTGCAATATTGTACTTTCATTGAAGATACTATCCATGTGTATCAGTTATGACTTACGCAAATATTTTCCTTAAGTTGTTTAGTAAAACGGTACCCAGGGTTCGGTCTAGCTGCATGTTTTTCTCGCCTTAGTTACAGATATGTACACTGTCGACAGACTGTGTAGAAAGTTAATGCCGATCAGAATCGATAACTTTCAGAAAATAAAGATAAGGAACGAAATGTTTTTGAAGAATGTCTATTGCATTACTGAAAATATGTCGGATTCATGATTAAGAAAGAAGATAGCTTTCACTTTCGAAATGAAAGTGATTCGCTTGTAAAGTAATTAAAGGTGCATAGCTTTTATATATCCAATATCCAATTTACTTTCTTCATGGATGTCTGATCGGTGAGATTTTGTTTTTGCATGTTGGGAGATTCATTCGTTTTTGTCATTTTGTATATGCAATATGCATCAGTTCATAACAAACCTGTTTGCCGTTATCATACTTGTATTCGTCGTCTTTGACCAAAGGCATTTATATGCCGGAAATTAAACTGAATTTAATTAGATTTAATTAAAAAATAAAAATAAAATATGTCGGATCGCATCATTTCAGGATATGGACGCGGTTGTCAATGGGACGCTTCTCGTCGGATCGGGATGTTTCGTATGTTTGTGTGCGAAAAAGAAGGAGATGGCACAGCGCCAGTTACAAAACCTTAAGGTACGGACGACTTTATCAGGGCTCACGCTGTCGGGCGCCAAATGCGCCAAATGCGAATATTATTTCATTCTGGCGAAAGATTTCCCGATTTGGCGAAATTGCTTGGCGCATGTTTTTTTCATTCAACTTAACCATTTTTCCACCTGTCCGGACATTACAGACAGTTATATCTTTTGACACACTTAACAGTTAGTATCTCCGAAAACCCCAAATTAATCCGCTAATTGTTATCCCCGTGTCAAACAATGCCTGAGGCGTGTATTAATCGGGTCTTTATTATGTGTAAACAACTCGACACACTTGATTGGTAGACTCGATGCGGTTGTTCCACGAAAACCGATTACTATTTGCCGCGTTCCGTCCAGTGTTTTATGATGCATGGTAGAATGCGAGAATTTAAAGAGGATTAATTTGTAAAGTATTTTGATATTGACCGTTCGCTTCCTTCGTTGATGCAACGGTACTATTCAAATTGCGATCCTCTATTATTAATCATTCAAATCATCATACCGGAGTCTTGACGAGAGTAAAAACAAAAAGACCTAAGATCATGTTTACTTTCCATTCAACTATCGGACATTTCTAAAATAAATAAAATAACAAAACTGAGAATTCAGAAATGTATAGTCTTCAATATGATATGATTTGATGTTATCTGAGATAAAAGATTCATTTTGATTTTGTCACTCAAAGCGTAGCCTTTAGTTATACCATCTTTGGTTGAAATTTGTTCGGAAGGGGGAAGGGGAATGTCTTGGCTTTTTTTTTTTAACATAATATTTTTATTGGCATTACACATTACATATTTATGACATTACAATTTTAATAAAAATGGTGAAACATAACAAACAGAAATAATTAACTAAGAGGATTTAACACATATCTACATACAACATGAAGAGTGTTTAAAATAAAGAAATTTTAATTGGAGCCATTTGCTCTACTTCTTTAAAGGTCATATTTCCCGATAAACAAAATTTTCTTTAATTATGGTTTTTGAATTAGGTTATGGTTTCGTTATGACGGAGGTAATGATTTTTTTCTCATACAGAAGCGAAAAATGTTGTTTTTGACTACTTTTATTCACCTTTATCGATTTTTGTGAATGACTTATCTCCCTTGTTGTGACGTCATTTGTGCTTCAAAGCCATATGAACTATTAGTAAGAAGAATCTAGCTCTCAGTAACGACGGTGTTTTTGCACAAATTTCGGACATTTTAAGTGTTGAATTGTGTTTTGGGAAACGTAAATTGGATATTGAATATGGTATTTTGATAGGTCTTCTGGTGTTATTCTGCTTTTGGTCGCAGGGATGCGATTTTCTCCCCTTTTCCGACGAACATAAAAGCTGCAAAAAGTTTCGATAAGTAAACTGGACCGTGTTTACTTTACAAATAAGCAAAAGATATATTCCCCAAACAAGAACAGTATGCTGTGTTACTTTCACTTCGAAGACGACAAGTTTACGCATTGTTAGGCGTTTCCAGAGAATTGATTTTATTGATATTTAGATGATCGGACTCAATTCAAAGTAATTTATACAGGTGAAGACGCTTCAAATTAATTCTACTTATTGAGTAACCGTTATATTTCCCTGAACTGATGTTTGTGATTAAAACAATTCCTGACTGTTAGTTTGGGGTGTTAGAGCCTCGTGTAGTCTTGCTAGATCTTTATATAGAATGTGCACTGTGTAAATGTAGATAAATTAAAGAAAAGGATAAATCACGTTGATTACACCTTTTTTGAAAGTTAATTTCCTTGAATGACTCTCCTACTCGCCAAGCTAGTTTTGTTTGGAACAGATTATTATGCTACATTCTTAGTCAGGAATACTTAATTAGGCTGCTTTACGATTATATTACGTAAGAATTCAAAGGGTTGCAAGAATATGTTAATTTCATCCAACATCATAAGTTATTGTATTGCCATGTCTTTGGGTTTTAAACGCTTAAATGCATCTTGTTCTTATTTGCAAAACTTGTTTTATGTTTTAACATAATCGTAGAAACGTTGTCATTTTACATAAATGAGACAAAATGAAAAATGTACGTTGATTGCTATGATAACAAACCGATTAAAACAAGCAAGTTTCTTTTATCTGCCGTTGTCTTTGAATGAAAATTCAAAATAATGAATATTTGATTTCCGCAAACTGTCTCTGAACTCATCAACGTAAATGATAATGGCTTCGGTCTTAACTTAAGCGTCTGCTTTTCGGAATTATTTAAATCACACACCTCATTTGTTTGCCATTGGTAATATTGGTTTAAATGACGTATGTCACACTGAAATGCAGGTGTTCAAACATGATTATTACAAATTTATATTGATAATTTAGTAATAAGATTATTAAATATATAATTTATACATTTGAACATAATCTCTTTGTTTACAATTTAATTGATTATTGTCAGTTTACCTTACATACAAAGGGTCAATCAACAAACATCGGACATTACAAGGATTAAGGGTCGTTATGCAAATTAACACCAATCTGCCACATTTGCACAGTACGTTTCAAGTCCCAAGTCCTTTATTGTTTAGGCGAAAGATAGCCTCTGGCGTTAATCTCTTAAATATCTCTGCTGTTAATTAACAGGTCTGACACGTTCTGCTTTTCCAGACATGATATAACAAGCGGCAAATCTCACACTTTCAATGCGCGGCAATTAAATTTATCAAAAAACTCCATTGTTAAGATATAACCAATTAACACCAAACTCTCACAGGATGTTTGGATTGATATGGTGTCAGGACATATTTATCTCTCAATGTGACTTACGTCTGATACTTTGTCGTTATGATAATCAAAGAAGTGAACATGTTATCGTTTCTATTAGAATAGTTTGACACCTCAATAAGTATATGATAATCAGTATTCACCAAAACGGTATTAACTCTATGTTTTCAACAAAAAAACGTTTTGACATCAAAATCAAGTTTTGTCAAATTGATATTTAAATTCTAAAATCATAAAAAACAAATCCAAATATGTTTATTTAAGGTTGTTAGTAAAATGAACTATGACGATTTTTTTGTTTTAGCTGTTAATTATTAAACCTGTCCGAAAATTAAATGCTCAATATGTCAAGGCTACTTACACGAGAGAAAACGAACATAAATGTAAAGTGAATATGAAGAACAATTCTTAAGTCAAAACAGTTGATCTAGAAAGACGACATCGGAATCAAATTCGAAATCATAGACATCCTACTGGGGGTGGAGTTACTGGAAAGTTGCCGGATGAATTTAACAAATACTCTTGAATGTGCCAGTGTTTAGTTTTGAAATTTGGATGTGTGGTGAAAATGTGAGTTAAAGGATAACCTTCGTATCATAAGTAAGTTGATGTGTGGTGAAAATGTGAGTTAAAGGATAACCTTCGTATCAAAAGTAAGTTGGGTTATAATACGGTTTGTTTGTTCACAATTTATGATCTTCTCACGTTTCATTTCATGCATTGATAAGACAATGAAGGGTGAATTTGACAGTCAATAGTTACACGATGTACGGTTTTAAGACAATTCGTTTATTCAGATCTATGTCTTTGTTTACTACTCAATTAAAACCTTAATGCTAAAACACGATCATTGACGAAAAAGTACTCGTGGTTTTTTTTTCAACAAATATTAATAAAAATAGCTGTTTTCACAAATATCGTCAAAATTTCAAGCCGATTCTTACATATGAAAACATTTACAAATCCTTTCAAATTTACGCGTTACGTCACTTACTCTATTTTTCAGAAGAATACTTATAATATGAAACATATTTAATAAAGAAAATGCACTGTTAATCCAAACATTGATTTAAGGATTGCTATTTCGAGGAAAATCGTCCCAATTTCAAGCCGTTCCTTTCATATGAACGCATTGACATATCCTTGTAAATTCACGCGTTAAGTCACTAATTTATTTTTTTCAAATGGATATTCTTATAATATGAAAAATATTCAGTATAGAAAATTCACTGTCAATCCAAACAATGACTTAAGAATCATTTATTTCAAGGAAAATCGTCCAAATTTCAAGCCGTTCCTTTCATATGAACAGGTTTACGCATTGACAAATCCATGCAAATTCACGGGTTAAGTTATTAATTTATCTTTTTTCAAATTGATTTTCTTATAAAATGAATCATATTCAATAAAGAAAATGCGCTGTCAATCCAAACAATGACTTTAGGATCGTTTATTTGAAGAAAAACACAAATTCTAACCAGCGATCGCTCTTCACGCCCTTTACATGGCGCATTCAGTGGATCACGAGTGACGTCACAGCAAAGGGAAGTAAGTCATACGAACTTTTATTAATCGGTGCGCTATGACGGTGATTTATGACGTAATGCGTTATGCTAAAATGTTGCAAATAATTTCAATGTGATTCTTTTACTTCATATTTTAATTTTATGAAATAAACCCAACCTGTACATATGACCTTTAATTTGGCTCCTATTTTTGTCATTTGGCGAATGTGCTGGCGCAGACTTTTTTCCAGCCAGGGTGAGCCCTGCTTTATCCAACCCTCATTTGCTTTCTGGTTGTTTTATTCATTGGATAAATTTATTCCAAGTTTGTCTCAGTTTTGGAATAATGCATCGGGAAAACCGTGATCCACCTTGTGATCTAGAACACCATAATCAAAGTAGTTAATATGAGAGATAGCAGTTCCTTTGGTAGATTTTGTAATTCTGTTTACATCGGAGAGATATGACATCCTTTCGAATATTTTTACTTATATGTTTAAATGTTCTTGCATAGATCACGTTTTTTTACCAGCAAGCTTTTCAATGTAACGCAAAGAAAAATATATAAATTTACTAAATATTCAATTTTGAAAAAAAAATGCAGGATAAGTTTGAACTTACACTGTATTTATTTTGCATCAATTGTGACGGAAGCTTGACGCTTATTAGAATCTCTATTGGCGACTACTTCCTGGATACTTAACCGGACCTCGTACCGATATGTGGGCTAGTCCCGAGAACATTCACCTCGCCCAGCGGGGATCAAACCCGGGACCCTCGGGGCAAGAGACTGGATCCCCACCCTACCACTGCACCAATATAGCCAACTTTTTTTAATTGCAGGATTCCTGGGAACGATTGCAGAAAACCATGACAGAAACAGGGGTACACGTTACGTAACTAGGATGAATGGTAAAGGTTGAAGGCGAAATGATTTTGTGTTTATAAATACTCATGTCCTTTTGAATCAAGATATAGTGAGCCTTATTCCTTATATACCGTTTTACTTAAAGACTTAAGGAAAATATTTGCGTAAATAGAAAATGATAAACTTGAATAAAACCACAATGTTGTCATGTGACACGTGAGCTTAAGTGTTTCGGTGAGACGAATCTAATGTTTTACTTTGCATTATTGCGGAGTCCAATATTGAAATAGGAGGGAATATTGTTTTGAACCTTTTTGCACATTTTTAGCATAGAATGTTTAGTAGAACGCAAACGTTTCCCATATCGTAAGTATTAGTATCGTTAGTCCACCCTTTTAAAAAGTCAAAACAAAATGCCGTTTAACCCTTTCCCAAACAGCAAATTTTCGACTGTCCCAAATTGGAAGAGTTTGCAGACGACATTTCAAATTGTGATGAAATTGGAAATTAATCTTTTGATAGGGCAGAAAACATTGTGGGAAAAGGAAAGATTTGCTCGTAACGAGCAATTTCTCCTTTTCTAACAATGTTTTCTAAAGTCGTCTTTAACAAAGAAGTCAAATAGCGTTATTGTTTGGGAAAGAGTTGAACAAAACAGTTTTTATATTGCAGTTTACTTTTCAATGAAAAGTAGCTACCAAACGCAAACTCAATTCAGAATGTGTCACGCACGTGATTGTCGTCGTATTATCACGTAATTGTCATCGTACAAGCACGTGATTGTCGTCATACTATCACGCTATTGCGTACAAGCACGTGATTGTCGTTATACTATCACGCTATTGCCAACGTACAATCACGTGGTTGTCGTCGTATTATCACGTTATTGTCATCGTGCTGTGGTAGTTTTAAACTAGTCTGTCACTTTCATTGCCAACTATTCTTCCGTCGATTTTTTTGTTGTATTTTGTTTTTATAATTATATAGCAGGCGATTGTTCAAATTTGAATGAAGATTTGACAAGTAAGGTCGAAAATAAACGCTTATGTTTTCCTTTGTGTGAACTTCTTCAACTCGCCAGAATTATGACCTTTGCATTGAAAAACCAGGAGAGCTTGTTAAATAGAAAGGTGTATAACTATGTAGAATAATCAAAGTATAAGTACATGCGAGTCTCAAAAAATGAAACTATTGTATTTCTGCGTTTTGGTACATATTACATATAATATAAATGACCTCAATGTTACCTCAAGAACGAGTGATATCCGTTTTTTCGTCCGTGAATGAACGCTTGTCATGTAGGTAAAAGGGTCCGTGCAATAATTGCCTGATATTGGGTCTTTTAGGCGCATTTATCGGTGACCTATCGTAATTGAATGACCCTATAGATGCCTTGTTGGGTCACCATTTCAAAGGTCAAGGTCACATTGTCAGTCGATGTCACACTGGCCTTTTCGTTGAGTTTGATTTCCGGCGCATACCTTGACAAAGGACTGGTCTCCATAATCTATATGTGTGACATCGACTGACAATGTAACCTTGACCTACTTATATTGGGCGAATAACCTTTATAAACACCGGGTCAAAAGGTCAAAAGCCAAGGTCACATAACGACCTTGTTGTAGTTTTGAACAATACATCGGGAATTGTTTCTGTCAAACGCTTTGTACAAGAGTCATATGTCTTTTTTTTTTACAAAGTATTGTTTGGTAATTTTTTTTACATGTTTGCTCTTGTATGGTTTTCCACAAGTACCTGAACAATATTAGTTTGCTAAGCTGTCATCTGAATGATAGCATCAATTTAATCAACGTACTGTATACATGTTGTCTCAAATAATCCTGTACATTTTGTACATTGCTTTCTGTTAATGAATATAAACATATATCTCTCTTAACGGTAGTACAATTGTTGTTGTTCAGCAGCATAAATCGTAAAAGACGTTTAATCGCTAACGAATTTTACGGGGTGTCCGAAACTCATCCGGACACATCTGCGATATTCGTGAGCGATTCATCACCCGAAAAACTGCGAAATTATAACACATTAACTACCTTAGATAAAGCCTTAACTCAAAACCCTATTGACCGTGCGAATCATTCATACTAAGCATTGAACATATTCATATGAGTATATTGTAGAAACTGTTGTCACAAAAATGTTAAAAACTGATCCTACCGAGAAATTTGCCTATGTCGTTTTAGATTCTATTATTTCCGATCCTGATCACACATCCTGATCTTTTACTTACTAATTCATAACGCTCACTCTTGAGCATTATAATGCATGTTCCCTGGATGACCTTTCATTACTAGGCTAGGATATGTGTCTTGCCAAAGGACACTACAAGGTGAAATAGATGTTCACCACCGAGGATCGAACCCGGGTTGGCCTATCTCTAGTCCATGCCAATTTCATGTTTATCAACAGTCGTCCGTGATTGCTTTCAATTCGAAACCAATATAAAAACCATGAATGGGAAATGATTCATAAAGCAAAGGCCCTCATGTATTAGTCCAAATGCTGTAGGTTGATCAACGATGCCATATTCTTAACGCAGCCAATTTCCGACTCCTCAGCCTAAACCCATTACCAAAAAATAACGACATTTTACCAGTTTGTTGCAGACGACTCTGGAAAACATTGTGGGAAAGGAGAAATTGCTCTTAACGAACAATTTTTCCTTTTTCCACAGTGTTTTCTTCCCTATCGGAAGATTCTTTTTCAATTTCATCACATTTTGAAATGTTGTCTGCAAACTCTTTCAATTTGGGACAGTGGAAAATCATGCGTTTGGTAAAGGGTTAAGGTGACTATATCACAGATTGGGATTAGATTGTGTTTTACATAGAAAATGTCTTCTACGGACACAATGATAGCACAGGTCTACACAGTTAATGAACACTTTGTTATTGATAAATCCTCTCGATCACATTCATAACTGCTTTGTAATTATATGGCTTATTTGTACTGTAGATTCGATAAACCTTTTAAACAGTGCTTTTTGTTTCTTTATATTTTGTTTTTGTTATTTCCAATCTGCCACAAATTCGAAATGGGTAAAAGCTTCTGGAGCCAAGGCTGCGAAATAGGCCGACACTCTCACCATGTGGCGCTAGTAAAATGCTTCAGGTCTGACCCCTCGATTCTGTATACAATTATTGTTTCTAACAAAGCACTGAAAGGCGCTATCGTCTTTTTTTTTTAATCCTTTGATGAAAACAAGGGTTTTTAGCATCTTTGAAATGAAATAGAAAATTGAAAATTGCAATTTATTTCGTGACGCATATTGTTTGGAACACCCTGTAAACATTTTTTTACTCACAGAAAACAATCGTTTTAGAGATGGTCCTTTGGCACAAATCATACATGTTTATGCATCTTCGACAACAACGCTAGTCTATCTATCGCATGCAACTATATGTCTGATTACGTTCTGCCTTAAAGATATGTCGATCGTTCCTCATTTCACTTGTTGAGTTTTATATAATCCTACAAACCATGTCCGTAACGAAGCATGGGTAGAAAAAATCTACATTTGATTTTAAGTCCCCCGTGGGGATACGATCCCGGTTCTCCCGGGTGACAGTCCAAGATCATAACCACTGAGCTAAAGAGTCGGCTCAGTAACGCAGAGGTTACATCTTGTCTTGATTGATTGTTGCTATGTGGTAGAGAGGGAGACGGTTACGTAACAATATGTATCTTTGACAATAACACTGGTATAAATATCGCATCAAACCTGACATCCTTTGTCAAACTCCCTCGAGGAGTTCTTGCGTTCCTCACATAGCATATTTGGAGCGTAGCGATAACCATTGTCTGCAAAGGCGTAGGAGACCCCCCTACCACCCCCAATATTCACAATGGAAAAAGAAGATATGAGAAAAGAAAAAAAAGCAAAGAAACGAAATTCAACAGCAGAATAAATATAAATGTGTGTATTTTTGTGGTTTATCTAAAACCAAATCGCCTTTTTTTACGAACAATAATTAAACCATTTATGACGTCATTATCGCAAATGGCAATCTGAACATCAATGGAAACTCAGCTCACAGAAATACCTGAGTAGTTTCGATTGTTGACAATAGTCATGTTAAACGTTGTTCAAACAGTGACTTGAATCCGTGGCTCTGACAACATGATAGCAGACATTTCTAGTTTATATTAATACACGTGAGATCGAGACCTGGACTACCCGTTTTTCTTTTTTTGTGTGTGTATTTAGATCACATTTTCAGTCGCTTTTTTTTAAATCCATTTATTAATGATATTGAATTTATAGATACATGGATAGTCATGAGAAAGTAAAGGAACATTTATTCTTAGACCGGTCCCCATCTGAAGTTGCGCCCACCCCCACCCCCACCCCACCCCATGTTGAAAACGCTCTTCCGCCTATGGTCTGTTAGATATTGCGCCAAAAGGTATAGTTTCTTTGAATAGTTTCGTCCGCATCGAACGTCAATGCAGATGAATATTACCGATTCTACATCATGATAATTCCAATAACAAATGTTAAACACTTATTGGGCATAGCGTATGCGTCTTTGTCGCTTACGATGTTATATTGAATTCATCTTCAAGTACAATATCATACAGTCCAACCTGTAATAAGCAACCATCTCAGTTCCATAGGCTGGCCTCTAAACACAAGTTTGACTGTATCCCATGAATTGTTGTTGGTTCCTCATGAGACATATTTGAAAGCAAAGCGGGACATTGTCTTGTAGAGACGGTGCGAATTTTGAAGTACAGTTTCCTTAATTTATTCATCTGTAGAGAACATCAAAATCTAAGCGTGTTGCTAACTTTACGTCTGCGTTGTTACATTATCATATTGGAATAAATGGAGGATAATCAACTCCTTTCGATTGATATAAAGAATATGTCACGAGAATGGGTTGTTATCAGGTTGAAAAAAATAACGAATTATTTTCGATTGATATATAAATATGTGACGATCATGGGTTGTTATCAGGTTGAAAAAACGAGTTCTTCGAACTCGTTTTTTCAACCTGAAAACAACCCTTTTTCGTGACATAGTTTTTGTATCAATCGAAAGGAGTTGACTATTCTATTTATTTCATTCCACTTCATAAAATATATTTGCCAAAATACCTCCATAAACGCCAAATGGAATATAAAATGGGAGGAGCAAAGAGTCCTATGACGTCATTCACGCGTATGGATACATTTTAGAATGCAAACATTTTAGTGTCGTGTGCAAAAATGCAGCCATGACTTTAATGCAAAGGAATGGTAAAAGAGTAGTTCCGTCAAAACTGATATCATCACTAGTTATGATGGGACTTTTTGATATCGTCACTAGTGACGATATTCACTGTGACAAAATTGAAACTTAATACACTGAGAAATCCCAGTATTTCACTGATAGGAATATAATAAATAGTATATAACGCAGGTGTATCACTTCTTGGGTATCGCTTATGCGTCTTTGATACTAACACTGATGTATTCAATTCAACTTCAAGGCAAATATCATATCACATTGCAGAATCGTTGTTGGTTCCAATTTTCTTTATCACATAGAATATTTGGGGGCGTCACAGGACCATCACCTAGTAGAGATGATGCCAATAGGTTCACCTTCCTGGATAAGTTCATCAATGAATATCTTTAAAGCAGAGTTGCATATAAGGGTTGTCCAAGTGTCACTACGGGCTTGTTTTGTATACTCACATAGACCCATCATCTTGCATCATTTATGATGCCAATCCGTGCTAGCGTTACAAACGCCCAATCAGTTATGGGATTCCGCCTTCGACTTCAGCAGCGTTAAGCCATCTCTACAAAATATCAGAAACATATACGTTGAACCCTTTATCAAACAATAACGACATTTAACCACTTTGTTGCAGACGATTATGGAAAACATTGTAGGTAGAGGAGAATTTGCTCGTGACGAGCAAATTTTCCTTTTCCCACGAAGTTTTCTGCCCTATCAGAAGATTATTTTGTAATTTCATCAAATTTTGAAATGTTGTCTGCAAAATCTTTTAATTTGGGACAGTCTTACATTTGTCGTTTGGTAAAGGGTTATATAGGATTGAATGTTGTCAAGGCATATGTAAACATGTATTGTAAAAAAAACCAGTCAATCTTAAAGTTTTCCATTAGTTATTAAATGGTCAGAGCATGTCTATTTGTGTCGACTTTTCAATAAATATTCTTTTGATTAATTTATGGATAGTAAAATACGGCAGTTTGACATTCAGATATAGTAGACCATTTTTAGCATTACTTATATTAGTCTTGAAAATGGACATTAAATCTTGTGACCGTTATGTTTGACTTTCTGTCCAAAAGTCTAGTGAATAATCACATAAGACCACCAAAATACAACCATTAGCAATCGTCTTTCAAGAAGTAACCAGCATTGAGACAATTCAGTCTCTGTTAAACCGTTCCCAAACAACAAATTTTCGACTGTCCCAAATTGAAAGAGTTTGCAGACGACATTTCAAAATGTGATGAAATTAAATAATATTCTTCAGAATGAGCAGAAAACATTGTGGGAATAGAAAAAATTGCTCGTCACGAGCAATTTTCTCCTTTTCCCACAATGTTTTCTAAAGTCGTCTGCAACAAAGTGGTCAAATGTCGTTATTGTTTGGGAAACAAACAGCTATCGGCTCTGTCTATCGGAATAGTTTGCTCCATTTGGTCTCGTTGATTGATCAGCTTGGTACAAAACAACAGAGAGTCGGTCCTGAAACATTGTTCTTCTCTTTTTGACATAACTTATATATTTTTTGTTTGTAATTTACTGTAATTATTTGGCAATAAAACATGTTTTAAGTATTTGATCTGCCGAGCTCTAGACGTCCTTAACGACCGTAAGTTTTTGAAACTTTCGCCATTGGTTACAAGCCGATCAGACATCACAAAATTACTACAACGTTGATTAAGAGATGTAAAATATTTAACGAAAACAGACTTTAACGAAGTGATTCTATTATTTCTTAGTACCTTATTTTTAGTGGTTAATTATTTTGTTGTAACGTGAACAAGAATTGTTCTTAAAGGCACATAAAAGGAGATGAGTACAAATAAATTGTTGTAAAAATTCTTTTAAATATTTTCATAAAAGTCATGAAAATTAATCTAAGAATGCTATGAGGGGCCTCCGTGGCCTAGTGGTTGGAGTACAGAACTTGAAATCACATGGCGCCTCTCCGCATGGGTTCAAATCCTTATGAGGGATATGGGTTTTCATGAGAGGCAGTCTTCCGACTGACTTACGGAATGCCGATAGTTCTACCCGCCTAGACGAGCCCTTATGGGCAGTTAAGTACGGGGTCTTCCGACATCATAAGAGTAGAGCATCGCTACTTAACGGAAATAATGTTGATGTGATGTAAAACCCATATAAAAAATGCTGTTAAACCCTATTTAAGTAACTCCTTTAGCATATGTTATTTTGTGATTGAAATGTAGCAAACTCCGCGCAGGAATACTTCCCTTCGCTACACTTCAGTACAATATCACTGCCACCATAGAAATCACGTGACGACAGATACCGTCATGTGACCCAAACAATATAGCCGAGACGCAAACAAAATTGGGTCTCTATGATTTATTTCAACCTGCCATGCTTTGAAAATGAACGATGAATCAAATTTATACATAACTTTGACAATTTTGACAGTATTGTCAGTCATGACTATGTTATCTTTGTTCAAAATGTGTATTATAGAATTCGCCTCGATACGATCTTTTTTTATTACGAAAACACATTGTTGATGTCCGTTACTTCGAGGGCATGACTCTATGTACTTTATTGCTTCATTATATCGAATAAACCTCTCCTGGGTGAGCTGTTACGGGACCTTGTTGCGAACCAAGGAAAAAAATAAGGTTACGAACTGGTTTGAGTACGATTCAAGCAACTTCTGTCAGTTTTTTACATATATATATATTTTGCCATTACTTTTTGTGTAGTGATTGGGCCAAAGAAGTCAGACTTCTACAATTGAAAAAATTCTGTATTCAGATTTCGATTCAAAATTTAAAATGAAAAAAATATAATCCTTCCAGATCTGGAAGGATTTTTTTCTGTGATAGCAGAGAGCTCCTAACCAAATGAAAAGGGAGATCACTGCGAAGGAGATTGGAAATGTAGTTGTCTCCGTTTTAATCGTGTTTATCAACGATCGGTTTGTTTACATATTCAAAATAACGAATTCTGATTGGTCGGCCAATAATGGGTATATTATTTGACCAGGTCAGAGTTGAAGAATCAGGCAATCTGAATTTTTAAACTGACTAATCTGGGTCATTTCTCATTGGCTTTCACATTTAAATTGTGCAAGTGGTTTATTTTGGTGATAACTGTTTGAATCTGACCAATAAGTTACCAAATAATAAAGTTTGTAATTAGCATTACTCTCCTTTTATAAACCTTTAAACATTATTGTGGTAAAAAAGTAATTGTTGTTGAAAAATATTTGTGATAAAAAAATAATTGTTGTAAAAAAGTAATTGTTGTTGAAAAATATTTGTGATAAAAAAATAATTGTTGTAAAAAAATAATTGTTATTAGAAAAAAAAATGATTCAAGTATTGAATCATTATTTTTTCAACAACAATTATTTTGTGTTTCTTTAACGAATATTTTTTTTACACAATATTGCAATGTTTGCCACGCTATATTGAACGAAACGGTACACTTTTTATACATACAACCATTAGACGGACAGGTATAAAACATGGCGCCTACCCCGTTATAGCACGATTACGGAAGAAAACCACGGCGCCCCCTGTTAACTTTATTTGTGGATATATCTCAACAAACTTGGTACCAAATGAAAGAAGACACTCTGAACTTTTTGGTGGTGTTTGAAAATCTAAAATATGTTCACCAAGTACCGAGAAAATGCATGTCAAATATGGGCAATATTTTTTACAAAAATGTCGCTTAAAAATTGAGATTGAAAAACACGGCGCCCCCTATTATATTTTTTGTTCTAAATAATATTTTTCTAACTTTGATATATTTTGAAAATGCATAAAATTACCTTTCAAATGATATTAAATATTTGAAATTTGGACGAGAGATGGCTTAGAAATGGCTGTTCAAACATGAGTATTACTACAGCCATTTCGACTCACTACAGATTCAAGGTCGGAAAACACGGCGCCCCCTACTAACTTTTTTATTTGTTCAATGACTGTACATTATGTGGTATGTTATTTTAGAAAACACTTTTTCCTTTCATATGATGTTAGTTTTGTTAAAATTGGTTGATTGATGACCGTGATGTGCCCTTGCTAATGGCGGACATGATTTTTACCGCGGATACAACTCACGAAGAAAATAAATAATGGGAGTCGATATAACCACGTATAGAGCTAGAATTTGGACCTTCTCAATGCCATTCAAGGAAGGTAACATTGTACGAACGTTGGATATATCACGGATTGGCCTGGGAAACTACAATTGCAGCTTTAGACTTTTGCTTTGTCTGTCAGCCATTTTGTTGACATGCGGGGATATAGAATCCAATCCCGGACCCGAAACATCGACGCGCACTTTACGTGCAAACCGACAAACAACCCTTTCCTTCGACGGACTATCCCTACCAGCAAATGACAAACAAACCCCGACTACCCCTTCTAGTGCGCATTTCGAGAAACAAACGACGCCCAGACTCCAATCATTTCGACAAAACCAACAACATAAAAAAGGTAAAAAGATGGACGGTTCAGACAGTGACATAATGACGTTTTTACAGAACATGAAAACCGAACTAAAGGAGGATATTTCGTCGATACACAGTAAAATCGACAATATATGTACTTCTGTGAATAACCTACAACAAGAACAAGAAGCCCTGAGGAGGGAAAATGCCGAAATGAGAGAAAATCTTGACCAACTTCACTCTAAGATCGACATTCTTGAAGGCCACTCAAGACGAAATAACCTAAGGTTTAGTGGAATCGAAGGTAAATCGGATGAACCATGGAGCCAAACAGAAGAAAGGGTGAGATCCTTCATCTCTAACGAAATGAATTTGCCTGGCCTTGAAAATGTTGAAATCGAGAGAGCCCACAGAGTACGATCTAACAATCCGGACAAGTGTCAAATTGTAGTTAAATTCTCCAAGTTCAAAGACCGAGACCAAATTCTTAAATCGGCTAGACAGCGCCTTAGAAATACACCCACTATGTGCAGGAAGATTTCACAGAACGGGTTAAAATATGCAGACGAGAACTTGGTAAACGACTGGTTGAGGCTAGAAAGAAGGGTTTATACGCATCAATGCAATTCGACAAGTTAGTGATTGAAAACGAGATCTTCAGATATGACAGTATAAACAAAGAAATATACAGTGCCGGTTTCGCTAGAGTAAGCAATAGTAATCGTGGTAGAAACCATTATCATGAAAATCGCCACCGCCCAACGCTTAGGACCGACAAACGCACAGGGAACCAACAATCGATGCAGGAAAATGACAACATCCCATTAGGAGGTACCGATTACGAGCAATCGAGCGGAGCCTGTGGGTCGGACTAGCGGTGTGGTCGAGGCCTACGTGATGACAGCGCCTGTAAAAACATTACGTTTAACATTCTATCATGGAATATTGCTGGTTTATTGAAATATAACAATGATTCATTATTAAAAAACTATTTATTTAAACATGACATAATAGGGTTGTTGGAAACATGGAGCCATTTTAAGGGCCAATTTGACACTTTTCTGCATGGGTATAAACATTTTGACAGTGTAAGATCTAAAAGCAACTCCTGTTTTAGAAACAGTGGAGGAGTAAGTGTTTTTGTTAAAGAGCAGTTAATATTATCTGGTGTTGTTAAACAATTATTTTATGTTGACTTTACAGATTGTATAATACTGTATGTTGCTAGTAGTTTGTATGATATGAATACTGATATTATTCTGTATGTAACTTATATTTCACCTGAAGGATCGCCAATTTACAGGGGGAAAGACGAACCAAACGGCATATTGTTGCTCGAGAATAATTTATCGACTTTGCGTAATGACTATCCGGAATGTATATTTTATATAGCAGGTGATTTAAACGCAAGGACAAGTGATTTGTTTGATTATATACCAAACGACTCACTTGACTTTGTGTTTAACACCACAACCGACTATATCGCGGATGACTTTTATTTACCACGCAATTCACGTGATAACATTCTTAACTCGTTTGGTAAAACACTAGTTGATCTTTGCTGTACTTATAGTGTACATATTGTAAATGGACGTTTATCTGAGGACAAGGCGGGTCATTTTACTTGTTTTTCCAATGACGGCCGTAGTTTGGTTGATTATCACATTGTTTCATCAGAGTTATTTCCCTTCATCTCATATTTTAATGTTGAAGAGAAAGACAACTCGGACCATTTTCCTATTTTAGCAACTTTGAACTTTAATTTAAAAGCGCATTATGATGATTCTGTTTTATCACAAAATGATTGCCCTCTTGATGTGTCTGAACATTTTAAATGGAATAATAGCAAGAAGGATGTGTTTACCTTCAATTTCAACAATAAGCTGGAGTTAATGTATAATGAAGTTGTTTCTTGTATTAACAGTGACGTGAATAATGCAGTTAACCTTATTTTGAATATATATAAATCATCATCATTAAATATGAAGATTAAACATAGTAATTGTGCAAATAGATGCTTAGATTTTGTACAACCAGAGTGGTGGGACTCACATTGTGAGACTGTTAAACATACTAAGTATTTAAAACTTAGACGTTGTCGTAGTACAAACAACACTTCCGATTTCATTGATTATAAAATTTGCAGGAATGAATTCAAGGCGATTTGCCGTAAGAAGAAGAATCTCTATCAGGCTAAAAAGAGGCTTTCTCTAGTTGAGGCAAGACTTTAATCCAAAATTGTTCTGGTTTATTCTTAAAGGTTCATCTCGATTAAATTCAATCCCATATACTACTAACACTATTATAACAGCGAGAACATGGCTGACTTACTTTGAATCCTTATTATGTAATATGGGAGAAAGTTCAATATTAAACATAAGGGATGATCCTTCGTTTTTTAATGAAGACATGGACTCATTGCTTAATAATGAGATATTGTTAGATGAGGTCCAAAAAGGTATAAATAAATTAAAGGTAGGAAAAGCACATGGTAAGGATGGTATTGATGCAGAATTCTATAAGTCTACCATATATGAAATCAGCCCTCTTCTCGTGTTGTTATTTAATAAGATTCTTAATACAGGGGTATTCCCAGATTCATGGTGTGATTCTGTTATAATACCAATATTTAAATCTGGTTCGAAAGCAGACCCAAATAATTATAGAGGGATTTCCTTATTAAATGTGTTATATAAGATATTTTCATCTATTATAAATGATCGTCTTACACGTTGGTCAGTAGAATTTAATATTTTAGATGAGTGCCAATCTGGTTTTAGAGCAGGTTATTCAGCGATTGACAATTCTTTTTGTCTACAAAGTATGATACAAAAATATTTATCACGTAAAGGAGGGCGATTTTATGTTTTATATATTGATTTTCAAAAAGCTTTTGACACACTTAACCATACTAAACTGTTTACATGTCTTAACAAAAAAGGGATACAGGGTAATTTATTTCGCATCCTAGTATCAATGTATGCTAATATCCGAGCACATGTCAAGGTTGATTCGAAATTGACTCCATCCATACTTTGTAATACTGGTTTGAAACAAGGGGATTTGAGTTCACCTATAATTTTTAATATATACATAAACGAATTAAGTAAAATTATTAGAGAAACGTGTAGAGGTGGTATTTTTATTACACCTGACATTCCAAATATTTTCTGTCTAATGTTTGCAGACGACGTAGCTAACTGTGCTGATTCTGTTATAAATCTTCAGTTGCAACTTAACACTATTGATTCATTTTGTAAAGAAACGGGTATGATCGTTAATCTTAAGAAATCAGAAATCATTGTTTTTAGAAATGGGGGTCCACTTCGACATAATGAAAAATGGACATATAGGAAAAACAGAATCAGAGTAACTTCCACTTATAAATTTATGGGTCTTATCTTTACACCGAAATTGTCATGGTCCTCCGCTACAAAGAAACTTGCAAATCAAGCACGAAAATCGGTGTATCAAATTAAACAATTTCAAAGTCATTTTGGGAAGTTTATGCATAATGACTACTTTAAGATTTTCGATTCCATGGTCACTCCTATCTTAACATATGGTGCTGAACTTTGGGGTTTTGAATGTAATAAACATATAGAACAGGTCCATTCTAAATTTTGTAAAGATTTTTTAGGTGTTAATACCTTTGTCAACGACTCAATGGCTTTAGGTGAATGCGGAAGATTCCCTATTGCAGTAAATTACCATATGAAATTTGTAAGATATTGGGTAAGACTTATTGAAATGGAAAACCATAGATACCCAAAACAATGTTATTTAATGCTTAAAACACAAGATTCAGTTGGTAGAAATAATTGGGTCACAAAAGTACGAGAATTTCTTTTTTCACAGGGTTTTGGTTTTATTTGGATTTCACAAGAAATAGGGGACTCAAACCAATTTTGTAAACTTTTTAAACAGAGATTAACGGACTGTTCTTTACAAACGTGGCATAGTGACATAAGTAACTCAACAAGATGTGACTTTTATAGAAATTTTAAATCACTTTTGAATGTAGAACGATATATTAATTCTGACATCAAACCTTATTATAAACGTGCCTTAGCTCGTTTTAGATGCTCAAGTCATAAGCTTAACATTGAAATTGGTAGACATTTTAACGTTGATAGAAATGACAGGGTTTGTCTATACTGTTTTCTCAACAAAGATATTTTGATTGTTGAGGACGAATACCATGCATTTTTTATATGTGAAAAGTTTGGAGACATTAGACATATCTATTTATATAATTGGTATAAAGCTCGTCCAAACTTAGATAATTTTTACAATCTTTTTAAATGTAATGACGAAATAACATTGAAAAACCTAGCTTTCTTTGTATCAAAATTACTAGAGCACATTTCTACTTGATTTCCTTTTATCCTTAAAACATAACAGCAATAATATATTGATGATAGTGTAGGGCATATCTGATTTTGATTTGTATTTTGTAATATGTATATGTATTATGGGCCGGAGGCCTTTTTACTGAAATAAAATTGTATTGTATTGTATTGTATATGTCCTGTTAAAGATGGGCGTTTTTTCCGTAAGTCCCGTCGCAAAAGATTTTGCTTGGAAACCGTTTAGAATTACACAAGAAAAACAAGGCTCCCGTATTAACTTAATTATTTGTTGAATTTGTAGAATTTACACAACAAACTTGGTATCAGATGAAAGAACACACATTAAACTCTTTTATGGTATGCAAAGAACTTAAATATATGGACGAAGTACCGGAAAGAATTGATGGCGAATATTGTTAGTGTTTTACCAAAATGCCGCTCACGGATTAACCTCGGAAAACATCACTCCCCTATTTTCTTTTTCGTTATTTGTCATATTTCTTTAATGTTTACTATGTTCCAAAAAGACATATGATACACGTTCAAATGATGAGATGATATTAAGATTTGGAATGCAGATGGCTAAGAGCAATCTTTGCAAACATGAGTAATATGTCAGTCCAATCTGAAAACACGGCGTGCACCGGACTTTTGATTACTTCGAATATTTAAGACGTGGTTCTCACGTTCTCATCAACATATATTATAACTCTCTCTCTCTCTCTCTCTCTCTCTCTCTCTCTCTCTCTCTCTCTCTCTCTCTCTCTCTCTCTCTCTCTCTCTCTCTCTCTCTCTCTCTCTCTCTCTCTCCTCTCTCTCTCCTCTCTCCCTCTCCTCCCTCCCTCCTCCCTCCCTCCCTCCCTCCCTCCTCCCTCCCTCCCTCCTCCCTCCCTCCTCTCCCTCCCTCCCTCCCTCCCTCCCTCCCTCCTCCCTCCCTCCCTCCCTCCCTCCCTCCCTCCCTCCCTCCCTCCTCCCTCCCTCCCTCCCTCCCTCCCTCCCTCCCTCCCTCCCTCCCTCCTCCTCCTCCCTCCCTCCCTCCCTCCCTCCCCTCCCTCCCTCCCTCCCTCCCTCCCTCCCTCCTCCCTCCCTCCCCCTCCCTCCCCCTCCCTCCCTCCCTCCCTCCCTCCCCCTCCCTCCCTCCCTCTCTCTCTCTCTCTCTCTCTCTCTCTCTCTGTCCCTCTCCCTCTCTGTCCCTCTCTTTTTTTCTCTGAATAAAGTGACAATTTTCTTTGTAATCTGTGTTCTCGATAAAACATGAATAGATTGAAATAAAAACGTGTTTAGTGGGATGCGTGATTTATTGAACTATTTGTACTGTACACTGTTGGTTCGTTCTAGAACGTGAACCCTGCTGGGAAATCACTGAGATAAAAATCCCTACGAGGACTATTTGTTCCAATGGATTCATATTATCCTATTTTTGATTGAGCTTCTTTGATCGACATGAATACATATTAATGTGATCGTAACGAGAAGACAATACCTGTATAACACACGTGGTCTTAATCTCCCCAGAGCGCCACAGGGCATTAGCAAATGGACAGTAGCAGTCCTGTGTAATCTGGTCATAAAGCACGATGCCCAATTAGGGCCATAGATAAGGGGTCAGCCCCTTCTACTTGAAAAGAAACAATGTGCTACCGTTCGGATTATGTGCCATAAAATAGGTAAATTGTTTTAAATGAAATTTGACTGCTGGTAAATTTGTTCAAACAAACAATTCTGTAAAGGTTATTTCCGGATATTTCCCTATGAATGACATTATCGATATAAAACAAGAGAAACGGTTATTGGGAATGTTATCCTAATATGCTAACTGATATATATTTCATGCCCTAAAAAGACATATTACCTGACTTCAGGTGAAAAAATACCAGTTTTGATTTCTGCGGATGACACTTGTTTCCTATAAATGTTTCCGATTGCCTTCTTCTTAGAAATATTCCACATAGTTGTAAAATGTAAAAGGCGCTTGTTCACAGAAGAGTTAATTTGAAAACCAACGTAAAATGAAACAATACAGTATTTGTGTTGCTAGATATACAGTTGAAGAAGTTAGATCTCGAAGGCGATGCCACGCTTTTGGAGTTAGAAACATGTAAGTTCACAGTATTCCACTTAATAAAATTTAAAAAAAACCGATGTAATATTCAACTTTGCGTAAAATATAACAGTACATCTGTTGTGTATTTTTAAACAAATTATTTTTAATCTCCTTTCATTTGAGAATATGCGCCTTTTAACACGAGAAAATAGCAAGTCGAGCTCTTGTGACTTATCAACAATAACCTCAAGTCGTTTATTTTTATTCCCCAACCTAACTCCTAACACCAAAGTGGTTAAAGAAACACTCTTCATCAGAAGATGTTTATGGACATGACATATGTATGTAAAGAGTAACCTGGTATTAGTATTATTATTGAATAATAGAGCATGCTTTTAATAAGACTCAATATTGAATATTTTTTTAAGAAATAAAACATTCAGCGATGGGCTCCGTGTTTTTCAAACTTCAATGGCTGAAATATTGCTCATGTTTGAAAAGGCATATTTGTCGGCCATCTATCATCTGAATTTTAATATCATTACGTCGCATAAAAACGAAATATATGTACTTAATGACAAGGTTAAATTGGAAAAAGATGGTAATGTTAATTAAACACAGAAATAAACAAGCAGATGCGGCATGCAACTAATTCAAAATAAAATCTTTTAGCGACCTGACGTACGGATTAAAGATCCATGGCAGAAAGAAGATTTCTCAGTCACTATTTATCCAAAATTAACAAAATTAATACCTAACCAAATGGGAAAGTATGTGCCTTCTAACGTTTTGTAGGATATTTTGGAAATCAAACGCATTAATGGTGAGGTACAGTGATCCGAAATTTCATGTCAAGTGATGGAACGGTTGAAATATTGGTCCTCCTCATGTTTGCAAAGATTGCTCTTAGCCATCTGCAATCCATATCTTAAAACTATTTCATCATTTGAACTATTTCATCATTTGAACGTGTATCATATGTTTTTATGAAACATAGTCAACATTAAAGAAATATGACAAATAACGAAAAAGAAAATAGGGGAGTGATGTTTTCCGAGGTTAATCCGTGAGCGGCATTTTGGTAAAACACTAACAATATTCGCCATCAATTCTTTCCGGTACTTCGTCCATATATTTAAGTTCTTTGCATACCATAAAAGAGTTTAATGTGTGTTCTTTCATCTGATACCAAGTTTGTTGTGTAAATTCTACAAATTCAACAAATAATTAAGTTAATACGGGAGCCTTGTTTTTCTTGTGTAATTCTAAACGGTTTCCAAGTAATATCTTTTGCAACGGGACTTACGGAAAAAACGCCCATCTTTAACAGGCCATATCTCGGTCGTCAATCAACCAATTTTAACAAAACTAACATCATATGAAAGGAAAAAGTGTCTTCTAAAATAACATACCACATAATGTACAGTCATTGAACAAATAAAAAAGTTAGTAGGGGGCGCCGTGTTTTCCGACCTTGAATCTGTAGTGAGTCGAAATGGCTGGAGTAATACTCATGTTTGAACAGCCATTTCTCAGCCATCTCTCGTCCAAATTTCAAATATTTAATATCATTTGAAAGGTAATTTTATGCATTTTCAAAATATATCAAAGTTAGAAAAATATTATTTAGAACAAAAAATATAATAGGGGGCGCCGTGTTTTTCAATCTCAATTTTTAAGCGACATTTTTGTAAAAAATATTGCCCATATTTGACATGCATTTTCTCGGTACTTGGTGAACATATTTTAGATTTTCAAACACCACCAGAAAGTTCAGAGTGTCTTCTTTCATTTGGTACCAAGTTTGTTGAGATATATCCACAAATAAAAAAGGTAACAGGGGGCGCCGTGGTTTTCTTCCGTAATCGCGCTATAACGGGGTAGGCGCCATGTTTTATACCTGTCCCCATTAGACAACCAACCTTCAGGCTGCACCACAATGCGCTTCGTACGATTGGAGACGGGCCTGCGGCCTTTAATCTTATCGCCGAGAATACGAGAGTATTTGGTGACGAAGTCTCTCGCATCGTTAACCCAGGTAGACCAGAATTTGATACAGATCGCTGTCAGAGCCAGCAGTACAATAATCCCCAGCAACACACCACATAGGATCTTTAACCACGTCCTGAAAATGTCACACGACTTTAAAGGGATTATCTCACAGATTATGATTTGAATCTTTTACGGTCAAGACCAAGACATATTTAATGACTTGACTGTACGGTTTCTCGTCAAACAAACACCTGTTTGTAGAATAACAATAAGAAAAAAAAAAACCAAATAAAACAATATGTGCAAAGGTTCATGTTCATGTGATGGTTCAGGTGTTGTTTTTTTTTTATTGTTTTTAAGTAAAAGTTTAATATACAGATAGCAAAGGAAACCAGAAGTAACAGTGCACCTCAGGATGCACCCACTGCGTGGCTACGTTGCTATTGGATCAATAACGGTCTTAACTGTTACGCTGTATTTGTAGACTACAAACATTGACAGTAGGCCTAATATTAAGTATAATGAACTGTCCTTTTTCGAATGAAAGGCCATCACAGACTTATTAAGGTGCAAAGCAACTAGATTATTGATACATTTCTCATCCCCTTTCATAACGGTGTAGTGAATACATAGCTCATTTATGTAACACCTAAACGTTTAGAAATGTCAATCCACAAAGAACTTATTTCAACCGGGGATGAACACATGAGTAAATGGGCAATCGTGCAAGTTAATATCGATGAATTAGTAGGCATAGAAATGCAGTATACACCGTGAATGGATCTAATGGATCTAGCGCATCCGAGTTCAAAAACTGATAGACGGGGTATGGTAAGTGAAAAGTACGGTGGCATAGAGGTGACATGTATATGATTTTTTTTCCTCATTATTCCGGGTTAGTAAGTCGAAATAACAAGATAATTAAGTTGTTATTTCGAGTAAGTAAGTCGAAATAACAAGATGATTAAGTCGTTTTTTCGAGTTAGTAAGTCGAAAATACAAGAAAGTTAAGTCGTTATTTCGACTTACCAACTCAAATTGACGAGATAATCAACTCATTATTTCGACTTACTAACTCGAAATAATTATCTCATTATTTCGAGTTAGTAAGTCTGAGTTATCTCGTTATTTCGTGTTAGTAAGTCGAGATAACGACTTAATTATCTCGTTATTTCGAGTTAGTAAGTAGAAATAACGACTTTGTTATCTTGTAATTTCTTGTTATTTCGAGTTAGTATGTCAAAGTAACGACTTAATTTTCTCGTTATTTCGACTAACTAACTCGGAAGAACGAGAAAAAAATCGCATACTTGTCACCTCTATGCCATCGTAGAAAAGCGTACCGTATCAATGAATCGATATTTTATGTATAGATTGTAAATGATCAAATTGACTTTCAAATATTATGTAACGTTCTTAAGAAGATCATGATTTTGGATCTAGGTAAACTTTCAATCAACTCAATAAACTTACCCTTAATATAATCAACATCCGATAAAGCGATTACTAACCCCATGAACCTTTTATGCAAATACTGTTGCAGGATTATTTGAGAAACCACTGTGATAAAGGGGTCAACTGCTCCTTGTTTTTCACAGTGTTATTTGTGTGTGTGTGTGGGGGGGGGGGGTGTGTGTGTGTGTGGGGTGTGTGTGTGGGGTGTGTGTGTGTGTGTGGGTGTGTGTGGGTGTGTGTGTGTGTGTGTGTGTCTGTCTGTCTGTCTGTCTGTTAGAAATTATAGAAATTAGAGTTTGTGGCAGACGACTCTGGAAAACATTGAGGGAAAAGGAAAAATTGCTCTTAGCACAACTTTTTCTGGCTTATCGGGAGATTATTTTCCATTTTCATCACATTTTGAAATGTCGTCTGCAAACTTTTTCAATTTGGGACAGAAGAAAATGTGGCGTTTGGTAAAGGGTTAAGGTATCAGATTTAATTTTTTTTATATAAAACATGTTTGCTGCTACCCCTTAGTTTAACATGTTTGATGACGCTGTAAAGCGATTTGGAAAATTTGAAAATTCATATCCCTTAGTGTGCATAAACCAATGCTGGTGTAGCGTGTTGAGCTTGTGTTGCCTCAGTGTGTGTAGATGTTTTTGTAATCTAAATGATATATGCCTGTTCTTGTGGGCATGAAGCCTTTTTACCATAATAAATCATCAATCTATATCTTTTTATCTATGTATTTGAATAAGCTCTTTAACATCATGAGCTCTTCTGCTGATCCATGTTTTTTTGTCATGTTCAATTTTGTATTTGCTATATAACATGTTATGTTTATTATGCAATAAAATATAGTTATAGTTATAGTTATATTTTTGTTAGTATCGTATCATGGTGCTTATAGGATCCACAAGTATACGTGGAGAAACAGGAGTAACCTTTGGTTATAGCACGAACAGATCTCTTTAGTGGATTGTCTTATTTGTGAAGTTGTCCCGAAGCTTTGTCATAGATTATTGTTCATATCAAGCGATGATTGAAGCGTTTTATTGTGGTTTTGGGGTAGAAAGTGTCTTGCATGATAAAGATATTGTTATCATGAAAACATGTCGCTTATAAGATAACATAACAATAAAAAATAATAATAATAAACAGCCAACACAAAAAGGAATATTGTAAATGAAGAAAAAAAAAAGATTTACGAAGTACCGGTGGGATTCGAACCTGTGACGTGAGAGAGCTCTTGAACTGAGTATTATGTATTGATTAGGCGACTCTACCCACTGCGCTATCGTGGGTCCTTATACAATAAGGTGTGAAATTTGTATCTATATTCGTAAAATGCAGTTATTAAAGGGAGGTTAAAATGTGTTGTTTGAGTTGAAACAAAAGAAATACAGGTGCATAATTGACTGAGCATCTCAAACTTCTGTCTTATTATGTAACAGTATACCAGAAGCATCAGAAATGAGTTTTGTACAGAAATAAATTTATATTGTAATTAATCCTGAAATCATAAACCTTATGAATTGTTAAGCAATGAAACAATAAAAAATGACTTTTAACGCCTTCTCGTCATTCTGTCCAACGAATAATGGACACATTCCCTTCGCCTGGCCCCTGAGAGAGAGAGAGAGAGAGAGAGAGAGAGAGAGAGAGAGAGAGAGAGAGAGAGAGAGAGAGAGAGTGACAGAGACAGAGACAGAGACGGAGAGAGACAGAGACAGAGACAGACAGACAGAGAGAGAGTGAGAGAAAGAGAGAGAGAAAGAGAGAGAGAGAGAGAGAGAGAGAGAGAGAGAGAGAGAGAGAGAGAGAGAGAGAGAGAGAGAGAGAGAGAGAGAGAGAGAGAGAGAGAGAGAGAGAGAGAGAGTAGTATTATCTATGAATCGAGAATGAATGAGAGTCAAATACTCTTACCGCTAGCCACCTCGCTCATTGAGTCTGTTCATTGCGTTAAAAACATGTTTCTTACTAAAAACATTTAAATAGCATAATATCAAGTAAGTATGTTATATAATTAACATACATGTCAGACGGATACATATACATTGTAGTGTAGTTACACTTTGGCCATACAACTAAACATGACATGGTGGTCAGCACTGAGCCACTGTCTACATATCCGAAAGTTTCCTCTTGTTGCCAGTGTGGTGATCTGTTCAGCTGTATACTTGCAGCTAACTCCAACACCTTCGTATAGATTCAGGAATTCCCCATCTCTAAAGTGGACTGTCAATCCTAACCCAGCTGGGATGAAATGAAAAGTAGTAAATTCTAAGTAAATACAGTTGATGTCTAGCAGTATACGAGAATTGAGTACTTTTATTTCGAATTTGTTGCAGTCACGAAAACAGTTCTCTCTTTCAACAAGTACATCATATATACAAATGTTTGTTTTACGCACCTGAAGCAGAAAGGGAAAGTAAATCGCCCTTTTGATTATGACCAGTTTTCGACACGGCTTGTTTCAAGAAGAGAACATTTGAAAGTCTAAATAAAATGCCCTTGAAACAATAGAGTGCTTGTGTTTTTTTTATATCCAATTAAAGTAGCTTTCGAAAGCATAATTGTACAAGGAAATGCCTGTATGTACAGGGTATAAGTCAAACTATATTAAGAAAGCAATGGATGGATGTGAGAAAATATAAATTGGACATGATGTTTATTCCAATTGAATTGTATTTAAACCCTTTATAATTACTCATTGTATTATGACTGCTCTGTTGTTGTATTCTTGTTGTATGTTGTATTGTATATCTTCTGTAATACCAATGATTTTCCATGTTTGAATTGTAAATGGCTAGAGGCAACTATTTTTGCCGATGCTTATGAAATGTACATGTGTAACTAGTTTAGGTTGTTGCCAGTGTAATTGTAAACTTCCTTACGTATTTCAACGGTTTGCTGTCCGATAGATCGAAGCCTAGCGGTGACGAAACTGGCTTCTTCTGGACACGTATTCGGACGATACTCCCTAATCAGCTGGAATTTGGACAGGTCCATATTTCCATCGTATTCTTTATTCAATCGCCATATTGCATTGAAGAACAGGCTTTCAGTGGCACCTGCAAAATTAGTACAGTACACAAATCCATCGTTAAAGTTGTGAAGTGAAAGCAATATAGTACGACAGTAAATCACTGTTATGAAGCATTACCCTTGTTATTATTTCACTTGACTTGCTTACAATCATTCGGAACACCTCGGCCATTTCTTAAAATAACCTTGGAGGTAATGGGGAGTCATTTTTGAAAGTAGGTCAGCAACGAAGGGCCAATCGTATCAACTCGGCAATCCCCGTCACAAGCCGGGGATTGCCAAAACGAGCTGATTAACAAAATATGAAACAAATATGTGTTGATATGATCATCTTTTATGAAAAGGGTAAAAAACCATTCGATTGTGTTGTATAACCAATTTGTGTGTATTTAAATACATATTTAGTGCCTGTGTGCATCTTGCATTATCCGCCGGAAATAAGGCGAATTACCCCAGGATTTCTGGTGTATTCATGTACCGCTTACGAGGTATATCTACCAACTTGTTACGGGGATTGCCGAGTAGATACGATTGGCTTACAATATGTAATTTGACGCCCGTATATAGATTGTGTCGTAGTATGAAACCCTCAGTTTAAGTTATTTTTCCATTTGGCTGTCTCTTCCCATACTGTGTAAACCCTTTCCACAACAATAACGACTACTTTGTTGCAGACGACTTTCGAAAACATTGTGGGAAAAGGAGAAATTGCTCGTAACGGGCTATTTTTCCTTTTCCCACAAGGTGTTCTGCTCTATCTGAAGAACGTTTTTCAATGTCATCACATTTTGAAATGTCGTCTGCAAACTCTTTCAATTTTGGACAGTCGAACATTTGTTGTTTGGGAAAGGGTTAAGTATATTATTCGTATTCATTAGTAGTAGGGTAGAAGCGTTATGACAATGTTACACACTGGTTTATCCTCAATTGTCAGCAATAACTGTCAAAGCAAAGCATGCATTACCATATGCTTACTATACACGCAATTCACAACAAGTTTTTGGTTATTTTCTTTTAACCTTTTAAGTTTTATTTATCTTACATCGATTGTGACGGACGCTTGAAGCATTTTAGGTTCACTATCGATGACTGATTCCTGGATACGAAACCAATACCTGCACTGATTCGTTGGCTAGTCCCGGCAATTTTCACATCGTCGCTAGCGGGGATCCAAAGGTCGGCTATATTGTCATGCCAGGTCATTTATTGATGCTTGATTCGTAATGAACCATCACTAAGCATTCGAGATAAGGAATTCCAGTATACATGCGTGATCATCTTCATGTTTCCTTATGTAAAGTTAATGTAAAACGTATATATATGCAAACACAAGTGCACCCTAGTCTGGATTACCTGCCCCTTAACATTACATGGGAACTTATTGATTATAGTACGATAGGAACCAGACTTCAATGCAACCCTACATTCCAGCAATGCATTATTATCTAGCTTAATCCTTTCCCAAACAACAAATTTTCGACTGTCCCAAATTGAAAGAGTTTGCAGACGACATTTCAAAATGTGATGAATTTGAAAAATATTCTTCAGATAGACCAGAAAACCTTGTGGGAAAAGGAAAAAATGCTCGTCACGAGCAATTTTTCCTTTTCCTAATTTTTTTTAAGTCGCCTGCAACAAGGGTCAAATGTCGTTATTGTTTGGGAAAGGGTTAAACTTCCCATTTTATATTGATTGTAACGGAAGCTTGAAGCTTATTAAATTCACGCTCGATGACTGCTTCCTGGATACTAAATTACTCGGGCCGATTTTTCAGATTTTGCATTATTTTTTCATGTGTTGACATAGCCCGTACACTTAACAGTGGTCCAGGGATAGAGCGTCGTCTTCTGGAAACGAGGGTCGTGGGTTCGAATCCCGTGAAAAGCGGGATCTGCCTTGCAAACTTTCATTAATCCACATTCGGCGCGATAGCTGGTTATGTACTCAGGAAGCAGAATCGAGAGTGAGTAATCTAAGTTGTAAGAACATGTTTCACAATCGATGTAAAATAAATAAGTTTAAACTTAACATGTAATATCCATAGTTTAACCCACCTGATGAGTGTATATAGGCTTTTTCAACATTTTCAGCATTGTTTGTAACGTCTAGAGATATCAATAATCGGTCCGTTTCTGTTTGAATTATAAATGCAGATTGGTTAACTGGATTTCTGTTAATCCTCTTTTTACCACGTCCATGGTATAAGTGAGTCGTGGCATCCCTCATTACATCTTACAACAGCGTTATTTATTTATATTGTTATAACAATTAAATCAAATATTTGAATGAAAAACAAAACATGTTATAATATAAATTGTTAACAGGATTTTCATAATGTAAAAGTAATCTGACACATGTCTGGTTAATCTGTGGAAACCAATGTTGACGTCAAGTTTGTTTGTGATCAGATCTTCTGTATAAACGCTAACTTCCCAAACAAATGTAAGTTCTGTACAAATACAGCCTATTACAAAAAAGGGTGCGCTATATACATGACATTTATATACTTTTATGTAGTTTCATTACAATCATGCATATGTGTGAAGAGCTGAAGAATGGAACATAGGTAACTGTTAATTCAATTAGAAGTGTGGTTTAATTCTAAATTCTTTCCTTATTGAACGATAAAACATTGCATTCAAGCATGCCAGTTGTCTTGAATGAAGAAGTATAGCTGTAATTACTAAATATATGAACATCCAATAGAAGACCACCATATCTCTGCATTTAAGTTGTAGCGCGCATATCCATAAGATAATTCGCCCCATTTTATTTGAAACCATAACACTTTCGTATAGTTACCAACTTGATATCGCTAAAAGTGCTGGGTAAATAAAGGAGGTAAGCTTTTTAAGTTCAGTGGCTACTTTTATTACAACGGAACACAAGCAATCAATAACTAACCTTTAACTACTTGACATGTAGAATACATGTATAACTAACAAAGATCAGAGGTCAACATGCATTATATGTATGACCTGGGCGGAGCATTGGTATTGATGGCACAGCAAGTAGGCGCGTCTCAATACACTAATTGGCATTATCTAAATACACAACAAAAGGTGTTTAAGAATGGTAACTAACACCGTTCTTATGAATTAATTATGTTTTGTCGATATGTTTAATCACATTTAATGCAAGCCACGATTAAGCAACCCATTTCCCCCTCCTTGGAAACCACCATTTTAAAATATATCTTCAATCCTCATGCATATCATTGAAAAAAAATAGGTAAATACCTTAATCATAAATAGATAATATATTATCCGAGACCAACCGTTCATACTTGCCGAGAGCCTTCGAAGAAGTTGTGCTTGTCCATCGGGACTAAAGTTTTGTAGACTACCAAAACACACAAGGAACTTGCTGCCTTCAATTGCACTGTTCAAGAAAAGAAGAGAATAAAACTTGATAGAGCGGGCAACTGAATAAGCTAAATATACTTCAGCATATACCGTCTATGGATAATATCATAAACTCATGTGGTACTTTTTACGACTTGGTCAAGAATATTCGGAATACCTCGGCTATTCCTTTATCAAAATAACCTCGGAGGTAATGTGGAGCCATTTTGAAAGTAGTCCGGCAACGTGGCGGCGACAAAGGACATGCCTCTTTTCAATTGTATCTACTCAGCAATCCCCGGCACAAGCCAGGGATTGCTGAGTAGATAGGATCGAGAAAATATGAAGCACAGATGTGTTGATATGAGGAATTGCTTAAAAACCCATTCAATTGTGATATTAACAAATGTGTGTGTATTTACATAACTATTTAGTCTTTGGTTGTATGTTGTAATCAGGTGTGTTATCCGACGGAAAACAGCCGAATTACCCAGGATTGCTGGTGTATTCATGAACTACTTTACGAGGTACATCTACCGACTTGTGCCGGGGATTGACGAGAAGATACAATTGAGTCAAGAAGAGTCTCGGGCTCTTAATTAGTTCCCACTAGTAAACAACTTTACTTATGTTTGAGAGAAGTCAGTGGCTTTGAAAGATTAGGTTAAATGTCCCAATAGTGAAATACCGGTATCAATGGTAATATTCACTGAATCATTACATATCATCGAATAACTGTTGAAAGTTGTTTATGTTATTTCGACTTACAGAAAATCATACTCTATACACATACACACATATGATAGAGCGCAATGAGCAAAATAGAAAATAAGATACGCTGTTTTGCGTTATGACATTACCAATGTAAAAATGAAAATACTAAGTATGCACTGACATTACCAAACTGACATACATCTCAAACGTATTTTTCTTCTGAATTAGAGTAGACGACATATCGACTATCAAACAAGGTCTTACAATTCGAAAAGTTTTACCAATTGTTCTAATGTTTCGACATAGTAAGACAACATACATGACAATTTAATAGTGTAAAATAGGCGGATTTTCCATCGTCTACCAATCCTTTTACCTTTGCAGAAAGCGATAAGGATGTACAGCAACTCTTCTTATAGAACATGTCCTATCTTTTAATTCACTGTGATACAATCTTTGTTTACTAACACAAAGCTATAAACCACAATTCTGTATCTTATAGAAACTGTGACACTATTCTTTTTTGAAGAATACAATCTTTCAAATTCGATTAGAGATTGAATGTGTTTGATTAGAACCAGATACAAACCTACCCTAGTTTATTTATGGCAGTTAGAGCAAGATACAAAAATACCCTTGCTTATTAATGGCGATTAGAACCAGATACAAACCTACCCTAGTTTATTTATGGCAGTTAGAACCAGATACAAACCTATCCTAGTTTATTTATGGCAGTTAGAACCAGATACAAACCTACCCTAGTTTATTTATGGCAGTTAGAACCAGATACAAACCTACCCTAGTTTATTTATGGCAGTTAGAACCAGATACAAACCTATCCTAGTTTATTTATGACAGTCAGAACCATAAACAAACCTACCCTAGTTTATTTATGGCAGTTAGAACCAGATACAAACCTTCCCTAGTTTATTTATGGCAATTAGAACCAGATACAAACCTTCCTTAGTTTATTCATGGCAGTTAGAACCAGATACAAACCTACCCCAATTTATTAATGGCAGTTAGAACCAGATACAAACATACCCTAGTTTACTTATGGCAGTTAGAACCAGATACAAACCTTCCCTAGTTTATTTATGGCAGTTAGAACCAGATACAACCCTAACCTAGTTTATTCATGGCGGTTAGAACCACATACAAACCTAACCTAGTTTATTTATGGTGGGTAGAACCAGATACAGACATACCCTAGTTTATTTATGGCAGTCTCATAGTCCCCATATACAGGCGAGATGGTAAGACGGTTGTCATAAATCTCTCTGAGCGATGCCGATACTTCTTCCAGAAACTCTGGAAACATTTCATTATATTGTTATACAGCAGCGTACCGTTTTAGAAAAATAAAAAAATAAAAGAAATATGTGCGTAAGTCAAAACTGATATAAACATGGATAGTATCTTAAATATATAACTGGATTGTTATTCTATAGGAGCGACATCTGTCCCCTTGGTATTGAAAAGATATTTCAGCGTCAAAACGATTGCTAAGTCACTTTGTGTGGATGAAACACGATTCCTTCAGTTGACTCAAACATAGTGTATCTGTATCCATTACGAAGTGTTTAAGACAAATATACAAAGCATTAAATAGCCGGACTGTATGGAAAAAACTTGACATTGCATAGTTACGCAATGGTGTTTAAGCAGAAATGAGATCATATGTCTGAAACTATCTGATTTTCGACCATCGAAAAGGTTGTTGGTTTGTTTTACAAAAGGGCAATTTTTTTCAAAGTAGCCTAGTGTTAAAGTATATAGTTTTGAAACATCGCTTTTGTTACGATATATTGGTAACATTATGAAAATCGAGTAGACAATTTCGACCCGCACTTAAGTATGCTAATACCTCGAAACAGCTTCAAAGCTCATTAAAGGGGAGTTGTGACCGCTAGTAACTAAAGGAGAAATCCCAGTCCAGCCTCAAGATTTGATGTAGATACAAACTTACTCTAAATGGATCTTTACCTGTTGAAATGTCGACCGGAATGTAGTTAAGATGTCCTTGTTTATTCAACAACGCGTCGATCAACAAGCGGGATTTTGCCGAATTTCCGCTTCCAAGGTCAATTAAGCTGCACTCACTGTCGATGGCATCTGCCATTTCCTGTCAATTAAAAGATTGAGAAATCGATTTCAACGGAATGCCTCACTTACTATAACTTTTCAGTATGATAGTCCTTGCTGTACAATGCAAAAATTGCCTTTTCTTTCTTTTTTTATGAAATAAATGTATTTGTAGCGATGGCGTCGTTTTAGAGGTGCTTGTTCACACATGAGACAAATATAGAAATATAGAAGTCAAAATAAGCTGCCTTTCAAACAATAATAAGATGCCTTTTAAACAACAACAGCTTTATCAAATTGCGGTAAAGTATTCAATTGAAAAAAAAACTCTAAACGCAAGCATTAACTATATGGATCGTTTATGTAATTCTATCAGTAGAACAGACTCTATATTCAAAATATAAACTCCTCCATCTATGAGATAGTCCTTATAACAACCTTACATGGACGTGTTTGTGAAAAACGGTGAGCCCTGGTCTGTGTTGGTCATATTAACAAACTTACATGAACGTGTTTGTGAAGAACGGTGAGCCCTGATCTGTGTAGGTAATATTTACAAACTTACGTGAACGTGTTTGTGAAGAACGGTAAGCTCTGATCTGTGTAGGTAATATTTACAAACTTACATGATCGTGTTTGTGAAGAACGGTGAGGCCTGATCTGTGTAGGTAATATTTACAAACTAACGTGAACGTGTTTGTTAAGAACGGTGAGGTCTGATCTGTGTAGGTAATATTTACAAACTTACATGAACGTGTTTGTGAAGAACGGTGAGCTCTGATCTGTGTAGGTATTATTTACAAACTTACATGAACGTGTTTGTTAAGAACGGTGAGCTCTGATCTGTGTAGGTAATATTTACAAACTTACATGAACGTGTTTGTTATGAACGGTGAGCTCTGATCTGTGTAGGTAATATTTACAAACTTACATGAACGTGTTTGTAAAGAACGGTGAGCTCTGATCTGTGTAGGTATTATTTACAAACTTACATGAACATGTTTGTTAAGAACGCTAAGCTCTGATCTGTGTAGGTAATATTTACAAACTTACATGAACGTGTCTGTTAAGAACGGTGAGCTCTGATCTGTGTAGGTAATATTTACAAACTTACATGAACGTGTCTGTTAAGAACGGCGAGCTCTGATCTGTGTAGGTAATATTAACAAACTTACGTGAACGTGTTTGTTAAGAACGGTGAGCTCTGATCTGTGTAGGTAATATTTACAAACTTACGTGAACGTGTTTGTTAAGAACGGTGAGCTCTGATCTGTGTAGGTAATATTAACAAACGTACGTGAACGTGTTTGTGAAGAACGGTGAGCTCTGATCTGTGTAGGTAATATTTACAAACTTACATGAACGTGTTTGTGAAGAACGATGAGCTCTGATCCGTGTAGGTAATATTTACAAACTTACATGAACGTGTTTGTTAAGAACGGTGAGCTCTGATCTGTGTAGGTAATATTTACAAACTTACATGAACGTGTTTGTGAAGAACGGCGAGCTCTGAATTGTGTAGGTAATATTAACAAACTTACATGAACCTGTTTGTTAAGAACGGAGAGCTCTGATCCGTGTAGGTAATATTTACAAACTTACATGAACGTGTTTGTGAAGAACGGTGAGCTCTGATCTTTGTATGTAATATTTACAAACTTACATGAACGTGTTTATTAAGAACGGTGAGCTCTGATCTGTGTAGGTAATAGTCGGGATCCTCCAAACACAAGTCGTTATACAGAGACCCCTGTTTGTCGTATCTGTACCATAGCGGAATGTGCTTCGGATCAGACGTCAAACTGCGGATCAGCTCCTGCTTTACGTTCATGATTGATCTTTGTCGGCTACTGTTGTACATATAATTGTCGGCTCTGCATAGAATGCAATTATATTCCAGCTTTTTACCAGGTATTTATGAGTCCATTCATTAGTTAACAAGAATGTTGGTTTTTTACTTGACGCTATAATTATAAACAACATGTCACAAATAAAAAAGAATATACACATCTTGAAGTATAAAATGTAGGTATGAAATGAGAAAATATACACAAATGATGTATGATAAATAGATATAGATAAAGCAACAATCAAAACCGGAGTATAAAACATTAAAAATGGGAAAAAAGTAGATATACAGACAAAGGCAACAAGAGTGGAAATACAAATCAAAAAGAATGAAGAGTAAACCCAAAACAAAAGGTAGACAAACAAATGATCAGTCATAAAAAATAAACATGGTATTAACAGTGTCAAACAATAAAGACAAATAAAAGAAACTAGAGTACATTACAACTATCATAGCCATGTGATGTAAGAAATGCAGTATACAATATAAAATCATACAGTAAAACGTCGACTTAACTGAGAGTTACCATTTCATTACGTGACTTTCCAAGGGTACTCCCCGCTAAAGTGCATCTCAATGCTCGCTTTACCATCACTTTGTAACATTCCAAATCCCAAATGTAAACTCAAACCAAGCGTTAATATTTAATTACATTATTATGAATAAACGTCATGGGGTATACCGACTCTGTAATGTTTTATTTTAAGACAGAGGTTTTTGATGCTCAGTTCATTATGCACCTGTATTTCTTTTGTTTCAACTCATACAACACAGTTTAACCTCCCTTTAATGACTTACGTTTTACGAATACAAATACGAATTTCACACCTTGCTGTAATAGAACCCACGCTAGCGCAGTGGAGAGAGTGGCCAAACCAAAAGCCATGACTCAACAGAGCAACTCTCTCATGCCGCAGGTTCGAATTCTCAACTGGTAATTCGCAATTGTATTTTTTCTTCCCTTTCAGTATTCTTTTTTGTGTTGTTTTATTTTGTATAAATGCTATGCTATCTTATAAGCGTAGTGTTATATTGTGATTACACTATCTTTATCATTCAAGACACTTTCTACCCCAAACCACAAAAAACAACCGCTTCAACCATCGTCTTATATTTGTCATCGGTCCTCAGTGTAAATATGAATCCGTGACAAACCTTCGGAACAACCTCTCAACGAAGGCAATCCACTGAAGAGATAGATCTGTTCGTGCTATAACCAAAGGTTGTTCCTGTTTTTTTTCACGCATACTTGTGGATCCTATAAGCACCATGATACGATACTAACAAAAATCTACACACCCTGAGGCAACACAAGCTCAACACGCAACAGCAGCATTGGTTTACGCACACATATTCAACAGAAGAGCAGATTTTTACGACATTACGTCGAAACACTTGTGACTCATTGAGAATACCATCCTGAAATTATTGTAAGAAAAAAATTGACATCGTTTTTAAAATAAAGGATTCAAAATAAGTTTGCATTAAAGGGTAAGGGGTTGTCAGAGAAATATCTACACAATGAGCTGCATTAGATCCCCTTTTTAAGGAAAGAGATGTAAATGAGACGACCAATTGAGTACCTAAGATTCCCCTCTCCTGCCTATAAAGATTAAGAGCAAATTCGTCCATTTACTTCATATCCCATTTTTAACCCCGTATAATGCAGTATTTTAATAATACAGAGCAGGACAGAAAGGAAATAGAAAACATCGCTACAAATAAAGACATTGCTCACAATGAGCATTTTCTCCTTTTTTCTTACACCAAGCATGTACAATATATATTTTACAGGCAAAATGAAAAAGTCTTTGATCGATTAAAAACTTAAACATGTGGTTACTAGTCTCACCTAGTCGGCTAAATATTATTTGCTTTAAATTGATTGAAAAAAGATAATTTCTTGTTTAGTTCTTTGACATGTTTATCTTCGATTGGGAAAGAAAACGAGAGAAAAAAACACAGTTGCGTGCTTCAATGTGGCTTCTTTAGGATTCGAACCCAGGACAACGCCATTGGGGTCTGTATGCAAAGATAGGTACCCTCTGGGCTACTTTGGGTGCTCTCAGTTAGAGGTGTGAAATATATACTTAAATAGTGATTGTGTGATTGATAAAGGGAGGTAAAAGCTGTAAAGGAGGTTGAAACAATAGAATATGAAATCTCTATTGTTTCTTTGATTCTTCGATCTATATCTTCTAATTTGTTAATTGAGAAAGAAAATAATACAAACAACTATTCATGCCTAAAGGGCAATCACCATAGAATGTTTTTGCCTAATTGAAATGTTCCGCATTCGTTGTATAAGAAAGGCAAATAAACATCATTCAACCCTTGCAGAAAATCCTTTCCTAAAGGTAAGTCAGTACTGCACTAACCAACCTGCGACATAAGTCAGTATTGCACTAACCGAAATTTCGAGATAAGTCAGTATTGCAGTAACCGAATTTTGGAGATAAGTCAGTATTGCACTAACCCCTTTTTCGAGATAGGTCAGTATTGCACTAACCCATTTTTAGAGATAAGTCAGTTTTGCACTAACCGAATTTTAGACGTCAGTATTGCACTTACCCATTTTTAGAGATAAGTCAGTATTGCACTAACCGAATTTTCGAGATAAGTCAGTATTGCACTTACCCATTTTTAGAGATAAGTCAGTTTTGCACTAACCGAATTTTAGACGTCAGTATTGCACTTACCCATTTTTAGAGATAAGTCAGTATTGCACTAACCGAATTTTAGACGTCAGTATTGCACTTACCCATTTTTAGAGATAAGTCAGTTTTGCACTAACCGAATTTTAGACGTCAGTATTGCACTTACCCATTTTTAGATAAGTCAGTTTTGCACTAACCGAATTTTAGACGTCAGTATTGCACTTACCCATTTTTAGAGATAAGTCAGTTTTGCACTAAACATTTTCGAGATAATTCAGTACTACATTGTATACAAATAGTGATCACGTGTATGTTTGCTTAGTTTCAGATACCCAAAATCGTAACTATTCGGGTATTTCCGTGAACTGATAAATACATTTTCTTTGATTAAACCTGACCCGTCCGTCCGTCCGTCCGTCCGTCCGTCCGTCCGTCCGTCCGTCCGTCCGTCCGTCCGTCCGTCCGTCCGTCCGTCCGTCTGTCTGTCTGTCTGTCTGTCTGTCTGTCTGTCTGTCTGTCTGTCTGTCTGTCTGTCTGTCTGTCTGTCTGTCTGTCTGTCTGTCTGTCTGTCTGTCTGTCTGTCTGTCTGTCTGTCTGTCTGTCTGTCTGTCTGTCTGTCTGTCTGTCTGTCTGTCTGTCTGTCTGTCTGTCTGTCTCTGTCTGTCTGTCTGTCTGTCTGTCTGTCTGTCTGTCTGTCTGTCTGTCTGTCTGTCTGTCTGTCTGTCTGTCTGTCTTAAAACGGCAAAGTGGCTGGCTGTTTGTTCAGCACTGATAAAAAAGGAACAGGGGCTTTACTCCACAAGTAAAATGTGAAAGGTGGTATTCAGTACCCGTAAAATGGGTCAATTACTTTATAAACTACACTTGCAAAAAAAAGAAAAGTGGTTTAATGGCACCCTGTCATTTTTTAAGAAAATACATGGCAGTCTTCTAAAGGGGCTTATTTTGGCCCTTCTTTAGGAACCGTTCTGGCAAAAGGATAAATCGACCATTAATAGCAATCTGATATTTTGTTGTTAAAGTTCCTAAGGTAGACCGTATAACTATTCATTTGTCAAGGTTTTTGTGTCGTCTTCAGTTAATTTTTTTTCGTGGACCAATTAGCACTTTCCCATATGGTCGAACCAAAATAAATATTCCGTATTACCGAGCTTGTCCAAGAGCCTTTTAACCCATTATCAAACAATAACGACATTTTACCAGTTTGTTGCAGACGACTTTGGAACACTTTGTGGGCAAAGACCTAATAGGTCTTTATGTCGGGTAATGACTCTAAACTAAAAAAAAGATGTAATTATCATCAATGTTGTTTTCAGATATAGGCTATGTCGATGGAGATACATATCCTGAAGCAAGTAGTTTATTGTTAACACTTAGCTCAATCGGAACTACTCGGGTATTTCCGTGAGCTGTGAAATGGTGTTTTCTATTGGATAAACCCGATGTGTTCAGATTGCACTTAGCTATGATCAATATTGTGCTCAAAGAAAGCAACATGCCTGCAGTAGGTCTGTGCAGAGATATAGATGTTATATATGTCTCTGGCCTACAGTGTCCACTCAACACTTATGTAGTGTCCACTCATGCAGTCTGCACGCACGTTGAAGTTATTTCGTCAAACAATGTCCAATCATAACACTAATGAAAACATTTGATATGAATGTCGAACTGCAACGTGTGTTTAAAGCAACGTGTGTTTGAAGCATTTGTTCATGTATTTGGTTTTAGGTTTTGTGTATTAAGTTAAAAGGTGAGTACTTCGCGTGATCCAATCAACGAAACAACAACAACAACAACAACAAAAATACTACAACAACAACAATTGTTGGTAAACACGTGAAAATGTCTCGACTAATTGTCAAAAACATTCCTAATTGGGTGAGTGTTTTAACAAAAACTTGTAATTGAGTAATTCGAGATACATTCTTTGTTAATATACATAGCATTCTCTTTCTTATTGCTTCTTATATGTCCAGGTTTTTGTCCAATGTCATTGGTTTTCGCGGTTCGTACCAATTTTCCCTTCACGTGTTAAATATAAATATTTACAACATTTACCATTCAATCGTGATGTAATGCTTATTGTTCGTCCCTATTCATTCAAGTTGTGTAAAGCTGCAGTCTAATGTGATAAAAATAAACCATAAGCAGAATAAATGCGGGAGATGCAAACTATTGTGTGACATTTGATCACTCAGAAACAGTTTTAGACGAAATTGTTGGCAGATTTTTCCACAACATTGTACATTTAACATAAGAAAGAACTCCTTTACAATAAGAACTTCGAGAGTCTGGAACAGCCTTCCTGAGGAGGTTTTTTCAGTGACTTCAATTAATTCATTTAAGAACAGACTAGATAAACAATTAGTCAAAATAATTCAACATGAAGATAGCTTTTTATTTTCTGTTGGAGCAATCTAACGTCGAAATTGCGAACGATCCAAATAGTGTCAGACCTTTAGAAATTGGATTTTTCGGATGTAAAGCACATAATGGCCATCCAAAGTTAATTGATAAGACAAAATATGTAAAATAAACTTACTTAACCCTTTCTCAAACAATAACGACATTTGACCACTTTGTTGCAGGCGACTTTAGAAAACTTTGTGAGAAAAGGAGAAATTGCTTGTAACAAGTAATTTTTCCTTTTCCACAATGTTTTTTGCTCTATCAGGAGGATATTTTCCAATTTCATCACATTTTGAAATGTCGTCTGCAAACTCTTTCAATTTGGAATAGTCAAAAATTTGTTGTTTGGTAAAGGGTTAACACCAAATATTGGCATCAATTGTTGTTAAACAGTAAAAAAAAACTCAATCGGTTTCTCACATTTCAGTGGGCATGCGCAGAGAAAATTTATAGGAAGCAAAAAATGGTCACCTTGTGTTAATTAACCGTTCTTACAAAGTTAATATGTGGAATACAGACATGTTTAGTGCATGGATTGATTAAAAAAGGATTAATTGTGGGTAAGATAATTTGTTGATTCTTAAAAACAACAGAAATAGTTGTCGTCAAACGTTGTAACAAAATTTTCGACCCACCATATTCCATAAAATGAATTATTCGAAAGTTTGACGTGACGGGAGATATTGCCTGATGCAAAATTTCTCAATATTATGCGATCACATCAAATTAGTTTGACTAGATAAACACTGGCATAATCATGAGGTTCTGTATGATAATCACACTCATAGGGTAGAAATAAATACTAACAGAACCGGGGAATGTGATAGGATTAATCGTATCAAACCATGTAAATAACAAGCCTGGCGAAGAGGACCTGTGCTTGCCCTAAGAAAACCCTAAGAAAATGAGTAAATTTGCTTATTTATGATTTTTCTGTGTACTTCAAGATCAAAGAAGAAAGGCTGAAGAAACATTTTAGTTCAGTGGGACCTTTGACTGATTGTTCCCTGAAATACAATAAGCAAGGAGTGTTTAGAAAGTTTGCTTTTATTGGCTACCGAACTGTGGATGAGGGACAAACTGCCATTACAAAATTCAACAATACCTACCTAGACACACAGAAAATACAGGTATGTCGTGCATGGGTACATTGTATATGTATTCACTACATTATTTCATGGTCTAAGGCAATGCCCTGAAATATATTTAGCTCAGTTGATAGCTCAGAAAGATAGCTCAGTTGATAAAGAGTTCACAGGGTTTATGGAGGTCTCATGTTTGAGTTCCTGTCTGGCTGCATGTTTTTCTCACCTTGGTTACATTGGTCCCCAACGTAAATGACCCAAGATAGATACAGGGATGAAACTTAAGATATGTTCCCCAAACAAATGCTGTTCCGAGAAAATTTGAGATGAATTTCAATTGTGTGTCCAGGGGAGTATGTAGTAGGGGTCCTGAAATTTAGAAGGTAGAGTTAAATGTGTTATCAGGCCAGATAGCTCAGTTGGTTGAGCGCTCACACTGTTTGCTGAGGTTCTGGGTTCAAGTCCCGGTTTGGCTGCATCTTGGTAACAGTACAAAAATGTCTTAATGATTACAGATATTTGCATTTATGTGCATATTCTTTGGCACAAATGTGTAATAAAACCAAGGAAAGAGACCTTTTAAAGACACAGCCATATCGTGTTTAACTCTTACCTTTTTGTTCAATGATAACAATATATGATAAATGGTGCTTACGGAATTGGAACTGTAGGAATTTGCTGCACCAAATACAAACACTGTCTGTTGTAATGTAAAAGGAAAGAAGGGAAAGGAAAATACACTGTATTGCATAGAGTTCATGATATTGAGTAAGTATTATTATTTGCCCACATGTATATCTGCAGTTTGTATTGACATTTGGGTACCATACAAGCAGGCTTAGGCCTTTATCCTGTACCAAATTGTAAGCAGCATATAAACTGTTCAAGCTGTCTGAAAAATGAGAAAATCATAAAGATGTTGGAATTCTTGTATCTCTATATTGTTTAAGGTTGACTTTGCAAGGGATTTTGGCGATGTTTCAAAACCAAGAGCGTGGAGTAAATACTCGAATGAAAGCTCACACAATCAGAAAAAACAGTTGGAAAAGAAACCGGCTGAGGAAAACCTGAAGGTAAGTGACCATAATGTTTTCCAATTAAATGTTCAAGTAACTTAACTCCCTGTTGCATAATACCTATGATACATCTCATAAACATATCTGTTGCAGAAAAAAGTCACTGTAACTAAAGGATAAACTGGCCAGAACAAGCAATATATCTATTAACAACAATGCTTGCTACTTGATTCAATTGAGACTTTTTTCATGTTATTTTATTACTGTCTGCTGATGATTTTAATTTTGACAAGTCAAAACTCCTATACAAACATCTTTTAAGATTCATGCTTGCATTTAGGCCTTTAGTTCTTTTTGTGATAAAGGAATCATTTTACATCTATTGCTAATTACACTTTAAGAATCCATTGAGAGATATGAACATATTCCTGATAATGAGCATATTCATATTTGGGCAAAAGAATATCTATTTATTGTTTGAACTCCAAAAAATTATCAATTCCTGCTATTTTTCACAACTATGAAGACAACTTAAAAACGTGTTACCACCACAAAACATATAATAACAACTTGATCAAAGAGACATTTCTTCATCATGGCCAAGTGTTACTCATTGCAGTGTTATTTCTATTCATTTTGATCAAATATGCAAAGTTTTTATCAAGAATGTTTCTATTGACTGATAATTGGATTATATTTTTGTAGTAGATTGTTTTTTCTATTATTGTTAAAAATGATCCGTATAACCCCTTGATATTTCAGAAGAAAGACAAAAAGAACAAAGAAAAGACAGCAAACCCTGTAGTTGAAGAAATACTTGGTGACGTAAGTTTCATTAATCATATTATCAGTTTGGATTCATCAAAACAATGCTATATAAGTTTTAATTTTTATCAGAGGGATTTTTTTGGTGGCAAGTAATTTCTACTTTTGTAACTAGTGTTTTTTGCTAGGACTTTGTATTTTTAAAGTTCTATTCTTACTTATGCTCCAGTACCCTTTAATCCATACTTATGCTTCAGTAAAGTTATTGTACTCAACTGAGTAAGAAAGTTGAGTTATGTTACTTATGAACATTTGGAGAACACAGACTCTGGTGTTTATTCATGCTTTCCCTGCTGAGTGGTCATATGATGTGTACTAGGGTAACCAATTTTGTTTTGCTTATTGGTTAAATTCCTTGAATTATATTTAAATCCCTCTTTTTCTTTCTTTACAGCTAAAGAATGATCCAAATTTTAAAGAATTTTTAGAAGTTCATCAAAATGTTTCCACAAAACCTGTTTGGGTGGACGATTCAAACAAAACAGAAAACAAGGGAAGTAAACCCGACAAAACCGTTCCCTCTGTCAGCCAGGGAAAGAGTGACATGCCCTTTGATGATGATACAGATGATGATGATGACGACTTTGAGACCCAGACTCTAGTTACAAAGACTGTGGATACTGACAAAGGTAATTTCTTGCCTGGGACCTCTGCTGCATAGTGGTTAAAGCACAGAACTTCCTATGACCCCTCTCCAAGTGGGTTCAAATTTGAGTGAACCAATTTGAATTTTCATGAGAGGTAGTCTCCCGAATGACTTACTGAGTGCCGATGGTTTTACCTAGCTTGACCAGCCCTTGTGGGTAGTTCAGTATGTGGTTCTTCCTTCATCATTTAGAGTTGGGCATCGCAACATAATTAAAATAATGTTGATTTGATGCAAATCCTCATATGAATAAATAAATGAAGTTCTTGTCTACAGTTGAGAAGTTAAGCCATATAATGTGCAAGGCTATGGGTCACAAGTCATACTTCCCTGTGAACATTTTATTTCCTGTGTCCAATCTGGCCGTTTTAAGGGCGTTTGGGACAAAAATATAAAAAAAACATAACTCCAGGAAAAAATGATTAACTCTTAATGAGACATTCATTGTAGAACTTATGTTGGCATTTTCTAGGTGCTGGTGCGTACAGGTAGCTACATGCCTGTTCTAACTACTATTGGATGAATAACATCTTGAATACTGCTTTATCTTAAGATGACAGATAAAAATCTATCCATGCTTTTATTTGTCTTCATCAGTACTGAATGATATTCCTCTAAAGTTACTGACCCCTTTGCCATGTCAACCCATGTTGATTTAGGCAGCCCTTTTATCTGCTTTAATAACTTTTAAGCTTGTTACATAATTATAGCCTTTCAAAGAACACATTTTGAGTAAAGTAAAAGAAGCTCTCAAACCATTAATAAGGAGAAATTTATGCAAATTGATTTATTCTTTTGAAATTCTTTTTCAATAGAAATTTTGTTTACATTTTTTATCAAAATTTAAGACAACATAACTCATTAAGACTTTTGGGTTAAAATTGATTTGTTATGTCTGTATTATATGTCTTGGTTTTCAAAGGAGGTTTATCCCTAATTTCTCAACAAATTGTGATAAGAATGGTTAGGTCCTTCATGACCCAGTGATTAGGCTGGCAGTTTAAGGTTTCTAAAATTTTGGGTTTGAGTCTCTGGTACTGCTGCTTTCATTAGAATGTCCTTTGGCAAGACACTGGTAAATCCAGAAAGTTGTAACATGAATAAAAGAACTGTTAACACAGTGTCAACACGAAGAATATTGGGTAATTTTTTCTAGAAATAGATTATTGGGTCGTCTACTTTCCAAAACCTTAAATATCTGCTTAATTTTGTTGAGGAAAGATACTAAGAACAGCAATCAGGTTAAATCACAGGCCAACCACAAACAAATTTACTTGCAGCTTGCCTGGATCTAACCTGTTTGCATAAGCATGAAGTCGGTTCCAGCACTATAAGGGTTAATCTTGGAACTTGAAAGAATCTTCATAATGTGTTGTTGAAAATTGGTTTCATAGAAATGGATGATATTGTTAATCTTATTTTTGCAGACAAAGAAGAGATGATTGTTGATGAGCCAGAAAAAATACGGCAAAGTGGACTTTCAGATCTAGATGTAAGCTCTTTGTCTTCAGCTTTAGGGTGAAATGAAAATGAGTCAACATGTATTGCCTATACCTCCTCTTTAAAATTTATTTTGTATTTCAAAGATTCAACTTCAGTAAGAGATCTTCAATGGTCTAGGGTTTTCACAGCCTTTATGTACATTATTATTATTATTTTAAATTTTGGATTTGAAGACACTTTCAACAATTTTTTAGTTGTAAATTATAAAATATATATAGCTTCCTAAGTACTCTACCAATGCTCTGCTAGGAAAAAGTGTGATGTCATTACAAAAGAGTCTCCACATTGAAGTGATTAGGTTTAGATCTAAATGTAAGTGGTGTTTCTCTATGCTTGTTATTATTTTTTTTGAAAAAGACCCCTATAAGTCACAAGAAATTGCTTAAAAAAGCCCCAATCCCTGATATTGAAAAGTTTGAAAGATTTTGATTGTAATCAACATCAGACAACAAAAAAAGATTCATTTTGTTTATAATAAAGGGTAACAAGAATTCTATAGTGGCAAAGTAAGGTCCTATGGAGCTTGGGGTTCCCAGGTTGAACCCCATCAAGGCCTCTGGTTTCGTGGCAAGTCTCTTCGCAGCCATAGCCTAGTATTGGTGGATTAATGAAAGCTGTAACATTACTTAAAAATTGTTGACACTGTATTAAACACCATTCAAACAATGGAGTAATGTGTTTAAAAATTGATTTTGGGCAACCTTTCTATCTGATATGTCCTTTAGGCTACAAAAATGAATTTTCTGTGTTTGTTTTTATAATTGTGGTAAAATGAAAATATTCTTACACTTAATATGTAACACTTATGCATGGTTATCCTTGACCCCCAACTTGTATAGTTAATGACCCCCAATTCCTAAGAAATGACCTCTAAAGATCATTATTTTTCATTGAATCCATATGAAAGGGGTTAAAATCCGCAACATAAATCAAGGGGTCAAAGGAAAATCCTGTGCTAATGATTCTGTCTGTGCTTTGAATTTGAAGAAAAAAATATGTATATTAACCTGATAAAGGCACATTTTTGTTTTCCTTTGTTTTATAAGATCTTTTCTTTTGGTACAGTATTTGAAGTCCAAAGTCAATGCAGCTGTGCTCAGTGATTCAAGTGATTCTGATGATGAACAACAGGGAACTTCATCTAAACAAAAGGAGAGAAAAAGTAAGGAAAGTAAGAAAACTACAAGCAAGGATTCAAGCAACAGTGATAGTGACAATGATGAGGTGAATCGGGAATCAAGCAAAACTAAGAAGAAAAAAGGAAAAGTGGAAACAAATGAGACAAAAGATGACAACACTGCAGTAAAAGGAGACTCAAGCGATGGTGAGACCAAGTCTAGCAAGAAAAAGAAGAAAAAGAAGAAGAAAAAAGGAAATGAGGCTGATATCAAGAAAGAGGAAGACCCTGCGGATATGGATGCCGTGCGTTACTCAAATTATCTACCATTGTTTGTTTTATATTGACCTAATTGCTTTTAAGTTAAATTGTTATATCTTCTCCATCTCTTATGGTCCTGTGTGGCCCAGTGGTTAAGGTTGCTGATATTCAACTCAGGGGGTCCAGGGTTCGAGTCCTACCAGCACCTCTGGTTACATTGGAGTGTCCTTTGGCTAGTCACTTTAGAGCCCTAACCTAGTGCTTGTGAATCCAGGAAAGCCATAACATAATTGAAAAATTGTTGATATGGCGTAAAACACCATACAAAATCTTTATCTATCTTTAAAAGTCTCAGTCTCATTTACTGAGTAAGTAACAAGCCCATGCTAGAAAGAAGTGGTGCCAGGTTAGACCAAAATTCTTTAGGCTATGTAATGTAGACACTGTAATGTGATATACAAGTCTTTCACCACTGATCAAATAAGTTGAAGTAAGAAAGCTATCCATGATTTTGAAAAACTGTGTAGCTCTGATGAGGAAATCGCAGGTTTGCGTTTTGACTTATATTTGCACAAAACTGATATATATCAAGTTAAGAGCTTAAGTCTTCCTTTAAAAGTATAAGGTAGAAACGGTTGTCACAAAAAGATCCTGTTATCATAGTTGTGTCTAAAGACCTTTGCAGAAGGTGCGTAAGAGTGAGGTGTTACGGAATAAGAGAATAAAAGCATTTAAAAAAGTTTTTAAGAAATAAAATAAGAAATTGAATCACTTTTTTATTTCAGGAAGAGATATTAGATGTTATACATATCCTAAAAGTAAAGGGTATTCCAGCCAGCTCTGGTGAGGTAAGGCTGCATTTCTCATCCTCTTATTTCTCTCTGTTTCTAGTCCTTTAATCTTTTATTCAAACAACTCATTAAATTATGCAGTTGATATTTAAACACTTTGTTCTTTAAATCTGTTGTTAAATAAAACAACTCATGAGATTTATTTTTCTGAAGTTGACATTTGAATTGGTGCATACAAAGAAAAATTGATAATATATGCAAGGAAACTAAAATAAGTTCCTTTACTAGTTGTGGAATATTTTGACAATTGAAAATCACAATTGCAGTCAAGAAACTTTTTTAAAAAAAGATGATGGAATCTCTTTTTACTTTATATTGACTTAAAGTTTGACATTAAATGTCTTTTTAAAAGTGTATTACTTTCAGCTTGTTAAGTTCTGAACCAAACTCAATTTTGCATTTTCTGATTTGTTATTAGATCTAATTGAAACTTTCTTGGAGTTAAATTTTCTCAATGTTTGTAAAAATTTGATTTATTTTACTTCTTTTGATGCAAAGGTAAATTTTGAAAAGATATTCTTAAAAAGCCTTAATTGAATTTTTTCTGGATATCTGTTTATAAATATTATTTCTGTTTGAACAGAGAGCTGTTAGGGAATTTTTCCATCCTATCAAAATCGTTTCCCTAAGAATGCCAAAGAATGCAAAGAATAACAGTGTTGGTAAGTAAGACCTATTTGTACCTTACACATCTACTTATAATCAACGTTGACTTCTTTTGAATTGTTGTTTCAACGCGTTTTCAACAAAAATCATCTTATAGGCCATGTTGGTCCATTGGTTTTCTTCTTGTATTTCCTGACATGTTCAAGCCTTTGTGAACACTGTTTTGTTTGTGGTTTAAGATAAAGTTGAACATTTATTGGTTTGGTAATTCAAGTACAGGGCAACAGTGATACAGAGGTAGAGCATCAGCCTCTTGTACTAAGGGGCTCGGGTTTGATCCCCATTAGGCGAGGTGAAAATTGCTGAGACTAGCCTTCAAATAGGGCTGAGTACTGGTTTAGTATCCAGGAAGCAGTCATCCAGAGTGGGCTTAAAAAGCTTCAAGATTCCATCATAATTGATGTAAAATGAATAAGTTTAAACTAAATGCAGGACCTTGATAGAAACTCATAAGCCTTGACCTCACTACTGACCAATCTTTTATATAGACATACCTTGCTTAAGGGCAAACTTATTGCTTCTGGAATATTGACCAAAGAGATGCCAGAATACTTGACCAAATGAACGATAACCATTCTTAACCCATTACTCCATGATATCTTCCTTTGCAGCATCTGCAGTAAAAAAGTTTGTAAACTTCTGTAACAAAAGGATTCTCTTTTTATGCAATATCTTTATGATTTTTTTTTAGTTTTTATGTTTTTTTGTTATGAATCTACTCCCACTTTCAATTTGGCTTGGTCACATATTCCCATAAAAAGAAATTGCTTTTTCTTGTTTATGCTTAAACATCATGTTCTGGATGTAAGATTGTATTATGTTTGAAATATATATTCATGATATTTATTTCTGTTCTAAAGAGCTTGTTGATGCCTTTTCTTTGTATTCAGGTATAGCATATCCAGGGTTTAGGAGTGAAGAAGACGTTATAAAAGCTCTTGGCAGAAACAAGAATTACATTGGAGGCAAGAGAGTGTTTGTGAATAGGTATAAAGTGGAAAATCAGGAGAGCAAGAATAAGGCAAAAGAAAGACCATGGGAAAATAAGGTAAACATTCCTTTTTGCCTAGTTGAAGATTGTCTTGTTTGAATTCCTTATTTTATGCTAAAAAACTTAGAGAATAAATGCTCATTACGTTTAAAGATAAGTCAAACTCTCAGTTGAACTATGTCCCAAAAACGTAAATTTGACATTAATGTTGCTTGTTCACAGACCAAAAAGTGTGAAAGTTAGAATAAATTTTGCTGAAACAAGATAGTTTTTGTACTGTTGTATGAAATACAATTGAAAGTGGTTATTGAAAGCATTGATAAATAAGGAAGCATTAACATATCTTAATGTGTACAGTCTTAATGTGGTAGATCTCAAAACTGTTGCAACACTTTTGGATTTACATATTAATCCACTGTAAATAGGCAGTAAAATTTTAAATATGAATGAATTTTGCTTCCAATGGCTATTCTCCAGTGCGTATCATGTTACAGTATGGCTATTGTACAGTTTTGAAGAAATTCAGTTTTAACTTCCATATGATTCTCACATCTGTCAATTGGCAGCTTTAAAAAAGATTCTAAGCAATTCTTACATCAGGATTAATTTAGATTATATGTCATTTAAATGATGATGATTTTCTTTTTAAATCTTGGCTTAAATTTACAAAGTGTCCTGTTGGACAAAGTAGATAAAAGTAAATTCACATGTAAAACGAGAAATTTCTATGCGAAGCAAGTAGCAGTGCAAAATTAAGCTTTATAGAGAATAGATGGTTGGTGTCGTGAATCCGAAATGTTATTGGGCAAGGCGTAGGAATATTATCCGGTGAGCCGAAGGTGAAACTGATAATATTCCGATGCCGAGCCCGATAACTTTTCCGATTCAAAGACACCAATCATCTATTCTATTTATCCTTTTACCTTTATGTTTACTTTTAAAAAACAAAATGAAAATAAAGCAGAGAATGATGTATGCATGACGTCATGTGTCATGGCGTTCTTATGACGTCATGATTTGTCACGTGGATGTGTTATATGGTTAGTACCGGATATCACAAATGTTATACGGCACCTACTTATCGGTCCCAAAGTGGCAATATTGACAATATAAAACACTATATTCACCATACATAGAGAGAAAAACATTATTACAATTCTGGGTTTTTTCTATCAACATGTTATGTTCATGTATAAAGTTCAGCATTTCTTGGCCTTTCTGTGAAGTTACCATTTTTTCTGGTGACCTCATCCAAGACAGTAATTTTTCAAATAGTTGGGGAAAAATATATACTCTAGAGATGGGGAAATAGGACAGAATAATGCTGAATATTTCATTAAAAAAACCCACTGAATTGATTATTGATGAAAGGCTAAGAGCATTGTGTAAGAAATGCTATAATGTAACTATAGTAACATGTGGTCGTTGTTTATTGTTTAAACCTTCTTAAACCTTGTTTTTGTTGCAGACGGATGCGGAACCCACAGAAGGTATAGCAGAGGTAAGTAATGACTTACATGTAATAAATATCGGGGAAGCTCTATCCTTTTTTTCTTTTCCCTGGAATAGAAATTGTCTTGATCAGGGCTGATTTGCATCATATAATAGGTGCCCATACGCATGTTGCAAATTTGAAAATTTCTTCAAAATCATGCAGTTTTCCCAAAAAAAGTCAAACCAGCTTTTTTGTTTCCCAATTCACTAATTTCATTGAACAGCAATTTCCAAGAACTATCAGGCCTAGGCCCCTTCTCAATTTAAGGGGAAAAAGGCCTGTTGATCATATTGTCAAATGGAGATCATTGTAATGCCAGAATGTAAAAAGAAGATTGTTGTTTTGTGAAAATGAAAAATTGGGATCATTGTTATGTGAAAATGATAAATTGAGATCATTGTTATGTGAACATGAAAAATTGGGGTTACTGTTTTGTGAAAATGATAAATTGAGATCATTGTTATGTGAAAATGATAAATTGAGATCATTGTTATGTGAAAATGATAAATTGAGATCATTGGTATGTGAAAATGAAAAATTGAGATCATTGTTGTGTGAACATGATAACCTGAAATCTAACTAGCTGTGTATCTTTGACTAAATTTTATGTTTTTTATTAATTTACTTCAAAAAAAGTTGACCCTTCATGAAAACTTGTTTATTCATGCATTTGGAAACAGTTGTAGTGAAAATGTGAAAATTCAAATATTTTTAGATATAATTGATACCTTTATAAACTTTTCTATCGGCATGTTTCTTTTGATAGACATCATTATTATAAATTGCAAAGTTTTATATCAAAAATAGGAACTGAAACAGAAGTTGTTAAAAATCACATGACTGTGTCAAATTGGGAAATTAAAATGATATGGAAGTAAAACAAATCAAAACATGATCTAAATCTTTTTTTTTCTTCAGACTGGCAGACTGTATATAAGAAATCTGTCATTCACTTGTACAGAGGAAGATTTGGAGCAAACATTCAACAAATTTGGTAATCTATTATTACATTTATTTAGACGAAATAATTAAGACGAAATAAAGAGTGTTTTCTTAGAAGTTCATTTTCCTAGACACTTCATGTAATAATCAGAGGAATTTATGGGTCTTTTCTTAGATCTGACATGAGTTGTTACTTTAAGGAAATTTATTGGATATTTTTGCTAGTAAGAGATGGCCTGATAGGACACCGATGTGTTTTCTGTATAGATGATAGTCCTGCAATGCTCTGAAACTTTGTTTTAGTTGCCTATTGCAAGACTATTTCTTTGTGATGTATGAACACAAAATGCTGGTGCCTTTGCCAGCTTCTAGCACGCTAGTGCTAAGTAGAAAATTTTTGAGATGATTGGATGTTAATTCAGTTCCTGAGAGTTAAATGATCCAACTTGATGTTTCAGCATAAAGCTTAGGGGAGAAAACCCTATGCTTAATTCAGCAGAGCCTTGAAAATATATTATTTAAGATTTGAGCCATGGGAGGTTACATGTCAAAAGTAACAGGCATACGAGTAATAACCTTTTACTATTTTGTATGATTTGATGATGACTTAAGTACTTAATGAGTATTGATTTGTATAGTTATTTGATTGAAATTGCTAAGTTTTTGTTGTAGAATCTCTAGTGGAAACATACTTAATATTAAAATCTATTTTCTCTAATAGGTCCTTTAGTGGAGGTTCATTTACCGATAGATCATTTAACAAAGAAGGTGAAAGGGTTTGCCTTCATAACATATATGATGCCAGAAAATGCTGTCAAGGCTTTCACAGAAATGGATGGAACAGTGTTTCAGGTTGGTAGACTTACTCCTCTTCATACTTTGGGTCCAGAGGTCCAGAGGTAGAGTGTTTGCCTTTGAGCACAAGAGTTGTTAGTTCAAATTCCATGAGAAGCGGGTTCCACCTTTTGACCTTTCATTAATCCACATTCAGCGCAAGTACTGGTTTTGATTCAGGAAAGCAGAATCAAGAGTGATTAATCTAAGTTGTAAGAACTTGATTCATGATCAATGTAAAATGAACAAGTTTAAACTAAACTTACTTTTCTTCGATTAGTCAGACGTTCTCCAGTGGTTAACAGTGGTCAAAGCCTGGTTAATCCCTGGAAAGTGGTTTTATAGCAGAAAGATTGTTGACACAGTATTAAACCCTATGCTATCAGTTCTATTCTCTGCTCTAGCTTTCAATGATTTCATGAATTCTCTAGGTCATTGTACTATGTGCCTTCAGATATTCATGGTCTTCTTTCAGAAAATAAATTACTATTTAGAAAGCAGATAAGCACAATACGTTTTATGAAGTAAAATCAATTGAAATCATATGAACCATATGTACAACTTTTCTTTTCAGATAAAGATGACCAACCTTTTATTTTTAATTAGATGCTAGGATGACTTTCTTTAAACAGTTAAATATACTAGTTCATTGCAGCCTACAGTTGTGCATAGTTTGGGCCTCGGCCATTTCACTTAACCCTTTACCAAACGCAAAATTTTCCAAAATTGAAAGAGTTTGCAAACAACAATTCAAAATGTGATGAAATTGAAAAATATAGGGCAGAAAACATTGTAGGAAAAGGATAAATTGCTCGCCCCGAGCAATTTCTCCTTAATTCACAATGTTTTCCAGATTTATCTGCAACAAAGAGGTTAAATGTCATTATTGTTTGGTAATGGGTTAATAAATATGTTCATATAATTTCATTTATTACAGGGGAGAATGCTTCATATTCTACCTGGGAAAGAGAAGAAAGAAGAAGAGGACTTGACAGATGGTTGGTATTTTAACATTTTAACAAAAGCCAAAATCTTCGACTTTTTAAAATGTGATAAAATTTGAAAAATGTGCTTCTGATAAGCAATTTCTCCTTTTCCCACAATGTTTTTCAGAATTGTCTGCTACAAACTGGTCAAATGTCGTTATTGTTTGGTAGGTTAGGGATATCCATTGCCACCATGAAAAGGACTTGTTGCATGAGGCTTTGTGTTACATCATGTAAGTGTCCTGGATGGTCCAGTGGTGAAGGTGGGTGACTGGGAACTCTGGGGTCCATGGTTAAAGCCTCACCGACACCCATGGATTCATTGGAGTGACCTTTGGCAAGTCACTTCAGATACCTAGTCTAGCACTGGTGGATCAAGGAAAGGTGTAACATAACTGAGACATTGTTGATATGGCCTTAAACACCATAAAAAGGCACATTATGTATGAATGATAGCAACACATATTCCATTATTGAATAGAAACTTGTTGATCATCCCAAAATGACTGGGTTCACAATGGAAGCTTATTTATGTCTAAGGTAAATTTTATTTTATGGTTATAAATTGGAGAATTTGACAGTGTTATACCTTCTCCCAACAATGAATGGTTTACATCATGCACATATCTAGCAACTGTAAAGGTTGAGAAAATGTTTTTTGCAGTTAATTGGTTAAATAATATTTTGTATCAAAATCATATTGATTTTACCTTTTCAGAAAAATCTTCATTTAAGAAACAGAAGCAACAAAAAGACCGAATGTTAGCAGGCAGGTCAGTAAAGTATCTTGTTGTCTCTTTATCACATTCAGACAATTTAGTGTTTGTATGCAGTTAAGAAATTGTTGAGTTTATTGTTTAAGAATTAATGTTTATAAAAAATGTCTTTTTTTACAAGATATTTCATGTATGTGCTGTCTTATCTTAGAGTCAGGGATCAGGAAAATGCTGGTTTTGTTGGTCAAAAACCGACAAAACCAGCATTTTCCTGATCCAATTTTACTAGGCAGCTGGTCTGGATCCAACCTGTTTGCATAAGCATGAAGTCGGTTCCAGCACTATAGGGATTAATTTCATAAATAGGATTTTGAATTAGAGTTTGTCAGTATTCTAAATCTATTTGTTACTTTATCTAAAAGCCTATCGATTGTTTATTTCTATATTTAAAGCTCTCACAACTGGAACACTTTATTCCTTGGTGCGAATGCAGTTGCCGATGTGATGGTAGAGAAATACCAAACAGCTAAAAGTGACATTTTAGATAATGTAAGTTTTCATGGCTTTTTTTAAAACCTGATTATTCTTGGAATGACCAAGCCTTTCGTTCATTTGACCCTTTCAGTGTCATAGGCGAGATTTCTTGGCAATGTGGGGTTAGTTCAACATGTGTCATTTCTTGATGAGTTAAAAAAAAAAAAAAATGTTATGAATGGTATTTTATATGCATAATCAAAATACTGAAAATTATTCATTCTATTTTATATTGCATTTAAAAACATTGTGCTTAAATAACAAATGAAATTACTGGACATTTGAAAACATTATATGGAGTAGATCAAAAGTTGTAAATTTATCAAAAGGAAAGGATTTAAAGTCGGAGATAGAGGAGATGGAATTGAGAAATTTTGTAACTCGACCAGGAAAGGTTTTTATTGTATCCTGAATGTAGGGTTTTCATCAATGAAGTGATCAGAATCCTTTCATCAAATTTTAAGGTAATTGAATTATCAATTCCTCAGTCTTTCTTAACACTGCTTAGATTTCCTTTACATAGTTATATAATTCTTATCACGTAAAGTGCTTACGCCTGTAACACCTTCTTTGTACTTAACATTATTGTCTGTGTTGTAATCGTATTTGTTGGTTGAACTTAATAGTGTTTACTCACCCACCACTTGTCAAGTTTTCCACCCTTAAAGTCATTGACATCTTTTGCATTCATGACCCATCTGGGGAGGCCATTCCAATCATTTAACACTTGTAACCCAAATGAGTATACCCTGACTGGATGGTGACTCTGTTTTTTTTTGTCTGTTTGAAATTGTGTCCCTTAAAGGACCACATGTTTTTATTGTTTTCCAGAGTGTAAAGGGAAGTTTAGGCGTGCGGATGGCTCTTGGAGAAACGCAGATTGTGTCAGAAACAAGGGAATTTCTGATAAAAAACGGCGTGTCCTTGGACAGTTTTAGTCAGGTAAGTAGGCATGTCATTTTTTTAAGTTGACATTGTTGTTGATGAATGTTGTTAAATATTTTTGGGACCTGCAGATTTGTCATTTTGGCTTAGTAAAAGAAATGTTGAAAAAACAAACATTGCTCATCCTGATCAATTTCTAATTTTTTCATCACTAGTTTTGCCTTAACCATATCTATCAGGTACCGGTATGATAAATTCAATTTTCAAAGACAATATTTTTGCCTCATTACTTTGTAATTTAAGGAAGTGTTACTCTATTATTAGAAGCCACTTATGTTTTAAGCAAGTGAATGGCCTTTCCTTCATGCTTAAGAAAGAAACTAGAAAAATTATAATCATCTCTCCTCTCACCATAGAACATACATTCTATATCAGGAAAGCAGCTTTGGTTTAGAATCTTGTCAATCTTGTAGAACTGATGAAAATAAGTCTATTTTCAGGGATAGCAACACTTTGCATAATTAGATGATTGAAATAATCATGAAGAAGTAAACAGCAAATAAAGATAATTACTTTAAGCTTGGCTTTTCGAAGAATAAGTCGAGCTATACTATTCACCCTGGTGTTGGTGTCAGCTTGACACTGTAGTTAGGTTTTTCCACGGAAGTTTGTATCTCATTACCTTTTATATGGAATGGGTTGATACTTCACATATGTTTTCAGGTTCGCTATGTTAGGTCCCAATGTTACTTCCAAATTCCATAACTCCTGATTTAAGCATATTATACCCCCTTTTGTACTTAGAAAATCTTGGTTAAGTGTTTATATGCAAGTTTGTATTTAATTAATTACTATAGAGAATGAATTTACTGGTGTGAGGGTCATAATGTAAGGTTACTGATCAAGTGCGATAACTCTGCTATTTAGTTGAAGCAAATTTTACCAATCTTTGTACACAGAGCAACTTGGGTTAAGTTTTATGTGCATCTCAATATTTCAGAAACAAGTTATTATTCACTGACCTATGTCTCTATCAGACATTGATTCAAATAATCGAAAAGTCAAGCACACTGTCTTACGGGCAGCTCTTGTTTTGACTTGCAAATTCTGTCTGTTTAAACAGGCACCGTTAAATATTCTTTTCTCGCCGAGGAATATTAACTCTACATAAGGAACCAGTTTGGGTTAAGAAAGAAAATCATGTATAATTAGAAAAAATATGTCAATTCACATGTATAGACACTATACTATTAGATAACTGAAATAATTATATAGCCCTAAATATCATTTATAAAGGATTTTCTTTCTCACAGGCTAATGCGGCACGAAGCAAATCAGTATTGTTAGTGAAGAACTTACCAGCAGGCACGGAACTCTCAGAGATTAAGACGCTGTTTTCCAAACATGGAGAACTAGGGAGAGTCATTTTACCACCCTCTGGAGTTACAGCCATTGTGGAATATGTCATACCTACAGAGGCCAAGTTGGCTTTTAGAAGAATGGCGTATTCAAAGGTATATTTTACACTGCTGTTTAACAAACTTATTTGTATACAGGATCATTATTAAGTTTGAAATGTTTCACTGAAATAAATCTACCATGTCCTTCTAAGACAGAGTAAATAGAATGAATTAAGACTGCTTTAAAACTCTGCCTTCATATGTTAATATTTTAACTTTAAAGCCAGTGATTAAGGTGGTAGACTCAGAACTCAGGAGTCCTGGGTTTGAGCCCCATTGACACCACTGGTTTCATTGGAGTGGCCTGGGTTTTCCTTGTCCCCCAATTTATAGAGTAAATGGATAAGACCCCAAAAATCATTATCTCTCATTCAAAGTTCCATATGTAAGAGGTCAAAAGTCCCCCAAATTAGCACAAATAAAACCCTAGTTAGTCAACTCAGAGCCCTAGCCTAGTACTGGTGGATCCAGGAAAACAGTAACATAACTGAAATTGAATTGTAGATGTGGGTGAAACACCATATAAACTGTATACAGACTATTTACTTTTGAGTTTTTCAATCCATCAATGTAACCTTGACTTTCTAAATGATTGTTAATAGAATGAATAGAGATGGACTGCTCTAGTCTATGCCTTCATTTATCAATATTTTCATCCACCTATTGAGACAAAAGAAAGAAATAGCATGCACCTTTTGTCGCAATAACCTTAGTTTAAACTTTTACAATGATTGTGACGAAAGCTTGATGCATTAGACGCATCTCAAACAAATACTTCATATTTTATTTATACTTTTAAGTTCCATCATATTCCACTGTACCTGGAGTGGGCCCCCGTTGAAGTGTTTACATCGAAAGCCCCGCCTCAAGAGTCGGCCACACCCACAAGTTTAGCCCCGCCCTCTGGTAGCCAGGATGTTGAGATGAAAGAGGAGAAGAAGGAACAAGTTAAGACTGAAGCATCCGTCAAAGAGGTATGGGGGAATTTATTTGCTGCTTAGTTTAGGCATTAATTAATGCAGAATTAATTTTTATAAGATTGGAACTAAAGCTTTGAATGAGTTTTTAGGGGTAGTTTGGTTAAAGGGCTTTCCTCTGTCGATAATGAGCCAGGCATCGCAATAAAACTGAACAATTATTGATGCAATATAAAAACATGAATCAAATAACTCATATAATTACTCCATGTGGTATATACAAAATACAAAAAATATGGAATTGAACCTAATTTGCTGTTAAAAAAGGAATCAAAAACCTTTGTATGTTTCATTGATTTAATAAGTTATTTCAATATATCTCCGATGTTATAGGAACAGAAAAAAGAGAAGCAACAAGAAGTGAAGAGTGATGAAGAAGAGGACGATGACGAGCCAGGAAGTGTTCTATTCGTCAAAAATCTCAACTTTGATACACAGGAGGATAGCCTTAAACAAGTAAGTTTCCTCACACTACACCAACACCAACAGGGAAAAGCTTACTATTCTAGTTGTTTATTATTTTACCTTGTTCTCTAAACAGATAAAACAAGCCACCCCTAAATTCTTGGTATATTAGTGTCAATTATCTTTGCTGATAATCATTGGTTGGTCTAGTTTAAATCTATAAAGTCTACATTGATGGTGAACTAGATCCTATAGATTATATTGTTCAATCTTGATTTTGCTTCCTGGGTTGCCTGGATACATAGCCAGTATTTGTATCGAGTTGTATCAATGATTATCAAGTGATTATCCTTATTAAACAGAGTGTTTGTTGAGTGTTTGTTATAGTGATATTGCATCAACATCATTTTGAAATTTGTGTGTGAGAACTGTATGAATAAAAGGTCTATATTATTACATACATATTCTTGACATAGATTAGAATGACACCCATTATATCCAGATCTTATCACCCTTATTCGTAATTTTGTAAGTTGAGGAGGGTTCTATGCTAGACTCTCAAAAATGCTTCACAAACATACTTACTTAAGCCTTGTATTGAGTTCTCAAACTGATGTAAACTTAAATTATTAGATATCAAGGGTCCTGCATGGTCCATTGATAAAGGTGGCTGCCTTAGAATTCAGTGTCCAGGTTCAAGCCCCACAATACCTCTGGTTTTGTGGGAGTGGCCTTTGGCACATCACTTCAGAGCCCTAGCGTAGTACTGGTGAATGCAGGAAAGCTGTAACAAGACTGAAAACTTGTTGACATGGCATTAAACAGAATACAAAAAGCAAATTAAATATCAAAGTAAAAGATTAGATTTTGAAGTCCTATAGGATGTCACTCCGCAATGTGCGAAAGAAGACATTGTCTATTTTCTAAATATATAATGCTGTCCTATATCTAATCAAAATATCAATCAAAAATTTTAGGGCCAAATTTCACGTAACTTATTAATACCTTTCAGTTGTTTGAGACATGTGCTAAAGTGAAGAGTGCCTCCATATCAAAGAAGAAGGATTTACATAACCCTGGTAACATGTTGTCCATGGGTTACGGGTTTGTTGAGTTTAAGTACCCGGATGGAGCCATGCGGGCGATACAGAATATGCAGAAAGTGGACCTGGACGGCCATAGTCTAGAACTGAAGATCTCCAATAAAACAAGTTTAAAGTAAGACTTTCTTATTCTTCTAGGACAGAGGTTACAAAATACTGTAATATTAGTTATTAAGATTTGCCTCTGGCCTTTAATACAAAATGCCATTTCAATGCTACATGTTTATCAGAGTTCTTACAGTATTAAAGATGAATACCATAGAATTTATTATTGAAATCTTAAATTTCTATCAATTTTTGAAAAGTCGTCTGCAAACATTTTCAATTTGAGACAGGCGAAAATTCGGTGTTTGGGAAAGGGTTAGTACTGAACTTGACTTCACATAGCCTCTTACTGTGAAGGTTCAAATCCTGCTGCAGGTATTTTGATTTTCATGAGATGTAGCCTCCTGACTAACATATGGAATGCTGAAGGTTCTCTCTGACTTGATCTACCCAAATAGGCAGTTCAACTTCGTTCATCATTATGAGTTTGACATTGCAACATAACTAAAATTGTGCGGACTCAGTCTGAAATCCATATGAATAAATTAATTGAATAACAAATTCTGCCTTCTTTATTTATGATAAAAATATCTCCCTAGTTCTTTATTATGTCAGTGACTTGTGCAACATTAGATACATAGAACCTGATGTATAATTCACGGTATGTTGTTTTACATTGATTGTAAAGGAAGTTTAAAACTTGTTCAAAGTCACTTTCGATGACTGCTTCCTGGATACTAAAACGGTAATTGCGCCGGTTTGTGGGTTAGTTCCAGAAATTCCCACCCCGCCTAATAGGTATTCGAACCCTAGACCCTCAGTACGAGAGCCCAACGCTCTACCCCCGCACCAATGTCGCCCATAAGAAAAACTCAGTACTGAAACTCAATAAAAAGAACACCTTTTAGGTCACAGAGAACTGCATTCTCTATGCATAGCCAATATTTTTAGATGTTACCTGTTTTCACTTTGCATATAGCATCTAAGTAAACAAAAAATAAATAGATTTTTGTCTGGTCTGCTTTCCAAATCCCTAATTATCTGCTTAATTTCGACGAGGAAAGATACTCAAAGTAGCAAACAGATTAGATCACAGGCCAGCCACCAATTTACTTGAGGGCTGGTCTGGATCTAACCTGTTTGCATAAGCATGAGGTTGGTTCTTAAATAAGGGCTAAGAAATACCTTTTGATTTTGTCTATTGTATCTGAATATTCTCTGTTCTGTCATTCAGAACTAAACTTATAATATAGTAATTGATGGACTATGAAGCATGACAAATGGATTTATCACTTATTGATGTCGGTTGAAAATATTGTAGTAACATGTTTTGAATAACGATGTGCTGTTTCATGTCTGCTGCTGCTCACTTTTTACCATTCCAATTTCAGTCCTAGGACTTCTGAGAGAAAGAAGAAACAGAAAGAGATCAAACAGAAAACCACCAAGATTTTAGTCAGGAATATCCCCTTTGAGGCAAAGAGGCATGAGGTGGAGGAACTTTTCAAGTAAGAGCATAACAAATTTATACCTTGTTCTTAAAGGCCCATGAAATGATATAAGTACAAAATGATAGCTGAAACAATACATGGATTTCTTTTATTGTGTTAATATGAGTCATGAAAATTAATTTATAAATGCTGATTGACCCTATTTAATAAGCTTGTATTTATACGTAAATTATTTTGTGCTTGAAATATAGTTGTTTTCAATTCAATCATGTTTATTAACAATCAGTTTGTTTACAAACATTGCACGGGGGAATTTTGATTCCCTTATTTGGAAATTCCCCATAACTAATTCTAACAAATTAAAAAATTCAAATATCATGTGACTGGGTCTGAATAAAGGTTATCCATAGCTTAGTGTTGTAGAGAGAGAGAGCGAGAGAGAGAGAGAGAAAGGTGTGGGCTATAACTATAGCTGGTTGATGCTTTGTAAGCATGATGGAGTGAATGGTCACCATAACTATCACAAATTGCCTCAATGACCTTAAAACAGTGAAGTGCTTCAAGTTCATGTGGGGCCAGGCCATTGACCAATTTTATTGACCTAATAAGCATTACAATTGTGTTAAAGGTGGTGAATCACAGATGTGAGAAAAGTTAAAGAATCTTTTTTTTTAAAAACTGCATAACAGCTGTATGGTGTATGTTACACACTGAAGAGAAGTCATAGGAAACGAAATTATATCGTTTTTAATTCTTTAAAGTGTGTACAGTGAGGTCTTGTTAATCCGAACATGTCCGTTCCCAACAAAATGTCCGGTTTACCGAATAATCCGGACTAATGAAGCAGAGCATGTTCTCATACACATTAAGGCATAAACGGTCTGTATGCACGTGTATACTTATAACCCTTTCGCAAACGCCAAATTGTCGACCGTCCCAAATTGAAAGAGTTTGCAGACGACATATCAAAACGTGATGAAATTCAAAGATAATCTTCTGATATGGCAGAGAACATTGTGGGAAAAGGGGAAATTGCTCATCACGAGCAATTTCTCCTTTACCAACAATGTTTTCAAAAGTCGTCTGCAACAAACTGGTCAAATAATTCCGCTCCCTTACAATTTCGTTCGGATTGCGAGACATCCGGATAATCGGGGTCCGGATAAAAGAGGCTTCACTGTATACAGTGAATATACATGTGTTTTAATTCAAAAGCGTAACATCACTTTTGAGATCAACAAAATATAAACTGTTCATGCTTAGACAAATTGACGCTTCCTCAATCACTTATGCTTTCAATAGCTACTTTAAATTATTTATCAAACAACAATACAAAAACTGTATTGTTTAACTTTCGTTTTACTTTGAAATTTTCTCCTCTATGAAAAACACCTTTAAAGGTTTTGGCCTGGCTTTTTGAAAATGACCGCGCCCCCCCCCCCCCATTTTTCAACATTGACCAATTTGGCCTGCTTCTTCTGTAAAACATGCAGCCAGAACGGGCCTTGTACCCAAGACCTCCGCAAACCATGCTAACACTCCACCCGCTGAGCTATCCAGCCCACTTACACATTTAACTCTACCTTGTCAATCGAGACCCCTACTGCATAAATGATTTTTATTTCAGGGTTTTTGGAGAAATTAAATCATGTCGACTTCCAAAGAAGATGACAGGTACAGGGTCACACAGAGGGTTTGGATTTGTGGACTTTCTTACACTGCATGATGCTAAGGTAACTGAATAAGCTCTATTCATAGATATGTATGTCCGTTCTGAACATATGGCTTAGAACAGATTGATTTGTATGCTTTTGATTTGATAGAGTCTATGCATAGATATGTGTAAATGAGTCTGGTACATGCTTCCAAGAAAACTTTAAACCTTTTAAACAAATTTTTAGCCTCTTTCTGCATGGGTTCAAGTCACTTGAGAGGTAGTCTCCTCACTGACTTATGGAATGGGGTATGTTCTTCCCAACTTGACCAGTTCTTATGGGCTGATAAGTTTGGGATCTTCCTTCACCAATATTAGTTGGGTATTGCAACAAACCGAAATTATGTTGGCACGAAGTTAAATCTATATATAGAAATATAAAGCAAATTTAGAAGGATATTTACCTGAGATAGTCCATGAAAATATTGTAATCTTATTTTAAAATTTAAGGATATAGACAGGTGAGGTTTTTAACAACAAGCATGCTATAATCCATACTTTAAATGCTGATTGCTTGTCATTATAGTTTTAATTTTGATGATATGTTAATCATAAACAAATTTTGTATGAATTACCATGTTTAATATGTATTTTGCTTTGATATTGTTGAAATCCTTAAGATACAAATGAAAATGATAAAAAATGGTAAACCTTTCTTTAAGCTTTTGTAACCGTTTGATTTGAACGGAATAATTTTTTAGGACACATTGTCCTATTTTAGAAATTGTTTAAAAGTATCTATGGATGCAAACACTGTGTCTTAACTTTTATGAAGATCTGCTGGTAAAATGTTGCTTAGTTCATTCCGCTCCAAGTGTAAGGTTGTGGAATTGAAAGCCACTCTGGTGCCATTAGTTTCGTATTAGTGCCGTTTTGCTAGACAATTGGGAGCCCTTGTCTAGTACCAGTGTATACCAGGAAAACTGTAATAGTTATACAAATGAAAAGTTCTTGACTATTGTGTCAAACAGTAACAAACTAAAAAACATTCCATATATATGAGTGTTGCATTGTCCTGGGTCCCGTTTTACTAAACTCTTTTTGCTAAAGATTTACTCTCTGAGACGCTTCCAATGACATGTTACTTTGCAATATTGTACTTTCATTGAGGATACCTTTCATGTTTATCAGTTTTGATTTACACAAATATTTTCCTTAAGTTTTTTAGTAAAACGGTACCCTTGGGAGCATATAAACACTTTACCTTACCTTTCTGTATCATTTCATTTCCCATCTTTTTGTAGAGAGCGTTTGAGGCTTTATGCCACAGTACCCATTTATATGGGCGTCGCCTGGTGTTGGAGTGGGCGAACACAGAGGATGATGTGGACGAGATCAGGAAGAGAACTGCAGATAACTATCATGATGGTAAGTGTAGTAAAGACCCATGATCTAGTAGTAAGTGTGGAACAAACTAGTATAAAACATTTACCTCATCTTCTGTTGTTTTATTTGCAAGTGCAAGGACTGTTAAGAAATTCCAGGGGGCTGCCGTGGCCCTGTGGATAGGTTTGAGTGCAAAAGTTATCAAAAACTCATAACGAGCAATTGCTCCTTTTCCCACAATGTTTTCTGCCCTTTCAGAAGATTATTTTCCAATTTCGTTACATTTTAAAATGTTGTCTGCTAACTCTTTAAATTTAGGACACACAAATAGTTGAATGGTATTCTGAACATTTCTGTTCCAGACGGGGGTAAGAAGGTGAAGTTCACCAAGTCTGGCCTGGTGGAATCTCTGGAAGGAACGATGGCAGGAGAGATGGGTTTATAGCCATGTGTGCCGCTTTACTTGTGTTCTCATTATTAAGGGTTATTAAAGATATGTAAATACAAATGTAATCTCAATCTAATGTATTTTTGGATAGTGTATAAGTTCTTCATTGCGTACAGGGTCTCCCTGGTCATGTGGTTGGACCATAGACTTCAAATCACATGGCCCTTTCCCAATGATGGCATTTGGATTTTCATGAGAGGTAGTTTCCCGGTTGACATAAGGATTACCAATGGTTCCACCTGACTTGACGAACCCTTTTGGGCATTTAATTTTATGGGGCCTCCTCCATCTAATTAACTGGGCAATTGCAACATAACTTAAATAATGTTGATGTGATGTAAAACCTACATGAAATAAAGAGAAAGATGGTTGTTGTTGTGAATTGCAAATCTTATCGCGCATGCAGTAGGAATGTTATTTGGTGAGCTGAATGCGAATCATATGATAATCCAAAACCGAGCCCGAAAACTTTCCTATTTAAAGACACCAACCATCTATACTTTTTATCCTGTTACCTATATAGATTCAAATATATATTTATTAAAAAAATGAAAATGAAACATGACAGGTGCGCGCAACAATCACATGATCTAGTGACAGATGTCGAAGTGTTATATGGCACCCTGTTATTTGTTCATGAACTGCTCTGGTGACCCGATGATAATAAATCATCTTATCCTGTCATTAGTGTCATTTTGGGACCGATAACTAGGTGCCGTATAACATTTGTGATATCCGGCACTTACCATATAACACATGCACGTGACAAATCATGACGTCATAAGAACGCAATGACGTCATGTTTACATTATTCTCTACTTATTTTTTCCTTTTTCTCGTGTTTTATTTACATATTTTTTGTTTGAAAGAATACATGAAGGTAACAGGATAAATAGAATAGATGGTTGGTGTCTTTGAATGGGAAAAGTTATCGGGCTCAGCTTCGGATTATTATCCATTTCGCCTGCGGCTCATCAGATAATATTCCTAAGCCTTGCCCGATAACATTTCCGATTCACGACACCGACCATCTATTCTCTATATCATAGCCTAATCCATTGCCTGTCTCCAGTACAAGATAATGCTTCAAAACGTTTCCATATCTGTATTTGAAAGTCCCATCCGAAAAGCATTTGACAGTTATCCCCACACACTTATCCATATTCTTTTCCAAATAAAGTAGAATAGTGAGTTGATGGCAAATCAATTAAAAATTCAATGCATTCAGCCTAGAGTCCAGTGTACAATTTTACTTAACATTTTATGCTACGAATTCGCATAAGTTCAAAACAAGATTCTCTCTTATTTCAATATCGAGCTAAGCAATATTGCATTGTAAGACGCCATTGGAATTATGTTCCGAGACGCTTCCAATGACATGTCTCATTACACTATAGTGTTTTCATTTATGTTACTATCAGACTTAATTTTCTGTTAGTGGTTTAGTAAAACGGAACCCTTGCATGTGCATATCTCTGCATTACTGCATAGTTAGTTAAAAGGAACCCAAAGCTAAAATGAATCATCCAAATTATGTTTGAATTCCTAAATACTTATCTAAATTGCAAGTGGTGTCCAGGGGTCCTGCATGGCCCAGTGATTAAGGTGGCGGACTAAGAATAGGGGGTATCTGGTTCGAGCCGCACATGCACCTCTGGTCTAGTGAGAGTGACCTTAGGGAAGTCAATACAAAGCCCTATCCTAGTACTATTGGATCTAGGAAGGCTGTTACCTTACTATAAGGTTAAAAAATAATAATAAAAAAAGTAGTGTAATGATATTCATGTTTGAACTGTTGGGCCAAATCAGAGACATAGATAACATGTTATCTATGTCTCTGGCAAAATGAGATCATTAATTGTGTAATTCTGTTTCTTAACTCGTGTTTCTTTTCCTGACCTGTCTTAACTCATGTTTCTTTTCCTAACCTTTCTTAACTTCTGTTTCTTTTCAAAACCTGTCTTAACTCTGTTTCTTTTCCTGACCTGTCTTAACTCGTGTTTCTTTTCATAACCTGTCTTAGCTCGTGTTTCTTTTCCTAACCTGTCTTAACTCGTGTTTCTTTTCCTAACCTGTCTTAACTCGTTTTTCTTTTCCTAACCTGATATTGTAGGCACACATTGAGGTTTTCTTGATCTGACAATGCAAGATCTATTGTAAAGGTTTTTTTAATACTGCTTGTGGAGGAGTCGGTTCTTACCTCTGAATTATACCAAAGATCAGCAGAAAAAAATGAAATGAAACAAAGAGGTTATTGCGCTTTATCACAATTTTAATGGAACTTAATAATTAGAACTGTAGATTTTCATCCTTGCTATCACATATTGAAAGAGGTTGGTTCAAACCAATGGTTATGTCTTGTGTTGGTAAATCTGTTTTGTCAGGATTGGAGTTTTTGAGATCAAGGTTGTTGTCAGAAGTGTCAGAGCTGTGATCATTATCTGAAAGAAGGGGAAGTAAGTCATGAAAGAAGAGGCTACTGTAATTTAAAGGTGTTTGTTCACAAAAGAGAAGTTGTTTAAGTATGAATAAAATGTCGTTGAAACTATACAGTTTTTGTATTGTTGAGTGATATACAATTGAACGTATCTATCGAAAGCCTAATTAATTCAGAAGGCATCAATTTATCTAAGTATGTAAAGTTTATGTGCGGTATATCTCAAAAGTATTGTCACGCTTTTGGATTAAGATACATGTTAATTCACTGTAAACACTTTAAAAAGTTAAAAATGATCTTATTTCGCTTCAGATGACGTTACTTCCGTTGGTATCATATAACAGCACATCTGTTGTACAGTTCTAAAGAGATTGATGTTTAGCTTCCAATTTTCCTCTCATCTGTGAACATGCGCTTTTAATTGCATCTAATCCATATCAAACTTTTCGCTCACAAAATGATTACCAGACAACACTGCTTAAGTCTGGAACTTAGCCGCTAACTTAAATGATTATAAGACAACAATGTTTTAGTCTGGAACTTTGTTGTTTGCATAATAATTATCAGACAACACTGCCCAAGTCTAGATTCCCGTTCTCAAATAGGTATAAAATATATAAGTCAAAATAGTTGTTTGAAACAAAGTGTTATTTTTGGTTAAAATTCAAGTCAACTTAATATATGGTGACTACAACTGCTGGCTTTAGAATATTTTCTCTTATCGAACTTTAATCGTTCATGATAAGAAATCAATTTGTCAAGACCTGGCATTCTGTCTTTGCATAACAACTTCGTTAAGTTGAAAGTTGTGAATTACTATAGATATTGTAGGATCTTTTTTTATTTCGTGGTAATATTTCAAGACACAAAATGAAGAGAAATGTTGCAATTCAATGGAGATATGAACATGAAAAGTCATTTCTCACTTTTATTTTAAACCGCTTTGTACTTTCATATAGTGAATATAAATATGCCTCTCCATTCATATGTTCATGAAATTCTTAAATGTTATTTTCATTTCTTATAAGACAGTGTGGTCCTGTATGGCCCAGTAGTTAAGCTGGAAGACTTAGAATTCGATTGTCCCGGGTTCGAGCCCCACCGACACCTGGTTTTGTTAGAGTGATATTGGGCAAGTCACTTCAGAGCCCTATCCTAGTACTGGTAGATCAATGAAAGCCGTTACATAACTGAAAAAGTGTTGATACGGCGTTAAACACCATACAAACAAACCTTAAACACTGACCTGTCACATTGTCATCCACGTATAGTTTAAGAAAGGGGGACTCATCGATGTTAAAGTCGGGTTTGTTCTCACGTACCATGTTAGAGAGCTCTTCGATCAGTTGATATTGACGATATAACCTAGACTCCAGCGTGAATATCTGGAATACAAGAATGACATCTGTTTGATAGGGTCCTACGTGGCCCAGTGGTTGATATAAGATGGCAGTCTTTGAACTAGGGCGTCCCGGGTTTTAAGCACCACTGGTACAGGTACCTCTAGAATCGTGGGACCTTTCAGAGCCCTATCCTACTTCTTGTGAATGCATAAAAGTCATGACACAACTGATAAATCATTGGCATCGTTAAACCACAAATAAACAGCTGTCTGATACTTATCGTTTACAAATGAGGACTTATTTAAGAGCTTATTTAAGTATACAGCATGTGATTTGTTTTGTCTGGTCGATTTATTGGGATTTTTTTATTACGTTACTGGTGTTTCAGTGATAATGACTAATTGTGAATAGAGGCAAAACCCTAATTAAACTGCCCATAAGGACTGGTATAGTAGAACAATCAGCATTCTTTAAGACAGCAAGAAAAGCCAATACTTCTTCTACCTGTGTTTGTACCAACGTGGAGAGGGGCCATGTGATTTCAACATGTGCATTGAAGTATGATCGGACAGATTCTATGCCTCAAGTCCTAAATATAAATCAATAGCATGGGTTATATGTAATACTTCCGTACATGCTACACATTATGAGTGCTTTACTCTACTAGTACCCAATAAATCATTTCTTTTGGATACCTGCAAAGTAGGAATTAGTACATATTTCTTTTTTAATGTGTAAAAAGGAGCCTAATATGTGACTAATATGCCCCTTATCTAGATCATATAATGACAGTTATAGTCTTTACCTCGTTTTCGTTATACCCTGCATCACATATTTCTTTTAGATTGCTTTGGTTGTCCAACTGCGTACGTACAACTGTAAAATATATGTATATATTGACAATCAAGATAAGTGATAACGTAGTACCAAAAGCCGCATAACTCCAAACGACAACTACAAAATACATGTGCTTATGTACATTTGCAGCGATGACTGATAGAGCATTACACCGTAGCAAAAGATACACCATAAATACAACTGTAAGATACATCTAAATGTACGTTCACGTTAACTGATAAAACGTTTCATCACAGTTAAAGTAGTAGTACCCGTGTTATGATTCAACATTATCTTTGGGGAATAATCGACCACTGAACTAGCAAAGGAATCCAAAACAATTAATCGAACAACTGTATACAATTTGTAAACTCTGACCCGTACGATATTTTGTGGTACCTTTAGTCGGGTACAACCTTAGCCTTTTGGTCCTTAGTAACGTTTTACTAAACCACTTATGGACACTTTTTGCGTAAGTCAAAACCTAATTCCATTAAAATTTCTTTTTTCTTCTTAGAAAGTTAAGATATTGTAATGTGATATGTCATTTGAAGCGGCTCGGAGAAAAACAATCAAACTGTGTTCCTAAACAACGCATGGAATGGTCACTACACAAAAGTATGGATAGACAGTAGTCTATTTGAGTTTTCTTTTAAAACGAGCTCTATTTGTTCAATGTTAGATGAAGCGGTATTTTGTCTACTCACTGTGGGTGTTCGTATTTTCCTCTGTAATTCCTTTGTAGTATCGCTGAAATGAAATATACATAATTAGTATCAAATGGCTCTTCAAATAGTACGTTTGCTTTACAGATATATCATTTCTTTTCAGATATTTCAGTAATTTCATTCTTGACTTGGAGGGTGATTAGCGTTGGGTGATTGAATGTATTTAGATTACTAATAGAATGTTTTAACCATTGATACAGTTATACCAATGTGTAGTAGGACACGTTTGTCTTTCTAACAAGCATGTCATCTTAAATTTATTTTGTCACTACATGTATGTAAAACAATCAACCAAAGATGTAACTGTCTAATTTAACCACCAACCAAATACGCGAGTTCCACACGGAACCCAAAAGTAATTCAACATCTTACCAAAACATAGTTTTACCAGTTGCTATAAAAGCATTTCAACCACTTACCAAACGAAAAAAAAGCAATTGATTGAACTCTCACTAAATCATTACATTAGCCACAAACCGAACAAGTAATCACTAACCAAAACGCAGTTTTACCTATTGCCATAAAAGTATTTTTAACCAAGTAAAGACTAAATATTGTTAAACAGCTAAGTAAAAACAAAACTTCTAAATAGAATAAAAAAAGTAATTTAACCACAAAAGAAAGCACTAATTAAGAAAATTAACAACTAACCAAAATAAGCTGTTTATCCCTTTGAAGTTTCTCTTCGACTTTCTTCTGTCGTTCAAGTTTCCCTGCAGTGCCAAAATAAATATCAGTAAGTAAGGTAATTACAAATCGGTTCATGTAGGGTGGAATACTTTTATCTTACATTGTCACGAAACAAGAACATTACAGACGCTGTAATAATTCTTCGTAAGATATTTCTCCCTCCACTAGAACACTAGAATGGGTGAAAAACACAACATTATTTGGTCAACTTAATCTGTTTACATTTTCTTAGAACTAGAGGGAAAAGCAGCCTAACAAAATGATGGTAAATGCAAGCTTTTTATCAATTTAATATGGCTTTTTCTTTGTGTCGGTATTATTTAATTTCATGATATTTGAGGATGACCCTAAACTTATCTTTTCCGTAATGGCTATTCAAGCCGAGCAGAACCATTAGCAATTCCTAAGTTAATTAACCAGGAAAATACCTCTCATTGAAATACAAATGTTATCACCGGGACTTGAACTGACACTGAAAAGGGTCATAAGTGTTCAAGTTCTGTATGTTAGCTACTTTGTCGTGGATACCCATAATGCAAGGCGAAAGTGAAGCCATCACAAAGGTCTCCCACCTTGCATTATGTATTCGGGCCTACTAAAGTGTTGTCTTGAATGTTTCACAAAAGACATTATGCAGCCCGCTGAAAGCACTCCCTCCTTGCAACATATGAGACATGGGAAGAAGTTCTTAGAAAGATAATTACATAATTGCTCCCGCATTCAGATTGCTTTGAATTCAGACCAACTGTATTGCATACAACTGTAACTATGGTAAAAGAGGTATAGCTGGTAAAGCAATCCTACTTCGGAGAGTTACGACCTCATACTTCAGAATTTCGTTGACGGCACCCAACTCATTCTCCGCCATATACTTTGCCTTTGTTAGGTCATTGATACTTTTCTGGAGGTCCTCAACACTTTGCTCGAGTTCTTCCCGCCTTCTCCTTTCGTCTTTTAGATCGTCTGTAAAAAAAGGTGCATATGTCGTCAAACGGTATGAAAAAGGCCTGTATACGATGGGCTATATTCGGCAAATCTTGTTTTAAGCAACCTTTCTTAAACAGGGTTTAACCCTTTCCTAAACAACACATTTTCGACTGTCCCAAATTGAAAGAGTTTGCAGACGACATTTCAAAATGAGATGAAATTGAACAATATTCTTCAGAAAGAGCAGAAAACCTTGTGGGAAAAGGAAAATTTGCTCGTTACGAGCAATTTCTCCTTTCCCCACATTGTTTTCTAAAGTCGTCTTCAGCAAAGTCGTCAAATGTCGTTATTGTTTGGGAAAGGGTTAAACATATGATTGTATATAGAACACTGATCATGGTTTAGTCCATTCTGCTGGGAAATATTAAAAAAAAAAAAAAAAAAAGCGAAACGAGCAATTTTTCCTTTTCCCTCAATGTTTTCCGCCCTGAAGATTATTTTTCAAATTCATCACATTTTGAAACGTCGTCTGCAAACTCTTTCAACTTGGGACAGTCGAAAATGTGGCGTTTGGTAAAGCGTTTAAGACGTACTTTTTGTTGCCCGGAAGTCGCTGGTCAACGCCATGTGCTTGACCACCTCTTCGTGAAGCGTCTGATTGGTCACTCTAAGGTTATCCGTAAGAGACGTCTCGGACACGCGTAAACTATCGATCTCCGCTTGTAGTCTCTCTGTACGCTCTGAATAAAGGGATAAGAAAAGATATACGATGATTTTGAAAATTATGATGAAAAGCATACTAGCGCTCAGAAATACTGCAAAACTTGCTAAGATGAGTTATACATTATGAAAGAATATGTTGAAACATATCGAAAAACCACTGGATCATGACAATATAATGTCTGCACTATTTATCATCTATTTTTCTAAGTGCTATTTTCACAAATTTGGTGCCCACCAATCTAACTTCATTGTTTACATTCGAGTTACATCTAAAACAGCAAGGAGCGCTCGGTTTAACGAGTGGCGATCACCTGGTTAGAAAAATCTTATGAAACACATAAAAATACTTTTTAACATTTAACTAATATTACCAACGTGAACATTCAAAATGGAGAATTTCTCGAATTTTATGGGTTCCTGAATATGAAACTAGAGGTACCGGTTGGGCTCGTTCCTAGAGCCCCTAAAATATTAGACCTCCACATTGACAGGGTGTTCTTGACCCCTTGGTATAAGCTGATTGTGGGGACATGTGACCACTTATAAATTTATGGAATTGTGAATGGACAATAACGATGGGTTAAATTTAGAAATTGGGTGTCATTTACTATATAAGTTGGGGGTCAAGGAAACCCCTGTCTTTACCACTGAGCCACACAAGACTCGTCAGGTTTAGTTATGAGTTGATAATTCCAACTGACACTCTTTTAAAGAGCTGACGCTTAGAACAAGATCATCTGTTAATACCTGTATATTTCTCTAATTGTCGCTCCGTTATATGTAACTGCTTGTCAAGATCATCTTTATCTTGAGCCATGTCTGCTTTCCCATCTACAAGTTCTTGTTTCTCTTTCGAAAGACTCTGAATCTCGATGATCTGTTTCAGTAATTTGTCCTTTTGACTGTCTTTACCCACAGTGAGTCGTTTTATTGTAGCTGGGGTGAAGAAGGAACAATAATGTATATTCAGTCTTTGCCTTATGTTGACCTTTCTTTGACAAGAAAAGCAAATAAGTGAGTAGCTAAGCGTGTTACGATATTTTTATTATAGTAAGATATTGCAACTACTGCTTAACTGTGTTTTAGGTTTGTACAAGTGTTAAAAGAGACAGCGTTAAAATTGACTCAAAAGTTGACTCAAAATCTCAAAAAAAGTTGAAGTCAAGTCCTTGTCTAGATCACCACTTAACCCTTATAGCGCTGGAACCGACTTCATGCTTATGCAAACAGGCGCCAAGTAAATTGGCGACTGACCTGTGATCTAACCATGTTTGCTACGCTGAGTATCTTTCCTCATCAAAACTAGGCAGATATTTAAAAAACACAAAAATCCATTTTTAGAAAATTACTCCTCCCATGGGTTGTCTTATAATAGAAGGTTTCACATTACCTTTCAATGTTTCTGCATTGTCTGAGAGTGCCGTAATTTGTGCCTCGTAATCCCGGATCATTCGGCCATATTTCTCGTTCTCTCTCGTTAGGGACGAGATTAGCCCAGATTGGTCCTCAACTGTGGCTGTTAGACGACTGTTACACTCTGTAGGAAAAAATAAATGAAGAAGATAATAAGCAGCATTGAGACGGATGTTCCATTTTGTCTGAAAAGGCGAACAAATGAAAGACTTACAGAACAATGAAAGAGAAATACATTTAAACTTATTTATTTTACATCGATTGTAAAACAAACAAGTCTTACAACTTAGAGTAATCACTTTCATTTCTACTTTCTGAATACAAAACCAGAACTCGCGCCAAATGAGTTTTGATGAAAGGTCGCAAAACGATTCCCGCTACGCACAGGATTCTAACGCACGACCCCCGTGACCCTATGCCGACGTCTTCCAAAAGTGCAGTTATAGATAAATGGCATTTTATGCAAACATAAAATCTTTTATGGATCCGTTCGGCATGTACCCTCTCTGCGCCGAGAAGCCGAGGAATAAACAGAAATTCTAAATTTAGCACATTACCCTATGCTACCAAAAATAGATATAGTACACTTGGCATAAGCCAATCAAATCGCTTCTCGGCCACTGCTATTAATATTTTGGAAGAGAATAACGCAATTCAACTGCTGTCAATTTACCTCCCTCCATCCCTTCCATCTTCCTCATATTTACCAGCTAAGTTATTCTTACAATTATTAGTATTTTTCTTTTTTTTTCTCCTCAGCTGTTATTCAAGTCAATTACTAGTCTGAGTATTTTTTTTGTACTACAATTCATTATTTTATGTTGTTTTATGTTTTCTTAGCTCAATTGCTGTCATACTGGGCGGTTTTTGTCTTCGCCCAGATATGTCACAGTAAGAGCTTTGCTTATTCTGATGTACAAATTTACATGTGTTCACATTGCTGGCATACATAAATGCCAAGCATACAAATTTACATGTATTTACTTTCTGGCATAAATAAATGCCCAGCATTAATAAATGCCCTTTTCATCATAGATTGTCTCTTGTTTTCTGTGACATACAAGTCCAACTGCCTCAAGCCCCCTTTTTTCCCTTCATATTATCCTGATATGTACCCGAACCGAACATAAATCAATTTTGGACGTCCTAGTAGGTAATTCCCTTACATTTGTGAACAATACTTTTTAAAGATTCATCGCAACTACAGTGTTTACACAGACATAAAATATTGACAAAACATGTGGAAACATATGCATGTAATGCTTACTATATTCTCACATGTAACATTAATAGAAAATATCTTATCTTGTATCAACCCATTACCAAACAACTACGACATTTGACCATTTTATTGCAGACGACTCCGGAAAACACTGTGGGAAAAGGAGAAATTGCTCGTGACGAGCAATTTCGCCTTTTCCCACAACGTTTTCTACTCTATCAGAAGATTACTTTCCAATTTTCATCACATTTTGAAATGTCGTCTGCGAACTCTTTCAATTTGGGACAGTTGAACATTTTGATAAGACTTTTCCACATACCTGCAAGAACACTGATGGCCTTCAGTTTGTGTCTCTTTTTGAATAATGGACCCCACCACTTTGATCCTGTTTTTCCAAGAAATAAAAAGAATAAAACTATTGATAACTATTCATCTGAATGTAATAATCAACCTATCTTCCATTACGGTCAAATATTCTCACGGGGACAGCTATATGTAATTCCTTTTCGGGCTTTTAAATAACATAACATAACATAACATAACATAACATAACATAACATAACATAACATAACACAACATAACATAACATAACATAACACAGCATAACATAACATAACATAATTATAATAGGAATTATGCACAAAGACCAACTTTCAGTCTTTTGGATGAGACTTAAAACCGAGGCCCCGTCCTATAAGGAGCCATTGGCTAATACAAAATGGGCGTAACACCATCGATATGATAGTTCAAACACAATTACAATTACATGCACAAACATGAATAGACAATGAGAATATAAAATCAATCACGTGCGAATTACGGTATATTTAAGATGGTTCAGACAACTGGTAATTGTTGAGTAATTAATCCTTTGTTAATTAAGCATATTTTCAAAAGATGATTTTTTCCTTCATGAAAACTATTCTTACAACTTTTTAATATCAATTATGGTTTGATTAAGCTTCGAAGTTATTTTGGTAAAAGAACGCATTTTGATAACTCATTACTTAATAGCATATTACTTTAACGACTTTACTGAAGGCGTCTTTATAAGCTAATAAGCAGTCATTCATTTATTTCTCACACAGATTTCTTTCCAGTATAATCAAAATGAAAGAAAAATGTGCTTGTTTTTCAATATCAGTCCTTAATTTCAAAAAAGGAAAAACGGCTTCAAAAAACTCAATTTACCAGATTGTGTTGGTTCTGGAATATCGTTGCTCATTTTTAGTTCAAGGTCTTTTTATTTCTATACAATAATAATGTAAATACATCCTGATTGGAGCTCATCTTGTCGCCATTAATAAAGTAGTGTAAACTAACGTCAGCGTCATTGCTATGACAAAAACGTGGTTGATGTTACGTCACATACGTGTGATTCGGTCACCAATCGTAGCTACTCGGACATATCCGTGACCAATCAAAACTCTTCGGCAAATTTCGACAGGCCTGTCAACATCACCGATGGGTTCCGAATGATCGGTTACTAGTCGGAATGATCCAGACGTAGATATTTCATTCCATAGCTTGGATCATCCGAGACATTAACCCATGACCTGCCAATACACCGCGTGCATAAGTGTCAAACATCTCACAGTAATCTCCCCTTGCTACGCTGCATCGGCCACTACCACCACAACATTTTCATTCAGATTTGGATGGAATTCATTTGACTTTTTGTTTCGAAATTTGACCAGTCATAGTAGTTGATTTAGTGATAACATCTTCTTGCGATGATTTCTCACCAGTTAAATTGATTTTCTTTTTCATTTTCTTTACAATAAACACAAATGGATTATTCTTTCGGGAATCGCCGCCATCTTTAGACGCTATTTTCATTTCTAAGCAGTTTGTCATGTGACCTCTGTATGTTCCCATTTGAACAGACGCGACAAATGCATATACCAGCCTATTCAACTATCAAAATAATGTTCTAAAGAGTTGACCTAGACCTGGGTCAACTGCATGAACGCGACGCCATTACCGTCTTTCACAAATCTTTCTTACAATTTGACGTCATAATCGCAAATGGCAATCCGAACACATCGGATTAAGCAATGACAGTTGAACCCATGGCTGTGACAGCTAGGTCACAGACGATTTTTGTTTAGATCAATATATTTGATTTCCGCGTGAGATCGAGACCAGGCCTATCCTTTTTATTTTTTTATTTTGTATTAAATACACATTTCATACTCTTTCTTTTAATTCAACCGATGAAATTGAACTTGAAGATGCATGCATAGGCATGCGAAGGCCGTTTAGGAACATTTATTCTAAGACCGGTCCTCATCTGAAGTTGGCCCCCCAATGATGAAAATGCTCCTACGCCTATGAAAGATAGACGAAGACAAAACTTACAGCTCGGTTGGGTTCCTCGCTCCTTGCTACGCATAGAATATATAGAAAGAATATGTGTGTTGCGTTAGTTTCATTTTTCCAATTCGCAACAATGCGCAGTTTTGATCAAGAAAGTAGAGGATTGCGCAAGTGTGCTGTTCATATATACATACAGTATGATTTCTATTGATCATTTGGAATGTCTGGACAATGTTTCAATGCCCCATAGCAAAAAAATATACGTAGATCATCTTTGGTGAAGCATTAAGTGACAGTGATAGACACTATTTGCATGAATTCAAAATCGACTACTGTGGGTAGAATCATTCGTTGCGCGTACATGTAATCGGAGAGCAAGGGTCCCAAGCTAACTACCTAGTTTAGTCTAACTCGGATGATCCAAGCTGTAACTGCGTGACAACATCTGGATCATTCGGACTAAGTTTAGTCCTTCTTTAATTGTAATTGAACCCCATCCTGCTTGTATAATATACAGCTCGTTATCGTAAACGGAACAAACACTCGTTAGACCAATTTCTCCTTTTCAACAAACGATTAATGTTAAGTGTAGTCTAGACTGGTCTATCATTTTGTTACAAAGCTTTCACTCGAAGGATTATTGTGCTTGGTTACTAACAATGGTGCAATGATATGCACCTAGATGCCCGTCAATCAGCAATGTGTGAGGAGTTCTGGGTAACGTTTTACTAAACAAGTTCGAAACCACATTCCCTCTTATTTTAATATTAGGCTAAGCGATAATGCAATGTATCACATCATTGGAATTGTCTCTCCGAGACGCTTCCAATGACGTGTTACAATGCAATATTGCACACTCATTTAAGATATTACACATGTCTATCAGTTTTGACCTACGTCAATTATTTTCGTAAGTTGTTTAGTAAAACGGTACCCTGCATCGTAATTCATAAGTATTGTTTTGTTAATGACCGGGTGTTCGGAGGATAATTATTTCCATTTCTTGGGATGGGTCGGAGGAGGGGACATTCTTAATCATTTGCCCCCAGTGAAACCTTTTTGACTGGTGCAAATTAAAATCAAAAGCAAGCGATAAAAATATAATAAATATATTAACAATGTTTCTCTGATATACAATAGAAACCACTGTGACAGAAGAATTAATGGCTCATCATGAGGAAACCCCGAGGAAATGGTAAATTAGTCTTGTTTGGTCCGGGTTTCCAGGAAATCTAAGGGTTTCTCCTTTTCCTTTGGAGTAATTGCGGTATGAACTTTGGACTGGTCAAACTAAGAGTCAAAAGGCAGATGACAAAAAGGAAGCAAAGACAATTTCCATTCTGATATTCGATAGAAGCCATTGTTATAAGGTAATTATTTGCTTTTAGGGGGCAATTCATCAATTTATAACTTTGATTTCTAAAGACATCTTCAACAGGTACAGCAGGTGCGCCAACGTTAGGCAACACCGAGACATGTGTATTTAATTCTAACAATAGACACAGACATATACATGGACAGTTTTATTCGGGAAAAGAGGCCATAGGCCCACAGTACAGCATACAATTTCAGAATATACATACAAAATAATGACAATCAACAAAGTAGTACATTAGAGCAGTTCTTCGGTTAGGTTTTGTCTTATTTCAAAGGCTTTTTCAAGGTATGTTGACACTTAATTTATTATAATAATTAAGTTAGATACACAAACAATCGAGTCGTACTAATTTGACTTCTGCATGAAGTGGAGATACAGATCAGCATGTTAGTCCACATAAGTATGCTAATCCGGATCTACACGATAAGGAATTTCCCCTTCCCGGGTGTTTTAATAGTCAGAATTTTCTCCTCTATAACCTTTGAAGTGATGAACTGTCAAACATCAATTTTGACAGATCCGTTTATCATGTATTATGTACAAGGTCATGGAATTCGTACACTGAATATATATCTTTCACATTTCAACCTTTCCCAAACAATAACGACATTTGACCACTTTGTTGCAGACGACTTTAGAAAACATTGTGTGAAAGGAGAAATTGCTCGTAACGAGCAATTATTCCTTTTCCCACATGGTTTGCTGCTCTATCTGAAGAATATTTTTCAATTTCATCACATTTTGAAATGTCGTCTTCAAACTCTTTCAATTTGGGACAGTCGAGAATTTGTTGTTTTTGAAAGTGTTAAAGAAGCTGCCATGTATCATTATTCAGGTACTGCAATCATAAGTAACGAGTGTACGGTTGTTATAACTAACCAGCCCAATAGCCAAACACCCGTCACTGGGCCGGTAGGAGATGCAGTATGGATCCCCTAATCCTTTCTTCAGTGTCAACAACTCCTTGTGTTTGGTACCCGCTGCGGTGATGACCTGGACATTACGGGAGCTGTTTTCACAGAGAAGTATATTATCATGGCTGTCAACATATATTCCGTGTGGGAACCTCATAGTTGAATCTGTGTACGTATAGATCACGTGACCTTGCTGATCCATACATGTTACGGAATTATCGTCTCCGACTCCGTCAACTATGTATATCTTATCCCCGGTTCTATTGACCTTTATGTCTCTTATATCTCTAAACATGTATAGTCCATCGTTCACACCGAGCCGTCTATTGACATTACCGTTCCTGTTAAGGACTCGAACTTCGTCTTTACCCCGGCCAACATAACATGAAGCATATATCTCTCCATTGTAATAGTCGACCGCGTAACATGAAGCCCCGATGTTGAGAACGTTTTTAGTTGTCATCTGTGGTAAAATGTCAACAAAGGAAAGTTGTTCTTGAGTGTAATGAGAAACCAGAACTTCGGTATCGGACGTTCTGCATGCTGCACGTGCTGCCATTGGTAGTTTGGATTGTTGTCGAAACTCTTCATCCATCAACATCAGGCCACCATATCCACAGGCTAGAACAACATGGCCGTCGGGTAGAAATACCACAGACGTTACTAACCTACAACCTACGTCATGAAATCTTTCCTCTTTTGCAGTCAGGTTCAGAACTGACACGTCGGCAACAGCTTGACTGCAGGTTGGTTCAATAAGTTGGCCGATTGATTGTAATTCATTTAGACTGCCTGTTAAGAACTCATCAGGTCTGAACTGGATATCGATTTCATTCAACTCCTTTTCGAAGTCGTTGATCAGTGTGTCATACTCATGTATCTCTTGTTCGGTTTTCTTTAATCCGACAAACATGGTGTCTCTTTTTCCTGTTTTCTGACATTCGGCGTTTGATGCAATCATATCTTGAATCTGACGGATTGTGTTGGCAGCTGCTGTTAACTGTTCTTCTATCTCTTTGTTTATCTTGTGTTGTACATCTTTAATTTCAGTGATCATTTTCTTTTCCAATGTAAGGAGACGCGTTTCGACGTGTTTCCGAACGTTCTTGACTTCTTCGATGCAGTTTTGTATTTGCACTTTCAGCTTTGTTTTATCCTGGGTTCTCTTCTGATGAAGGTTGTTGTAGGACACTTCTAGTTTCTTTAATCGGTCTTGCATGCTACTGAATGGTTTCTGCGGATCATTTGTCGCTGTGTGAGTGCTGATCTCGATCGTATTGCACTTCCTGTGTGACGTCATTTTACACGTACTACACATCACAGCGTTGTCGTCTTTACAGAGGTATTCGATCTTCAGCTGATGTTTATCGCACGTCATGACGGAGGGCGTGGTTTGACTTCCGCCGGAACTAGACGGCATCTGGTCCACAGTAAGGAGCGTATGGTTCCGAGTCTTTGTGGACGCTCTGTGTTTTTTATCACAAACCGTACAGAGTGCCCCTGTACATACACTGCAGTAGGATACGGCCTGTGACTTGTTGCCCCGAAACTTGCATGCATCACATTCTATACTACAGTCGTCTGAACCCCGATATATAGACGATCCACCGCTTGCCATCTTTTATCGGATGATATGTTTTAAAGCCTGAAATTATATGTTGATGAACAAATGAAACGCTGAAATTTACAAGTGAAATTCTGATGAAAAACAATTCTAAACCCAAATTGAAATGGGACACTACTCTATTGTCTGAGTTTTTCAGTATTTCCTATTTTCCTTCCTATCACTGTCCGAATGTTCACCTGTCCAAAACGTCGCGATTGATAATAATATTCCAATAAACCGCCGAAGTGGTTCCGAGCTCAAAACACTGAGTTTGCAAGTCAAATGAAATGCGGATAACTTGCTCCGTACGACGCTATCTCCTATGCAGATTTATCGTCCCACGGATATTACAGATATTTGTGGGAGCGTAGCGGGAACCAATTCACTCTGGTAGAAATTGCGTACGACGGCATAGACAGGCCTTAACGGCCCGTCTAAAATGAACAAAGACTAAACAAATATGATAGTTGAACCTTTGATATAAGTATATGAATATTTACAGCTCTATCATAAATTAGTTTGTATTTATATATCAAATATGAAAAGGAAAAAAACGCTCGTACAAAGCTCGGTTTACGACTTAAAAACTATCTTTACACGCTCTTCTGATCGCAGTTAATTTTTGCAACGTGTCAACAGGATAGATAATAACACTTAACAACAAACCAACGTTTACTTCCCTTCCTCTGACTAAATGTTTTAACACAAGAAAACCCCTTTTCAAATCTATTTAAACATTCATGAAGGAGATCTTCAAGTCAAAGGTTCGCAAGCTCCGGCCTGAACCTTAAAATTGATTGTTTGCTGACGAACCAGTTACTCCTTACTTAATAGAGGTTAATTGTATGTTTAAGAAAAAAAAATTTTTCCAGGTCAAAAACGAAAGCAATACTTTTTTTCGAAAATCAATCAGCTCATACGTATGAGGCCGTAACAAGCTTCTCTGCAACGTATATCCTTGATCGAACATTTTGTTAATCATTGCTTTCATTGGGTTTTGCGCTATGTGATGTTTTAAATGAAAAATCGAAAACGAAAGTGAAATATTTGTTTATCATTGATTTTTTGCAGGTATCATTGTAAAACGCTTGTAGTATGTAATTCCACTGTATAAAAATAAATTAATTAATTACTTCAAATAAAATGTACCAACCTTTTATCGCTGATTGATTTTCTTTTATACAAAATATTCAGCAACCCTCTCTCTGTCAGACGCCAAAGATATTCTAGCACACAGTTTCCAACGCACACTTTCCCGCACACAACTTTCAGACACACTTCCTGTTGACTTTTTAGCAGCTGCACACAACTTCTTGCAGCCATTTTAATAAAATAAATTTATCTGACAAATCCACAAAAACATTAAAATGAATCGAATCACCGTGTAATTGAGAAAACCTTCTTAAAATCACGTTATTTATCAACTACATAGATTAGTCCAGTCATCCTATGAAAAAAATGGACTCAACCGTCAACTAATTGCAACAGAAACGAAATCTCTTTTAAAGTTATCATGAATGTATTAGAGATGACAGAAAAAAAGTCCTCCAAAATCCCTTCAGGGGAAATTGGTTAAAAACTCGTTTTATTATTGCTACTTTCAGGCCTTATGGAAAAAATCGAATATTTGTTTTTATCTACCAAAATGGAACAAAACCCCAACAATTCACACAAAAATGATGTTTTCATAAGCGGTATACTCTATCTACATGTTTTTATATCATTCACATCAGTTTGCCTTCTAGAATTGATTTATTCCTATAAATATTGTAAATTGAAAGGGGTCAACTTACCCCACCCACCCATTAAAACTAAAGAATTTTTTTTTTCATGTCAATGCATTCCTATATGCTAGAATTCGATATTTTCTGGCAAAGCTTGTTCTCTAAAACTTAATTCAAAGACAAAACACACCTTTTTGTATTAGATGACTTATATATAAAGACAATAACTTAAATAAGATACCGAAATCCATATATGCCTATATAAGAAAAACGAAATTTGTGACACAAGCAATACAATATTCATGTGGTATTTTTTGACGTTTTGCATTTGTTTTGTGAACTTAAAAAACAATAATTGAAATAAAGGAAGAAACATATTGGGAAGAGCAGCAAAAATAGTACTATTCTATTGCCCCTTTCTCACTATGTGCCAGCTTTTCAAAATTAAGTGTACACTCATGGAATTACACATGGAGTACACTATGCGTTAAAAAATAAGGGCACGCCTAAATTAAATATTGAGGTATCTTTAATTTCGTTTAAAACATAGACCAGATATTCAATCAAAATCAATATCAAAATCAAGATCGGGGTATGACCTCCACATGCAGAAATACATGCACGACATCAAGGGGGTGGGGGTGGAGGGGGGCATTTATCCTGAAGTGCTGCACCAAATTGGTTGGTATGGGGCGACGTGACTCTCCTATCAACAACATCCAATACATGCTTAATGGGAGAGAGGTTTGATTATTTCGCAGATCACTGGATTGTCAAGATGCCCTGTTCCTGACGAAGTCAGCTGCAACACGAGCTCTGTGGGGTCAGAAATTATTATCCTGGAAGACAAAGTTTTGACCAATTCTATGTGCAAATGGGACAACATCACCCCAGACCATGATGCTCCCCCGCTAAAAGAAATCATGCTCCAAGATAGTGGTACATTTGTATCTCTCCCCACGCCGATGCTATCAGAATCGCAGACAGAATCTAGACTCATCCGAAAAGACCACATGACGCCACCGACGTATAGGCCAACCTTAATGTTGCTAGCACAACCGTAAACGATATCTGTTCAGCCTTGACATGATGACACCATGAAAAGGATGCCTTGTCCGAGATTTACTGTACTGCTAGAAACTCGAAGTCCTGTCACGGTATGGATCTCCTGCTTTGGTTATGATGCGGTTACGAAACAGTTACGCAAAGCAATAATCCATAAAAGGCGATCTTGCTGGAATGTTGATTTCCTAAGGTGCCCATGCCCCCTCCTAATTTGGACATCACCAATCTGGTGGTGTAAAGCTGCAGGTCGAGCAATAACAATTTTTGACTTCCCAATAAACCTGGCAACATGGTTCTAGGATTCACCAGCTTGCAACATGCCTATGCATTGCCATTTCTGAGCTTCTGAGATACTGCCATGATGGCATATTGCATTGATATGAGACTTGATTGTGTTTCATTTTTATCGTATCCAAGAATTCACGTGAGTGCACAGGCAATACATGTAATGAATACATGTTACAACACTTTATCGAATATGTTCGATTACACGGTGTCATGAGTTTGAGTTTACGTATTATGAAGAGACAGATTCTCTCTATCCTATCTAGAAAATAGTTAACAGTAATAGGGTTCCCTTATTTTTGCATCTCAATATATTTACAGACTCCCTTTTCCATTTTGTATCGTTCTTACACAATTTCTGCATTAGCGAAGATTGCTCCCCGACATTCCCCACACCCTCAGGAACGGTCAAGAAGGTATGTCTACAAGAACAAGGTTTTCGGTCACACTTTGTTTTACATGAGCATTTTAATTAAAGGCAATTCACAGTATTTTATAAGAACTGCTGTTTTTGGAAGTGAACAAACTTCCTCGAGTAAAACCTTTTTGGTACTTACCCCTTCACTGCATTCCTTTTGTACACTATCCTTTCGAGAAGGACAATTTGAACATTCATTAAATACAAATATTGAAGTTTTCTAATGACATCATCAGAATATGTTCCACGTATATCCAACAAATGCTCCTCCATATTTCGAAGGCAAACGTAAGAACAAAGCCCTATCGTCGTGTACATATTGAACTGACTCATCTAGCTATTTATTGACACTACAGCCAACCTGGGCTTATATTTTATTTATCGAGGAAGGTTTGTCAGCTAGTTTCAATAACCCAGAAGACCCATATCGTGATGACGGGAAACTACACAGCTCTTTCTTAAATATATCTCCTTCATTGTCATGCAATATATCAACCGGAGCTGTTAAACGCAAATGCTGACCAGTTTGAGATGCTTCTCTAATTTCTCTTAACGTTAATTGAGGGTTTGGGGTTACGGAATGGCTTTAACCTATAAAACTGTATTCTGAATCGTATTTATAAACCATGTTGTTAATATTCAATTGGCCTTCTTACGTTGCATAGTCGACAATTACACAATACTCGTCGACCTGACACAATGTTATCAAGTGTACAGTCCGCAACGTGGATGTCTATGTTTAGGTTGTCCGTATGATCTTTTTCAACCCTCGAATGACTGGTTTCTACATGCTGATCACTTGTATATTTCTGCATTGCATTATTGTAGTATGTACATACAGGAATTGACGAAAACCATTGGTTTCTCTGTGATTCTTTCAAACCATAACAACATTTTATTCTTCCTATTGTCTTAGAACTTCTAATAAGGACCTGTTCAAAAACTTGATCTGTAGAAACTATTGCCGATGCGAGATTGCTTTGACAAACTATATGGTTTCCTTCATATAAGTGAAGAAATCTGGACTCTGTAGGTAATGTTTGGCTTTAGTTTGAAGATAACATAGGAAGATAACAGAGCTCTAGACTGGGGCTACATTTCTCTGATGGCTTGAATTTACAGTTCTCAGCAATACAATCATTTGGCTTTGATAAACGTGTGTAGTAGGTCACCCATTGTTTAAATATGAAACACAACTTGGAAATGCGATTTGACAAACAAAGGGCTTCTTTTCAAGTTTGTCCTACATCTTTTGAAAACTACTTCACCACATACTTCTTCAACTGGTTTTTCTTCTTGCATAAGGATTTCATAAATGTTAACTAACGTTTTATCATTTCATTGGGTTCAACCTCGCTAAAGGTTTCAGTATTTGTCTTTGGTTTGGAAGTCCAGGTCATGCTTTCAACTTCATGTATTGTGACTTCCTCTCAAAGTAATGCAGTATTAAAAGCGATTCCCATAAGTATTACATTTAAAAATTTATTCAGTAGGAAATGGCCTCAAGTTGCTCTGGAAATAACCGTGTCATTGAACATGTGAATCACCACATTTTGAGAAATTCTGATGGTCTTGTACTTCCATTTATTGTCCACTACAACGGAAGAAGCTCAAAATGGTATTGAATCCACAATGTTAATGTGACCTTCTTGCACTCTTGATAGTACTATCCATTTTTACCTGCAAATGGAAAATAGATAAAAAGGCATGTATCATCACTTGTGCGTTGATTTCGTCTGCAGCATTTTTAATATTGGTATTATTCAGTTAACATCACTGCAAATGAAAATATTAAATTAAACACAACCACACATGCTTTATCTTACTTTCGATTGAAGGTTGTACTTTAGCGTAATTCAACTTAATTTTCATAGTTCATACAACATATGTATTAATGATGAATAAAATAATGATATCTTTATCATACAATAGGTTATAGTAATAAATGCACCTTCAGAGTAAATTACAATCGCCACCAGATGATATTTGCCGACGATTTTTATCTCATTTACATCTTCACTCTTCATCTTTAACCTTCAATTCGATCTATTTTGCCAAAGATTAAGAAACTAAGCAAATGTAAAAATCAATTAAACAAATCATAAATTGATTTATTTCATTATTTGCAAAAAATGCTTTAAGAATAGAATAATTTTAACATATGAACATGATCGATTTAATTGAGTGAGTAAGAGAAACTTGTGTTTTCGTCAAATCATTAACTACAATGGCACTAATGGGCCACCGTAGTTTAAAAAAAAAGAACAGCTATTCCGAGGTAAATATTTTATATTTATTTCATACATTTGTCATTGTAAGGTGCATTTTTGTCATTTTATTCATGTTTAAAGATATATTTGAGTGTGAATGGTCATAAAATCGATGTTTTGGGTGAAATTAAACAAAACAAACACTTTTTGAATTACCCACGAAAACCCATTACAAAGCATTCTGCAGGCTATTTCAAAAATATTTTTTCATCTAAAATGTAATCATAAACATACAATTATGTTCTTTATAAGATAAAGGCATATATAAATGATAATAAGCTCAACTTACCATTTCATGTGACTTTCAACAGCAAGTTGACCTCGAAATTTACCGATGACAGTTCACGCTGTGTACCTTTCTATGGTGGTACCTTCGAACCATGCAAAATCTCGCTCTTTTCAAAAAGTTTAAATGCATTTTTCAGTATTTTCCCCTGGTGGGATTTCTGAGGACTTTTTATATGTTATAAAGGAAGTGGTCAGCCATAATAAAATCACAAATTTGTTTCTGTTGCAATTAGTTGTGGGTTGACTTACAGAATGACTGGACTAGATATATATAACTCATTCTCTGCCTTAGTAAACGCACTTAATTAATAACACATCAAGCACCACGGTAGTTTAAATTGGCTGCAACATGTAAAAACGTACCAGTTGATTCTTTTCTAAATAATAACACAATAGAGTTGCCCTGAAACATATCTTTTATAGCCTTCCAAGATAGAAATCGATAAAAACGGGTTAAATCGAAGGTGAAAACTAACATCTACGAATAAGACATGCTCCATGGGGCCACAAAAGCTGGCAAAGATAGCTGCACTATGTAAAAATGTACCAGTCGTCAATGTTTTTTCTCCTTAATTCATAACATGTGGATTACCTGAATAAGCACAATTCTCAAATATCCTCACCCGACAGTAATAGTTTGAAACAGTTTTAATCAAAGGAGAATTGTCCTGTCTACGAAATTGATAAGGTCCCATGATGTCACAAAAGTTAATTTAGATAGCACAACCATATCAAAAGGGACCAATTGATGGGTTTCTCCAAATTAACCGAACAGATGCCTCAAACACATCCAAATCTAAGATAGCCTTCCCCGATAGAAATCGTTTGAAACAGTTTTAAACAAAGGAAAAACAAAATACCTACAAAATAAACATAGTCCCGTGGTGTCACAAAAGCTAGATAATGTAGCCCCACCATGACAAAAGGGACCAGTAATGGTTTTCGCCAAATTAACCGAACAGATGCCTCCAAAACATCCAAATCTAAGATAGCCTTACCCGATAGAAATCGTTTGAAACAGTTTAATTCGAAAAAGAAACAATAAACTTACGAAATGGACATAGTCCCGTGGTGTCACAAAAGCTGGTTAAGGTAGCCCCATCATAACAAAAAGGGACCAATTGATGGTTTTCGACAAATAACCAAACTGTTACCTACAAGTCATCCAAATCTAAGATAGCCTTCCCCGATAGAAATCGTTTGAAACAGTCTAAATATTAGGGGAAATACAATAATTATAAAATAGACATAGACATAGACATCAAACATACAAATATGATTATATACCAAAGTAATCGTTTCAAATTTTAACCATTTATGAAATAGGAGTTGATCTGAATTATGTTTTGAAATTGCTCAGAGAACAATCTCAAAAAACAACACAGATCAATAACATATATTTTAGAACCGAGGAAACAGGGAAAAAACATCAAACATACAAATATGATTATATACCAAAGTAATCGTTTCAAATTTTAACCATTTATAAAATAGAAGTTGATATGTATTATGTTTTGAAATTGCTCAGAGAACAATCTCAAAACACTACACAGATCAATAACGGGTGATACCGGATACAATACACCGGGTTATAATAGTGTGTTATAAAAAACACAATAATATTCTGTCAGCCAATAGATCTATCGGATCGCCCGGCAATGTGTTGACATTTGTGTCACTGTTGATATATGAGCCACTCCATGACAAAAGGGCCCTTATCGCAATTTTTATCGAAATTTACTTTTTTATTTTATCTGAAAGAGTGATCCCTACTGAATACAGTGATGTATTACTTGTTTGGGTAATCCATCTATAAGATGGTGTTATCTGTATACAATGTACATGTAACTAACGTCCGTGACCATTTTGACGTCCATTTTGACGTTGACGAACGTTCGCAGTAAGAAACTTGAGAAGGGGTTAATGAAACGTCAAAATAAAACGCATAAAGCAAATAGATGCAATTATTATTTATTGCATATACAAGTATATACATATATAAACAATTTGGGCTAATAAACTATATTAAATGTCGTCCATTACTATGGAAACAGGTTCGAAGAAAAATCAATTGCAGAAAATATCTAAATATTATATACTTGAATCTAACAAATAACTATTTAATCAAACTCAAGCAGAAACAAAACACTATTCTTCAGCGGACTCTAGAGGACAGGTAATGTCCTTGTTGGCTTCCCTTAGATATGGCCGCACATGGGTGACAAGATAGCGCACACGGTAAGGTGTCAGTCCAGCTGCCGGCACTATACACGGTCGCTCATGTGGAACGTTGATCGCTGTACACAGTGTGACTTTTGTCTCCTCTCCGTCCTCCGACCGTTTGATAAAGACGCAGCCCGGCTCGTTTGTAGTGAACCTGAACTGCTGGTAGCCCCTGATCCCTTTCAATGCTTTGAAATGGCGACTCAAGAAAGGTTTCCATTGTCGCCATTTCCAAGTTGTTCCTTCAACTCCGTTGTCGTAAACCACTGCCCTATTGGTTGTTGAAGACTTGTTTACAACACGCTCTAAAATAGAATGGCAAAACACAATTTGATAATATCGGTAATCAATGCATGTCAATGTTTTATGAAATGAATTCAATCAATAGAAAAGACTGAGCACAGGATCCATGACGATTACATGTAAATTGTTTCATGTGCAGAACTGACAGTTTGAAAAAAAAACCTTTTACCTCAGCAAAAATAAATATTTACCGTAACATCACACTGGCATATAAGAGAAAGCAACTTAAGTAAGCTCGGACTTATTGGGTACTTCTGTTTTTCCATATTATTCAGTTCAAACTGTCTCATGAAAATTATTCCTTAAATAGCAGCCAATCCATTTAATCATCAAATATTGTCCCAGAGACATTCTTGTTTGAGTTCTAAATTGACGAATAGTCATGCCAAAATAAGAAATTAATGTAATAAACGATAAAGCGAAAACAGTTTTGACACCAACATTTTGAATTACCAGATTTTTTCGCGATGATATGCTATCAAATCTAGGAATGCATCATGTTTCACATATATATCAAATGTCGCTGCTTTCACATAAGAATAGTTTCATCAATGTGCATACCAATGTCTTCCAGAGTTTCACAATCGGTTCTTCTATATAGTTTTTTAATGTGGGCGAATCCAGCGTCTATCAAACAGCGAGCATGTCCCGGTAGTTGCATTAGGTATTTGATCTCATCATTTAATCCTTTCATTGTTCGCCATGAGAAATAGGCCATCACATATCTGTTCTTATTTTGCCCTGAAAAAAGTTTCCAAATGAGAAAATTAGTGACATAGTTTAAGACCTATCTACTCTTACATTGTTTGACTGTAAATCTACTAGTATATATTGGCCGACTTGCAACTTGGGTGCATAGATGAAATTCATGAATGCATATACACAACAACACCAAAGTATTATTCTTGTATGAAAAATCTTCAATCGCTCTTTAAAAAACAGAACTTGTATGTACGTATTTTCCACGTTCCAGCTATCTAGTTCAAATTGCTTTCAAAATAACTTCATAAGCGTTTTTGTACAAACCTCCACAATTGTCTGCATGTAAAGTCATAGACTTTTCGCCACGTGTATAGTTTGATAGGGCATGATCCACCATTGATATGATGGCGTCTGGTCCGTGAATACCTTTACCATCAGGCCCCATTGTTTGGCTTTCGTCGATCAGGTAATTATACTGTCGAGGTGTACCATCGTCTCTGAATCCGAATAGGTGGACCTAACGGGGAATAAACAGACTTTCAGAAATTGAATTATACTCCAATTCTACATCCAAATATCAAATAAAATCACTAGTATCAAAAACCATGAGAATGATATTCATAATTTGTATTACCTTTCTAGGTGTAACGAAGTACATAGGGCCCATCTGTCTGACATGATGTGGCAAAGAGACATTCTGGGAAAAGTCGAACGTGTAATGGATGTGCCTGTAATCCGTGGAACATGGTTTTGCCGGTATATGAGGAGGTTGACTTCCGCTCAGTTCCCTTTTGCTATTCGTTACACATGTCCTGTACACCTGAAACATAGTATGCATAACATAGACCTGTGGTTATCCAGAGACATAGATAACAGAGATTGGCAACTCCGGAATTATCGCCAAACTCTCGCGTGCCGCGAGGTTCTGCGAGATAAGGAAAGTGCGTACCTGTTTATCCGTTGCCACGGGAGATGTCAAGCGAAATTGATACTTCTTTATTACAGTAAAATAGCTATGTTTTGGTTATCTGACTGGTTATCTGAAACAACTTCTGGACATTTTGTTTTATTTTCATTTTATTAAATTGATTTTACGTTAAAAACAAAACAAAAAGTTCCAGTAGGCCGTCTTTTTCAATGACAGGCTTGATTACCATGCAATTGTACTTATAACGACAATGTCTTTCAAGCAAAGATTTAAATAATATTTTGTAATAAATCAAGTGACTCTCTTTAGTGCAGTTAATAACCAAAGCATGAACTTTCCACTAAGACATGATAGTTTTCGTTAATATTAAAAAATTGCTTTCTAACTTCATTTTAATTATTTTGTGTCGTAAAACTGTTTACAGTGCTCATTTTGTAAAAACAAAACACGTTCTTTATCATGTCATTATTTCAAGCCAAATGTTTCAATTTAAGAAAATTAAAAGTATTTTATGATGTTAAAATGCATGTGATGAGAATTTTTGTTAAAGCGGTTTTAGTAAACGAAAGGACACGAAGAAAAAACTGACGAGCAAAGTTTCGAATACACCTTTTACCGCAGATTCCTCTAATATTGATTGCAAATCAATAAGTACATAATTATTCTTAAACACGTAACGGTCTGGTCTTATAATGCTGCTGACCGAAATGATTTTAGAAAAAAGAAATGTGAGCTTTTTGAATGTTAAGTTAAAGCAAATAGTATGTCTTGCACCTTCGTTTTTATTATCATTTCTGAACGAGAAATTAAGTCAAAGCACACTACTTTAAACCCAGACAGACGCTTAAAACAGAACAAATCCTCCCTAGTTTGTTTTCGGGAGCTTTAGGTCATTAAATTTGAATGAGGTGTCAGAGATTGGACACAGGGTTAGCGCCACACACTTCTTGTGTAATCGCCCTAGCATCAAAAGGTTTTATGACATCAAACTACATATTTTATGGGGTGGCAATTTACAATCATGGCCTGTATTGTCCACTACCGTGATTGACTCTATTACCCTTCGTTCTTCAAATGACACATTTCACTTGACATATTTGCAAGCGATCGGAATTAAGAAGTATGACGAGAAAGGATGTATCGTGGTGTTTCTTATTAAGAAGATCTATCCATTCTTTTGTCTATTAATTGAATGGATTTTCTTCTTCTTATATAGGAATATCACTTTGAAAATACGGGAAACTATAGAACTTAGTCAGCATTTAATGCGGGATCAATTCAAACTCATTCAGACGTTTTCAGTAATAGCACGTTTGATAAAACCCAAGTCACACAATTTAAGTTTTAATTGATGCAAAAATGAAAGATTTTGATTGAAAATAAAATGGCTGAAATCATGATTATGCTTGTGTGGTACAGTAAACCTGGTATAACTTCGTTATAAACACGACAATCACCATAAAAAGTGGGTAACTATAAAACAAAAATAACACTTCAGGAAAATGTCAAGTATGATATGAACCAGTGCATAGTTTTTTAGTTTTACTGTGTACAACTATGTTATATTTTGGTTGGAAATCAAGATGGCTGAACTCATTAAGGTAGTAAATGAGACATATTTAGTACGCAATAACTTCTAAATGACAAAGAATATCAGACTGAAAAATTGGAAATCAACAAAATTATATTATCCCATTAAAGTGGACATAAATCAGAAATGTTTGAATAATCCTCTTTTAAAACTTTTTACTTTGTACAAGTATGAAATATTTTGGTTGAAAATAAAATGGCCGAAATCATGATCATGCGTGTGTGGTTCAGTAAACCTGATATAACTTCGTTATGGAAGCGAAGATTACTTTAAAAATGCGGGCAAGCATAAAACAAAAATAACACTTCAGGAAAATGTCAAGTATGATATGATCCAGTGCATAGTTTCTTAGTTTTACTGTGCACAACTTTGTTAATTTTTGGTTGGAAATCAAGATGGCTGAACTTATTAAGGTAGTAAATGGGACATATTTAGTACGCAATTACTTCTAAATGACAAAGAATATCAGACTGAAAATTTTGAAATCAACAAAATCATATTATCCCATTAAAGTGGACATAAATCAGAAATGTTTGAATAATCCTCTGTTAAAACATTTTACTTTGTACAAGTATGAAATATTTTGGTTGAAAATAAAATGGCCGAAATCATGATCATGCGTGTGTGGTTCAGTAAACCTGATATAACTTCGTTATGGAAGCGAAGATTACTTTAAAAATGCGGGCAACCATAAAACAAAAATAACACTTCAGGAAAATGTCAAGTATGATATGATCCAGTGCATAGTTTTTTAGTTTTACTGTGCACAACTTTGTTAATTTTTGGTTGGAAATCAAGATGGTTAAACTCATTAGGGTCGTAAAATGGACATATTCAGTACGCAATAACTTCTAAATGACAAGGAATATCAAACTGAAAATTTGGAAATGTAGAAAAACAAACCCTTTCTTTAAAATGGACTTGAATTGGAAATGTTTGAAAAACCCCTTCTTTAGAACAGTTTGAATCTAAAACTACTCAATTATCACGTTTATCGCACCCAACCACGAAATTGCAAACAATTCAATCAAGTTTGTCGCAGTTTGCTATGTGTATTTCTTTGATAATCGCTTGCTGATTGGTCTTGTTGGATGGAGAAACTTTCTAACAGTAACAATATAGTGAATTCGGCAAGAAAATGATTTAATCATGACTTAAAACACGCTTATATGTGTGTCGCCTATTTCGCGTTTAGTTGAAAACGGCGTCGATAGACAGATCTCGAAAGGTCTCGCTAAATAACGCGTCATGCGAGATATCGCAGAAATCGGCTATAAGTAAAGAAGGAGTTGCCAATCTCTGTTATCTATGTCTCTGGGTTATCCAAATAGTGTTTGATGGAGGCTCAAGAGTGTATGCAAAAATAGCTGAAATGAGCTATTAAAAGTCATCCTTAAAGGTATTTTTTAGATAGAGGAGATAAATGATTAATGATCATGTATCACATTTGGAAACGAAAATTATTTAAGAAAATACAAAAAAGGTTGCCAAACTTTACCGTTCTGCAGAATACTGCCAAGTTCCGCAAGTATGATTTACCCGTGTTCCATTATATAAAGGGATATTCACATCACCTAGCTGATTCAAAGAACTTTATGACAAAATGTTTGACGATGATGGTGGTTGAGGTTGTGACGATAATGAAAGAAACTTAGTGTACCTGATGTTCATTTTTTGCAGCTAATATATGTTGTTGCAGGTCCGTCGACGCTCTCAATTTGTCATCATCCGTCTGCGCGTCTCTGACTTTCTTTCGGACTATTTCACATTTTGCACATACGTCATTCTCTGGTGCGGAAATCTTTAAAACACAACAATAAGATGGGACATATTTTGGAAGGAATAAAGGGTGGACTTCAACAATGCTCTTTATTCCAACCCATCAAGTTTTCACCATGACCTTGTACAGTACTTTCATGTACGAAAATGCCCAAGTGTGGGCCGGTACATTAACGAAGGAAAACATCAATATAAGCGGATATCACAATGAAATCGTAAGATTGTTGACACGATGTGAAACCCTAAAATGAAACAAATGAATAAACTTTATTTCAACGCGCATTCATGTAATAAAATCAATGTAGTTTAATATATACTGATAAAAGTCAATCTGTATATTGAAATGCTTTAAGTGTAAGTTCTGGACGGATGCCTTATCCGCAACTTATGTCCTGCTGTTTGTGCAATACAGTCAGTATTTCCATACCTTTATATGTGAACAGCACTGTAACCATATTCCACAAAATCCTGAGATTTTGACGGCCCTGGTGTTCGTCTCTTGGCATGACTGTTGGTAAATTCCGTGGACAGCCACCTTTGTGGTAGAGGCCGGAAGGAAAACTGGGGGGATATCGTCACGTCCCCTGGGAGCAGCTGGCTGAGGAAGACCATTTTCTTCGGCATACATAATGATAAACTTCACCACCTTTTCAATATCGCCAAACGCCAGTGCATGTCGGGGTTTCTTGCCTGTATTCCCATGGACTCGTGGTACATTGCCGTTGTCATTTATATGGCGAATAAGGTTCTTGAGTGTTTTTTCACCTATGTCATATATTATCAAAAAGGATTTCCTGCATATGATGGTTCTTTCAAATCGATATTCGTATCGTGTCCTCTTTCTTTCACCATACCTGCTGCGTTTGGGATCACTTCCAATTTTTATTAAAGCTCCCATCAGATACGCTTCTTTTGTGTCCTTCTCCATTTCTCTTAGGTTGAAGATATGCTCTATAATTGAATCGTCATCAATTGATGAAAGACAGTTCTGTGGACACCCACATCCCGCTCTCACATGTTGTAAGTCATTCTCTTCTTCCCCTAAATACAGTAGAGGACTAACACTGTCTTGGGACGGTCCAACAGAAGGTTCGTCTCTAGCCTGCTCCAACTGAGTTTCTTCCTCCTCCTCATCATCATCAAGAATGTCACAGACTGCAATACCTTCTTCATCTTCATCTCTAGGCATAGATCTTGATTGAGAATTAAAAAAATCTCGGTAAAATTCATCAAGTTCCTGAAATTAAAAAAATTATGATATCTATAAGCAAGATATTTGACACGTTTTCTAGTATATTTGTAATAAATAATGTTTTATCAAAAAACAAAAATAACTACAGGTCTGGTTGGTATTCGAACCCTAGGCCCTTTCGACAAAAGTACTTGATGCTATCCCTTTAACTGACTACGCCAGGGCGTTCCACAATGTGATTGGGAAATAATAAACTTATAGAAAATTCAATACTCACGGACTTTACCGAAGAGCCGTTTCTATTATTAGGTATTGCACTTAAATATCGTTTTCTCCAAATAAATACGCTAATTTTACAAATTTAACTTTTTTCTAACAAACATGTCTTATTTTGAGAAATATAAGCACTAAATCAATATCCTTTAAACGTTCTGCACACAATTTTGACATGTTAGGTGACAGCTAGCCGAAAAATGCAGGCGACGTATCTGTCATCCGGTAGAGGCTCGTATTTTCTTAGAACTTTATAAATAAGTAATACCTTTTAATTTACAACAACAAAGTTAAATGTGGATTACCTGTAATTCTTCCATCTTTTTCTTGTTGGTTCTCGACGAAAAAGTACGGATTCCTTCGAAAATAAAGGAAACAGCGGAGATATCTTTTACCGTGATTTTACTTCCGCATTTACTCGTTCATACTCGGGTATTTTCGGTAACTTTGATCGGCGTTTTCCGTAATTATCGATTTTTGCGATAAGGGCCCTTTTGTCATGGAGCGGCTCATATGTATTGAGTATGTGCTAATCTTACGTTATTGTAATTTTCATGATAATACCGTCTGGTAATAAAATTGTCAACATGGTGGCAGCGCGGGATTTTTTCTCATGAAAATTCGAAGTTTGCGGCCGATTAAAGAAGCTTCCGAGGCAGAAACTGCATGATAGCAGAAGATGGCAGAATCATCTTTCCGACTGCCGGGTTCCCTGAACGTGACAGATGGCAATGTCGCGGAAAACTTCAAGAGGTGGAAGCGTGAATACGAGGTTTACATGACCGCCACGGGATCCGATAAAAAGGATAAGAAGATCCAAACGGCGATCCTGCTTCATTGTGCCGGTCCGCAGGTACTTGAAATATATGATCAGTCCACGTGGGAAGACAACGCCGATAAAGATGACCCCGAGAAAGTACTGGGTAAGCTCGAGACTTACTGCAATCCACGTAAGAATGAAGTTCTAGAGTCGCACAGGTTTTGGACTGCACCGTATCAAGAACCATTTGATGTTTTCGTCACAGACCTGAGAAAAAGGGTAACGTCGTGCAATTTTACCGATGCTGACAGAATGATCCGTGATAAAATCGTCTTTACGACTACAGGAAAATTGCAAGAACTCTTATTAAGAGAAGATGATCTTAACTTGACAAAAGCCATTAAAATAGGTCGAGCCTTTGAACAATCACAGAAACATGTGCAGGAGTTAAGAGAGAAACCTTCAGATATGTCTGTAAATAGGTTGAACACTGCTAGACCCAAATCTGACAACCATAGCCAGAAAAGACAATATAAACAATATCCAACAAGGCCCATTTCTGGCAAAGCAAAGCAAAATGCTGAGCATAAGCAGTGTGATTTTTGTGGCAAGAATCACCCACCTAAAAAAGAGAAATGTCCAGCATGGAGTAAAAAATGTGCAAAGTGTGGAGGCAACAACCATTTCAAAGCAAAATGTAGGCGGGATGGTGTGAACTCTGTACAATCTGAGAATGAAAATGGTAATGGCAATGATGAATTCTGGTTAGCTTCTTTTGAATCTCGATCAATGGCGACAATGATTGTGAATGACTGTGAAGTCAAGTTCCAAATCGACACTGGCGCAGAAGTCAATACCATAAACCAAAAATATGTGAGGAAATGTCAGGTCAAGAGCAATGCATCTACACTGAAAATGTGGAACAAATCGACTTTGAAACCATTAGGTGAAGTAACACTTCCGATGAAAAATCCTAAAACTGGTTCGACACATGATGTTAAGTTCGTCGTCGTCCCAAATGACTTTCAAAGTCTGCTAGGTCTGAAAACAGTTCAAGAAATGTCATTAATCAACATAAACACTGATTCTTTCATAGGGAAAGTAGGAATGGATCTCGGTGATCTAGGTGAGACAAAGCTGCACATTGAGAATGATGCAAAGCCCATAGTTTTGCCTTCACGAAAGATTCCTTTAGCTATCAAAGATCAAGTTAAGTCAGAAATCGACACTCTCGTCGAGAGAGGTATTTTGATACCAGTTGAAGAACCAACGGAATGGGTCAACCAAATGGCTGTTGTGCGGAAAGCAAATGGTAAGCTGAGAATTTGTTTAGATCCGCAGCCCTTGAACAAAGTCCTGAAACGAGAGAGATACAGACTAACTACATTTGATGATGTTCTTCCAAATCTGAATCAGGCAAAAGTGTTCACAAAGTTGGATGTGAAAGAAGCGTTCTGGCATGTACGACTAAATGAAGAATCCAGCAAATTGACAACGATGATCACACCTTTCGGACGGTATCGATGGTCAAGATTACCCTTCGGTCTCAACGTGTCTAGTGAAATCTTCGCCAGAAGACTGAATGAAACACTGAATGGTCTTGATGGAACATTTGTTATAGCCGATGACATTATAGTGATAGGCTGTGGTGAAAATGAACAAGCTGCGATTGCTGACAATAATCGCAAGCTGAAAGCTCTGTCACAGAGATGTGCAGAACAAAACATCTTCCTCAACGAAGAGAAGAAAGAAATCGGAAAGGAAATCACATTCCATGGTCACAAGATCACGGATAAAGGTGTTATGCCAGACGAGAAGAAAGTAGAAGCAATTCGCAAAATGCCGACACCTACAAATGTGACAGAAGTGCGGAAAATATGTGGTCTTGCACAGTACATGGCAAAATTTCTTCCAGATTTAGCTTCAACCCTAGAGCCCATGAGAAAGCTGACTCACAAAGATGCAGAGTGGAAATGGTCAGAGGAGTGCGAAACTAGTTTCCACAAAATGAAAGACCAGATTGCAAATGCACCAATACTAGTGTATTTTGATCCTGAAAACGAGTTGGTTATCCAAGCTGACAGTTCACAGAGTGGTTTAGGTGCTGTCCTGATGCAGGATGGACAGCCAATTGAATTCGCTTCACGGTCCCTCACCACTTCCGAATGCAAATGGGCGCAGATTGAAAAGGAGGCTCTGGCAATCTTGTATGGATTGATGCGTTTCGATCAATACACATATGCACGCAAAGTGATAGTGCAGAATGACCATAAACCGCTGGAGACAATACTGAAGAAACATCTTGGTCAAGCCCCGAAACGACTGCAAGATATCATTATGAAACTGTTGCGGTATGACATTCAATTTCAGTATGTGAAAGGCACAGATTTGGTAATAGCCGACACGTTAAGCCGTGCCTATACGGAAACAGGAGAACATGAAACATCAGACCGGATGGACATCCGAGGTGTAGAAATAGGTGCTTTCGATCAGTTTCCAGATGCGAGAATACTGGAATTAAAGCGTGCAACAGAAAGATTCGTGCAATGCAAGAACTACAAAACTGTATAGTGTCTGGCTGGCAGAAGAAAAGTGACATTAGTACTAAACTCAGAGAGTACTACCCACTTAGAGATACGCTTAGTGTACAGGATGGAGTCATCTTCAAAGGTGAAGCTATAGTGATTCCGAAAGTGCTTAGAAGAGAAATGTTGCAGAGACTGCACAAAGCTCATCTTGGTTTTGAAAGCATGGATCGAAGAGCGAGAGGAACTATATATTGGCCAGGTATGAGAAACGAGATAAAAGAATTCGCGAAAAACTGTGTTCAGTGTGAAGACAGAAAGCCGTCGCCTCAGAAAGAAACGCTTAAACAGCATGATGATGGACAAAGACCTTGGGATAAGGTCGGTTCCGATTTATTCGAAATACAGAACAGAGTGTACCTAATAGTTGTAGACTACTACACCAGCTTCATTGAAATAGATCATCTTACGGCGGCAAATAGTCAGCAAGTCATCGACAGAATGAAGAAACATTTCGCGAGATTCGGTATTCCTAGAGAGCTGATAACCGATGGTGGCCCCCAGTACACATCCAGGGAATTTCGCGAATTCACAGAGCATTGGGGAATCCAACATCATGTTACATCTCCCCATCACCCCGCGTCAAATGGGAAGGCAGAAAGCGCGGTGAAAGTAATGAAAACGCTTATTATGAAATGTCACGATTCACGCTCCGATCCACTGGAGGCCATACTGGAGCAACGGAACACTCCGCGAGCCGACACCAAATTAAGTCCAGCAGAGATGCTGATGAGCAGAAAGCCGCGAACATTGTTACCTTCGCGAGTGACAGTAGAGAAAATCAACGAGTCGCGATCGCGTCGTAAAGAAACCGTTAAGAAATGGTTCGATGTAAGTGCACGAGATCAAAGAAAGATTTGTGTTGGTGAAGCGGTGTACTTTTTCAAACAGAGTAAAAAGCCTTGGCAAAAAGGCATCATCATAGGTTTCAGTGGAAATAGGTACAAAGTTCGCAGTGAGGATAATGGATTATATACGAGAAATCGCGTGCACATCAGGCCAACAAGTGTACCAGTTCACATTCGCGAGCAATCGCCACATTGCTATGGTGAACTATATATGGATCGTCATAGTGTGCGAAAAGATGTCGCGAATGCGCCAGCAACCGCTAATACTCAGGAAACAGTGAATACACCAGTAACTGAGAACGCGCCAGTAACTGAGAACACGCCAACATCTGCGTCATTGGGCGAGTCTCCTACTGCCGATACAGCTCCCAATACCAGCCCGGGTAGATACTACCTAAGACCAAGGAGAGACATTCAACGTCCACAACATCTGAGAGACTATGTGTGAAATAGTGCTGATTGATTCTGTGTGTTATTATAATGTAACCAGTATTGAAAGACTATCACAATCAAGATTACAACTTTTCATAGTGATCATAGTAATGGTTTAAGTTTTGGTTAATATTAAGAGGACTCATGAGAGTATGGTTAGACTTTGAAATTATGTTTAAGAATTGTGTGCGTTTTGTTAAACGGATTTTGATGTTGTTGTTTTTTTTTTTGTAAGAGATTAATTGTCAAGGTAGACAAACTTCATTTTTAGATAGACAAACTTCATTTTAGATAAATTTCATATTTATCACAAGTTCAGCAATTAGGTTCCAGTCAGTTATTTTGTTGTTTGAAGGTATTGATGCCATTTTCCAGTAAATAATCAGTTCATACTTCAGGCTGTCTATTAATGATATTAATTCTCTGAAGAAAGAGGGATGTTGATATATGTATTGAGTATGTGCTAATCTTACGTTATTGTAATTTTCATGATAATACCGTCTGGTAATAAAATTGTCAACAGTCACGTTTTCTTCGAGCGACCTGAGCTATTTGCAGTACTTATGAATGGTAAGTTAAACAGTTTGTAAAATTTGTTTTCGCTTAAATTGATAAAAATACAGATATATAGTAGTTGTTTAGAGTATATTGTTATGAACGAACATTCCTCATTATTTCTGACATAAATTTACTCAATTTTGTAAGCTCTGGTAAAGTTTTAAGTTCTAGTATTGTTTTGAAGCAAAGTGTTGTTGTATGCACTTTCTTTTATAACTGAGCATTGTCGTTGGGTAATGAAGTATGGACAAGAAAATTAATAGTGCATTTCGTCACCGATACTGTTTGTAGTACATTTTGTGCTAGTCTCAATAATGATCCGTGAACGAAGTTTTTTTCGCCATTTGGACATTTATCGTGCTTCAGTCAAAACAGCAATAGCCTTCGAGACCTGTTATCTGGACTAATCAATAATAGGGACAGTCCAATAATAGGATAATATGAATCCATTGGAACAAATAGTCCTCGTAGGGATCTTTATCTCAGTGATTTCCCAGCAGGGTTCACGTTCTAGAACGAACCAACAGTGTACAGTACAAATAGTTCAATAAATCACGCATCCCACTAAACACGTTTTTATTTTAATCTATTCATGTTTTATCATAACATAACATAACATAATTTTATTAGAACTTAGGCACATAGGCCCATAGTTCAAACACGTTTACAATTACATGCATGAACATAAATAAACAATATATATATGAAGTAAATCACATACAAATTACAATATATTTGAGATGGTTAAAAGGATTTGAACATATTTGAATGAGAGTGTGTTTATTGAGAACACAGATCACAAAGAAAATTGTCACTTTATTCATTTTATACCCGGTACCACTTTCAGTATTTGTCACACAATTGAATTGGACATCTTAGCTTTAAAGGGCCCGACTTCTTTAATCATACATCATTATCCCCCGCATGTATTTATGGTAGAGGAATTAATTCGGACAATTAATTACTCTGTTTGCCAAACATTGAAACATTGAATGATTACTGTGTCGGCATTATTACTTACTTTGTTATGCAAATGAATGGTTCGAAAAGCGACAAAACATTCGAAAACTGCCTGTTCAATTACTTTTGACAAATAATTCCAAGTTGGAATTTGCAATCGATAATTGTTGCTATTATCAAGAACGGAAAGGTGGGACGGAATAACCCTTTACAGAACAGAGCAGAACAAATCTTTATTTTGACCCAAGAGCATAACATACACTTAGAGTTACACTAAAAGTAATAATAAAAATAACTTTCAAATTGAAAAAGAAAGCTCATTGGGAATGATAGAGAGAGAGAGAGAGAGAGAGAGAGAGAGAGAGAGAGAGAGAGAGAGAGAGAGAGAGAGAGAGAGAGAGAGAGAGAGAGAGAGAGAGAGAGAGAGAGAGAGAGAGAGAGAGAGAGAGAGAGAGAGAGAGAGAGAGAGAGAGAGAGAGAGAGAGAGAGAGAGAGAGAGAGAGAGAGAGAGAGAGAGAGAGAGAGAGAGAGAGAGAGAGAGAGAGAGAGAGAAATTCTACAAATTCAACAAATAATTAAGTTAATACGGGAGACTTGTTTTTCCTGTGTAACTGTAAACGGTTTCCAAAGCATAATCTTCTGCGACGGGACTTACGGAAAAAACGCCCATCTTTAACAGGCCATATCTCGGTCATCAATCAACCAATTTTAACAAAACTAACATCATATGAAAGGAAAAAGTGTCTTCTAAAATAACATACCACATAATGGACAGTCATTGAACAAATAAAAAAGTTAGTAGGGGGCGCCGTGTTTTCCGAACTTGAATCTGTAGTGAGTCGAAATGGCTGGAGTAATACCCATGTTTGAACAGCCATTTCTCAGCCATCTTTCGTCCAAATTTCAAATATTTAATATCATTTAAAAGGTAATTTTATGCATTTTCAAAATATATCAAAGTTAGAAAAATATTATTTAGAACAAAAGATATAATAGGGGGCGCCGTGTTTTTCAATCTCAATTTTTAAGCGACATTTTTGTAAAAATTATTGCCCATATTTGACATGCATTTTCTCGGTACTTGGTGAACATATTTTAGATTTTCAAACACCACCAGAAAGTTCAGAGTGTCTTCTTTCATTTGGTACCAAGTTTGTTGAGATATATCCACAAATAAAAAAGTTAACAGGGGGCGCCGTGTTTTTCTTCCGTAATCGCGCTATAACGGGGTAGGCGCCATGTTTTATACCTGTCCTAATTTTGTGCATATTCTTTCATTAAATGCAGTGCCGTTCCACCTTCCTGTCTCAAGCGGCAATTTATGGTTTGCCGTCCTGAAAACAAAAGGAACATGTTGGTAGCAAGAGAAGATGGAAGAATTGAAAGGTAAGATTCAAGTTTTAATTCTGATTTAAATATCTTATAGTTTCTACCTTTTTGTGAATGCAACAGTTTCTGTGACCATTCCTGTTTAAATTGGTCTATTAGGTTATGCTGTATGATTTTGTGAATGTTTTTAACTTTGTTATGGTTTTGTGATAGCAATATTATTCCATTACCTGTAATTTGAAGAACATTTTTTATGCAAGAAATCCATTTATATTCATTTAGGTTATCTTGAAGTATGTAATTGTATATTTGTGCAGAGATTTTTTCATTCTTGCCACATATAAGTCTATTCCAAAAATTAATCATTCTGGTTTTTATATTGATTGTTAATGGATGGCGACCCAATTCGCCATATATCATGTACCTAGGGGTTGACTTTTTGGCTTTTAAAATCTTTCTTAAAAAACTCATATGTACCTTTTCTAGTGGTTCATGGGATTCATAACCCCAAACCTCCGACCCATACAGAAGAATTGGGACCACAGTATGATCAAAGAGCTTAAGTTGGAGGTCGATTGGGAGATTATAGGAACGTGATTGAACTAAAACATTGTGTATGGCCTTTTTTGCTTGTTCGATCAGGTGTTTCCATGCAGAGAGGAATAATCCATTGGATGAAAAAAAGAGTCCTAGGTATTTATAAATCTTACATATTTCAATGGTAGAATTAGCATATTTGAAGTTAAAATCAGAAATATTTCTTGCACCAAAGATCATAACTTTTGTTTTTTCTAAGTTAACTTTTAGATTCCATTGATTACAGTAATTTTCAAACACAATCACGTTGTTTTGTAAGTCTTGTGCATTTTCGGCTAATAGAATTGTGTCGTCTGCATATAGAAGTATTAGTATCCTTAACCAAATACGTTCATCTGTGACAGTTTTTAAAGTGACCCCGTTAATGTTTTTGTATATAAGATGAGATTTAAGGTCATTAAGAAATATAGAAAATAGAATTTGGGAAAGATTTTCACCTTAACGCACCCCGGATTCACATGCAAAAGAAGATGATAATCAACCATTAAAGGAGACACATGACTTTATATTTTGATACATATTGTAAATAACTTTGAATATTTTTCCGTTTATGCCGGACATAAGTAGCTTAGACCATAATCCAATTCGCCAAACCTTATCAAAGGCCTGAGAAAAATCAACAAAACAACAATAAAGTTTGTGTTTCTTTTTCTTAAGTATCTCAATAAGACAGTGTAGTGAAAACAGGTGGTCAGCACAACCATGGCCTTTTCTGAAACCAGCTTGATTTTCAGATAAAAGGTTATTTTCTTCCAAAAAGATGTTTATTCTATTATTTAATATGGCAGTGAATAGTTTTCCAAGACATGAAAGTATAGTTATAGGCCTATAGATATTTGGATCTATTGTTTGACCTTTCCCTTTATAAAGTGGCAGAATCATGCTATTTAACCATGATTCGGGCATGTGTCCAGTTTCTAGAACAGAGTTGAATAGATAGTTGTATATAGGCATTAGTTTATCTTTTGTTGTTTTTATATACTCTTTTAAAATATTGTCTGTGTAACTTGGTGCTTTGGAATTATTAAGTTTCATAATGCATTAATAATTTCTTCATCTGTGATTGCTGAATTCAAATTTGATTCATCAGAATTTGCATAGTCAACATTAAAAGGCTGTGGTTGTGTGTCTGTATCGTAGGTGTTTGAATTAATGTTTTTAAAGTGGTTATAAAAATCATTGATATTTGGTGTTGCAATTTTTGCTGTGTTTGTCTGTTTTTTGCTTTTTCTTAGAATTGACCAATATTTTTTTGGATTGTTTGACTTACGTTTTCTTAGATTGTTTGCTGTATCAAATTTGTGTTTGTTTATATAATGATTCATGGTGTTTTTGTATTCTTTGCTTGCAGTTGAAAGAATGTTCTTATTTACTGTACTTTTACATATGGTATAATTTGCCTTAGCTGCATGGTACTTTTTTCTCAATTTAAAGCAATGGGGCCCAAACCATTTTTTGCTTCTATTATTATTGTTAAAAGTTTGTTTCGGATTTTGAAATGTAGAATTTGCAGACTCATTAAAGAGAGCAGTTATTTTGCAAGTAATGATGTCTATATTGTCTGTTGTTTTGTCGCCATTAAGTTAAAGCAACTCATTCATTTAGCTTTTTGCTAACAATATTGTAATGAAATGTTTGTGCTAGATTTTCTTGCCATGACACTTTATACTTGTTTTGTTCTATTTTAGGTTCACATTGTGTTTTTCGAGCAATAGCAAGTTCCCATTTTAACAGAGCGTGGCCATCTGATAGTAGACTATCTGCGTCAATAACATCAAAGTCAGACAACAATTAAAAGCAGTTTACAGATACCAATACAAAATCTATTACTGAAGAATTACTAAAGGTATGTTTTCCAATGGTTTTCTCTTTTCCATAACGACCATTCAATATAAAAAGATTATTGTTTTTACAAATATCAAGAAGTGCAAAACCTAGTGTATTGGTTTTTGTGTTTTTTGAATTTCTCTTAAGCTGGGTATTGTAGTGCTCAAGAAGTAATAAGGATTCTGAATTTGCATTTGTACTGTCTGGTATGGATAATTCATTCATTAAAAACTGGTCAACGTTTACAAAGTCAGACATACAAGCAATCCTTGCATTCCAACTCACCTGCTAAGAATACATGTTTATGGTTATTACAGAACATTGCAATTTCTTCTTCTAATTTGTAAAATTTAAGTTCGTCGTAATATCTAGAACGATCAGGAGGTATGTATACAATTCCAATATAAACATCTTCGTCTAAGGAAAAAAAATATTTTGATACTTGAATCCAAATTACTAATTCTGAGGTTGATTTTACCTCTGCTACGTATGGGTTTATAGTATTTTTAATAAAAACCCCAATACCTCCTGATTTTCTTGCTATAATTTCTTTCCTGCACTTTGTTTTAAAGGTATAGCCAGGTAAATCTATTACAACAGACGAGTCTAAATTAGTTTCTGACACACCTAAAATATCAAAATTGTTGACAGTGTCTATAAATTCGGGGTATTCTAGTCTCCTTTTAAGACCTCTAGTGTTTAGGAACCCACACTTAACACTGACGGGAAATTGTGTTTCAGTTATTTTCCCTGATCGGGCCTATCCACTGTCATCCGTGAAGTTCCCTACGGCAGGTTGATGGCGAGGATCCGCCCACGGACGGAAGCTGTCCTGACTGGAATCGATGTGGAAATCATTAGGTGAAGACGCCGTATCAATTTGGGCCTCATTTAACGGTGACTTGGGTTGAGACGACGGAGTGTGTTGACTACTGGTAGCGTGTTTGTTTTGGCCGTTGGTGGTTGTTTCACTAGCTGAACAAAGATGCGTAGTTTTATTGAAATGTGACTTTCCCACGCGCGGCTTGTTTACGTAGGGTTCCCATTCAGGAAACAAATCACGGACGACAACACCATCATGTACCAACTTTGCCAGATACTGGATTTTGACATTTGATCTTGGATTAGTGCTATTAAGTTCTTTGTAGTGGGACCAAAGGGCTGTCGTGCGTCACTGATTTCTGGTGGGTAATCCCTGCTGACTCCAAACGGTTGCCCAGCGAGTTTGTAGCCCATAGACATGATACAATTTGTGGAAGTGTAGTCCCGGAATGCCACTATAATGGAGCGAGGGTTTCTGTTTGAGGGACGGAATTTCCCGAGCCTTTGTGCTCTATCGATTGCGACATCGTCAAAAATGTCTAGATGTGTTTTCAAAAACTCAGAAATAACAATGCTGCACACCTCATGTCTGTTTTCATTGAATCCTCGGAATAACAGATTTTTTCCTTCTGGACCGGGCTTCAAGATCGATGGATTTGTACTCTAGCACCTTAATGCGTTCGTCTTGCGATGTTACATGCTCTTCGATCGCTATAACCCTGTTTTGGTCAATTGCAGTGTCCAACTTTTCCTCGAACGACCTCATGCGACTCTGATTATCGGCCAATTTGGAGAGGATAAGGGAAAGCTTGTCATCGTTGGATAAGTGTTTGTATTGCTTTACATGTAGACTCTCACCTACACTACTCCCGGTTGACAGCCGTTTACGCTCTCGTGGCTTCTCTGCTTGAGTATGTTTAGAATTGACGTTACGCAATGAATTGACATAATCACTTTCCAAATCCATGTCACTTTCTGATAAAAAAATGTGTTCAGTGTCTGTTAAGAGCTCTGTCAACTAGCAGACACTTGATTGAAGTTTAATCAACATTAATTTTGTTTGTAATGTTTGTTTGTTTGGTAGGGTTAAAATTGCTTGAACAGTATTTCCGTTTTGTTGCAACACCATGTTCAAGTTTGTCAACATTATAAAGTGTAACAATGAACAGCAATGGAAAAAGTGTGAGTAGTCAAATCCTTTGAAATAAAATATTTATGAAATCTGTGTGATGAAATGCCATATACAGCCTTATTTAATGGGCCACATTGGTACAGTGGTTACAAAGAGCATCGGACTCCTGTACTTAGGGTCCCTAGTTTGAATCCTTGCTAGGCCAGGTGGAAATTCCCGGAACTATCTCACGAATCAGTGCGAGTACTGGACAGGTCTTGTTTCCAGGAAGCAGTCATCGAGAGAGAATTTTATAAGCTTCAAGCTTCCGTCAATATAAAAAAATAAAGAAGTTTTCTTATAAAATAGATAAAAACAAATTAGCACTTCAACTGAAGTTGAATGATGATTTAAGTATTGCTTTAAAGAGAGTCCATGAAGTTATTCCACTCAATATAGAATAAATAAATCAATGGCCATATTATTCTGGTTTCATCATTTATCGGAATGCTAAATTTCTCAAGTAATTCAACACTTTTTCTATTAAATATTTTTCTTGTGAAGTGTCCTTAGGCAAGGTACCATGTCCTTATTAAGTACTGGTAGATTAACCAAGAAGCTTCAATGTCTGAATTATAATCAAACAGATCTAGTCATATCATTTATTCATTCATCTAGTTCTTGCAAATATTCAACTTACAAAAAACGAAAGTAATTTGAAATTTTACGAAGTCTCAACACTTAATCAGTAGTTTTATTTATTAAACCAAACCTTTGTTCATGGTTTAGCATTATCTAAGAATGTGGAAATTAAATTTTTATTCTAGGGGAACCAGTGGTTTTGCATTATAGTAAAAATGAAACCTTTTTTTTTTATTTCACAGAATTGTTTGATAGCACCAATAATTAAATAGTTAAATCATTATCATATAATAACAGCAATAATAATAACAATTATAATAAAAAATGATAAAATTAATAATTATAATATTAAAAAATATAACAATAATAATAATAATAATAATTATAATATTGATAATGATATTAGTTATAATGATGATAATATTAATAATAATGATAATAATAATAATAATAATTAAAAGTCGAGACCTAACAATGTTTAATTCATCCAGTTTCAAGTACTGGCAAATATTCAGCTTACAATAAAGGAACATGCAACAAAGTAATGTACTTAGTCTAAATCTTTCATCAGCAGTTTTATTAATTAAACAAATCATATGTGCTTTATAAATTAATAATTATCTAATATTGCTAAAATTGAATTTCAATTTAAGGGGAGACATGGAATTTTTATTGTAACGATAAAAAGAATTCTGTTCTGAGGAATTTTCTGCAAGCATTAAAGACCCATGAAAGGGTATGGGTTCAAAATTGTAACTGCAAGAAAATATTAATTTCTTTAATTGTGTGCATTAGAGTCATGAAAATTTACTAATAACTTTGTGAGACACTATTTTATAATTTCGTTTAACATGATAAGTCATTTCATGCTTGAAAACAATTGTATCTTATTCAATCGTGTTTATCAACAAACATCTTTTTTACAAACATTTTTCGGCAGGTTCCGATTTCCTTATTAGGAAATGCCGGCTAAAGAATTCTGATTGGTTCATTTGAAAATCTGCATTTCATGAGACCAAGATAAAGGCAAAGAATCGGACAATCTAAACAATTAAGTTACTGTAGATGCTTGACGTGATAACTTGCCAAACTCATATTGTTTTCTTTGTCAACAAAGTTGTTGTGTTTAGATCTAACTACGTCATCAAAATAAGCATTCATCACAAAAGTAGCCGAGGGACTTCAGAGACTATTATGGAAATACATACTCATAATCCTTTATGCAAATCATTAAATGGGCTGATCTGGGTTATTTCTCAATGACTTTCATGTCTAAGCCTTCTGCTGATAGTTTTATTTTAGTTATGGTTATCTGAAGAAATGTTTACCAAATGATATATTTTGATATTACATTCATCTCCTTTCATGGGCTTTTTAGTCAGAAAAACACCAATTCAAACTTTCAAGATTAACAAGAAATATTGTAATGTAACTGTAAGAGAAATTGTTCATAAGAAGGACCTCTCCTTCTTTCACAATGTTTCCATGCCACATGTAAATTAAGAGATGAAAAGTACATTTTTGTAAATAGAAATTAGCTTGCACAAGTTGATCAGGAACTTCAATCTCATTCAATTTATTTTATATTTACTTTACAATGGGATTACCACCATTTCAATTTTTTTCTGTTATATTGTGATAACTGTTTTAATTGTCAATGAAATAAGTATCATTTCTGGGTCGATTTATCTGATATCTTTAGATTTTTTAGCTAATGATTAATAGGGGGAGGTAATAGAGACAAATCAATTTTAAAACTGTCTCTTTTGCCCAAATGTTTTTGATAAAGTCTACATTAGGGTAATGGGAATAAAGGTTTAGCATAGACAATACAGTTGCTAAAGTGATTAAGGTAATCAATGCAATTATTTGTGGATAGACACTAGTTTCAACAATTTTCACAGTTCATTAGAATGATACCTCAGATCTACTTAGAACAATCCTCTGTCTAATAAGTACATGTACATAACTCATGATTTAAAGGAAAGTTAAATAAAGCTTACCTACTCCTCTTTTGCAATTAAAATTTTAAATTTGATGGTTAAAGGAAAATGGATTGAAGGTTTAGCATATAAAATAAAATATAAGGGTTACTATATCAATTTCAGGGGAAAAAGTTATGCATTTTAAGTTACAAAGATTTTCATGTTTCACCATGTCATCATTTCAGTTAAAGGACTTAAAGTACATTCATAGTCATGAAGATCGGCTCGCGCATTTCAATCTCATGGAATTTCTTTGCTTCGAAATGGGTTAACACTTTTTTCAATTGTACTGTGCTACCTCAGATCTAACTTTATCCCTTTCCAAAACAATAACTACATTTGACTACTTTGTTGCAGACGATTTTAGAAAACATTGTGGGGAAAGGAGAAATTGCTCGTAACGAGCAATTTTTCCTTTTCCCACAAGGTTTTCTGCTCTTTCTGAAGAATATTTTTCAATTCTATCACATTTTGAAATGTCGTTTGCAAACTCTTTCAATTTTAGACAGTCAAAAATATATTGTATGGGAAAGGGTTAACATAGGATGATCTAGGACTATTTCAATTGTTTATAATGTTTTAATTCATATAGCCATTGGAAAATAGGAGAGTTAACATTGACAAATGTGAGATTGCCAAAATGTTTTTAAAGGTTGTCTGTATAAGGGTAATGGTATCAAAGGTTTAGCAAAAAAGACAAAATAGGGTTACTCAAACCAATAAGGTAATTGATAAATCAAGAAATACAGCAATAACTTTAAATAATTCTATTTGAAACTGATAGGAAGCAATGCTACACAGCTGATGATGAGCAGTTGTGCTTTTGTCATAATGTTTTTAAATGTCATCATTTTAGTTAAAGGAATTAACTAAAATGAAGATTGGCTTGCACATGCTGATCTGAGATGACAATTTCAATCTCATGGGATTTCTTTTTTCGCTTTCAACATTTTCAATTGTATTGTGCTACCTCCTAACTTTTTATAATCTACATATGATATTCTAAAACATACTTATTGAAAAGTTTAATTCACAGCCATTGCTAAATAGGAGAGTTAACATCCAAAATAAAGTTAAATAATTCCTCTTTTGCCCCAATATTTTCGAATATAGTTTGTTTTAGGCTTATGTGATTGAAATTTTAGCATCGAATATCAAATAGGGTAAATAAAATTAGTTAGGTGATTAACAAATCAAGTAACAAAGTAATACCTTTCAATAATTTTATTTGTAACAGATACAAAATATGATAAACAGTTACAAAATACAATGTCAAGATTGGAAAACAATTTTCCAATGATAACCAATTGAGATTTTGTATTCATATGACTGATTTACTTCAGTTTAGAAGACTTTTTTTTCTAATCAAATATTTGAACTGTCTAATCATAACTTATCACAAGCTACACAGTGGATCCTGTAATGTTGGTACCCATTTCACTTGGTTTTCAGTAAGCACATTGCCTTTCAGCCATTCTTCTCTTCTATAGAGACAACAATTTGACAGTTGATGATTCAGAGTTCATCCAAGTTCGTGTTTGTTTGCAACAAACAGTCTTTACTGCTTTTGAAAGTTTGCCAGTAGAAACTTCTTCATCACCTATTGAATAAAAAACATTAGAAACAAAAGGAACGACTTTGTTATGATTTTAAAACATAGATAAAAAAATAACTAGAAATTAAAAAACTTGGCTGAAATCATGGAATTTTTTGCTTTTTTTGTGAAAAAATCCCTAAAAAATGACCAAAAAAAGTGCTCTAAGTTTTTCATCTCATATCATTGTTTTTCTTCCGTGTTTACTTTGTGTCCCATTACCATGCAAACTCCCCCAAAGTGAAAACATTGCACAACAAACTCAAAAGTTAGAGCCCTGCAAAGTATTCCTAAACACTTGTTAAAGTCTTCAGAACCTGCATGTTATGTCGAGTAGTCATTTCAAAAAGGGAACAACTTGACACTTGGAAACAGTAAAGACCCTGTTTAGAAGACACCTTATCTCTCTGATCTGAGACTAAACTATTATGGTTTAATTCGAGTCTTTACTTGATGAACAAAGTGTATGAATTCTGACAATAGGATTGTACAATCTAATCAGCAGCCACACTCTTTGCTTATCACAAATCAACCCTTTAAAGTTGTAAGGAGTGAAGAAACAAATCAGATAGCACAAATATTCAATCTAATCTGAATCTTCTCTTCACCAAATGTCAAGTTGTTCCGTTTTCGCCAAGACCATCTCATATGATGTGACACTGCCATATCAACTGTTTTACTCACTTATCTTGCAAATAAACATTCTGTCAAACCTTGATTTAATTCTCTGGACTAATTATATCATCTATACTTGCATTGGTTGGCATTTTTTTTAATGAACACTTTCAAGTTTAGAGGACCTAGACTGTCAGAAGTATGGCTTGGTACAGACAACTTATATGAATTATACAATATATGGGTTTTAATTCAAAATATGTTGCACAAGTTCTAAAGTATCCTTAATGAAGGAAATTGCAACTGTCTGTGTTTCATGATACTTCATCACCAGTACTACACAGACTTTGTACAATCATTCTCAAATGTTAACTTTAATCGATAGATTTGTTTCAATTTGCAAGACTTTGGACCAAGCTCTTTAACGAAATCTGTCTTACCCCTTTCCCAAACAATAACGACCTTTGACTACTTTGTTGCAGACGACTTAAGAAAACATTGTGGGAAAAGGAGAAATTGCTCGTAACAACCAATTTTTCTTTTCCCACAAGGTTTTCTGCTCTATCTGAAGAATATCTTTCAATTCCATCAAATTTTGAAATTTCGTCTGCAAACTCTTTCAATTTACGACAGTCGAAAATGTGTTGTTTGGGAAAGGGTTAAAGTGCACCAGTACAGGCAAATGTTTCCTGAAACTTCATTATCAGTACTACACAGACTATATAGTTCTCTTCTATGTTTAACTTGTCAATATATTTAAGTTTGTTTTTTAAGTCTTTCAACTACGTTCTACAACCGAATCATTCTTTAAGTATGTCACTGTCTATGTTTCCTGATACTTCATCATCAGTACTACACAGACTGTATAGTTCTCTTCTATGTTTAACTTGTCATTAAATTGGTCTAAGTTTGTTCAGCTTTAAACCAAGTTCTATGACAAAATCATTCTTTATATACACATACCAATCAAGTTTTAAACCTAAACCTAACTGGGTTTCAATTTAGAGTATTTTATTGATTTCAATTATAAATAGAATGAAATTGCACCTGTCCATGTCTCCTGATACTTCATCACCAGTACTACACAGACCCCCAAAAGTCACTCTTGGATTATGAAGGCCTTGGAAAAAAAGGATACATTAGATCTTACTAAATTTTCTCTTTTAGTCATACAGTTTTCAATTAAAAGGTTATTTCTATTGAGTCCAATTTCATTTATCAGGCTATAAAGAAGTTCTCTGCAGAAAACCGGACCAAAGAGAGTTAATTGATGTTGATGTTCTCAAATAAAATATACTTAAATTAATTCTTTTACCCTTATGGACCATTCAACAGAGTTTGACAGAATGCATATTTACATTTGGTGAAGTAAAACAGTTTGGTGAAGTAAAACAGACAAAAGGAGCTTTTACATTGATATAACAAACCCTTTCTCTATAAACCATCTTATTTATGATGACTATATATTAAGCTTTTTATAAATATAATAAGCTTTTCTCTTCCATAGACTTTATCATTGAACTCTTAACCAAAAAATTAAATAATTGCAGATGTCGACTGATATTTGTTTCTGTAAGTTTTCTTTACCAGGGAGCATTTCAGATAGCATTGAAAATATTGCAAGAGTAACTGCCCATACGTAAGAGCACCTTTTCGAATACCCTTACTGGGTATATATTCCATGTCTATTTGCAGCAGATGTTTAAAATTCAAGTTTCATTTTGGTAAAGAGTCAAGTTTTAGTGCACTATGGACGATGTCCTTCTTGTTCATTTGAGCAAAAGGAATAGCAAACATTTTATCTTATGAAACCAACAGGATATGTTTACAGAGAAAAAGGAATGACTATAATCACTGTTGTGTCTGGTTCTGAAGACTCTACCTGCAAAGGAACCAATCTGATAGGGCTGAAACAAGAGTAGGTTATGCAATGTTAACATTTCAGAGACACTCAACACTGTTCCATACCAGCCATCAGCACTTGTGGTACTGTTAATGCAATGGGTTAATTGTGAAATGACACAAACTGTTTGTGTTGTGTGTGTGTTTTTGTTTTGTGAAATGAAGGTTTGTTGTTGAGGAAAAAAGAGGACCTTAATTGAGCCCAACAATACTGAATTGGTTTACTTAAAGTTTAAAAAAAAGTATCCAATAACTGATCAAACTGGATGCTATTATATCATGGCAAGAACACTTAGGAGAGTCACTCCAATATTCCTGTTTACTTATTTGTTTGGTATTTTTGTATTTTTGCAGTGAATGGCTTACTTTCTCATGCCAAATATCTAATTTTCTTTTTAGATATCATCCGTACCCAATATTGTTGACATAATGGACCTTGATCAAGGGCATTTAAATGCAGTTGTCACCATTAGTGTTGATTCACTTTTCAACACAAAATTGGTGAACTACTGTATATGGGATTTTAAGTTTAGCCCATTCAAATAATTGATGTTAAGAACCCGACCTCTTTTCTTAATGAAAAAACATTTTAATACCCTTAATCTAAATTGAAAAATAATGAAGTCTCTTATTCATTATCATTCTAGAGGTTTCATAAAACATATGTGTGAAGAATTGCGATTGGTTAGGGATTAATACTATTCCTAACAACTGTTTAGTATTATCTAAAGAGACAATTCACTGATTCATTCTTACTGGGTAAACTACCAGTGCTGGACTAGGAAACAGCATCTTGTCTAATTAGCACATTCCAGTATAAAGAAATTGGTTATGAATTTGAATAAAACCTAGAAAAACATGATCTCAAATTTAAAAATGGTAATCAATGTACAACTATAGAAACAGTGGTGTGTAAGATACTGTATAAGGTGTGTTGATGTAAGTGTGTGAAATGTATTTGGAGATGCATGTCTAGTTCCTTCAAGCGTATGATGATTAATTGATACATATTTTGCTGAGTGATGGTTCGCATGTATTTCATGGGAGACAGGGCCACTTTTTATTAAGGTTCAAGATAAAACAACAACCAAAGCAGGAACTCCAACAATGCGTACCGTTCAACATTTAGTCAGAGATCAGACACCTTCCTTGTGAACGTACTTATAGCCATCAATTACATTTCTTTGGAAGGCATGACATTGATTAACCATGTATATGATAAAATGACAATGCAGCAGATGTTTGAAATTATTGTGACAAATGACGACTTTGCTATTGTTGAGCAAATTCTCTTTTTGTCACAATCATTTAAACAAAACTTGTTTACATGGTTATTTCCTTAGAAAAGATGTATTCACTCTAATCATTAGTATCTTATATCATTAAAAATGCTCTTCTTGAAGCCATTTGAAAATATTGTGACAAAAAAGAGAATAAATCCAGGATGAGTAAATTCTCTTTCAGACACAATACTTTCAAAGTAACCTTATTACTTTGGAATTTCTTTTTCTTTTAACACTTTCATTCACTTTGATTGACTTTTCCTATGTCATTCAGAAGCAAATATATTTTTACAGGAAATATTTGGTATACATAAGAAAGAAAGGCAGATGACATGATGTGGCTCACAAACTGAAATACATTATCTTTCATTATTATAATAAAGGAGATAATGTCTTTAATTTTGGGATGCATCAAATTCTGAGTAATTGAGTTTTAAAACTAGATCATGTAAAAGTCACTTATTTTATGGCAGATCCCTTTTTTATCTTTACTTTGGTTTTACATTGTGTCAACGGTATTTCAGGTATGTTATGGTGCCCGGTTCAAAATGATGGGGGGAGATGAAAAATGTGACTAAGCGGGGTAGAACCATCGGCAACAAAATTAATGTACTACCTTTCATGAAAATCTTGCAGATCCGAGATTTTGGTACCTGGGTAGTCAACCAGTACTAAAAACTAGAAAATAACTGAATTACTGTTGAAACAAATGCAAACCCATGTAGTTAAATGTTATTATTTGTAGTTTAGGTTAAGAAAGGCATTCCTGTTCATATATGATTTTTCCTTCAGAGACTAAAATCTTGAAAAGAACTTGAAATTTACTGCTGGTGTCTGATCTTCCATTAAGAAATGTGTTTTAATTGAATATGTGTACATAAAAGTTGCATTTTCACAGATTTAGCACATTCACATCATACAACGGTGACCAGCAATTCACAGGATATGAATAGCTTTTACTCATTGTCCATGAAAGAAGTGTTAATTCAGTTAATTTAAGATCATGGGCTTTATTGATTTAGCTATTAAAATAATTTCTGACTTACTCAGTAATAGAGAAATATTATGATAAAAATAGACTGGATCTCTAAGTGATTAATCCCAGTTTTCATTGACCATGTGACCTATCAAGAGAGACAAAATGGTCGACTCGTCTACATTGAACCAAGACAGTATTGAATGACTTAAATATTATTCACTAAGATAATCTAAGTTTTTGTCTGCGTCTAATCACCTTTGTTAATTTTTAGATCAATATTCCAGAAATTAATCTTAATATGTCCTTCTTTCAGGCTACATGTTTTCTTTGGCCAAAAAATGATATATTGCTGATGTGAAGAGTAGCCATGGGCATGGCATAAAATTTTATCATGCGACATAGTTTCAGCTGCATACATGAATATGTAATGGCTCGATCTCTTTGAACCAAATAAGCTGTCATTACAGACATTTCATTGTGGAGAATATGCCAGTGCAGCAATTGTTATATGTTTTGTGGCACTTAATTTCAAATTTTCAATTTTCTCATCTGTGAAAAGCAACTTTAAACCACATTGTAGGTAGCTATTCATTAAATTGAAGGTACTACTTGAAGAGTTCATGCAATGTTTGTCATTTGCTGAAAACAAAATACAATACAACAAAACAGGCATCAATACAAATACAACAGTAACAACAAAAACATACAGTTACATACCTATTATTACATCATTCTAAAAAATGATTTAAGTTCTCATAAAGAGGTATTTATGTTTGTAGAAAAACATGTAAGGGAAGGCAAAGATTGTTGAATCCATGCAATGCCTGCCTTTTTACAAGGTAAAATCCCATAAAAAAGACCTAAAAAAATACTTCAATTTATTTTTATCATATATCATTGTTTCTCTCCCGTGTTGAACGTGTGCCCTAATACCATGTAAAGTACCCAAAATGAGAAAAATTCAAAACCAACTCATAAGTTACAGACCAGCAACTTTAGTGTTCCTAAACAGTTTTTTAAGTCTCCAGAACCTGCATATAAGAGTTTTATCAATGATAAAATGAAACAATTTGTAGTACAGACTTAGATCAGATGACAGCTTGTCAACCTGATCCCGTCTAAACTGTATCATGTTTTATTTGATGAATAAAGAAGAGTATGACCTCTGATCGGACAATACAAGTTGTAGTCTGATCACCATCGAACCTCTTTGACTATATCACTGAAACAGAGGCTATAGAGTTTGGGGATCAAATCAGGGTTGACCGATCTCTAGTTCCAGACGCTAACCATTACACCACCGCAGATCTCTTGTATACAGTTTAGTACATTTAGTTTAGTTTAAACTTGTCTATGTTTACACTGAGTGTGAAACAAGTTCTTACAACTTAGATTAATCCCTCTCGATTCTGCTTCCTAGATACATAACCAGTATTTACACCGAATGTGAATAAATGAAAGGTCGCAAGGCAGGTCACCGGATTCGAACCCACGACCCTCTTGTCCTTAATCAAATAAAGCAGCTGACGCACTACCCCTGGACCACATACTGCTCTCCACGGGGAATCTCATGTATCATAAAGGATTAATTCAAAATGTGATATGGGAAGCCATTCTGGTTGTTCATATAAGCACAATGACCAGCTGCCTTTTGGTGCAATAAAACATCAAAGATACATTGTTCAAAGAGAAAAGGGATTGAGCATTCATTGTATATAACTGTTGTGTCTGGTTCTGGAGACTCTATCTGTGAGGAGACCAATCTGATAGGGCTAAAACCTTAGAGAAGATTATACAATGTTCATATGTCAGAGACACTCAGCAAAGTTCTCTACCAGACATCAGCACTTGGGGGTACTCACTGTTAATGCAATGTTTGACTTGTGTAATGAGAAAAACTGTGTTAAAAGTTATGAAGTGTTTGCCACATTGGGTATTCTATCAAATTATATTGCATTGCTCTACTAAGTTAAGCTGTACAAAAATTTATCACATCACAGAATGTAACTAATCCAATCACAAACTATTAAATTCCAACAGTGTGCCATTATGACATTTAAGTCAAGGTATGACAATCTTGAATTCTTATTAACCCTTTCCCAAACAAAAACAACATTTGACCACTTTGTTGCAGACGACTTTAGAAAACAATGAGGGAAAAGGAGAAATTGCTCGTAACGAGCAATTTTTCCTTTTCCCTCAATGTTTTCTGGCCTATCAGAAGATTATTTTCCAGTTTCATCACATTTTGAAATGTCGTCTGCAAACTGTTTCAATATAGGACAGTAGAAAATTTGTTGTTTGGGAAAGGGTTAAGTCATATGTGTCTCGACAGTACTTCATTTATTTTGCAGATAAAGACAACTTTGCTCTATGCCCATTTAAACCCCTAATTTATGATGAATAAATGTGTTTTCCTAAGTCATCCATGCTGATGACGACTGTCACGGGTTTCACAGCCATGATGCCAAAATCCCCCCCCCCAAATAGATTTGATGTTAGTTTAGTTTAAACTCATTCATTTTTCATCCATTGTGAAATCACCAATAGCAAGAGAAAATGCAGCGTCAATTTCAAGTTTTATTAATCACTCTTGAATCTACTTCCTGGATCATTTCAAGTTCTTTCAGAGATTGTGGATAAATGAAAGGGCACAAGCCCGAACCCACTTCTCACGGGATTCAAACCCGCAACCATTATTTCCGCAGTCCAACACCCTACCCCTGGAGTACTGGCGTTGATGTTAACAGGCAATATTTGGAAATTTGATCGATTGTTTTTCCAGACTTTTCTTTAAAACCTATGTGTAATGTATTTAGATTGATTATGGTTTTACACCCATTTCAATAACTGTTCATGTATATCTCGATGACAACTTTAACTTATTCATGCTTCCCAGGTAATCAAGCAAAGCTGGTTTTTAATAAAGTTTCTTTCCTAACGACACATCAGTAAGAAATAATTGACCATTACTGGTATTTAAACCCAGTCTATATAGTCTCAATACTCTCTCAACAAACTACTTCAAAACCATTGAACCTTTGGGTGTAACATAAGTGTATAAATTGTGTGTTTATCATGTGAAGAAAGCATGTTGTGTATGAATGTCAAGTTCACCAAAAGCAATTGATGACTGATACAGATTTTGCTGAGTGGTGGTTTACGTGGGTCCTGCGTGGCTCAGTGGTTAAGGTGTTGAACTCGGAGCACAGGGGTCTTGGGTTCCAGCCCCACCAAGACCACTGGATTCGAGGGAGTGGCCTTTGGCAAGTCACTTAGAGCCCAAGCCTAGTACTGGTGCATCCAGGAAAGCCGTACCTGAACTGAAAAATGTTGGTACGGTACTGACGAAGAGGACCCATATGGGACCTGTGTCAGTTAAAAAAATGACTCTAATCTAATCTAAAATGGGAGACAGGGATTCGAGACAAAACAACAACCAAAGCAGGAACTCCATCAATGCATACCTTCCAACATTCAGCAAGATCAGACATGTTTCTTCATGAATTATGCTATAATCGCCTACTTCAAATGTTACTGATACATGGAAATTATCAGTTATTCAATCTAATAGAAAGAATTTGATTAAATTGATCTGTATTCAAATAAACAACTTAAAACATAACTACAAACTCTCATTTCATAACACTGTTTACTTGTCTTGTTGTTTTTGGGGATATTTGCGGTTACTCTTATAAGTTAAAACACTATTTACTGTCAAGTGATTTGGACAGGAAAGACAGATTACAGACAGATTTCAAGCATTATTGTTTCATTCCCAGATTAAAGTTTAGGCCTGATCTTCAAAATATACAACCCTTATAGTTTGAGAAACACTTACCCTTACATCAATCCTTCTTTGTTTTTTTGTTTACATTTAACACTGAGTCAATATTTTGTTTCAGTAACGTTCTGGCATTCCTTGATTCCTGGATTCACCAGTGCTATGGGGCTCTGAGGTGTCTTGCCAAAGGACACCTTTAGAAGTACCAGAGGTAGTGGTGGGGATCCTACCCGGACTCACAAGTTCTAAGACCACAACCATAGCAGGACAATTTAAATTTGATTACTTTGTTAAGATCGCTTCATATGTTATATGTTTTATACAACAACATCTCTCTTATTCATCTGACTTGGTTTCTGGTTGCAACCAGCGCTAAAAGAATTGTTATATTCTGTTGAAACAATGTAAAACCTAAAATGAATAAATGAAAAATCCACAAGCCAACAACAAATAATAAAAAATAGACTTATAACTACAGAAGGCAAACCTGTCTGCTTTATAATATCTAACATGAATTTAAACCTTAATCTGAATACAAAATTAATGGTGTTTGATCTCTTTGGTATTTGATTATATTATAAAAAATATTCGTAATAAAAAAAAATTGTAAGAAGCTGTCAACACAGAATTGAGCTGAAGGTACTACTTGAAGAGTTTATGCAATGTTTGTTATTTGTTTAAAAAACAAAAATACATGTACCATACAACAGACAGACAATGAAACAAATACATGTATATGTAAAACAATAGTAACAGGCATATCAATCAGTGTCAGCGCTTTCTTTTACAATGTTTTAACCCAAGAGTGCTGTGTAATTTCCCTAGAAATAGATTTTTGTGTCTTCTGCTTTCCAAAACCTTAAATATCTGATCAATTGTGTTGAGGAAAAATACTCAGAGTAGCAAAAAGGTTAGATCACAGACCAGCCACCAAATTACTTGGTGGCTGGTCTGGATCTAACCTCTTTCCCTAAGCACGAAGTCAGTTCCAGCCCTATAAGGGTTAAGGTTTATGATAAACAGTTTACAAGACATAAAAAAATACTTAACTCCAAACCCCATAATACATGTACCTGACTTTCAAACTCCAGTCACTGAAGACTTTAGAAACCACTGTAATAAAATGATAAGTTGCTCCTAAATAGCCATTTAAACTTTTTGTCACAATTGTTTCTACTATTGGTTCTAACAAACTTTCTAAAGAAAACGTATTTTTCTAATTGTTTGGGCCTGCTATTGCTTCCAATTTTGACAAGTCAAGAATTCCCATATGGGTGAATTGATTATCCAAATTTGATAATGCGAGAAGATATTAATCATATGTTAAGCAAAATGACTTTAACTTTCTTGTAGCAATTGAGAAATAATCATTAATGTTGTTAACAATAGTCTGCTTTTTACAAACTAACAAGGGATCAACTAAACTAAACATGCAGTAGAAGTCTAGAAATAAATCTTGGGTATGTTGTTTAATATCATATCAACAGTTATATAATGCCTCTCCTGGGATTCACCAGTACTAGGCTAGAGCATTGAAGCATCTTGCCAAAGGACTACCCCACCAAGGTAATAGCACTAGTAGAAATCTAACCATGGACACCAAAGTCCATTACCACAACCACTCAGTCACACGAGAACCATAGTTCAACACAGAATATTAAGCAATTAGTTTTATACATCACACTTGTCATGCATAAAAACTTCAGAAGAAGCTTTCTGCATAACCTGTGTTCTGTATTAAGATGAAAACAAGTATAATTCAATGCATTATTTCGTGTTTTGTACAATGCAAAGCATCGCAAAGATTATCTGAACATCCCTTTATGGATGTGATTTTGTTTCATTGTGATCAGATTTCTAATATAGCAGATATTCAGTAAATGAAATTAGGTTTTAAAGGTAGTATACCCTTAAAGCTTACAAGAAAATGTTTTGACAAAAAGAGAAAATGCATGTAAAATGCAAAGATGATCTTTCAATCGCAACAACATTTCCTCATCTCACGCAGGTAGACATGAGTATTAACATAGTAATTTATAAGGCATTTATGCACAATTTGTTCCAAATACATTTTTAAAATATCAGCAGGTGATTGCAATAATTTAAAATGATGATTGATTTCTGAGTTCAAATATGGATTGCTTAATATTCTGAAAATCATAACGAAGCAAGCAATTCCTTAACCCTATCCCAAACAACAAATTTTCGACTGTCCCAAATTAAAAGAGTTTGCAGACGGCATTTCAAAACGTGATGAAATTGAAAAATAATCTTCTGATAGGGCTGAAAACATTGTCGTTACGAGCAATTCCTCCTTTTCCCTCAATGTTTTCTCAAGTCGTCTGCAACAAAGTGGTCAAATGTCATTATTGTTTGGGAAGGGTTAAAAGTAGTAATGTTTCCTGCAATTCAAGACTTAAGCGCAAGAATATAGAAAGTCCTTCATAAATGAAAAGCACTTAATATATTATTGCACTGAACCCTGAAATAATGTTTGTATATCAAACAAATCAATTAGCTTATATAAGGTTTTGAAACAGAAGTTCTAGTTTTAGGCACAAAGTGATTCTTTACTTAGTGAATATCAATTATAGCATATGTATTAATATATTCACAAAATTGATTTCAAGGCTGTTCCAAATTTAAAATAAAAAGAACTAAAAGTTTTAAAGCGTAGATTTTTAATGGTTCAGAACTATTTTGATCAAGGAGAAGTTGCATGTGACAAGCATATTTTCCTTTCATCAAAACTGTGTCAAAATGAAGAGTACTCATACAAAATATGAATTGAGGAAATCAGTAGTAAGCTTGATGGAACATTTATATAAACTCTGATTCTTGTATTGAAAAAAAATCATATTATTGTTGATGTAGAAATGGGTTTTGAAAAAAAAGTTTATATCATTTAGTTTATTATATATTGCATGCAGAGAAAGCATAGAAACAAACATCTTTTGGTTGACTCACAAAAATATCACAAATCCTAATTTTGAATATTTCAAACTGCTTTTTCATCTCGAGATACTGATCATGGGAAAAAAAAGCTGCTTTATAACTATTTTTTCTTAGGTATTCCAACTTTTTGTAGGAAATAAGTTAAGAAGATTCTAAGACAAAAAAATGCTTCATATATGTGACAAACATGCTATTCTATTCGACCACTTTTCTGTATATAAAAGCGATCTGAAGTGTTGTATAATATAATGCAAGTGCTTTATTCTAATTTAACTAAAATATCGCAAGCAGATTTCACCTGGTTTGCAACTTGAACATGACAAAATACTTTTTGTGCTGGTAAAGACGATATGTTTTGTATTTTGTCATGCAATATAGATAACTCTGGTAGGAATTTTCTGCAATACCAGTGTCCTGTATTAGATGACAACATGTTGTAGTGTTTCATGCATTAGTTAAGTTCAACAAACCCTTAGAATGCTTGGTAGTTTTCTAAAAATAGTTTTTTGTGTCATCTGCTTTCCAAAACCTTAAATACCTGCTTAATTTTGATGAGGAAAGATACTCAGAGTAGCAAACAGGTTAGATCACAGGCCAGCCACCAATATACTTGGCAGATGGCCTGGATCTTATCTTTTTCAACAAATATGCAGTCAGTTCCATGAAGGGTTAAGATAGAAGCAGTTATAGTTTGGTTTGCCATATTTTTTTCTTACTTTAAATTTGCATATGTCATTTAGCCTTATATACAAGTACAGTATGATGATAAAAGATATAATGAAATACAATGTATATGAAAATAAGAAAAATGCCACAAAAAGCAAATAAATAAGATTTTCATATTATACAATGGTGAAAAAGTTGGTATCTTTAAGTAAGTCACACATTTTTGTTTTTGTTTTACATGGGAGTTTAATGCTTATAATGTTAACACATTTTTTCAGTTATGTCACATCTTTCCTGGATACACCAGTACTATGCTAGGGCATTGAAAGGCCTTGCCAAAGAACACTCCCATGAAGCCAAAGGTATAAAAGGGGTTGAAACAAGTGATCCCCAAGTTCTAAGACCGGCATTGAATTTCACAAAAATGCTTCTATTGTAGTGTAGACTGTATGTGTGCATGTGAGGAAAGAATGGCAACTAATGACAAATAGACAGAGGCAGATCACCTAAAGTTATATTATACGTATATATGTCGTTCCAGCCATGGTTACTTAAACATATAATTGCAATATATCTGAATTTAAGCAACATAAACTAAAAATGGTTTGTCCTCACAGTTAAGGGTTCAATGCAAGACTATAGCAAGTCCTTCACTTTTGTGAAAAACTTGGTGTTATGAGTCTTGCGTAGTACACTTGAACTACATTTTCGATAAAAAGTTCCAGAGGAATTAACGACATACCTGGTGTAAGCATTAACTGAAACTCTCATCAAAGTACTCATTCCAATGTTTAATCTCAAAATGAGAGTAGAGTGGTAAAAGAAGCATATAAATAACCCATTTATGTCCTTAAAAGAAGAAGTATATTAAGGATTTAATGCTAGATTATAGGAAGTCCTTAACGTTCAAGAAAGACTTACTGTAGTCTTGCATCAAACTCTTGATATCATGATAAATTTATAATGAGGAGCTTGAGAAATCAGTACAATGCACAGGGATAGAAGAAGCAAATAAATGACATTTTTATGTTGTAGATTGATAAACAGAATGATGTTTAATCTTATTATCAATGGGGCATATGGGTAATGAGTATGACTCATGGTAGTGGAGGAAGACCCTATGTTTGGGCAAGCCAGGTAGAACCACCTGCATTCCGTAAAAAGATACTTTGGAGACTGTAACAGTGACTTAATTTAACCTTGACCAAATTCCTTTAAAATTGTTGATTTATTTCAATAGGGTTTTAGATTACTTCTGAAAAGACTACCTTTTCAACTGATGCTGCTCTTCCTTTCGCACATTCTCCAATGGCTGTGGTCATCATGGCTAAATATACTGGGACAGCAAGACAAAACCAGCAGGTTATTTTTGTGACTGAAAAGACAGTAATCAAAGTTCTTTCATATAGCAAATCCTCGTTCTTCTACTCCTTCTGCCTATTAATGTACAGTGCTCACTACTGTTGTTCCATGATTGACCTACCAGTGCTAGGCTATGAAATGTGTCTTAACAAAGGACACTTACATTGAAAAAGATGATCTCTATCAAGGATCAAACCCATGTTGGCCTATCTCAAGTCCCTGACACTAACCACAGATCTTTTGCACTTGATATGCACATTTGGTTTCATGTATAAAAGAGCAAAGTTATTATCTTTAAAAATGTTAATGCCACCTTTATTCTATTATTCCTTAGGTCCTTAGGTTCATATTTATCTTTTGTAGTCTCCATCATACATATTTGGCATCAGTTATTTGTTGTGAAAAGCATTATTACAAAACTATAAAGAACCAATAACACTATGTTCATTTATTCTAGTTTGATAAGTTAAGTAGTCTAGTGGTTATGTACGGAGTGGAGAAGGATGGCCACGACCTTCACGTACCTATGAACGTGGATAATAAAGAATTACAAAAAAAGAACCAATATAAAGCATTGTTGTTCCTTTTTCAGTAAAAAACAATTAGAAGTTAAATAAACAAAATGTGCAAAAACTGGAGAATAGGTATCAAGACAAACAAATACTTTTTCAGAGTTTTTATTTCGCATAAACACCATTTTGATTATGTTGCGATGGCAGAGTCATAATGATGGAGGAGAACCCCAAACTTGAATACTTATAAGAGTTGGGTAGAACCATCAGAATTCTGTAAGTCAACCGGGAGACAGGCTCTTATAAAGTTTCAAATGCAGTCACGGGGATTTAAACCTACGGGAAGAGTGACCATGTGTTATCAAGTTCTATACTTTAACCAATAAACCAAAGGAACTCTGTACTCCCGTCCAGTCTTGCTACCAAACTCAAGTTCTGTAATCTAACTACAAGGCAAGGGAGGCCCTGCATGCAAAAAAGGTATATTCTTTACCAGTAATGTTTGAGGACAGCAAGGCTCGACAAACCTAAATGCTATCACAATTAAGCGAATTTCGGTAATTAAAAATGGTAAAATTCATGATCTTACTCCTCTCACAGTCACGCTATAACTCACATACTTCAAATCATAGAAAGCCGTATAGTGACTGGACATTTTTGAATGACAAACCAAGCTCTATCACGTTTTTTGGATGTGGTTATTAGTAGATGTAGCAGAAGCAGCAGTATGAGCAATCTGAAAAACACAAAAAAAGTTTACATCAATTATGTTGTTACGACCCTTTACCTGTTTAGATACAAGAGCTGGCCAGAGATACATCAACAAACAGACAGATGACTGTAGTGCCCCCAGAACAAACAGTGAAAAACCCGAACAGAGAAAAGGAATAACAAACAAAAAATGACAAACAAAAATAAGCTCATGACGGTTAGATTGATTACGTATGCTAGGAATATTTTGTATTCTATTTCCAAATAACACTATATCTTAATTGATGCATTATTTCTATAATTTTTTTCCATCCATTCAGATTTTATGAAAGTAAAGATAATGAAAAAACATGTACATTGAGTTTTCATTTAAATCTCTTCGTATGTTTAGCCATTAATATTTGCCTGGTATAAAATATCTATCTTTGTAATAATGTTTGATAAAAGAATATATTAAAAGAAGAAAATCACATACCATAAGTTTAATGAATTCATTATGACACTTAATCATCGTTTAAAAAAGATACATTAATAAGTAAAATATACAATGAATATAACAGTATAGTGCAGTTATATCACATAATGCCAGGCATACATTCATGCATCTCGTATTTTGCTAAGTTTTTTTTTAATCTTCCAAGGCACTGCCTGCTTTCCCAAAGTAACACTATTGTTGTATGGAAAGAAACAAAACATTATATCCCACTTAATAGATTGTATTAAATAACATTTCCCATGCCAGGGTTCAAGATTTGGTTCTCTATATTCCAGCCTTCCGACAAGACACTTGTTTTCTCCAACTCCTTTTATTATTAAGATTTTAAAAAGGAAGGTACCTGTAAACTGAAACCGTAAATAATTATGAGACTTTAATCAATATTACGCAATTTCTATGACCTTTGATTGGATAATACAAATATGACATTAATATTCTCTTTTATGTAAAGCATTCTCTTAAGCCTAACTTATTACCTTACATTGAATTAGCTAACTTACCAATATTGAAAGCCAGAGCATACAACAATGATAAAGATTAATGAATATTGTTGGAAATGGTTTTGCCGCAAATGGAGATCTTGCTTATAATGAGCAATTCATCCTTCATTCACTATTACTAGTATCTTGAATGTCAGGATAATTGCAGAATTTAAAAGACATCTAGCCTCATTATTAAACTGGCTTAATGAATCCTTAAATCTCTATATTTTCAAAACATTCCCACTGCAAAGGTCATCTACATGAGAAAAAACAAGTGTTATTACTAGGGATGGGAACGAATAGTGAAATCACTATTCGAATATTCGACTAGAACTATTCGAATATATTCGAATATTCGATTTTAGAATTCGTTTTGATGTCCGAATGTCTGCATGTCCGAATACTAGTACACTAGTCCTCTGTTCAAACCTTTTGTGTATAGCCGATATCTGTATACATGTAAGGGCTTCTCTCTCCTCGTCGTCACGCTTCTCAACTCTGGATCGAATCGTCTTCCTACACGGGACCTTATAGTCCGGTGCTACTCAGGTCATCAGCTTGCGGAACCCGACTCCCTCTACAAGGCTAAGTGGTAGGTAGTCTGGTACAATCATGTCCGCGATGGTCTGTGTAATGGTTTCGTTGTCCGCCTTCGATTTCTTCGGTGAGTTGACAAACAGGTTCATGGTCGTCTGTTTTACAGTCAAGTGATTCAGTAGGTTGGATGTTGTATTCTTGAATACAAAGTCCTGGTTACACAGGTTACAGGTCGCCTTCGACTTGTCGGCAGAACGAGTAAAGAAATTCCAGACACGTGATGGAGACATTGTGATGTTTATCGAATAGATGTAGAAATTAGAATGGAGATAAGTTTGACAAATTATTCTGAAGAAAAATATACTTTCTAACACATTATTTGATTGGTCTTCGTGCATATGCAATCATGATTACGATTGGTTATTGAAAGAGTAATTGTTTAATTTCACGACAAACAAGTTACGTGATTGGTTGACACTGACAATTGTCAATTAGCGTGATTGACTTGTTTTGGATAATAAGGAGCAAGTGCAGATCATTAAGGTGTTAGATTTAGCGGCTTAAAATCGACTATTTTCACACTTAGGAATTAATCGTTTTGCAAACTGTCAAAAGATGTGGTAATTTGTCACAGGTGTTTTACTGTGTGACATACGTTGTAAAAACATCGTAACTGCACCTGGGAGCTAGGCACGTTCTTCGATATTTGGGATCGGTTTACTTATTACATGTACCATGTATAAAAGGGTTTAGTTAAAAACAGAAAGAAGTAAGCATTAAAAACACATATGTCTAACTTATAAGGGGTCTTGCTCCATACAAACTACTTTACCAAACTTTTTGTTGTCATTCTGGTGCATCCATGAAAGCCGTTCCTGAACTGAAAAATGTTGGTATGGCACTGATGAAGAGGACCGATATGGGACTTGTGTCAGTTAATGTAGTCTTTAGGACACTACCTATATACACAATGACTTGATAGTTAGCCAAGTTTAGTGAAATATCTACACTGGAAAACAACCACATTACATAGAAACAGGCTCCAACTGTTGCATTACAAAATATTTTGGTGGCAATTCACAGGCAAAGACGTGCTGTTAGAAAATCAGAAGCTGCAAAGACCTTCACATTGACCAAGTCCATTCCTATTGTTTGGAAATTGTGTTTAGAACTTGGGTACAATTGGTTGAAATGACCGTTTTTGAGACAATTTAAATAGGTGTCCACATGATTACTCCACCCACAATTCAAAACAAACAAGTTTTATCGGAGGTTGAGTGTTTTGTAAACAGGGTAAACTTAACCATAATTTGTATTAAAAAAAGTTATTTTTGTCATCATTTGTAATGATGGGTGGTCAGTATTTTCTAAACCTTACCTTTGATAAACTTTGTAGACATGAAAACGTGTTTACAAGCTGAATCCTCCATTACTCTTTTAAAGCTAGGCGCAATTATTTTCGTATTATGTTTATATAAACTTTTCATTATGCTTCACATATAACGCCTAAAGTGGTGAGATTATAATTATATAGTTTTGTTTTGGGTCAAATTGATTACAAGTAACAAGCAACCATTGTGGATTTAACTTTAGATTTGAACATTTCGTGTATAGTACACGCATGTAAAATACACACCGGTTCCTTTACAAGCAAGTGTATATATTATATTTGATTAAAACAGAGATTCGTAAGCTCAGACAATAGCGTTTTCTGAGTTCGGTCAACAAACTTTCTGACGTTGTATGAAGTCACTGCGACATGATTCATTTGTGTCTCGCTACTGATCAATTAAGTTCATTTAAGAAAGCAGCCAGCCGTATGGAAGGGTTATTGTACAATACTCATGTGGAAATACCAGGAGGATGGATAGGAGCGTTGGCGGCTACGATTTTACTGAAATTCTGTTGAAAACGGCGTTTAACTTGTTCGAAAGGCACTGGTGAAGAGGGCCCATATAGGACCCGAGTCAGAAATAATCTTAACTTAACCCATTATCCAACAATAACGACATTTGATCAGTTTGTTGCAAACGACTCTGGAAATCATTGTGGGAAACAGAGACATTGCTCTTAACGAGCAAAATGCTTTCTGTCCTATCAGAAGATTATTCTTCAATTTCATCACATTTTGAAATGTCGTCTGCAAACTCTTTCAATTTGGTACAATAGAAAAATTGGCGTTTGGTAAAGGGTTAACTTTACTCTAAATCGAACCGGAATTTGGCAATTGTTATGACCTACATGTAGTGAAGCACAAATATGAAGGCTATGTAAGAATTATGAGAAAGCATCAAGCAGCTTTGTTAAAACCAATTTTGAAGTAATTCCTTCTATTCTCGCATTTTATTTGCAAACTGGTTGCGATGTCTTGCCACTATTAAAATAACCAGTTTTGAAATAAACTGTTAGGAGGAACCCGATTTGAAATAAACTCAGACAGGTTGACCCAGAGAAATATTAATAAGCATCTGTGATGCTAACTGATTATAAGGTAAGTTCTGGACACAGAATGCTCATCTCTGACAGCCAAAACGGACTTATCAGCAAATTTCAAAACCACTCAAATATTACTTCTTAATAGTTAAATCGGCTAGAAAAACAAGTCAATGTGTACTTCAATATCACCACATGGTTGTATTGGAATTCAAAGTCGGGCCTATTCGAGCAAATTTCAAATTCACTCAATGATTAGTCTTTATTCGGCTAGAATACTCGTCCACAAGTCAAAATAAATCGACATTCAATCAAATAAAACAAATCATTTATACCAACCAGTTTTAAAATAACTACTTCAATTCTCGTTTTCTATTTCGAAACCGGTTACAATGTCCTACCACGTTTGAAATAAACAGCTTTTAAATAAAACTATCGGAAGGAATCCGATTTGAAATAAACTTAGACAGGTTGACTCAGAAAACTGTTTTTATATAATTTTATTATGCTAATTGTTTGAAAGATCAGTTCTGTAAACAAAATGTACCCCTTAAACCAAAGCGGGATTATCAGACAATTTCAAAACCACTCGAAAATTACTTAGTAACTATTAACTCGGCTAGACAACACTTTTACAAGTCGAAACAAACTTCAATGTCACCATACGTTTGTATCGAAAGCCCAAATTTGGGTTATCAGCAGATTTCAAATTTAGTCAATAATAGTATGTTTTGTCTGAATTCGACTAGAGAATACTTCTATAAGTCAAACTACAGTATATCAAAGTCAAATCAAATATGATAAATATTGATACGAGTTTTTGAAGTATTTTCTTCCATTCTCGTTTGTTTTATTTCAAAACCGGGTGTTGTGATTACTTTTCAAAGGTGGTTGTAACAACGCACATATTAATGTGTAGAAGGAGTGGCACTTTGTTCATCTATTGACGAAATTCTCGGAGGTATGTCTTTTCTTTGGTAAAAACTGGGAATAAATGAATATGGTGAGAAGAAAAGAAAAAAAAACATGTCACACGCTTTAAAATTAAAAACAAAAGAGGAAACTTATTTATGTGTTTTGCCGGTGCACGATTCGAACCCGCGACCATCAAGGGGCATACTTGCTGAACATAGATCTGTTTTACGAGAACACTTTACCCAATACGCTATAGTGGGTCCTCCTACAGTAAGGTGTAAAATGTGTACTTTAATTCAGAAAGGGGGAGTCATTAAAGGGAAGTAAAAGATGACTTTTTCGTTGAAAAAATAGTCGTGCACGTGTGGTAATGACTTTACTGTCGTCCATTCTTTTTTCTCATATAAGAATTCTAAAACCTTGAGATAAGTAGAACACTATTTAAGAAAATGGTCATTTTATTAAAACGACCAACCCCATGCAAGGTTAAACATTTGGTGTAAAAGGTGTATACAATCACATAACCACCAAACAAGGACATATTTCCTTTGACCACTGTCCTCCACGTGAGAGAGGGGAGAGAGGGGGAGGAGGAAAAATAGTTGGAGAGAGGGAGAGAGAGGGTGATAGGGAGAGAGAGAGAGGGAGGGAGAGGGAGAGAGGGAGAGAGGGAGGGAGGGAGAGAGAGACAGAGAGAGAGAGGGAGAGTGGGAGAGTGAGAGAGAGTGGGAGAGAGTGGGAGAGAGAGAGAGAGAGTGGGAGAGAGAGAGAGAGAAAGAGAGAGGGAGAGAGGGGAGTAGGAGAGAACACCACACAAGGACATATTTCCTTTGACCACTGTCCTCCACGTGAGAGAGGGGAGAGAGGGGGAGGAGGATAAATAGTTGGAGAGAGGGAGAGAGAGACGGAGAGAGAGGGTGATAGGGAGAGAGAGAGGGAGAGAGAGAGAGGGAGGGAGAGGGAAAGGGAAAGAGAGGGAGAGGGAAAGAGAGAGGGAGAGAGGGGAGTAGGAGAGAACACCACACAAGGACATATTTCCTTTGACCACTGTCCTCCACGTGAGAGAGGGGAGAGAGGGGGAGGAGGATAAATAGTTGGAGAGAGGGAGAGAGAGACGGAGAGAGAGGGGAGAGAGAGAGGGTGAGAGGGAGAGGGAGAGAGAGAGAGAGGGAGAGGGAAAGAGAGAGAGAGAGAGAGAGGGAGAGAGAGGGGAATAGGAGAGAACACCAAACAAGGACATATTTCCTTTGACCACTGTCCTCCACGTGAGAGAGGGGAGAGAGGGGGAGGAGGATAAATAGTTGGAGAGAGGGAGAGAGAGACGGAGAGAGAGGGGAGAGAGAGAGGGTGAGAGGGAGAGAGAGAGAGAAAGAGAGAGAGAGGAGAGTAGGAGAGAACAACATATATATTGTTTAAAACGACGCGATGTATTATAATTGTGATTAGCACTTGTTTTTAATCAAATCTCTACAACACCAGATACATAACCTCCAAATGTTGTACCGATTTTAGTCTGCATAAGGCCTTTAATTCGTAACGTTAGAATAAACGTTAGAAGGCATCCTAGCACCGCTTTAAAGGGACTTTCTCACAGAATATGCTCTGTAAGTTACAAACGTTTTAAAAAAAGTATTTAATAAATCAGTATACATGCATTCATATTGTTACAAGGGAGAAAACCGCAAGCATACGTTGCTCAGGGAGACTGTCCACAAGGTGTGAAGGAGGCAGAAGAACGTTGTTGCAGACAGCAGGGCCAGAAAAGACAGAAACGTCACAGGATTAGGTAGCCCTCTGTGGATGTTGATTCAGGATTAAGCTAGGTGCATTATCCCTCGTAACATTGTATAGATAATGGTGCAATCTGGTGCATTTAGGTGATTTCAGGGTCACTGTAATCTTTCCTTTTTTCACAATGATTTCTGCCCCTTCGTAAGATTATTTTCCAATTTCATCACATTTTGAAATGTCGTCTGCTTTCTCTTTCTATTTGGGACAGTCGAAAATTTGGTGTTTGGTAAAGGGTTTAGGCGTCAAGGATTTTTTCAGTGATGAAGTCCATTTCGGTGATTTTAGAATATTCCTGGTTCTTTTATTTTTTGGTCATAATCATCTGGATTCAGCCGCGTATTCGCGTAAAGGCAGCTCAGCGCCTGCGTCTGGCAGCAGTCAATCAGAAATGCTCCATCCCAACCTGCGGTGACTGCAGAAAGGGCTGTCACTCAGGAATCGGCCTACTCAACCCAGATTGAAATTTAACTTTTTGAAATAAATCAACTTCTACGGTTACAATAACATCACATTTTTATTAAAGATGAAAGTGAATGAGAATTGATTTTTACAGTGACGGGTTTCAATTATGCATGACCAAGCAAGATAAGCTTTTGTTTAAAAAAAAACCCATATCGATCTAGCTGCTATAATAGGAATATGGCTTGAAGTAGATATTCGTCCCGCTGTACTGAATTATCTATAATTAGCAAGTATGTAGGTTGGATAGGAAATGTAAGGTTAGTTTTTCAAATAACTAGATCAAAACAGGGTACAAAGTCAAATGAAAGTTATATGTGTGTTGTTTTTATGTGGATGATCGTTCGAACCTAGAATAGATGGTTAGTTGATTAAGAGGTAAAACGTGACTATTACACATTTCATTTGTAATGTAATTTCATTATATTTGTTTTCAATTGTTTATAAGTAACTGCGTTTTGCTGCACAACAGCGTATGCTCGATATGGTAGAGCCGGTGGAATGTGGGAGGGGGGGGGGGTGGGTAAATTGATCAATTCACCAGAAAATACACTGAACTCTAGTTATTGTTTTAAGACGTCTAAAGAACATCAATAGCCATCGTAAACATATATAAACGTATATCAGTGTGGCATTTTAAAATGACTTCTCCTATAAAAGACCAAAATCTTAAGCGCATGAAATATACTCACGCCCGCTACTGCGGGCGAGTAATAACAAAACGCAAGTATGCGAACTATTGGCGACTGTATGTTACCGGTAACACGTTATAAGCAAAAAGCTTGAGATATGTTGGGAACCAACCAAAAACATTCGTAGGCACTTGCATTTGTGTCGTCAGGAGATTGACCTTATAGGACTGCTGTAAATACAATGAAGCACATTCTAAATTGAAAAAAGTCTTTAAAATCATGAAGATATTTTAACCAAAAAATTCAAAGTCACATCAACTTCCAACGATACAACTTCCCAAAATTATCATTACCAGGCTTGTTCCCAATCCAAAAAAACCCCACCCAAACACAATACTTTATAAATTTATAATCAGCATTTGCTAAAGCCATACTTGCGCTCATTTACACTTAAATTGTGAAAGTTCTAGATTAATTGAAAATGAACTCAAAAGTACTTTCAATGTCCTTTAACAGAGGAATTGAGACCGTAACACGTTCACATGACGCTTTTAAAAGAGTGAATACTATAAGCTTTGTTTACAATTAGCGATAAAACAAGGTCAAGATAGAAACGTCGGGAACCAATAAAACCCAAGAATTTCTCCATTTTGAATGTTCTCGTTATTAATATTGGATAAATAATAGTATTTTTATGTGTTTCACGTGATGTTTTTAACCAGGTGATCGCCAATCATTAATCAAAGCGCTCCTTGCCATTTTAGATATTACTTGAATGTAAACAATGAAGTTAAATTGGTGGGCACCAAACTTGTGAAAATGACGCTTTGAAAAAAAGATGATAAATAGTTCAGGCGTTATATTGTCATGATCCTGTGGGTTTTCGCTATGTTTCAACATATTCTATCATAATTTATTACTCGTATAACCAAGTTTTGCAGTTTTTCTGAGCGCCAGTATGCTTTTATTGAACAAATCATCAATAAAGGTAGTCTAATTTCTAACAAATGACAGACGTGCCCGGTGTAGAGGATGCTACGATGGTGTTCACGGCGCTGTAGAAGTCACAGGAACTATTGCTAATTAGAATCTTCCTGTAATGTCTGTACATGACCTAATTGTACATATATACAATATTGAACGTATGAGTTACCTAACTGATACGTAATCGAGGTGGTTGAACTTGGTATAAACATGTGTGTTATTTACGCTCTAGTAATTTCGCACTTAACGCACCGATAGAGGCTTCTATAGGTACAATCTGAACTCATTGGGTATATACAATGAAAACCCCTCTGACATAATATGGAAGCCGTTATATTTCTTCTGGCAAAACTAAGTTCGTTGTGCTTTCGATTTCAAATGAAAATGTCAATGAGATCTGCCGCATATAAACTGTACATATTAAGACAAATCGACGCTTCCTAGATTATTTCATTAGTTAACAACAATACACAAACTGTACTGATTCCATGAGATTATATTTTGACTTTCAAATTGCGAACTAGCACCTTAACTCATTCTCCCTTATATGAGGTTTAAAATTAATCAAAATTAAGACCACACCAATACATTTGTAAGTAAGACCAACACCTTTAAACTGCGATGATTCGTGATAACCATTGTGACAAAAGAAGGAATTGCTCGTCACCAACCATTTCTTCTTTTGTCAAAATTGTTTTTTGCTCGCATACCAATTTGATAGAGAGCCTTTTTGATAAAAGAAGAAATTGCTCGGCTTTTGTCAAAATTATTTCTTTGCTTGCGTGTCAGGTATGACGAAACGGTATAAGGTAGCGTCAACTTTCTTAAAACATAAAGGTTTGAAGATATGTACACCGTTCTTTTGTATTCTAGCACATGCTTATTGGCATATACACAATACAATTAATACATATAGCAAGAACAGTAAACATGTTCTATAGGTTATTGGCTAGGGGTACATTTGGTTAGAGGATTACTGACTCATTAGAAAGTGTCGACACTAGTTTGACATTACTTAACCCTTTCCCAAACAACAAACTTTCGACTATCCCAAATTGAAAGAGTTTGCAGACTGATCTTCTAATAGGGCAAAACACATTGTGGGAAAATGAAAAAATGCTATTTACGAGCAATTTTTCCTTTTCCCACAATGTTTTCTAAAGTCGTTTTCAACAAAGTGGTCAAATGTCGTTATTGTTTGGGAAAGGGTTAACCGTTAGTTGTTGGATTTCTTTTATATCCCTATTATAGAAATGTTTACTTCCAAACATTGGACAACGCTACTCTGCTAAGTGTCTGCAATGATATCCGAACGATCGCATGAACCTATGTATAAAGCTTTTGATTTGTTTATTTTTTTCGTCTTTTTCATTCTATATATAGGTGTTTGTTTGACGAGAAACTGTATAGCTTAAGTCATTAAATAATTTCTAATCTTAATTACATACTGTACACATGTCGGAAAAACACAGGGAACAAACGTGTGCGCTATTTGTCACAATGTTTTCTGATAGAAGTATATTAGCAGTTCTTTTCTTTTTTTTTCTGTCCAATGCGTATTGTTAAGTACTATATACGAAATGACACTGTTGTCATTGTTATGCAGTTTAATTGTGTCTTTGAGAACAATGAGCGTATATAATTAGGTTCTAATAAACGTTGTTCTTTACTGTTCTGTTCTGTTCTATTTGTCATATAACTGTTAAAGCATTTTATGTTTATCGCAAGTTTTATTTCATTTATATCTAAAATAAGATCTTAATAAAAGAAATCCCTTTCCCAATCCAAATATCAAAATTGAAAGAGAAATTAGACGATATTTGTAATAGAAAAGGATTGTGGAAAAATCATTCTGTTATTTCTTTCAATACGTTCTTTTTTCAACAATAAACAAAAGTGTCTGCAAAATACTTGGCGAGGGATAACAATGTACTCCAATCAATACTTGTATTTATAGATCCCCCCAACATGCAGACGACAATGTTGTAACGATACTTGCACTGTTAAAGGGAATTAAAAATGGCCCGCACCGGTAAGTCGCATGAATAATGTTTCGGATCCTAACCTTTTAGTATTGTTCTATATAGGTCTCATTCATATCGAAGGCAATAGAAGACTACGTCTTTCTGTATAAACTTTCGTGTTTATGTCTCTATCACTTCGCCTGTCATTGACGCAGTGTTTCTTTATCCCTTACAAACTATCTTTTTTTATATTTTTTTCTATATGTTTCCTCTAAATCCGGCTTCCATCCATCTCGCTGTAACCTTATTCACTGTCTCTCTACCACTTTCTTTTCTTTTTTATATGCAACAATATCTCTTTCTCTACCCCTCCCGCTACATCTCCCCCCCTCTTTTTAACTGTCTCTCCCCCTCTCTAACCGATTCTCTCGTTTGTTCTCTCTTTCGCTTATCTAAATGTGTGTGTTTGTCTCTCCCTGTGTCTGTGTTTCTGCCTGTCTGTCGGTCTATGTGTGTCTGTGTGTCTGTCTGTGTGTCTGTGTGTCTGTCTGTGTGTCTGTCTGTGTGTCTGTCTGTGTGTCTGTGTGTGTGTCTGTGTGTGTGTCTGTGTGTCTGTCTGTGTGTCTGTGTGTCTGTTTGTCTGTGTGTCTGTGTGCCTGTGTGTCTGTCTGTGTGTCTGTGTGTCTGTGTGTCTGTGTGTCTGTGTGTCTGTGTGTCTGTGTGTCTGTGTGTCTGTGTGTCTGTGTGTCTGTGTGTCTGTATGTCTGTGTGTCTGTCTGTGTGTCTGTCTGTGTGTGTGTGTGTGTCTGTCTGTCTGTCTGTCTGTCTGTCTGTCTGTCTGTCTGTCTGTCTGTCTGTCTGTCTGTCTGTCTGTCTGTCTGTCTGTCTGTCTGTCTGTCTGTCTGTCTGTCTGTCTGTCTCTCTCTGTCTCTCTGTCTGTCTGTCTGTCTGTCTGTCTGTCTGTCTGTCTGTCTGTCTGTCTGTCTCTCTCTCTCTCTCTCTCTCTCTCTCTCTCTGTCTCTGTCTCTCTCTCTCTCTCTCTCTCTCTCTCTCTCTCTCTCTCTCTCTCTCTCTCTCTCTCTCTCTCTCTCTCTCTCTCTCTCCCTCTCTCTCATTCTCTCTCTCTCTTTTCTCTCTCTTCTCTCTCTTCTCTCCCTTCTCTCTCTAATCTCTATTCTCTCTCTCTCTCTCTTCTACGTGTGATGTCTTCTTTTTCAGAGACCGTACCACCTTTGTTGTTGACCAAAAGATGGATGCTGGCCTACATATGTTTCTATGGTTACTTCTGTCAGTACCTCCACCGAGTCAACCTCAGTCTAGCCATCGTCTGCATGGTCAAAACGCCGTTGCCTAGCAACAGCACGTTACCGGAAGTGAGTTCAGTACTCCGAAACGAATCACGTGATGTTGGAATAAGTGCATACGAAAAGCAGGTAAAGAAGTATTTCTACTGTTGTATCAACAGCCAAACATGTATAGGATTTTGCGATTATTGTTGCTACGGGTCTATAATTATGTTTAAGCTAATTCGAATACACAAATGATTACGACATGCATGTATATCATGTATTTCCAACATATGACGTAAAAAATACTATTTAATCACAGTTTTCCAATATCATGGAGCTATAAAGCATAACTTTAAATACTTTATGATTGTCGTCTGTTCAAACAAGTCGGTAAGAGGAAGGTGTTAAGAAAAAAAGAGAAACAAATCGAACAACAACTACTAAAACGATACAAAGAAGCACAAAAGTATACTAGTATGGTGACGTTATGAATATTAAAAATATTATTTTTTTGTGCAATTTCAGATATCAAATACTACTGCCTCGTATGCCGTCTTTGATCACATACCGGAAGACGCTTCTGCATGCGGGTTACCTCTTGAGAAAATACAAACAGAAAACGAGGTCGGTCAAATATCATATATCTGACGAAAATAGTGTTCCCCTTCATCCACGTGTGTCATTATCTTCACAAATAGCCTTCAATTTTGAACGTTATGTTTGAAAACAAAGGTCAATTTGTATGTCTTGAATAGTTCAATGTATATTCAAACTATTTGAAAAACTACCGTTTACGACAAATCTTCTGTTCTGTACAACTTCCTTTTAATTTCAAACTGGTGGTCTTGCGTTATTGTATATAGTCCTTACCGCGGACGGCGCACATATCCATGCGTCTGGCATGTTCTCCACATTGTGCTTTATATATATAGTTTCTAGCACAAACCGCGCAATAATACATTTCAGCGCGCAGAGTTTGACTGGGACAAAACGCTTGTATCCGGTCTTCTGTCCAGCTATTTCTACGGCGTCATCGTGACGCAGGTGCTTGGCGGATGGCTGGCGATCCGGTTTGGTGGGAAAAAGTCCATTGCATTTGCCATGGTGATACAGGCGGTGTGTAGCATTCTGGTTCCAGAACTGACACGGGTCGACTTTAAGTTCCTGATAATTCTGCGAGTGATCACTGGGCTAGTTGCGGTTAGTATTATAGACTCTTGATAGAATTGTCTTTGTTGCATTTGGTTGGCGCTAGATACAGTACAGTATGTACACACGTTTGAAATAAAAAGTAAATTGTATGGAACAGGGGCCTTGTCGTAATAAAATAGTTTGAATAAGTATTAAACTATATGAGACACACAATTTAACCTATATTTTCATATATAACGTTCGAAACAAAAGTAATTTGTGAAATTGTGAAGATAATGACACAACAGTTTGGCTTTTTGGTAATCAATGCAATCGCAGTCTCTGGGAACCTCTAATTCACCAATTTACGGCAGAGGTCAGTCTGGTTTAAATTCTAATTTTTAAATCGTAATTATTTGTAGTGTTACTGGTAAACTAAATTCAATTGGCGGGTTATTTACATATTATAAAACTTAAACAAAGACCAAATAGACGCTACATGAGTATGTGAAGACGAATTTATTGTTATATTCTTTGTAAACCATGCGCTGTATATGATTTAGTTGAAATCAAATGTTCTTCTTTAATATCTAATCCGTTATTTTTTGAAAAAAATGTAGTAAAACATTCTATTTTGTAAGAGATCTTCAATGGAATTGTATCAATCTATCAATACATGTTTTCCAAAAACCACATATTCTTTACAACACTATACCCAGAAATTATGGTACATCTATAACATTTGCATTAGGACTTTGGAATTGGTTTGCAACATATTGTCCTAAATATTGCGTTTAAAGGTGAAGGGCGATTACAATTATTAGCGACCTTTATGCTATTATCTTAAAATTATCGCGCTAAGGAATTTCAAATTTCCACGAATATGAAAAAGTTATCATCGATTGAATTATTACGTTTCAGGGCACAGTAAGTCCGGCTTTCTTCACTATATGGACAAGATGGGCGCCACCCGACGAGAGAGGGCGGCTTCTAAATATATCTCTACTGGGTACGTAATGCAACAAATGTTCGTTCGGTAAAGTGTTTATCTCGATAGATCAACGGTCTTAAGTTCAATATATCTGCTCGAATTTTATTATTTTTGGGGTTAATGTAGCCATTGCGACTTATAACAAATGCCTGAGGGGGGATGTCAAAAATTTGCTGGCCAAATGATTAAATTTAAACTTATTTATTTTGCATCGATTGTGACGGAAGCTTGAAGCTTATCAAATACACTTAATGACTGCTTCCTGTATACTAACGCAGTACTCGCATCAACGTGTGGTCTAGTTCCGGTTACCACTAACAGGAATCGAACCGAGAAGCCTCGGTTCAAGAGACCTCTACCACTGGACCACTGTCGCCCTAAAAAGTCGAATGATTATTATCTCTTATCACAGATGCCTCGACTTAAATGAGATCATTATTCTGTATAAGTATAATTGCTTAATGTGCCGACTTCACGTTTTAGCTTTATAGTAGCATGTTTCGAAAAAAAAAATGCTATGAACCTCTTTACTCTATATGTGAACATTATCATGTACCATGCATCATAGTTACTTCAATTTGCAGCTAAACCTTATTCGTATTTCAACAGGATAAGTAATAAACTATAGAAGACATACAATTTAACCTTTGCTTTCACACGTAACGTTCAAAATTAAAAGCTATTTGTGAAAAAAGAAGAATGTATTAACAGCTTTGACGTTTTGTCGATTGGCAGAATCGGTTTTCGGCAAATGCCATATTTGCAGCCTATCGGAGCCTCTAAATTATCGATTTACGGCAGTGTGCAGTCCAATTTTGTTTTTATTTTTTAATTATGATTGTTTCTAGTTTTAAGGACGAGACTATGGAATTTAAAGACAAATATTGTTCTTTCTTTTAGGAGGTGTTGTTGGTGTCGTCGTGTCCTTTTCTACTTCCGGTTTTATGTGTGCCTATGGCTTCGATAGGGGCTGGGGTTCGATTTTCTACATACATGGTATGTCTTTCCACATTAAACCATTTCGTTATTTTTATAATTTCACAATGATTATATAAACATGTATTCACTACCTTATGATTATCAAGCTTAACTCTTTTTCTTGGCGACATGACACATTTTTCATAATATTTACAGAGGACCAATAGGGAAACACAAAGGTAAATTGACACTGATAATCAACTTAAAACAACTTCAATTTCTTTTAAAGAGACATCACAAAAAATCCAAATAAAAGGAATTTTGGCAGTCTCTCTACACCAATGATAAGTTACTTTACAATATTGTGTCTCTCAATAATAATATAAGTAAGAAGGAATGTTGTTTTGAAATTGTTTAAGGTCTAAGCGTAACATGTTTAGTAAAGGGCTGGTGTAATTCAATCTAAACCAATTAACCCTTTACCAAACGCCAGATTTTCGACTGTCCAAAGTTTAAAGAGTTTACAGACGACATTTCAAAATTTAATGAAGTTGGGAAAATAATCTTCTGATAGGGGAGAAAACATTGTGGGGAAAGGAGAAATTGCTCGTCACGAGCAATTTCTCCTTTTCCCACAATGTTTTCTAGAGTCGTCTGCCACAAACTGGTTAAATGTTGTTATTGTTTGTTAGTGGGTTAGGTAACACGTATCATACTAATCCGTAACCAAGGTTTCCTGACGTTGGTGTACGTTGCCGTGTGGCTGTTATTCGTGAGCGAGACGCCGAGCGACCACCCGAGTATTACCGAATGCGAGAAAAGTTACATTACGGAAACCACCACAGGGTCTGTCGCAGATCATCAAAGGGTTAGCTATAAATCATTCAAATATTTCTGCAAGCACCACTGGGTCTGTCGCAACTCATAAAAGGGTAAGGTATAAATAATTTAAATATTTCTGCAAGCACCGCTAGGTTGTTCGACGCTTACAAATGGTATCTATTGACAAAGAGAGCGATCATAACATACACAAAACCAATTTGTTTTACATCGATTGTGAAGGAAGCTTGAAGCCTGTATAAATCGACCTCGATGAATGTTTCTTGGATACTAAAACCAGTACTTACACCGATTGATGGATTAGTCCCGGCGAATTTCACAGCGCCTAATGGGGATCAAACCCGGGACCCTGTGTACAAGAGGCCTACCAATGTACTATGTCGCCGACTAAAACTTGTACCCGACTAGGTGTTTTGATCAACGAACGAAGAGATATCACTTCCCTTTGAAAAGGTTTCACTTTCCTTGAAAAGGTTTTTGTTATAGGCTGTTACTTTTTTATCCAGCCATTATATGCGGCTGTTCTGTGGAATGTGATGGCTGCAAATATTTCATAGTCTATTTGTTGCGTTGTCTACATAAAAACACACATTCTACTGAACAAGAAAATTACTTTGAGACAACACTTTCGCGAGCGTTTTTTTCATCCGCTTCTTTAAACTAACCACTGTCTTCTCGTCAACCATTTGTCTGAGATCCAGCCCATTTCCGAATATACTCGAGTCATCTACGAGTTTTACCGAACAATTATGTATGTGCTATATATCATATAATGTTTATGATGCAATAATCTATGTTTAAACTAAACTAATACTTCTTTGTTTAACTCTTTACCAAACGCCAATTTTTCAAATGTCCCAAATTGAAAGAGATTGCAGACGACATTCAAAATGTGATAAAATTGGAAAATAATCATCTGATAGACCAAAAAACATTGTGGGAAAAGGAAAAATTGCGTTACGAGCAATACCACCTTTACCCACAATGTTTTTAAGAGTCGTCTGCAAAAAAGTGGTCAAATGTCCTTATTGTTTGGTAATGGGTTAACGATGATCATTTAAGGACACGTCCATTCCCTGGAAGAACATTCTGACGTCCCCGGCTGTTCTCGTACTTGCGTTCACCCACACATGCTGTAATTGGTCTAACTATGTAATTCTCACCACACTGCCTTTGTACATGAAAGAAGTCCTACAGTTTGATATAAAACAGGTAAATTTGGATATAGACAGTTATATACATGTTTGTATTCTTTTCTTTTCACAAGTACTAGGGAAGAGCTCTGATATGTAATGTTATATAGATTGCATGTGAACTTGGTATGTAAATGCATTGCACTACAATACACAATCAACCACCACCACCATCAGCAGCAACAAAACTAGTTCTCCTCCGTTATATTCCAGAACGGGTTACTATCTTCGTTACCACATATATGTACTGCCTTGTCTATGACGCTAGCGGGAGTGATGTCAGACGTGGTCATCAAACGGGGTTGTCTAACTATAACAGCTACACGCCGTGTGTTTCAGGGGACGAGTAAGTGAAAACAGAACATGTTGAGGGTTCAATGCAATACTATAGTAAGTGCTTCATGTTTATGAAGCACTTGCTATAGTATTGCATTGAATCCTTGATGTGTTTGTTTGTTGTGAGATAAATATACTTTATCTAATTCCTATCAATGAAATGTTGGGATTTTTCAGTGAGAGAACAGAATAGGTGATCATTTGCCATGAGATAAGACACACTTTATTAAATTCCTATCAACAAAATGCTGGGATTTTTCAGTGTGATAACATAATATGTGTTCATTTGCCGTGAGATAAATACAATATATCAAATTCCTATCAAAAGAATATTTTGATTCTTTTAGTGTGAAAACAAAATATGTGTTCATTTGCCGTTAGATATATACAATTTATTAATTTTCTATCAATACAGTATTTGGATTTTTCAGTGAGAGAACATACTATTTATTCACTTGCCGTGAGATATATAGAGAATATTATGCTAGTGTCTTTTGTTATCAATGTTATCGGTCAGGGTAAGGAGAATTGATAATGGGCGAGGTTTACCGAGCCCTATATAAATTCTCCTTACCCTGACCGATAACATTGATAACAAAAGACACTAGCATAATATTCTATTTATCTAGTAACGATAACTGGAAGAAAAAGATACAGACAATTCTTCCTATAAAGCGCGATGAAACAGACTTTATTCTATTTAAATCAACCGAAGTAGCAATTTTGACCCAAGTACGCGATGACGTAAACTACGCGAAGTGACGTAATGACACAAAGTAATTCGTCCGTTGTTTTGATCGATTTTAAACCCAATTTAACTAAAATTTAATAACTGGATGGACATATCTTTATATGACAGTTATTTCAATTCATTATTGAACAGATCGCCCAACAAAATGTTCTCAATTCGGCCTCGCTTCGATAAGTTTACTCATGCATAGAATTCATACATTATGACAATAATGTACAAGGACAGTAAACACAGTCATCATTTCGAAAAACAAAACCAGATGACAACGGTCTATCGATGAATATATTCTGCGGATTTTGGACCATAGCATTGATTAAAGATAATGGATCCGACATTCAAGACAGTTCCATAGAAACAGAAGCAATTAAACTCGATGTATTGTTATTTGTTGTGGTGTCATAATCATTCATGATTGGAAAGATGGGATGAAGACATCGGTGGAAAAGAAACCTGGAGTTCAGTGTGCAGATGGAGAGCTAACGCATTCTGGACAACAATCACTATAACCGAGAGTTGCAGGTGGGTTTCACTTATTTGTTTCCTTAGATTGTCAAGTACATCTTATTATTGTCATTCGAAATATATGAATAGATCTAGTTGTACACCGACTGAACATTTTTGTCCTGTAATTTGCATGATTTCTGTTTGACTGGTGACAAATACTTTTGGGCCCCTCACATTTTTTACCATATCATTCCTGGCAGAGTAGTAGGTCATTCTTTTTCTATTGATTATTGCCTTGTCAAACATTGCTTTCATGGGATTGTCCTTTTTTCATACCAACCAGCTGCCTTAGAAACACACCTGACCAAAATTTAGATAAAGATTGAACTTTGCAAGATAAAAGGGGAATAACGTTTATTAATGATTATTTAATATCTTGTTGTTTCTGTTGAAATTGTCTTTGGCTTGATTTTCTGGTGTAAATTATGTAAAATGAAGTACATGTATATTCAGAATTCTTTTCCTTAATTGCTTTTAATTTCTACTTTCATGACTGTGTGAAATTCCAGATTTCTACAACAAAATTCACTTAACTTGATGGGCCAAGTCTGAGAGAAAGAACTGTGATGATATGCTTGCATTGGATATTCCAGACATCAGATTCTTGTGTTAAGATTTTAAAAGGATTATGGATAACTTAAAGTATTTTCTATACTGTGTTTTAGAAAATGGACATATTTCAAAATATTTCACTGAAAATGTTACATTTAAGTAAGGTAACAGAGCCAGATGTTCTGATCTGTTTCAACAAGTGTGTGAGATAAATTATAATTCAAACTTGACAAATGAACAAAAAGTGAAGTTTCCAGATTTCCCCCTCATCCTTGAATTGTTATGCCAGTGAGTACTTTTGGAGATTCAAATCCCAGTAGGCCTTTCTCATATAATATAGGACATTGAAGGCAGCCTCAAATAAATAGTTACCTTTTCCACTTATCTAAAGAATGGGGACAATTGGATTTTGTTTTCTGATTTGACTTGAGCAACAAGAAAATTTAGAGAATTTTACCTCTTTGAAGCTATTCCTCTTGATAACTGTTATTAACCTGTTATTAAATGATTTCCAAATAATGACAATGTTATAAGAGTTGTGTGTAGACACCTATAGAAAAAAAAACTGTTGAGAAAGGATAAAACAATTCATTATGAGTCAATGTTTTCATTTTTCCTTAATGATTTGGACACTTCCAATAAATCAACACATTGATTTCTGAATATGTCTGCTTAAGATGTATCAAAACAGCATACATCATTAGATAATACTATTTGATATCAATAGAAAACCCTTGAAAATGTTATTGGAAGGGTAATTTCTTAAACTAGGCAATTTCTCTTTTTAAAAAATGATATCTATTCTACTTTATGAATTTGGGACGATCAACAATGTTTTGCTTTGAAATTGTAATTGTTTCATTTCCACACATTCATAAACTTAAAGTAGTTTTCCTCTGTAATTTTTCTTTAAGATTTGAAAGAAAAAGAGTGAATAAGGAAAATTTGCTTGACATAAGTGATAACCCCTTCTTTCACAGTGTTTCAAATTCTTGCCATTTAGAAGAAAATAGCAAGTTGGTGTTAATGACCAATGTATGGTTAGTCTATGATATGAAAAATAATGTTTTCCTCAAGATATCAGGTAGAGAATAGAGATCATCATGGCAAAAGGATTTATTGCTCATATTGAACAGTTAAATAATTCTTTTGTCACAGTGATATCAAAATCATTTGCTTAAGGCAAGGCATAGCAGGGTATCGTTAAGTCATGGTGTAAGTTATTTTAAATTAAATCACAATCATTACTGCAAATACAGAGTAATTGCTCAATAATCAAGGTCATTCATTGATCTTTTTCCTATTTTTTTTATAATTTTTGAGGATTTGCCTTCTTTCTCATGCAGGAACTTTTCAAAGTTATGTTTTTAAGTTTATTGTATCCATGTAATCTTTTTTCATAAACAGTTATATTTTGTTTTTTGATTCTGAAATTAAAATATCAAAATTATCGGGAATCTTGAGTTCTTGTTGACGTGTTGACTCCTTGGTGTATATGCGTTGGTCGTTTCAGTAGGTCAAACGTAGTTCCGGCAATGTTGATCATGTGATACATCACGTGACGCATTGACCTGATATCACTTATTTATATCAGGCAGGCGATATCAGTCAGTGGATGGGCTAGTTGCTAGATAAATATAATCTATTGAATTCCTATCGGTGAAAAAATATGATTTTTCAGTGTAACTATTTTCATTTTTTTTTATCGTACTGTAGAGAGATACATGTATCACACTGGAGTGTGTTATAGATTTCTGACCGGAACTACTGTTTTAAGCATACTTGTTAGTACAGTGGATAATCATTATTTTTCAGTGTGATAATTTTGAAAATGTTCATTTTCTACATCGCACTGTAAAGAGATATCACACTGTAGCGCGATAAAAAATTCTTGCCGGAACTACTGTTTTTAGCAAACATGTTAGTATAATGGAGAATTATCATTTTTCAGTGTGATAATTCGAAAATCTTCATTTTCTTAATCGCACTGTAGAGAGATACATGTATCACACTGGAGTGTGGTACAGTTTTCCGGCCGGAACTACTTTTTTTAAGCATACATGTTAGAACAGTGGATAGTTATTATTTTCAGTGTGATAATTTTGAAATTTTCATTTTCTATATCACACTGGAGTGTGATACAGATATTTTGTCGGAACTACTTTTTATGAAAATATACGCCAGTTTAGTTAGAGATATATCTAACTACCTTATAGAACGTTAATTTCAGATATTTATGATCACAGTTTGTTCAGTCATTCGAATAAAACAGTGTTAAACACTTGTTTACGCACGTCTGTTCCAACAAACCGAATAAAGCCAGAGGTACTTTGTGATACATCCCTCTCATATGTAAATTGTAACCTTAACAAATAATTGAAATGTGACACAAACATCATCACCCAAGCTCGATGCCTAATACTCGGATTGCGTAAAAGCTTTTGGTAAATGCTTTGTTTATTATCATGACACCCATAGAGAAAGGGCCAGCCAGTTTGGCTTACGAAACACTTTTCACTTATTATACCAACTACCTCCCAACTTCTATCACTATTCCAGGCGCAAAGCGGATATATGTCGGTAACTATTGATTTAACTAGCTCGCGGCTCACGAACCGACCATTTCGGAGCATGTCTCACGAGAAACATTTTACAGCCAAAAGCCTTCCCAATCTGAACACATCGGGTTTATCCAATGAAAACACCTCTGAAATAATAGGGATGACGCCATATTGATTCCCGCGGAATGACGTCACTTCACGTTCGTTTTCAAAAATATATCTTAAATGTGAAATCTAAAATGTAAAGTCTTTTAATTTGATTAAGGAAACAGCTATATAGGTCACAACTAATAATTTCGCCAGTTCGTATGAGTTGACAATATAAAAAACTGATTTAAAAGGATGTCCAACAGTTCCATACATTTTGAACTACTTAACGTACACGCTTAGAAAAGGTGTTATACGCCGGGGCCTATTTACCCGAAAAATTGTAACCCTACACTTATATCCGTTGTGCATTTTTCAGCTCAAGGAAATACCAGAGAAGTTCTGATTGACGCCTTCCATGGATCTCGTAACTGTGACCTCCCCGTCCCGAGGCGGACGCCTTAACCACGGTGACGGCCATTTAGGCCACTGTGAAGGAATAAGAGTGATTCTAATTGCAGGTTTTCTCGGCCTGAGTGTCTGTCTATTCGCCATTACGTTCTGTGACTGTTCCTTAAAGGTGCTAGCCGTTATAATGATGTGTGCGGGTCTGACCTTCGTTGGTCAAGGTCAGGGGGGCTACTACCTCAACGCTGTGGACTTCGCTCCAAGGTAAACTGTTAGGGGAGGGGTACTATCTTAGTGCTGTTGACTTCGCTAAAAGGTAGACGATCAGGGGAAGGGGTACTACCTCAGTGCTATGGACTTCGCTCGAAGGTAAACTTTCGGGGGAGGGGGTACCATCTTAGTGAAGTTGACTTTGCTCAAAGGTGAACTATCAGGGGGACTTCTTCCTCAACGATGTGGACCTCGCAAATATCAGGAGATGGGGTACTATCTTAGCGGTGTGGACTTCGCTTGAAGGTAAACAATCAGGGGAGGGGGTACTATCTTAGTGGTGTGGACTTCACTCCGAGGTAAACTATCAGGGGAGGGGGTACTATCTCAATGGTGTGGATTTCGCTCCAATCTTAGTGTTGTGGATTTTGTCAAAGGTGTAACAATCAGGGGAGGGGGTACTTTTAGTGCTGTTGATTTTGCTCTAAGATAAACTGAAAGGGGGTACTATCTTAGTGGTGTGGACTTCGCTCACAGGTAAACAATCAGGGGAGGTGTACTATCTTAGTGCTGTGGTCTTCGCTACAAGGTAAACTGTCAGGGGAGGGAGAACTATCTTAGTGCTCTTGATTTTGCCTCAAGGTGAACTATCAGGGAAGGGGGTACTGTCTTAGTGCTGTGGTCTTCGCTCCAAGGTAAACTGTCGTGGAGGGGGAACTATCTTAGTGCTGTTGATTTCCCTCCAAGGTGAACTATTAGGGGAGGGGGTACTACCTCAACACTGTGGACTTTGCTTTAAGGTAAACTGATAGGGGAGGGGGTACCACCTCAGTACTGTGGACGTTGCTTTACGGTAAACTTGTAGGGGATAGGATACTATCTTAGAAGTGTTGACCATGCTTCATGGTAAACTGTCAGTAGGGAGGGGCTACTATCTTAGCCGTGTGGACTTTGCTCTAAGGTAAACTGTCAGGGCAGGCTACCTTTTTAGCGGTGTGGACTTCGCTCTAAGGTAAACTGTAATGGCGGACTACCTTTTAAGCGGTGTGGGCTTTGCTCTAAGGTAAATTGTCGGAGCCGGCTACTATCTTTGCGTTGTATACTTGGCTCTAAGGTTAACTCTTCAGGGCAGGCTACCTTTTTAGCGCTGTATTCTTCACTCTAGGGTAAACTGTCAGGGCGGGCTACCTTTTAAGCGGTGTGAGTTTTGCTCTAAGGAAAACTGTCAGGTTGTGCTATTCTATTTAGCGGTGTGGACTTCGCCCTAAGGTAAATTGTCAGGGCGGGCTACCTTTAAAACGGTGTGGGCTTCGCTCAAAGGTAAACTGTCAGGGCGTGCTACATTTTTAGCGTTGTATTCTTCGCTCGAAGGTAAACTATCAGGGCGGGCTACCATCTTAGCGGTGTGGATTTCGCTTTAAGGTAAACTATCAGAGCGGGCTACCATCTTAGCGGTGTGAACTTCGCTCTAAGGTAATTTGTCAGGGTGGGCTACTATCTTAGTGTTATATAATTTTCTCTAAGGTAAACTGTCTGGGCGGGCTACTATCTTAGCGGTGTGCTCTTCGCTCCAAGGTAAACTGTCAGTAGAGAGAGGCTACAATTTAGAGTTGTATACTTCGCTTTAACGTAAACTGTCAGTAATGAGGGGGTACTATCTTTGCGGTGTGGACCTCGCTCCTAGGTAAATTGTCAGAAGAGACGGGCTACTATCTTAACACTGTGGACTTCGTTCAAAGATAAACTGCCAGGGTAGGGCTACATTCTTAGCATTGTAGACTTTGCTCTATGGTAAACTGACAGTAGAGACGGGGTACTATTTAGTGATGTGTATTTCAGTCCATGGTAAACTGTCAGTGTAGGGCTACTTTCTTAGCGCTGTGGACTTCGTTCCAAGGTTAACTGTTAGGTTGGACTACCTTCTTAGGGTTGAAGACTTTGCTCCATGGTAAACTGTCATTAGAGAGGGGCTTATATCTTAGCGGTGTGGACGTCTCTCTAAGTTAAACTGCCAGTAGAGAGGGGCTTCTATCTTAGCGATGTGGACTTAGCCCCAAGGTAAACCGTCAGTAGAGAGTGGCTTCTATCTTAGCGATGTGGACTTAGCCTCACGTTAAACTGTCAGTAGAGAGGTGCTTCTATCTTAACGGTGTGGACGTCTCTCCAAGGTAAACTATCAATAGAGAGGGGCTTCTATCTTAGCGGTGTGGACGTCTCTCCAAGGTAAACTGTCAATAGAGAGGGGCTTCTATCTTAACGTTGTGGACGTCTCTCAAAGTAAACTGTCAATAGAAAGGGGCTTCTATCTTAGCGATGTGGACGTCTCTCCAATGTAAACTGTCAATAGAGAGGGGCTTCTATCTTAACGGTGTGGACGTCTCTCCAAGGTAAACTGTCAATAGAAAGGGGCTTCTATCTTAGCGATGTGGACGTCTCTCCAAGGTAAACTGTCAATAGAGAGGGGCTTCTATCTTAGCGGTGTGGACGTCTCTCCAAGGTAAACTGTCATTAGAAAGGGGCTTCTATCTAAGCGGTGTGGACGTCTCTCCAAGGTAAACTGTCAATAGAGAGGTGCTTCTATCTTAACGGTGTGGACGTCTCTCCAAGGTAAACTGTCAATAGAAAGGGGCTTCTATCTAAGCGGTGTGGACGTCTCTCCAAGGTAAACGGTCAATAGAGAGAGGTTTCTATCTTAACGGTGTAGACGTCTCTCCAAGGTAAACTGTCAGTAGAGAGTGGCTTCTATCTTAGCGGTGTGGACGTCTCTCCAAGATAAACTGTCACTAGAGAGGGGCTTCTATCTTAACGGTGTGGACGTCTCTCCAAGGTAAACTGTCAGTAGAGAGTGGCTTCTATCTTAGCGGTGTGGACGTCTCTCCAAGGTAAACTGTCACTAGAAAGGGGCTTCTATCTTAACGGTGTGGACGTCTCTCCAAGGTAAACTGTCAATAGAGAGAGGTTTCTATCTTAACGGTGTGGACGTCTCTCCAAGGTAAACTGTCAATAGAAATGGGCTTCTATCTTAGCGGTGTGGACGTCTCTCCAAGGTAAACTGTCAATAGAAAGGGGCTTCTATCTAAGCGGTGTGGACGTCTCTCCAAGGTAAACTGTCAATAGAGAGAGGTTTCTATCTTAACGGTGTGGACGTCTCTCCAAGGTAAACTGTCAATAGAGAGGGGCTTCTATCTTAGCGGTGTGGACGTCTCTCCAAGGTAAACTGTCATTAGAAAGGGGCTTCTATCTAAGCGGTGTGGACGTCTCTCCAAGGTAAACTGTCATTAGAAAGGGGCTTCTATCTAAGCGATGTGGACGTCTCTCCAAGGTAAACTGTCAATAGAGAGAGGCTTCTATCTTAACGGTGTGGACGTCTCTCCAAGGTAAACTGTCATTAGAGAGTGGCTTCTATCTTAACGGTGTGGACGTCTCTCCAAGGTAAACTGTCAATAGAGAGAGGTTTCTATCTTAGCGGTGTGGACGTCTCTCCAAGGTAAACTGTCATTAGAAAGGGGCTTCTATCTTAGCGGTGTGGACGTCTCTCCAAGGTAAACTGTCAATAGAGAGGGGCTTCTATCTTAGCGGTGTGGACGTCTCTCCAAGGTAAACTGCCATTAGAAAGGGGCTTCTATCATAGCGGTGTGGACGTCTCTCCAAGGTAAACTGTCAATAGAGAGAGGTTTCTATCTCAACGGTGTGGACGTCTCTCCAAGGAAAACTGTCAATAGAGAGGGCCTACTTTCTTATAGCTGCGGACTTAGCCCTAAGAAAAAACCGACATGGGGTTTGACCTCAACGCCATAGACTTCATTCCAATGTAAATTCGGAGGCTTTACACATATAGATTTGTATATTTGTTTTGATGTGTAGGTATGATTGTTTGTTTATGTCAGGTGAGCTCATGTCTCATCACATTGTACCTTTCTCAAAAACAAAGAAGGTCTGTCTTTAATTACCTGCATTGATTAATCGTTCGGGTTTCAACTGCATTTATTATTGCCGGGTAAGTCGATGGCGTCATTTGTAAATGATTCAATGTGTATCGATAAAAAATATATCGATACAAAGATTGCTCTTCAATAGTTCTCGAAAAGCGTCATTGCAACCCGGCAAACAATATTGAACGGTCTACATAAAAGTCAGCTGTAAAGCAATAAAAGAAATTAAAGTGACTCTCTGTCTCTCGTAACGAGCATTTCCCCTTTTCCTACGATGATTTCTGCCCTATCAGAAGATTGATTTCCAATTTCAATACATTTTCAAATGCCCTCTGCAAACTCATTCAATTTGGGACAGTCGAAAATTTATTGTTTGGTTAAGGGTTAAATATTCGTATATTTCAGATACTCGGGTGTGATATACGCTGTGTGTAACTCCATCTCCAGTACGACGGGTACATACGCTCCTATCATTGTTGGATTACTTACCGTCAATGTAAATACTCATTTTTTTAGTTAATTTCAAAGTTCATTTCAGGTTTTCTGTAGAATACTCATAACCCGCCAAAGTTTATTTCAGCTTTTAAGTAGAATACCCATAATTCGCCATTTTGAGAATCATTCTTTTTTCGGAATAATTCGGTCGTTCTCGGTAAACATCGGTCGGAACCAAAACTATTCGGATTGATGCGAATACATTCGGAACAACTCGGGTATTCCCGTGAGCTGTGAAATACACCTCGGATATAAGTGCATGGTTACAATTTTTCGGGTAAATCGGCCCCGGCGATTGACACCTTTTTAAGCGTGCAATTTAAGTAATTCAATGTATATGGAAGTGTTGGACATCCTTTTAAATAATTTTTTATCGGTAACTCAAACTAAATAGCGAACTTATAAGTTGTGACATATATAGTTGTTTCCTTAATCAAATTAAACGACTTTTTAGATTTTTTTTTTAAACGAAAGTGAAGTGATGTCATTTCGCGGTAACCAATATGGCGTCATCCCTATTATTTCAAAGGTGTTTTCATTGGATAAACCCGATGTGTTCATCAGATTGATGCGACTAGTTACAGCCCAGACCGATGAATACCGACAACCACTGAAGTAATACGACGAAAGATAATGGCGGATAATGGATATTCCATCTGAAACACATTTTTATTAAATGTCCAGTTACATCGCGTTGACTGTTCACCTATTTATGTTCTCTATGTTATATACCAGAACTAGTCTCGGGTACTTGCTGATGAAATGATAATTTACCACGATTAGAGATTAAATGGCCTAAACTTAGATTTTTGTTTAATTTGAATTTTACATCGCGTCAACATTTGACGATTTCGTGGGACGGAAATGTTATCGGGCAAGGCGTAGGAATGTTATCCGGTGAATCGAAGGCGAATCGGATAATAATCCGAAGCTATGCACGATAAATTTCTTTTCATGGACACCAACCATCTATATCATTATCCTGTTACCTATATGGATTCAAAGAAACGAACAAGAAATGAAAATAAAACACGAACAAAGTGAAACAAAAAAGAGAATCAAAACTGATGCATTGGAAATGTGACAAGCCTTGTGTTCAATAAGGGAAAACGTTTGCGGCGAACTATATTGTATATTGTCTCACGGGAATCTCCATTGAATGAAAAAAAACCACCACTTTTCGCAAACGTTCGCTTTCCTGGAATTGATCAAACCCTATAAAGGGAGATCACTGTGAGAAGCTTGGATATTAGTAACGAATACGTATGTGTGCGAAGAAGTCCTGAAATATTCCTTTTCTTTGGATAAATGACAGGCTATGCCTCATATTTATGATGTAAATTAAAAATAAACGACCGTTAAACGTTTATTTCAATTCTATTATGAATCATCTTTTATTCGTTACCCAATCAATGCATACATTTCATCAAGCGGTGGAGAAATCCCAAGTTCTACATTTTGTTTTGGCAGTTTATAATCAAGCCCATGCTGGTTTACTTCCCTTAGCTCCCTGCTGTACAGTTGAAGTTAAATACGAATACGTCTGTGTACGAAAATCTACATCGCTGTCAAACAAATAAATTTTAGAATTAATGACAACAAACATATCAAATTTCTTCTGGCGTAAAATGAAACTGAAATATTTGAAATATTTTTATTTTAATTTAATTATGAATGGCCTTGTTATCATTACAAAATCAATACAAACACTTCAAGAAGAAGTGAAAGAATCCAAAGTCCTACATTATTGTTCGTCCGTTTGTTATTTGCGAGTCAAGCTCCACTTCCGTTAGCCAGATCCACGAGCGCCCGTGGGGAAAACATCGTACAATTTGCGAACAATTCATAAACGCTTTCCTTCACGAACACAAGGCTAATGACGGATATCAAAGATGTCATACGGCACCCTGTTATCAGTCCGCAAATTGCCATGGTGCCAAGATAATTAATAATGACAAAGGAATGGCATTGAACATACTTTTCCTGTTGTCAGGGTGTGTAGAGCGAATGTTTTCTACGTGTGTACAATGAGATGTATACACTTCAGATTAGATAAAAGGTTCTTCTTCTAAAGTTCTTTATAAATTGCCATAGTGACAGAACAATAAAAAAGTGAAATGGCATCGTACATACTTTGTCTGTTTTCAGGGTACGCAGAGCGAATGGAACAACGTTTTCTACGTGTGTATTGCGGTGAGCGTGGCTGGTGCCCTGGTATTTTGTACGCTGTCCCGTGGGGAGGTGCAATCCTGGGCCAGGGACACGGCCGTCACACAGGAACAAAACGTTTCGCTTCAGGGGGAGGAGGAAAACTCCCGACTGCCGAACCGACACCTGAAAAACATCATGGTTTCCCCAGAGTTACTGGGAAGCTTGCATAGTGTACATAGCAACACATAGTGGGATACATTTACGAAGTCGCAGCCAATTTCCCAAGTTCAAAACTGAAACTTTACTTATAGGCGGTGGATTAAATGAGGGTTCAATTATATTTTAAGATTTTTTTGATTACTTATCTGAAAATGCAGAACAATTGCAAAACCCTACCCAAAATACGCTTAACCGGAAGTTGCGCAACCGATTTCATCGTCAGCACCACAGCTTGGTCGTTCATAGGTTTACATGACAAGACCTAAAGGTTTAAAGGTGCTGCAAAGCGCAAACGTTTTGTTGATACATGCATACGAAATATAGAATAGAAACTCGTAAGTCGATGTGACTGACAACTCACATTTTTTCTCTTGTTGAAGTCGGGGGGAGGGGAGGGATATTGTCTTGGCTTGATTGTAAATGATTGGTTGTTTCCTTTACAAATACAACGAGACCCTGGATAACCGATCAAGTAAATTGTTATTGTTACATGTAAATAAATAAAAAGTAACTTTGAATCTAGGTGTTGATTCTGATCCTTTATGTTTACAAACTGATAAAACCCACACGACAAGAAATAAGAACAACAATATATCCACCACCACCAACAACAACATCAAATCGATGAAGACAACAATAACAATGAGAACCCGTGATTCATTTAGGAAAATACAAATGTATATTTAACATCACATTGTCATATACACTGTTCAAATTAATGGTCATTTTCAATTCCAACTTTTCAGTGCTTTCATTTTTTAAAGATCAGAAACATGTGAAGCAGAAGAGTTAGAAATGGCGTCGATTTTGAGGATAGCTGATTATTCATCATTGATGAATCTCTTAAATTGATGATAATTTAAAACATCACATCTTCTTGTTCACTGATGTTTCGGAAATTTGGAAGTAAAACAGTAATTTTTTCAAAACAGGATAACAGCTGTATTTTTGTGTGATACGCACTGGAAAACAGCCACTAGAATCAAAATTGGTACATATTGAAATTTTCAAAGCTGGTATACAGTGAAATAATATCTATATCCAAAAGCGATACAACGGTGTTGATATCTGTCTGTATATATAACAGGTATATACTTAGATTCATCAACGCTTCCTGAATAGAATATGCCCCCAATAATCATCATACAACAAGGATATTGGAAATACCCGATCATTTACGATTACCATTGCTCATTTAACAGTCTGTCCTTAGATACATCAATGTAGCCTTTCGTCAATTATGTTCCTCTGCTCAAGCAAGTTTACCTTTTTTCGTTATAAATTGTTTGCCTTTTTCTAAATGGTCTGATGCAGATGGCTTGATACACGTTTCTGCACTACTTCTCGAAAAACCCTACTTTCCTTTTGCTTAACCTGAAAACCCAATCGATTTCGTTATGAAAGACTACACGTTAACACATTGAAATTACCCATGAGAAAACGTGTCTATTATGTCTGACTGACCTGACAGCGATAGTTGAGGGAGTGGTTTATGTCGCTTTCAAACATTTTTTCACTAACAAAGCGTTATTGTATGGACCAAAAGAGGTTAAATACAGGTTATTGCTATCGACATAGATATTCCCACTACGTAAAGACATAAAACATAGTCGCATAAGAGCAGAATCGTCACAATTTCTCTGCCTGCCTGCCTGCCTGCCTGCCTGCCTGCCTGCCTGCCTGCCTGCCTGCCTGCCTGCCTGCCTGCCTGCCTGCCTGCCTGCCTGCCTGCCTGCCTGCCCGCCTGCCTGCCTGCCTGCCTGCCTGCCTGCCTGCCTGCCTGCCTGCCTGCCTGCCTGCCTGCCTGCCTGCCTGCCTGCCTGCCTGCCTGCCTGCCTGCCTGCCTGCCTGCCTGCCTGCCTGCCTGCCTGCCTGCCTGCCTGCCTGCCTGCCTGCCTGCCTGCCTGCCTGCCTGCCTGCCTGCCTGCCTGCCTGCCTGCCTGCCTGCCTGCCTGCCTGCCTGCCTGCCTGCCTGCCTGCCTGCCTGCCTGCCTGCCTGCCTGCCTGCCTGCCTGCCTGCCTGCCTGCCTGCCTGCCTGCCTGCCTGCCTGCCTGCCTGCCTGCCTGCCTGCCTGCCTGCCTGCCTGCCTGCCTGCCTGCCTGCCTGCCTGCCTGCCTGCCTGCCTGCCTGCCTGCCTGCCTGCCTGCCTGCCTGCCTGCCTGCCTGCCTGCCTGCCTGCCTGCCTGCCTGCCTGCCTGCCTGCCTGCCTGCCTGCCTGCCTGCCTGCCTGCCTGCCTGCCTGCCTGCCTGCCTGCCTGCCTGCCTGCCTGCCTGCCTGCCTGCCTGCCTGCCTGCCTGCCCTGACCCAGAAGACCCAGAAGACCCAGAAGACCCAGAAGACCCAGAAGACCCAGAAGACCCAGAAGACCCAGAAGACCCAGAAGACCCAGAAGACCCAGAAGACCCAGAAGACCCAGAAGACCCAGAAGACCCAGAAGACCCAGAAGACCCAGAAGACCCAGAAGACCCAGAAGACCCAGAAGACCCAGAATGGTGTTCGAGTCCTCCGTTACATGTATATTGTACCCAGATGACAATCGGCCCAGACGTCTAGACAAGAACCATTAACTTAACGAAACGTTATATCAATAAAGCTAAACATTTACCCATTTTATTCATTTTACATCGATTGCAACAGAAGCGTGAGGCTTATTGAATTCTTTTTCGATTACAGCTAACGATTTTAGGCCTTGTGCTGTTAATTTTCCCCTCGCCTAACTTGAAGCTTATTGAATTTACTCTATATGACAGCGTCGTGGATAAAACTCTACCATTTCTCGTTCCGATTTGAGGCCCTGTCCCGTTCATTTTCTCCTCGCCTAGCTTGAAGCTTATTGATTCTTACTGAATTTACTCTCGATGACGTCTTCCTGGATACAACTCTACCATTTCTAGTTCCGATTTAAGGCCTTGTCCCGTTAATTATCCACTCGCCTAACTTGAAGCTCACTGAATTCACTCACGATGATAGCTTCCTGGATTATTACCAGTTCTTGTGCCGATTTGAGGCCCTGTCCCGTTAATTTTTCCCTCGCCTAACTTGAAGCTTATTGAAGCTTGTTGAATTTACTCTCGATGTCAGCTTCCTGGATACAACTCTACCATTTCCAGTTCCGATTTGAGGCCTTGTCCCGTTAATTATCCACTCGCCTACTTTGAAGCTTAATGAAGCTTATTGAAGCTTATTGAATTTTCTCTCGATGACAGCTCCCTGGATACAACTCTACCATTTCTCGTTCCGATTTTAGGCCTCGCCCCGTTAATTTTCCACTCGCCTAACTTGAAGCTCATTGAATTATCTCTCGATGATAGCTTCATGGATACAACTCTACCCTTTCCCGTTCCGATTTGAGGCCTTGCCCCGTTAATTCTCCACTCGCCTAACTTGAAGCTCATTGAATTATCTCTCGATGATAGCTTCATGGATACAACTCTACCCTTTCCCGTTCCGATTTGAGGCCTTGCCCCGTTAATTTTCTCCTCGCCTAACTTGAAGCTCATTGAATTATCTCTCGATGATAGCTTCATGGATACAACTCTACCCTTTCTCGTTCCGATTTGAGGCCTTGTCCCGTTAATTTTCCACTCGCCTAACTTGAAGCTCATTGAATTATCTCTCGATGATAGCTTCATGGATACAACCCTACCCTTTCCCGTTCCGATTTGAGGCCTTGCCCCGTTAATTTTCTCCTCGCCTAACTTGAAGCTCATTGAATTATCTCTCGATGATAGCTTCATGGATACAACTCTACCCTTTCCCGTTCCGATTTTAGGCCTTGCCCCGTTAATTTTCCACTCGCCTAACTTGAAGCTCATTGAATTATCTCTCGATGATAGCTTCCTGGATACAACTCTACCCTTTCCCGTTCCGATTTGAGGCCTTGTCCCGTTAATTTTCCACTCGCCTAACTTGAAGCTCATTGAATTATCTCTCGATGATAGCTTCATGGATACAACTCTACCCTTTCCCGTTCCGATTTGAGGCCTTGTCCCGTTAATTTTCTCCTCGCCTAACTTGAAGCTCATTGAATTATCTCTCGATGATAGCTTCATGGATACAACTCTACCCTTTCCCGTTCCGATTTGAGGCCTTGTCCCGTTAATTTTCCACTCGCCTAACTTGAAGCTCATTGAATATCTCTCTCGATGACAGCTTCATGGATACAACTCTACCCTTTCCCGTTCCGATTTGGCCTTGTCCCGTTAATTATCCACTCGCCTAACTTGAAGCTTTTGAGTTCTCTCTCGATGATAGCTTCATGGATACAACTCTACCCTTTCCCGTTCCGATTTGAGGCCTTGTCCCGTTAATTTTCTCGCCTAACTTGAAGCTCATTGAATATTTCTCGATGATAGCTTCATGGATATTTTAATAGTACTCGTGCTGATTTTTGTGACACACTTCTACACTACATACGGTCGGGCAATCACCTTTGCAGAGTAATCGTCCCAAATGTGGGAGCTTAGCGGGAACCAATTTACTTGGTTAGAGATTGACGGTCGGGGGTATCTAATCCTCGACTTTCATCACTCAAGCCAGACAACTAGGGTTAGACGGCAAACATAATACAACGTCTTACATTTCAGAGAATCTTATGTACTTTGTCCGAGAATATGCATCGAACAGGTCCAAGGGAAACCGACTATCATCGGCAAGGTGTCCGTTCCTTTTATCGAGATGCTTCAAAACCGTGTAAATAATTCTTATATAACTTATGCATCTATAGCAGACTAGAGAAAAAATCACCCTATCAATTTGAAGAAAATACTTTAGAAGAGCGATCATTTCTGTACATTGTTTTCTTATACCTCAAGGAACGGGGTACTTTAGGTACGACATGCCTGCCGTTGATTTCAAATCGATTAATCAATATATTCCATATTAAATGAAGGGTTAAATGGGCCTGAATAGCTTACGTCACGCATTAACCCTTTTCCAAACGACACATTTTCGACTGTCCCAAATTGAAAAAGTTTGCAGACGACATTTCCAAATGTGATGCAAATGAAAAACAATATTCAGATAGAGCAGAAAACATTGTGGGAATAGGAGAAATTGCTCTTAGCGAGCAATTTCTCCTTTTTCCAAAATGTTTTCCAGAGTCGTCTGCAACTAAGTGGTTAAATGTAGTTATTGTTTGGGAAAGGGGGAAAACTATACTTAGTAATATGTACTTTCAGTTCATTTTCACAGAAATCGTGATCGAAATTATATACAATGTTATTTCCTTACAATTGATCGATATTTGGTCGAGCTATTTTACCTACGCTTTAAAACGTGCTTGTTCACATATGAGATAGGTTGAAAGTCAAAATAAAATGAAAAAATAAAAGGTTTTGAAAAAGAATGTATAAAATGCATTTCCTTATCAAAATTAAGCAGATATTTGAGGTTTCGGAAAGCAGACGACGCAAAAATCAGCGTTCTAACGGCTAATATACAAGAAAACATGTTTTGTTTTCACCTTCTTTTATTATCGTCTGCACTTGGTTCGAAATTGGATCAGTCACACAAACTCTCATGGGAGATATGGGGGCTTAAACACGCAAATAATCGGTGGGGTATCCATATAAAAAGGTCATATCTCTACATAAATATATTTTTTCTGTAAACCATTTTCGTATGTTTACCCTTGAGACTCGTTTCATAAACAACCCAATTCAGTGTGTACTAAACGTTTATAAAATGGGCTATGTCCAATACTTCGATATACCCACATTATAGTGTTAACAGAACGTACATAAAATGGTGCAACAACAACAAAACCGTGAACACATTGGCAAATGGAGAAATCGATTTGAGCGAGCCATTACTCATTTCCTTAGATTAGTTCGATTATAAAGCACACAAAAAATCAAACATAAATCTCTTATAATCTAGTCTGCTTTCACGTTTTCTTTCACGAACATGAAGTGCAATGTATGGTAAAGAGTCCTCGATTACGGAAAATCGATTCACGTTATCTCTTTCCCAAACAACAAATTTTCGACTGTCCCAAATTGAAAGAGTTTGCTGACGACATTTCAAAATGTGATGACATTGGAAAGTAATCTTCTTATAGGGCAGAAAACATTGTGGGAAAATGAAAAAATGCTCGTTACGTGCAATTTCTCCTTTTCCCAAAATGTTTTCTAAAGCCATCTGCAACCAAGTGGTCAAATATTGTTATTGTTTGGATAAGGGTTAAAGATAGTATATGCACTGTATACATAATTTGAGGATCATACTACGATTTTCTGTCGAAGGTTTAACTCATCGCATTAAAATTTTGCCTAAATTGAGAGTTTAGGGTGATCTATTAGGATATATAATTTGATATACATATAATAAGGTTTAACACAGTTTAGGAACGTTACAAGTGTAAAAAAGAAGAGAAAAAATAAAACTGTGTGTGGGTTTCGTAGCCGATTTTTGATCGTTCAGGTAAGTTTTGAAGTCCTTTGTTTTGTTTATGATTGGTGAATTTTGTTATAAACGTGTTAACCTTTGTTTTACATAGGTTATTGAGGTGAAAAGTCTCGCATTTTTGTAATAAACCTACATATATGTTTTTTAGGCAGTTTGTTTGTCTATACGGTGTTTGACGCCGTATCAAAAAATTTCAGTGATGTAACGGCTTTCCTGGATCGGCCAGTACTAGGCTAGGGCTCTGAAACGACTTGTCAAAGTTCACTCCCACGAAACCAGATGTGTTGGTGGGGCTCAAACCCTGGACACAGAATAAATGAAATGAAGTGAGGAAGCAATCTTTTAATAGAGACGAAAACTATCATGTCTTAGTGGAAAGTTCATGCTTTGGTAATTAACTGCAACTAAATAGAGTCACTTGATTTATAACAAAATATTATTCAAACCTTTGCTCGAAAGACATTGTCGTTATAAGTACCATTGCATGGTAATCAAGCCTGTCATTGAAAAAGAAGGCCTACTGGAACTTTTTGTTTTGTTTTTAACATAAAATCAATTTAATAAATTGAAAATAAAACAAAATGTCCAGAAGTTGTTTCAGATAACCAATCAGATAATCAAAACATAGCTATTTTACTGTAAAGAAGTATCAATTTCGCTTGACATCTCCCGTGGAAACGGATAAACAGGTACGCACTTCCCTTATCTCGCAGAACCTCGCGGCACGCGAGAGTTTGGCGATAATTCCGGAGTTGCCAATCTATGTTATCTATGTCTCTGGTATAAGCAAAGACATAGAGAGAGATGTTATCTATGTCTATGGTATAAGTATGCCCAATACACACCAACGATCTTATCGCTCCTTATAACAGGCTTTCTTTGTTTCAATGTCTGCCCTGACGTCGACAAAATTCAATATGTGTGCAATGAAATTTAATACAGGTGCAACAAAATATGGTTCATATTTTGACGTAATAGTTCAACTACTGGGTTACACAGGAAACAAATTGTAACACACAAAACGTCTGCATTGGAGGGTGTACATACAGATAAAGGTCCTTCATTCGGGACACACATCAAGGGTAAGGTGTAACACACTACAGGGTAATTGTAGCTACTCGGCTATTTCCGTGACATGAGAAATACACATCGTTCATATATGTATAGAGCAATCGTGACTTCATAGGCGTAGGAGCGTTTCCAACATTGGGGGGGGGGAAGGGGCCAACTTTAGATGAGGACTGGTCTAAGAATAAATGTTCCTAAACTTTTTCACGACTATTCATGCATTTACAAATTCAATAACATTATAAGAATTAAAAGAAAGCGTATGAAAATGTGTATCTTTAACTAAAAAAAGAAATGGATATGTCAGGTCTCTATCTCACGCAGAAATCAATTGTATTGATCTAAACAAAAAGTGGTAGAGACCAGGCTGTCACGGCCACGGGTTCTCCTATGTAGCTTTGTCAAAGAATTGAATTATTCTTTAAGCTTTAGCCAACAATTGACGACAATGCATATTGAGTCTGACTCCCTAGAACACGTTTTACACCACTGTTTTTATCAATGAAGACTTCCTGGGTATTTTGTGAGATGAGTTTTCATTGACTAAACCCGATGTGTTCAGATTGCCATTTGCGATGATGACGTCAAAAAGATTTTGGTTATTATTCGTAACAAAAGGCAAAAATACCCATTTATTTTTATTCTGCTGTTAAATTTCGTTTCTTTCATTTTTCTTTTCAAATATCTTCATTTGCCATTATGAATATTGGGGAGGCCAAAGTATACTCTATACACTATACCCCCCCTGCCCCCCAGCTCCGACGCCTATGAACCTCTCGGGTGTTTCCGTGACCAGAGAAACATACCGCGTGCATAAGTGTAGGACAATCAGTACAATAAACAATATCTTTATTTGCAATTTAAGGCCACCGGTCCAAGATACTAATACAATTTCGTATTATGAGTGACAAAAGAGAAAGGTTTTAAACAAAGTATATACATTACGATTAAAAAAAAAGAGAAATAAGTTTTAAATAGTTGATTTAAGTTATGAAATTTCTTTTTATCTATAATGCATATGTTCATGATTAATTAAGATGAAGACTGATACCTAATTTGTTTGCAAATCAAAATCGGAAACTTTCAATTTTGATTTGCTTGGTTCAAAGCATTGAGTCTAGTAATTTGAATGCATTTTTAATACATTTACAAAGTGATAAAATGCTTTCTTTTCTTTCGTCGGACATTATACCAATAAATGATTGTGCAGATGATATGTTAATGTTTTTCCTTTCTCGTTTGAAAAACATTTCTCTTAAATCATTATATACAGGGCATTCGATCAAGAAATGAATTTCGTCTTCACTGAATTGTACAACACTTTCAAGACATAAAACACATAATCTTAACTCTCTTTCAATATTCGAATACCGTCCCTTCTCGATTTGAAGGGCGTGACCCGAGCATAGAAAGTTAAATAAGATTCGTTTGTACATATATGGCAGTTGAATACTTAAATATCGTTCTGTATTAAGGTGACTTTTGTATAGTTTGTAAGTCATACATTTCGGAGATGAGTTAATAACACCAAATATATCTTGTCTTGAACTATCGATAAGTCGCTTCGTAAATGATTAGATGAATATGCGTGTGTCCCGAATTTCCTCAGAGATCCATAATCGTTACTTCTCGGGTATTGCCGTGACAATATAAATACAAATAGGGTATTTCCGTGACCTGAGAAATACATTTCGTACATAAGTGAAGGGCTACCGTAACTACTTAGACATTTCCGTGACCTGTAAAAATATCTCGTTAAGACGTGAAGGGCAATCATAGTTACTTAGGTATTTCCGTGAAATTTAGTAGTATAATATTGTTTTTAGTGCACATACAATATATTATATTTATACATGGTGAAAATAGTGTGGCAAAAGGGAGTCAACATTCTTATAAAGTCGACATCCTGATACTACGCTAGTTTCTTATGTTGCATCTTTAAGTACATTGTAAAGACTAATTATGAAGTAATCGATTAATTAAAAATACTATAATTTCGTCTTTGAAAAGCTTCACGAATATATTTTGCTGTGTGAACGTATTCATTGTTAAGTAATTAGTAAACTAAAGTTCCGATATAATTTTGCTTGCTCAATCAAATTGAAAGACTATTAAGATATTGGATTTGACAGTTTCATCTGAAAACGAAAGTACAACAGCAGAAGTCTTGCAATGAGTAATATGCAGCTTCCTCATAACGTTCTTTTACATTTGTCTTTCCTTTATCAAATTAGATGAGTGTTTAGATTTTTCACTTGGCAATTTTTTTTAAAACCAAAAGTAAAACGAAAATAGTCTTATAAGAAGCAATATGGCGGGTTCCATATTATGCCAGAAGTGGTTTCATTGGTTAAACATACGCGTTCATATTGATTACCATTTGGAACATCCGACCATTTCTGAAAATAACCACGGAGGTAATGTGGAGCCATTTTGAAAGTAGTCCGGCAACATGGCGGCGGCGAAGGGCATGTCCGTTTGTAATCGTATTTACTCGGCAATCCCCGGCATAAGCCGGGGGTTGTCGAGTAGATACGATTGACAAAATATGAAACACGGATGCGTTGATATGATTTATTTTAATGAGATTAGTAAAAAGACTAAAATGCAATTGCGATATGTAACCAATGTGTGTGTATTTACAAAGATATTCAGTCCATGTGTGTATGATGTAACCAAGTGTGTTATCCGGCGGACAACAGCCGAATTTCCACAGGATTTCTGGTGTATTCATGAACTACCTACGTAGTATATCTACCAGCTTGTGCCGTGGATTGCCGAGTAGATACGATTGACGAGGTATATCTACCGACTTGTGACGGGGATTGCCGAGTAGATACGATTGACGAGGTATATCTACCGACTTGTGACGAGGATTGCCGAGTAGATACGATTGATTGATAACATTTATTATTTATTATTATTTATTTATTATTTGTTTATTGTTATACAATTTACTTTTTCATTTTTCCTCTTTTTTCAGATTTACAAACAACACCAGCATGCAATCAGAGTTTTCAGAAGAAGAATCAGAATGGTAAGTAGCATTAGTAACTGATCGAGTGACTATTTAAAGGCACATGAAAGGATATGAGTATAAATAAATTACAGAAAGAATATATAGAGTCTTTTTAATTATATTTATAAAAGCAATGAAAATTAGTTTGTGAATGCACCGAGACCCTATTTATTTAACTCCTTTAACATTAGTTATTTTGTGCTTGAAATAAAGTTGTCTCAAATTCAATTTTGTTTATCAACAATATGTTTGTTTCCATACTTGAAGGCAAAGTAATGAATTCTGATTAGTCTGTTAAAAACCAGGCAATCTAAATTATCAAACTGGCTAATATGGGTTATTTCTCGTTGGCATTCACGTTTAAGTTGTGCTGATGTTTTTTTGGTGATAAATATTTGAATTTGACCAAAAGAGTTGAAAAAATTAATTAGATATAGCATAAATGTCATACCATGAGCCTTTAATAAACATTCGCAATGTCGGAAAGGGTGGACGAGATAATTAAGTCGTTATTTCAAGTTAATAAGTCTTGATAACGAGCTAACTCAGTCGTTATTTCGACTAACTAACTCGGAATAATTTAGTCGCTATTTCGAGTTAGTAAGTCTTAATAACAAGAAAACTACGTTGATTTAACGAGTCAGTTGACCAATGAGATGATTTGTTGTCTTTGATACTGTTATGACAGAATGTCAAGGACAACAAACTATCTTAGTTACTCGAAATAACGACTTAATTAACTCGTTATTTCGACTTATTAACTCGGAATAACGACTTAATTATCTCGTTATTTCGACTTACTTACTCGACATAACGAAATAAAAAAACGCATACAAGTCACCTCTGTGCCACCGTACATGTTCATACATAAACAATGTGTACTGTGAAAAAAATGTACATCAAAGTTAGCCCATTTACACCAACAATTTCAACAACATCTGAATAACCTTTTTCAATAAACAGTGAGAACATCTTCGAGCCTTTTATTAAATTTCAAATGATGTACTTAAATAAATGCATACAGTTTGCATTTCAATAAACAGGGGAAACCTGCTGAGTCTTAGAGTATTCCGTGAAGCAGTCTGACAAATGATATACTTAAATAAACAAACGCATACACTTTTCAATAAACAGTGAGAACATTTTCGAGCCTTTTATTAAATTTCAAATGATGTACTTAAATAAATGCATACAGTTTGCATTTAGATAAACAGGGGAAACGTGCTGAGTCTTAGAGTATTCCGTGAAGCAGTCTGACAAATGATATACTTAAATAAACAAACGCATACACTTTTCAATAAACAGTGAGAACATTTTCGAGCCTTTTATGAAATTTCAAATGATGTACTTAAATAAATGCATACAGTTTGCATTAAGATAAACAGGGGAAACGTGCTGAGTCTTAGAGTATTCCGTGAAGCAGTCTGACAAATGATATACTTAAATAAACAAACGCATACACTTTTCAATAAACAGTGAGAACATTTTCGAGCCTTTTATGAAATTTCAAATGATGTACTTAAATAAATGCATACAGTTTGCATTTAGATCAACAGGGGAAACGTGCTGAGTCTTAGAGTATTCCGTGAAGCAGTCTGACAAATGATGTACTTAAATAAACAAACGCATATACTTTTCAATAAACAGTGAGAACATCTTCGAGCCTTTTATGAAATTTAAAATGATGTACTTAAATAAATGCATGCAGTATACATTTCAATAAACAGGGGCGACCTACTGAGTCTTAAAATATTCCGTGAAGCAGCCTGACAAATGATGTACTTAAATAAACAAACACATACACTTTTCAATAAACAGTGAGAACATCTTTGAGCCTTTCATGAAGTTACAAATGATGTACTTAAATAAATACATACAGTATACTTTTCAATAAACAGGGGAGACCTTCTGAGTCTAAGGATATTCCAAGAATCGGTCTGTCTGATCAGCACCAATAAGGACCTTTCACTCAAGATTGAGGAGGAGGCAATTAGAGAGCTGGAAACTATCGACAAGGAACTCAATGTGATCGCCATTACAGGGCTCTATCGGACCGGAAAGTCCGTGCTGCTCAATCAACTCCTTGCCGGTCAAAGAGGTGCGTTCGGTTTCTTAATGGTTTTAAGGTGTTTCTTCACAGAAGAGCTAGATGCAAATCCAGAACAAAATGTCGTTGAAACAATAGGTTTTGTATTGTTGTTTTATATACAAGTAAAATAGCTATTCGTTTTAAATATATATAACAGTACATCGTATTTGCAGTTTTAAGAAACTAATTATTAACTTCATAATACCTTCAAATATGTGAACATGCATATCTAATAGCGGTTTGAAATGTTTTATCCTGTGACTAGTGCATCTTACTGACGGATAACAGGGTGCTAATAACAGCTTTTGTTATCGGTCACTAGATCATGTTATCGATGGGCGCACCTGTCAGTATTGCGTTTCCACCTTTTTTATTCGTTTTCGTTATTTCATTACATGTTTTATTTGAATTAAAAAAAAACGGTTGTATAAGCTGGAAGGTTGTTGTCTTGATTGGGAAAAAGGTGTCAGGCTCCGTTCCGCATTGTTATCTTATTTGCCTTTGCTCACCGGCTTATAGTCTCTTCTTGGCCGATTCGCCCTTGCTCATCGGATTTTAATATCTTCTTGCCCGATTCGCCCATGCTCATCGGATTATAGTCTCTCCTTGCCCGATTTGCTTTTGCTAATTGGATTATAGTCTCTCCTTGCCCGATTCGCCCATGCTCATCGGATAATGGTCTCCCCTTGCCCATTCGCCTTTGCTGATCGGATTATAGTCTCCCCTTGCCCGATTCGCCTTTGGTCATCGGATTATAGTCTTTACTTGCCCGATTCGCCTTTTCTAATCGGAATTTTGTCTCTCCTTGCCCGATTTGCCTTTGCTCACCGGCTTATAGTCTCTCCTTGCTCGAATCGCCTTTGTCCATTGGATTATAGTTTCTCCTTGCCCGTTTCGCATGTGCTAATCGGAGTATAGTCTCCCCTTGCCCGATTCGCCTTTGCTAATCGGATCATAGTCTCTCCTTGCCCGATTCGCCTTTGCTGATCGGATAATAGTCTCTTCTTGCCTTATTCGCCTTTGCTCATCGGATTATAGTCTCTCCTTGCCCGATTTGCCTTTGCTGATCGGATAATAGTCTCTCATTGCCCAATTTGCCTTTATTTATCGGATTATAGTAATTCCTTGTCCGATTCGCATTTTCTCATCGGAGTATAGTCTCTCTTCGCCCGATTTGCCTTTGTTTATCGGAGTATAGTCTCTCCATGCCCGAATGGCCTTTGCTCATCGGAGTATAGTCTCTCTTTGCCCAATTTGCCTTTGTTTATCGGATTATAGTCTCCCCTTGTCCGATTTGCCTTTGCTGATCGGATTATAGTCTCTCCTTGCCCAACATCGAATCATAGTCTCTCCTTGTCCGATTGGCCTTTGGTCATCGAATGATAGTCTCTCCTTGCCCGATTCGCCTTTGCTCACCGGAGTATAGTCTCTCCTTGCTCGATTCGCCTTTGCTGAACGAAGTATAGTCTCCGCTTGCCCGATCTGCCCTTGCTCACCGGATTATAGTCTCTTTATGCCCGATCTGCCTTTGCTCACCGGACTATAGTCTCTCCTTGCCCGATTCACCTTTGCTTATCGGATTATAGTCTCTTCATGCCAGATCTGCCCTTGCTCACCGGAGTAAAGTCTCCCCTTGCCCGATTCGCCTTTGCTAATCGGATCATAGTCTCTCCTTGCCTGATCCGCCTTTGGTTACCGGCTTATAATCTCCCCTTATCCGATTTGCCTTTGCTGATCGGATTATAGTCTCTCCTTGCTCAATTTGCCTTTTCTTATCGGATCATAGTCTCTCCTTGCCCGATTCGCCTTTGCTCACCGGCTTATAGTCTCCTCTTGTCCGATTTGCCTTTGCTCACCGGATTAAAGTCTCTCTTTGCCTGTTTTGCCTTTGCTTATCGGATTATAGTCTGTCCTTGCCCGATTAGCCTTTGCTCATCGGATGATAGTCTCTCCGTGCCCGATTCGCCTCTGCTCACCGGCTTATAGTCTCCTGTTGTCCGATATTCCTTTGCTCACCGGAAAATAACCTCTCTTTGCCCGATTCGCCTTTTCTGGTTAAATTATAGTCTCTCCTTGCCCGATTCGCCTTTGCTCACTGGATTATAGTCTTTTCTTGCCCGATTGGCCTTTGCTTACCGGATTATTGTCTTTTCTTGCCCGATTGGCCTTTGCTTAACGGATTTTAGTAAACCCTTATCCGATTGGCCTTTGTCCACCGGATTATAGTCTCTCTTTGCCCGATTGGCCATTGCTCATCGGAGTAAAGTCTCTCCTTGCCCGATTTGCCTTTGCTTATCGGATTATAGTCTCCCCTTGTCCGATTTGCCTTTGCTCATCGGAGTATAGTCTCTCCTTGCCCGATTCGCCTTTGCTGATCGAATGATAGTCTCTCCTTGCCCGATTCGCCTTTGCTCATCGAGTTATAGTCTCCCCTTGTTCGATTGGCCTTTGCTCATCAGATTATAGTCTCTCCTTGCCCGATTGACCTTTGTTCATCGGAGTATTGTCTCTCTTTGCTCGATTTGCTTTTGCTTATTGGATCATAGTCTCTCCTTGCCCGATTCGCCTTTGCTCACCGGCTTAAAGTCTCCTCTTGCCCGATTTGCCTTTGCTCACCGGATTAAAGTCTCTCTTTGCCCGATTTGCCTTTGCTTATCGGATTATATTCTCTCCATGCCCGATTCGCCTTTGCTCATCGGATAATAGTCTCTCCTTGCCCGATTCGCCTTTGCTCACCGGCTTATAGTCTCCTCTTGTCCGATTGAATTTTGCTCACCGGATTATAGTCTCTCTTTGCCCGATTCGCCTTTGCTGATCGGATTATAGTCTCTCCTTGCCCGATTCGCCTTTGCTCACTGGATTATAGTATTTTCTTGCCCGATTGGCCTTTGCTTATCGGATTATAGTAATCCCTCATCCGATTGGCCTTTGCCTGTCGGAGTATAGTCTCTCCTTGCCAGATTCGCCTTTGCTGATCGGATTATATTCTCTCCTTGCCCGATTCGCCTTTGCTCATCGAATTATAGTCTCCCCTTGTCCGATTGGCCTTTGCTCATCAGATTATAGTCTCCCCTTGCCCGATTGGCCTTTGCTCATCGGAGTATAGTCTCTCTTTGACCGATTTGCCTTTGCTTATCGGATTATAGTCTCCCCTTGCCCGATTGGCCTTTGCTCATCGGAGTAAAGGCTCTCTTTGCCCGATTCGCCTTTGCTTATCGGATTATAGTATCCCCTTGCCCGATTCGCCTTTGCTCATCGAATTATATTCTTCCCTTGCCCGATTCGCATTTGCTCATCGGGTTATAGTCTCTCCTTGCACGATTCGCCTTTGCTCATCTAATTATAGCCTCTCCTTGCCCGATTTGCCTTTGCTCACTGGAGTATAGTCTCTCCAAGCTCGATTCGCCTTTGCTCATCGGATGACAGTCTCTTCTTCCCCGATCTACCCTTGCTCACCGGATTATAGTCTCTTCTTGCCCGATTTGCCTTTGCTCACCGGATTATAGTCTCTCCTTGCCCGATTCGTCTTTCCTCATCGGATTATTGTCTCTTCATGCTTGATCTGCCCTTGCTCACCGGATTATAGTCTCTCTTTGCCCAATCTGCCTTTGCTCACCGGATTATTCTCTTCTTGCCCGATTTGCCTTTGCTTATCGGATTATAGTCTCCCCTTGTCCGATTGGCCTTTGCTGATCGGAGTATAGTCTCTCCTTGCCCGACTCGCCTTTGCTGATCGGATTATAGTCTCTTCTTGCCCGATCTGCCCTTGCTCACAGGATTATAGTCTCTTCTTGCCCGATTAGCCTTTGCTTACCGGATAATAGTCTCCGCTTGCCCGATAACATTTCCAATCCAAGACTCTAACTATCTGTTCTCTATACATCTCAAATAAGTTTTGCAGGATAAATCACATGATTATTTCACTGCTTTACACCTTGAAATTATTAGGGACTCCATTTCTCTAACTATATCCGGTGAAAACTTGCAAAAGAATAAACATTATTTTAATTTCATCAAAATCTGAATGACAATCGTGTGGTGGCAGTGATTGATGCAGGGTAGCAAGAGGAAATTACTGTGAGGAGATAGGGCGTTCTATGGATAAGCCAATGAGTTTGACATATTAACGGAATATTCTTTTTAACCCATGGACCTATTATTTCAGACACTCCTGTGTTCGGGGTAGGCCACACGACAGCCGCCATGACCAGAGGTATATGGGCGACCTGTGTTCGACACCCGCACCAACCTGATCAGGTCCTTATGCTGCTGGATACCGAGGGACTAGGCGACATCAAAAAGGTATTTCACACCCAGTGCTTCTAAAGGCGCTTGTTCACAGATATGAAGAAAGTGTGAAGTTCAAAATTAATTCCTTTTAAATGGCTTTTGAAAGCACGATTGATTTAGGAAGCATCGTTTATCTAAGTCAAAACAATCTACATGTGCTACATACTTTAGAAATAAACAAGAGCTGTCCATAAGACAGCATGTTCGACTATTCGATAATGTCGGAGAGGGGTATAGGTCAGTGAAATATTATTTGTTTCTAAAATATAAGGGTGCACACAATGATTCCTTACAATAGTTGTTGAGGAAGGAACATGCACGAAATGTAACTATCTGTCTTCGTATAGACCTGCAGGAAGGGTGCCATTCTCTGAGAGTAGTCTTAATTGAATGAAATTTATTAAAACCACCACCTTTCCATTTGGGATTGTCTTACGGATTTAATGTACTCGAACGTTAAAAAAGGTTTAAAATCGGTGTATTTTAAACATATGAACGGAATATGTATGAATGAATGAATGAATGGTGTTTTAAGGCGCATCGACAGCTTAGATTATCTAGAGCGAATTATGATGATGTGGATAAATGTATACAGGTGAAAATGTATTTGGTTAAAGAAAAAATAAATAAGAATTTGTAATGGATGAATGAATGATAGAAGATAGAAAACTTGTAAAAAATAATGATCGAAGATAAATAATTTGTAATGGGTGTGTGATAATAAATAAATAGTTTGTAATTAGTTAATAATACTGATATATGTATATCTAAAATAAGTAATGAAGACGGAATATATATGTAAACCCATGAACATGTTTTTCGTTAAGATAAAAGGCTTATAATCGGTGTATGGAACTTAGTAGTCTGAAAAGGGAAGGTTATGTGCTGATTTTGAGGATCGGAGTGTGGAACTTAGAAGTCTGAAAAAGGGAAGGTTAAGTGTTGATTTGCGGATCTTTCCACATGTTCATTTCCCATGATACCAGTATGTTATGTTTAACTATTCGCACAGGGAAGCAGGGACCACGACAACAGAATATTCACGATCGCCACCCTACTGAGCAGTACCCTTATCTACAACATCATGGGACCATTTAACGAAGACGCGCTGACGAAGCTGTTGTATCCTTTTGTGATGTGTACTGTTTGTGGAGCGTTTGTTTATAGGATATTTTCTATCTTTTATATGTAGAATTAATCCATCGCGCTCTCATGCGATGTTTATGTTTCAATCGAACGATACTATACCTGAGATAAGGGGTGATTGGAAAATACATGGTTATCTACCTACCATTGTATTTGGCCTATTTCACCTGTTAACATTATTTAAACTTGGCTTTATACTGCGTTGGAGCTATAGGGATCTCAACTAGCGAAGTAGAATTGAATGTGCAAGCTGGCCGGATAACTCAGTCGGTAGAGTGTTTGCACGGTTTGCATAGGTACCAGGTTTGAATCCCTGCTTGTTTTTTCTCACCTATGATGCATTCACGCCCAAGGTAAATGACCCACGCAGTTACAGTGATAGCTACCCCAAACAAAAACTGTTCCCAGGGAATTTGAGACGAATTTCAAATGTTTGGGGGAGTATGTAGTAGGGGTCTCGATTCATAAGGAAGAGTCAAACCTGAAAGCGGGCCCGCTAGCTCGATCGGAAGAATATCGGATTTTATTGCGGACTGCTGTGGACATAAACTTTACCAAAGCAACCCAAGTATCAAGAACTTCGATTTCCCAAAACTGGCGAAACGTGATTACAAAAAAAGCCAAAATTAAGGACATTTAAGACATTTAATAATGGTTATTTATAGAACTTTATCTATTATCAAATATTTCCGTAGCAGAGCTACCATATTTAGCTTAAGTTGGATTCGGTATTCTCCCTTTACATTTAGAAACTGAAAGATACGTGGGACGCCCTGTTAACGAACGTACTTGAAGCATACATGTGTGTAGACCTAATAATAATGAAATAGAAGATGGACTTTGTTTTCTCTTAAAATTTCTCAATATTAACGACGTCAAACATAATTGATAAAAAATTTCATATAGCTTAATCGATTCTGAAAATTTTCCAAAGACGCAATTCAAGTTTCTTTTTAATTAACCATTTAATCCATGTTTTTTTCTTCGCAATGCACTTAACAAATTCACAGATTCATTGCAAGAATATCCGACAACGTCGAGCTGTCAACCAAACCGACAAACGAAGATAAACTGATTGATTCCGGGTTTCCAACGTTTGTTCTATGTCTGAGAGATTTCTATCTGAAGATGCAAAACCCTGGCGAAGAGGTGATGTCACCGAAGGAATACCTTGAAGATTGCCTCCATACAAAATACTCCGGGAAGAAATCGGATGACGAAAAGTTCAACAACATCCGAGAGGCGATCAAGAAATACTTCCATCGACGCCATTGTTTCTCATTCGAGCGTCCAACGAAAGATCAAGACGATCTGGAGAAGCTTGATTCTGCATCTGCAGTCCAGTTTACGGATCGATTTACCGAGGATTTGCAGAAAATGACTGCCTTTATCTACAAATGCAAGCCGAAACTGATGCTAAATGGCTCAAAAACGACCGGAAAAGGTAACGACTTACATGTATATAGATTTTCTTTCTACTTCTATATATATATATATTAATCTTTATTAAAGCCTCATCATGGCTACGATAGACAGTATGTACATACAAAATGTTATAAAGAAATTTACCTTTGACAAATAAGACACATGTCTCTGTTTGCTTTCGTCAAAGGTTCGTCTATTCCACAAAATTATTAGACTCAAACTTTAACTGATAACTATTGAAACAAATCAATTGTGTAGATAGTGTGCCCTTTCTGTCATGTGGCCCAACGTATTTAGATTAAATATGCCCCTTTTGGCATTTTTCGACGCATTGTTGAATTGCAAAAAAACAAAAAAAACAAAAAAAACCCGTGATATAACTTTGTCATTCAGGCCTCACCTCTCTGGCTCGAACCTACGTCATGAGTATTCGGGACGGTGCAATACCCAGTGTGGGCGACGCCATGATGCACGTCGCTAACGTGAGGAACCGGAAACTAAAGGAGAACGCCATTAAGTCGTTCACGGTAAAGACTTTACAACTGGCTCTACCGGAGCCAAACTACCCAGTCCTCGAGTCCACGCTAAAGCAGTACCATGATGAAGAAGTACATACGTTTAAGGAGGAGATCATATACGACGAAAATGACCAAACTCTTAACGAGTTAAAGGTAACCATTGTGTGTTTTTTATTATATTGATATATGTTTATGTACACATTACCAAAATTAAAGATTTAACAGAACAAATTCCGTTTAAAAGTCAAGTTTTATATTATTAGAATTGTTCCTGGATTGGGATTTTTTTTGCCAACTTTATGCACGTAATTCTAGTTTCAATGTGAAAATTAAAGGGAGGCAATTAATATGAAATAAAGAACAAAATTGTTGATATTCATTTTATAAATATAAATTCAAAATCAGACAAATTTTGAAAATTGGCTCGGCGAATGGCTTGGAAATGATAGATATTTTGTTAATTACATTTCAAATTAGTTTTTAACAAAAGCAATTGTCAGTTTTCCATTACCCAGGTCTTACCTTAAATCCTGTTCGTATACATGCGTACAGTTGTGTTATCGTATGAGTTCCCACGGTTTAGCACAATACACGATAGGAAAACGAACGGTTTGCGATCTGCAATGTGCGATTTACTATATTTGATAAGGCGGTCGTCTTACCTGTCTGATTCAATGCGATACAATCCGATAAGTTCACCATCTGAGGTACGATATCTGAAATGAGGCTTAGGAAGTTAGATGATACGACGTTTATCTTAATATCTCTACCAAGAACTAAACTTTTATAACCTTTAGACCGAACTTGAAGGATTAAAGCGAAATATCGTGGGAAGAAACAATTCAGATTATACGACGTTTGTCTTAATATCTCTACCAAGAACTGAACTTTGATAACTTTTAAAACGAACTTGGAGGATTTAAGCGAAATGTCATGGGAAGAAACACTTCAGATTATGAGACGTTTATCTTAATATCTCTACCAAGAACTGAACTTTGTTTACTTTTAGACCAAACTTAAAGGATTAAAGGGAAAAGTCGTAGGAAGAAACAATTCAGATTATACGACGTTTATCTTAATATCTCTACCAAGAACTGAACTTTGATAACTTTTAGACCAAACTTGAAGGATTAAAGGCACATAAAAGGAGATGAGAACAAATAAATTACCGAAATATAAATGGAGTTATTTTATTATGTTCATAAAAGTCATGGGAATTATTTTACAAACGCATTGAGACCCTAATAAATAGAATCCTTAAACATAAGTTAGTTTGTGCTTGAAATATTGTTGTCTCCAATTCAATCATGTTTATCAACAACCTGTTTGTTTACATATTCAAAATAACGAATTATGATTGGTCGGTTCAAAAGATTGTGTATCAACTGTCAAAGTCAGAGGTGATGAATCACACAATCTGAACAATAAAGCTTGCTAATCTGGGTTATTTCTCGTTGACTTTCACATTTAAATTGTGCCAATGGGATCTTTTGGTGACAACTATTTGAATCTGACCAAATGTTTGCCAAATAATATAGTTTGATTAAGCATTACTCTCCTTTTATGTGCCTTTAAAGCGAAATGTCGTGGGAAGAAACGATTCAGATTATACGACGTTTATCTTAAATTATCTACCAAGAACTGAACTTTGATTACTTTTAGACCGAACTAGAAGGATTAAACCGAAATGTCGTGGGAAGAAACAATTCAGACTTTTACGCATTTTTTTTTAAATATCTCTACCAAGAGCTGAACTTTAATTTTTTTTTACCAAACTTGAAGGATTAAAGCGAAATGTCGAGGGCAGAAACAATTCAGATTATGAGACGTTTATTTTAATATCTCTACCAAGAACTGAACTTTGATTACTTGTAGACCGAACTTGAAAAATTAAAGCGAAATGTCGGGGAGAGAAACAAACGCCTTTTGCTAGAGAAGTGTATTCGGGAGCTTGAGGTACTTCATGAGCCTATCTCCAGAGACGTTGATCGGGGAATATTTGCCCATAAGGACGGGGAAGGCGTCTACAAACAGGCTGTGGCAAATCGGGACGAACGCTTTCGGGAGTTTCCGGACGTGTACGGAGACCAGGTTGGTGAATATTTAAAAACAATCAAAGTCAGAATTTCGCCAAAAAAATGCAGAACTGGATATGAGTTACAAACTATGCATCAATATGTTAAAACATAGCAAGATACCACAATGTCATTATAATACAACGCATGCACTGTTTATTAGCGATGTTTCAAAGAGCTATTTTAACGAATTGTGTAGCACACAATTATACTTTATTTTTAACCTTCAAGATATGACTACAAATTGAGATTTGCGCTTGGATACACGACCGGCGGGCGTCTGTTTAGAAAAGTCACGTGATACACATAGTAGTCTGACAACATCAAACACGCGAATATTCAAAATGGAGAATTTCTCCGATTTCATTGGTCCACGGAGCTTTACGAAGTTCATCGGGCAATTCTCCACTGACCTCGTTTTATGGCAAATTGTAAACAAAACTCTTTAAAATCATCAAATGATCATGCCATCGTTTCAGCTAATATTGAAGGGGAATTTAAAGTATTTTTTTCTTAATTGTCAATTATTCTAGAACTAACCCCTTTATAACTAGCGCTTTTTTTTCTTTTAGTACTTATCAGTTGTGCTACCAGAGACAAATGATACTTTTGTTTTCAAACCTTCTGAGAATAGATTGAAAAAACCTCCGGGGAAACCAAAGATCTAATAAACAGGTCTTTGGCCAAATTTAAGAATATATGCGTGTTCAGGTGTTAAGTGCCTTTCATTTCGAAATAGAACGAATACAATTACATAATATTTTTTTCCTGGAAATTCTCTTTCTAAGTCACGTTTTTGCTTGCTATATAGATATGTGTATGTTTGAAAGTCTGTGCTTTGTATGCAGGCGTATGGTAATGTGTATTTTTATACATATGTTTGTGTATTTGTATGTATGCTATATGTGATTAAATACAAGTGCATGTATCCTTTTGCGAATATGTGTGTATGCTTTCATGAATTGTTCGAACCTTTTTTTACTAGACGATTCCAATAAGTGTCAAAAAAAAGAAGGGAATGACTGATTTGCTTTTCTTAAAGGTGCTTGTGCACACATGAGCCGCAATTAAAGTCAAAATAAAATGTTGAAACAAAACGGATTTTTGTATTGCGGTAGTACGTTTATTAAAAGATATCTAGTGAATGCAAAATTTGTTCAGAATATGTAAATATATCTACGGGTAAAGTGTAGTGGTAGAGCGTAGGCCTCTTGTACCGAGGGTCCCGGGTTCAAACCCCGTTAGGCGAGTTGAAAATTGCAAAGATTAACTCGCAAAATCGGCGCGAGTACTGATTTACTATCCAGGAACAAAGCAAGTATGTTTCGAAATTTCGCCGAGTAAAAGCCCTAGGTGGTGTCAAGTTTTTCCATTTTTGTGAACACGAAGTTAAAAAAAAAGGAGACAAAAAAAAAATAATAATAAAAAACGTGTGCATGCTAGTAATTTGCTTTTGAGGAAACTAGTAAGGGAAAGAATCCTTTACTTAGACACTAAATTTGTCTTTACATAATTTCACTGCAGAAAGAGACTGCTATTAATCAATTCAAGGAGATGAAACATGCCGAAATGCTAAAAGTAGGCGCCGACGCTGCTTACGTCAGAGAGAAAAGCGTACAAGAAGGTAAAATAATCCAATAATCCAAAAAAATCTCACAATGATTAACCCTTTACCAAACGCAAATTTTTCGAGTTTGCAGACGAAATTTCAAAATGTGATGAAATTGGAAGAATAATCTTCTGATAGGGTATAACAAATTGTGGGAAAAGGAGAAATTGCTAGGAGATCGGTTCAATAGAATCACTGCAACAAAAGGCTAACTTGTTCACGATGAGCAATTCATCTTTTTGTTACAATAATAGATACTTTTACTTTTATTTCACAATATATAAAGGCTCCGGCCTATTATACAAACACAAACCTCACGTCATACCCTTGCATGAATGGTGCGTGTATTTAATCCAGTTTACCCTTTACCAAACGCCAAATTTTCGACTGTCCAATCTTGAAAGGGTTTGCAGACGACATTTCAAAATGTGATGAAATTGGAAAGTAATCCACTGATAGGGCAGAAAACATTGTGTGAAATGAAAAAATTGCTCGTTACGAGAAATTTCTCTTTTTCCCACAATGTTTTCTGAAGTCATTGCAACAAAGTGGTAAAACATCGTTATTGTTTTGGAAAGGGTTAAATACATTCAGTTATTCTAATTCAGTGACCAGGGGGAACAATTCATAGACCATGCTTTACAGAACACAGGTATAATCATCTCGTGGGGCCCGAATGTTAATGATGGAAGAATGCCCAAAACAAAACTGACCATAAGGGCTGGTCAAACAGGGTAACAAATATCACCACTCCATCTGTCGGGAGACTACCTTTCACGAAAAATCAAAATGTCCTCGCCGGGATTTGAACCCACACGGCCCGGACCATGCTTCTACAAGTTCTTCTAGCATTAAGCTACGGATGACCTATTTTAATATTATTCATTCATTTTAGTTCATATTAGAAAGTTACAAGACGAAGTTGAGAATTTAAAAGACGATGCTAAGAAGTCCAATGACGAAGGGAAGAAGTTACGAGACCGAATTTCAGATCTGAGTAACCAACTAAATTACGGACCAAACTCTACACAGGTAACAGTTCCATTGTTTGCTTTAAAATGAGTATCCCACAGATCAAGATTTTTATATTTAAAAAAAAACTAGAAATGTTTTCTACTGAAAAAGAACATTTCAGTTCAACAAAATTACATAAAGCTATAAAATTGAAAAACTCTTTACTTCTTTTATAGCAGTGTAGTGGACATTAACAGCATACTTATCATTAGCATATTTGTATTGGCTTCGAGACACGTGAGAAATGATGTATCTTGCGAGACCAAATGTCTACCTAGATGCTTTTTGAACTAAGGGTGTGTCAGCACCTTAGTCCATTGAATTTACATACCACTTTTTGAGAGACTGCACTTTATCGATACACAAACAGCGGTCTGACCCCAATTACTCATTAAACATCAGCCTTCACTGTGCGGACTAATACCTTCTTGGAACTAGGAATGTAGTCCGGATTTACTCGCTTTGTTTTGCTCTATATCAATATAACTATTGCCTCATGGGAAACCGTAAAATTTCCAGATGTTCGAAAAATAGACAATCGTTCAGTTTCTGTTCACAGGAATAATAACTATGGTAATCGTGGTAAAAGGAGTAGCTGTTTTCCTCGAGAGGTTGCCCAAAGAAATTTTCAAATGTTTCATTAATCATCTTGCTTCAAACGCAACTTTGTCCTTCAGCGCTATTAGCGCTTTGATTTTCTTACGTGACGAGAAGTAAATACAAATCCTGGGAAAGATACTACGGAGAAATATTACTTTTATCATATACATATACTTTACCAACAATTTTTAAAAAAATGGATATGATTTATGAATGGCGGAAGAATATTGTATGACACAATTTAGTTCCAACCAAAGAGACATGTCGATCTCGAAATAAATTGACAGCCATTATTGGATTACCCCTGCTTCGGTTATTCTGAACCGATTTACTATATAACTGTGTTAGCGGTAACTTTAATCTGGTATAAAGTGTTTGTTGTCATAACTTAAACAATTGTATTATTCTTGCATGTTTGAACGTGTGTATATTGGCAAGTAATTAATTGACTTGGTATATGGCATAATGTTTTTTCGTTAAAGAACAATCGCTACATCCTTGACATCCTTGACTTCAAGGGTTTTCTGCCTTTTATTTTACTATGTCAGCACAAACAATCATCGTGTACAAATAAGAGTAGTTCTTAGGGGCGTGGCTTTAAGATTACATCATAGCAAGACATAACAATCCGAAAAATGCTTGTGTGGTAATGCGGATTTTTTTTCTGTCGTGTGTGATTTGGTCCAAGTGAAACGTTTGTATTTGCGTCGAAATAATCGCTGGTTTACAATAAATTGAATTATTTTGTTTCTGTTTTTATTGTTTGAACCACTAAAAGAACCAACACTTCTTATTGATAATTAAGACCTTATCACAACAACCATCAGACATATCCTTTGTTAGGTAGATATGCCTTGACAGTATTCGTTTAAAGTAGAGCATATTCATTAGGATATTATTTTACATTTTTAAGAAAAAAATTGCGTTTCAGGTAACATTTATCGTATTCAAATACTTTGAATTTCTGACGATTTAAGTCATACCTTACATTATCGAATACATCGATAGTTCCAACTTTTCAATAATAAAAGACTGGAAAAAACATTCCTCAATTTTAAGGTTCCATTATTTATATGGCAGTCAGCAGAACTCATTTCATATGAACTATGTTGGTATTTGTTTTACAAAAGAAATATAGGTCATAAGATATCCCCAAACTCTATAAACGCTTTCTGCCACCACTTTTTCGCCTGTTCTCAAATTGATATTCCCGTTTCATTTTCTTTCTTCTACTTTCTGTTGTTGACAATCCATTTACTCTTGAGGTTAACTCATTACCAAACAATAACGACATTGTGGTCTTCGTTGCAAACGACTTTGGAAAACATTGTAGGAAAAGGAGAATTTGCTCTAAACGAGCAATTTTACCTTTTCCCACAATGTTTCCTGCCCTTTTAGAAGATTATTTTCCAATTAAATCCCATTTTGAAATGTCGTCTGCAAACTCTTTAAGTTTGGGACATTCGAAAACTTGACGTTTGGTTAAGGGTTAAGCTATTTCTGCATTTCGTGAAACTCTATGTACAAGGATATCTCTACAAACGGACGGGACGTTTATCACCAGGATGGCAAATGTCGTCTCTTGGGACAAATGACATTGTAGAATAAAAAAAAGCGTTCGTTCCCGAATGTAATTTGTCCTTATTTTTCAATTTGTCATTTATCCTTCGTACCTTATTTCAGACGCTAGTCAACCTTGCAATAGTCAAAATAAGGTCAGCAAATGAAGTTCATTCACTGCATATCAAGACAATAATACGCCAGTTATTTTTTAAAAATAATTTATTTTCTTCCTGGTGCCCTATTGCAATCTGGTTTTCTATGTAACCTATTATTGCAAATCTTTGTCAGTGTATACTGGATACATTTCTTTCATATTATTTTATCATCCACATCTTTGGATCACATGGGGTCGTGGTCATCCACCCCTTTAGCTTACAAAAGCATGATAATATATGATATATAATATATCAATAAATCTAATGATCTAAAGATGAAGAACAAAAACTAATTAGAAATTGCAATAACACAGCTATATGCGGTAATGAAAGAGAAGGACATAAAATACAAGAATTAGTATTTCTGAGTATTTTGGATACTTAGCCACAGGCGACAACAACTTCATTTTCGTTCTAGGCCGACGTAAGAATGCTATCTGAGAAGCTACAACAAGTAGAGGCTAAACTCGATTCGGCCGTATACTCCCATCTGACTGCGCCCAAAAGGTCGCGAAATGGAACATGCGGTTGCTTTCGGGGTGGTCCATAAATAATCAACTTTTATTGAGAGATACATGTAAGGCGTGTCTAACCCATTATCAAACAATAACGACGTTTGACCAGTTTGCTGCAGACGACTCTGGAAAACATTGCGGGAAAAGGAGAAAGTGCTCTCAGCAATTTTTCCTTTTCACACAATGTTTCTGCCCCATCAGAAGATTATTTTTCAATTACATCACATTTTGGAATGTCGTCTGCAAACTCTTTCAATTTGGAATAGTCGAAAATTTGGCGTTTTGTAAAGGGTTAAGTAGAATTCTAGCTTAGAGGCGATCACCATACACTATTTACTGCACAGAACTAGATGAGCGGCGTTTTTCATGAAATCTTATTACATGTATGCGAAATCTTAAAAAGCGGTGTCTTTCACACACTTTATTCTATATAAATCTTAGAAAACAACGTTTCCCATGGACTTAAACTGTATAAGCTTAGATAAGCGACGTTTTTCATAGACAATTTACTACATTTTTCCATACACTTAATATTACATAAGTCTTCAAAAAGCGGTATATTCCATACACTTTATGCTATATGCATCTTAAAAAACAACGTTTTCCATGGACTTATACTGCACAAGCTCAAATAAGTGGCTTTTTCCATAGACTTTATACTACAAAATACTAAATATGCGCTTTTTTCATAGACAATATACTGTTTAAGTCTAAGCGATGTTTTCCATAGACTATAAACTGCATTAGTAAACTGTATACTGCATAAGCTTAGATAAATGGCATTTTCCATATACTGTATATTGCATAAGCTAAGATAAGTGGCGTTTTCCATATACTGTATACTGCATGAGCTTAGATAATCGGCTTTTTCCATAGACTGTATACTGCACAAGCTTAGATAAGTGGCGTTTTCCATAGACTGTATACTGCATAAGCTTAGAATAGCAGCGTTTTCAATAGACTGTATACTGCATAGGCTTAGATAGGTGACGTTTTTCATAGACTGTATATTACATAAGCTTATATAAGTGGCGGTTTCCATATACTAAATATTACATAAGCTTAGATTGGTGGTGTTTTCCATAAACTATATACTGCATAAGCTTAGATAAGTGGCGTTTTCCAAAGACTGAATACTGCACAAGCTTAGATTAGCGGCGTTTTACATATACTATATACTGCACAAGCTTAGAAAAGCGGCGTTTAACATAGACTATATACTGCACAAGCTAAGATAAGTGGCGTTTTACATATACTATATACTGCACAAGCTTAGATAAGCGGTGTTTTACATAGACTATATACTGCACAAGCTAATATAAGCGGCGTTTAACATAGACTATATACTGCACAATCTAAGATAAGCGGTGTTTAACATAGACTATATACTGCACAAGCTAAGATAAGCGGTGTTTTACATAGACTATATACTGCACAAGCTAAGATAAGCGGTGTTTTACATATACTATATACTGCACAAGCTAAGATAAGCGGTGTTTTACATATACTATATACTGCACAAGCTTAGATTAGCGGCGTTTTACATATACTCTATACTGCACAAGCTTAGAAAAGCGGCGTTTAACATAGACTATATACTGCACAAGCTAAGATAAGTGGCGTTTTACATAGACTATATACTGCACAAGCTAAGATAAGCAGTGTTTTACATAGACTATATACTGCACAAGCTAAGATAAGCAGTGTTTTACATATACTCTATACTGCACAAGCTTAGAAAAGCGGCGTTTAACATAGACTATATACTGCACAAGCTAAGATAAGCGGCGTTTAACATAGACTATATACTGCACAAGCTAAGATAAGCGGTGTTTTACATATACTATATACTGCACAAGCTTAGATTAGCGGCGTTTTACATATACTCTATACTGCACAAGCTTAGAAAAGCGGCGTTTAACATAGACTATATACTGCACAAGCTAAGATAAGTGGCGTTTTACATAGACTATATACTGCACAAGCTAAGATAAGCAGTGTTTTACATAGACTATATACTGCACAAGCTAAGATAAGCAGTGTTTTACATATACTCTATACTGCACAAGCTTAGAAAAGCGGCGTTTAACATAGACTATATACTGCACAAGCTAAGATAAGCGGCGTTTAACATAGACTATATACTGCACAAGCTAAGATAAGCGGTGTTTTACATATACTATATACTGCACAAGCTTAGATTAGCGGCGTTTTACATATACTCTATACTGCACAAGCTTAGAAAAGCGGCGTTTAACATAGACTATATACTGCACAAGCTAAGATAAGCGGTGTTTTACATAGACTATATACTGCACAAGCTAAGATAAGTGACGTTTTACATAGACTATATACTGCACAAGCTAAGATAAGTGGCGTTTTACATAGACTATATACTGCACAAGCTAAGATAAGCAGTGTTTTACATAGACTATATACTGCACAAGCTAATATAAGCGGCGTTTAACATAGACTATATACTGCATTAGCTTAGATCAGCGGCCTTTTCCATAGACATTCCTACAGAAGTCTTAATAGCCGGGGTTGTTTCCCATAGACAATAAACTGTATATGTCTAAATTGACAGCACTTCGAATAGTCTTAAAAGGTACTTTCTTACAGAGTATGCTCTTTAATAATATGTCTAAATAAAGAGCATTTCCGATAATCTCTAAAGGTACTTTCTCACAGAGTATGATCTTTATTTATATGTTTAAAAAATGAGTATTTCCAATAGTCTTAAAGGGACTTTCTCACAGAGTATGACCTTTATTTATATGCCTATATAAACAGCACTTCCAATAGTCTTAAAGGTACTTTCTCACAGAGTATGACCTTTATTTATATGTCTAAATAAACAGCATTTCCAATAGTCTTAAAGGTACTTTCTCACAGAGTATGACCTTTATTTATATGTCTATATAGACAGCATTTCCAATAGTCTTAAAGGGACTATCTCACAGAGTATGACCTTTATTTATATGTCTATATAAACAGCATTTCCAATAGTCTTGAAGGTACTTTCTCACTGAGTAGGATCTTTATTTATATGTCTATATAAACATCATTTCTAATAGGGTTAAAAAGTACATTCTCACAGAGTAGGATCTTTATAAATATGTCTATATAAACAGCATTTCCAATAGTCTTAAAGGTACTTTCTCACAGAGTATGATCTAAACGGCAAAAAAGTGATTTAAACAATCGTTCTCAATGCATAAACAAACATTTTCAATGTATTCATCTTATAGTTATTGAAAATCTTCCTTTTTATCAAAATGTGGAGAATACATTTCACTTTCATGAAGGAAATAGAAAATGTGTTAAGACTGTCGACCACTATCTGCCTATTTTGTATTCTGGGGGTCCTAGGTGCTTTCACTTTGTTATATGATTTCGTAGGAAACAAATAAAAGATCATTGTTTATAAAATATACCGTTTAAACAGTTCACCTTATTTTCAAGCAAAATGTTTTATATCTTTATCAAACGGTTATGAAAGAGGTGGAGAAGTGCTATTCAGCAATTTAGACTTGACTAACTTATTTCACCTGTGTTTTCATGTTATCAGTAGAAAACATTTGATTTTACAAATATGATAATCTGACCCGGTGATATAGTCTTTGTTAAGTCGCTTACACAGTGCTTACTTTTAATTTTCCCCTAAAAGTATTGTACTGTACATACTTTTATGAATTTAAAACGGTCTATATTTTTTGCAATGACCTTTATTCAATGGATATCATATAACAGTACAGTTGTTGAGTAATTTTTAAAGAAATTGATTCTTAACTTTCAAAATTCCTCACATCCGTGAACAAGAACCGTTAAACATAACCATATATCCAATCCATGAGTATTTGTTAAACGTTTTTTTCACAACCCATTTGTAGGATTGTAGGAGGCAACATTACAATTCATAATGGCAAAAAATAAAAAAAATATTCAAGGTGAGAAAGTTCATAATACCTTTACGTCCTGATGTAAAAGCGCTTTTGTCGTTTTTGACATGTTCATTGACGTTTATTTTGTTATTTATTTTGTTAAACTTGCCATTTGTTTTAACGTAAATTTATCTTTTTATATGAGGTTTTACACCGTGCAAAAAATATTTGAATATGTTGCAATGCCGAACCCTCAATGATGGAGGAAGACCCCACTCTCAAATGCCAATTAGGGCTGGTCAAGCCGGGTAGAACCATCGGCACTTCGTAAGTCAGTCTGTCGCAAACTACATGTATGTACATGTATACAGCTGTATGTTACAGAAACAGAAATTACAACCGTCCGAAATGCATTTCCGACATTTTCTGTGTTTCAGGCTCAGATTAATGCAGTGAAAGAAGAACAACCTGATACGAATAGGGATGTCCCACCTTTTTATTATTTTGCCTTTATTGTTGGATGTTTGACTGCCGTGGGTGTATGTTGGATTTTGAAGTGGTGAACACAATCAATGCTCTACACCTTCATTGATTCACATTCTACGCCCGGGTACTGGTACTGCACCAACCGAGGATGCGTATTCAAGAGCGGTGAGAATTAATGTTATGAACTTCTTTCACACTTGATCGTAAAGGGACTACAGTAGAATATCTGTATCTCGAACTTCTCATCGTCGAACTCTTCTAAACGTCGACGTATTTTCCCCCCCTGTAAACTAATTTACGCGAACGATAGCGTCCTTGCAGCAGGATGAAGTTCGACAGAAACTGTTAACCGTAAATACGGATTACCGAATAATGTGTTCTTTATCTCTACGTCTTTATGTTTCGGATATATATGTCGAACTCTTTCTGTTTCAAACATTTTCATCACTGGGAAAGGGTTAAAACCTGTGCTTTCAATGAATAATTATAATGAATAATTATAATGAATAATTATAAAACAAGTATTAGAGCCTTAAGTGCTATGAATGGAAAAACTTGCTTTATAAATATCAATGGATAAATTTCGTCGCAATTTGCTAGCCTCAAATGATTATAGAGTCAACTCATTAAATAATCTGGTCAAAGACATACGAACCCGTTTTAATTTTGCAGGACGGAAATAAAAGCTCATTATAAAGGAATTAACCGTTTTAACGGTGAACTAAATCTGCAATGCAAACGTGCTATATACAACAGCTGTAAACGTAGATAAGAGGTGTAATAATAACAGTCTATTTTTCTGACATTTCTTCTGTAATGTTCAATCATTCAAAAAAGATTAAATTCTCAATCAATGAGAGAGTTCCTTTAAAAGAAGGAGGTTAAGCTAAGCCTAACAATGGAAATTTCAGATAAAAAACACATGTTGATGGTAATGTTTGTTACAGAGATTTTGGGCCGTTTTTCAAAAAGCACTCAGTTATAAACGATTTACTGAATAAGGCTGGAAAATAGTCTCTTGTCATAGAACACTTTATAGTGACATTTTTCCCCAATGTGCAATCGAACCCAAAACATTCTGTTTGAAAACCCCGACGCTAACCAGTACGCAACCGCAACTTTGATTCGTAACTAGTGTGCCATCAATCGGAACTACTCGGGTTTTCCCTTCGGCTGAGAAATGCACCGCAGATTAGTGTAGGGTTACACTATTTTTTGGAAATCGTCCCCGGCTTATAACACATTTCCTATAAGCGTCTACGTTAAGTATTCCAATGGAAGTGTTGAACATCATTTTAAATCATTTTATATCGGTAACTCATACATTATAGTGACATTATAAGTTGTGATATATTTAACTGTTTCCTTCATCAACATAAATGACTTTTTAGATTTCAAATTTAAGAACTATATTTGGAAACAAAAGTACAATGACGTAAGTCTCGCGAGAAATAATATGGCGGCATCCATATTATATATTATGTCAGAGGCGTTTTCATTGGATACACCCGATGAGTTCTGATTGGTGCGCCATACGATATAGTTCTTGTTACGAGAAATTCATCCTCTTGCCAGTTATTCCTCAAGTATTATATTGTTATTGCCTCTAAACGGAAGCGTCGTTTTGGTTTGACGCAAAAAGACTTGGTAACAAAAGGAAAATTTGTCAGAATAAAGAACGTTTTTCTTCTCAAAGGAATTCTAATGCTTGATGAACCATATGTAAGGTACTCAAGTCACGTAACATTATCGTATGACGTCACGTCCGTTGTTTATATCTGAATTCATTGTTCTGATGAAGGCGTAAACTGAAACGTTAAAATGATGTAATGATTTGACAAAAAACGTGTTGTCGTTGAGTTTTTTCAAACAAAACCCTTTTTAAACAATTTATGTATTTCCATTTAATTTAATTTGTTATATCATTCAGAACAGAAAATAAATGATTCAGTGCAATGCATCTAGTTATGTGTTATTGTTTTACTTATTTGATTATTTAGTAAACCTCTGTGACAATAAAGGAAATTGTCCAAACAAGCAACTACACCCTTTGCCACAACGGCCTCTTGCCAAATTTATAACCGATAACTCCCGAACGGCCGGGGCCTTGAAGTGACTTGCAAAATATCCCTCTCGCAAAACCAGAGGTGTCGGGGGACTCGAACCCGGGAACCTCCCCCCCCCCAAAGTTTCATCTTCATTAATGCAAACTTGTCCTCATAAGTACATATGACCGTTGTTGTAAAAGATGAAAGGCTACATCACGCGTGTGGCTGACGTTCATATCGATCTTAAAGGTACTTGTTCACAGAAGATAAAACAGCCAAAATGAAATGTCGTTGAAACAATACAGTTTTTGTAGTGTTGTTTGATATACAACGAAAGGTAAATATTGAAAGCATAACTAATTCAGAATTTGTCAATTTATCTGATTATGTACAGTTTATACACACTTTAAGGGTTAATATGTAATCAGAAGAGATAGAAAGTATACAATATAGGACAAAAAAGGTGTGTCATACTACATACTCTGATTATTTATTTGACCTATTCTCTTCTCATTGGCTCTTTTGTAATAAATTCCGATGCCATTTAACTAACGTGTTAATATTTGGGTAATTTAAATGTTTTGATCTTAAACACTAGGCCTTTACAACAATGTGTTGGGAACTATATTGCACCATAAACGTTCTACAAAGAGGGTAAGTACATATGATTAACACTTTACCAAACACCAAAATTTCGACTGTCCCAAATGTCGTTATTGTTTGGTAATGGGTTAAAACAAAGGGGTCTAGCAACTCCTGACGAAGCATTTTGTCTCCTAATTAAATCGGGGTCGATTACGTAACACGTTGGGGGGACGAATAATTGTTAATTGTCTGAGGCCTTAAAGGTACTTCTTCACAGATGCGAGAAGATTTGGATACTAAGATTTATTTGCTCTAAAATGTGTAGCAGATGTAGTGTTGTATGAGACGTAATGAAGAATATTCATTGGACGAAGAATTAGGTCGTATTTAAGGATTTAAAGGCCTAGTCTTTGGAATGTCTGGTATCTTATCTCCCACTGGGCACCCTACAGGGCAACAATACAGTTCTACAGCATTGAGCAAATTTCCTGTTTATTACTTGATAAGGAATGGGGCATTTCAGTGGTCAGACTACGTAATACCCCAACCCTTCGGTTTCTCATAATGTAGAAAATTGATAAAAAAATAAGTGTTTGGATATAGTTTTCTTTATCCAAAACAATGATTTACATAATAAGTAGATTTTTCTTGATAAAGTGATAAGAAATATGAACAAAACAATGAGTTAGTTATTCAATGAATTAGCACTTGTTATAATCATAAAATGGATGATGATGATGATGATAATGATAATGATGATATACTATGAAGATGATGATATACTACAGAGGAATTATAATATTCCCTGCTGCAAGTCATTCTTATATAAATTAATCTATATGCAAGGTGCAGATTTAAAAAAAAAACCAATGGTCTAAGAAAAAACATCCAAAATCAAAAAAATATTTTAATAATATAATAAAAAATGTCATTCTGCTTAGGTTTTCATATTGTGGAATATTGAATAGAAATAAGTGTTTAATTCTTGATTTCTTTATTTAAAACAATGATTTATAAGATAAGTAAGTTTTTCTCAATAAACTGTTAAGAAACATGAAGAAAATAATGAGTTAGTTATTCAATAAATTAGCACTTGTTATAGTTATAACATTGATGATGATGATAATAATAAAGATAACACTAATGATAATGATGATGATGATGACGATGAGTATGATATACTACAGAGGAACTTTAACCATTCTGTAAGCCATAATTACATATATTGATCTTTATATAATTCACCAATTTAAATAAAAAAGATAATCCCCTACTAAACAAACCTTTCCAACTTAAAAAAAAAAATATTTAAAGCCTATTTTTTTTTATTATCGATTTTGTTGCTTAAATGTCCTCTTTAAAATAATTGGTCAAAAGAAACCTTTCAGTTTGACACAGTGCTATACATGGTGTGACGTAATCCCCATTAATTATCACAGCTGGTCATCACCCCGGGTGGGCATCTGGTTATTGGTTCTTGTTTTTTTTGGTTTTTTTTTGGGGGGGGGGGGCACTTAAAGAAGGACTAAACTAGGCCTTTAAGAGCAAGTGTACAATGGATGTGTGTTTATGTATATGTATACACAAGCGTTGCAACGCCTTTGAAATCCAACGCATACTGTATGTACAAACGTGAAAATATTGACACATTCTGATTCCATTTTGCGTTTATTAACTTTTTTTTCTTTAGATATTCGATTGCAATACATGTATCACAATATTTCCAAAACGCCGAGTGTATCAGAAATGGATTAAGATTAAAATTGATCGTATACACATTGTATAAACAAACAGCCTCTTCATTGTTTAAAAGTAATAATTGAAACCCCGTAAATTCTTTATTTTATTGCGTGTATGACCTAATTCTATGAACAAGTACCTTTAAGACAGGGATTTCTACATGTGTTCATTTGCTACCTGGATAGGCCTGTGTCTGTCTTGTCCGATTTCGGTGCATGGCATTGACAATCAGAGCCTCGCTAGTGTGACAACGATAGTGTAGAATAAAAATGGATTAGTTTGTACGAGTGGTTTTGATCCGTTTCTCACAGTGATTTCTCGAGTCTACTGTATCAACTGCTTTAATATTAGGTACAATGAAGAAGGGTTCATAATAATCTGTAGTTACTCTTAATAATCGTGTTCACGATTCAAACTTCGTCTCAGTAGTCCGTCTCAAAAAGTGACTAAGAGAGTGAACTAATGGCATTTCCACGAAACTTAAGATAATGTGTAAACCAATCATTAGAGGAGGAAAAAAAATGCTCTACTCTAAGAATTATCTATTGGTTTGTATTGTATGATACGCTGTTTCACGGTCTTAATCTCCTTTCTTGTAAACCATAATACATCGCTTCACTCTTAGAATAATCTCCTTTCTTGTAAACCATAATACGTCGCTTCACTCTTAGAATAATCTCCTTTCTTGTAAACCATAATACATCGCTTCAGTTTTAGAATTATCTCATCTATTGTGAACCATAATACATCGCTTCACTCTTAGAATAACCTACTTTCTTGTAAAACATAATACATCGCTTCAATCTTAGAATTATCTCACTTCTTGTAAACCATAATACATCGCTTCACTCTTAGAATTATCTCATTTCTTGTAAACCATAATACATCGCTTCACTCTTAGAATTATCTCCTTTCTTGTAAACCATAATACATCGCTTCACTCTTAGAATAATCTCCTTTCTTGTAAACCATAATACATCGATTCACTCTTAGAATAACCTCCTTTCTTTTAAACCATTTTACATCGCTTCACTCATAGAATTAGCTCATTTCTTGTTAACAATAATACATTGCTTCACTTTTAAAATCACTTCCTTTCTTGTAAACCATTATACATCGTTTCACTCTTAGAATAACCTCCTTTCTTGTAAAATATTTTACATCGCTTCACTCTTAGACGTTTTTCATTTCTTGTAAACCATTATACATCGCTTCACTCTTTGAATAACCTCCTTTCTTGTAAACCATTTTACATCGCTTCACTCTTAGAATTTTTTCCTTTCATGTAAACCATAATACATCGCTTCACTCTTAGAATTACCTCCTTTCTTGTAAACCATAATACATCGCTTCACCATTAGAATAACCTCCTTTGTTGTAAATCATAATACATCGCTTCACTCTTAGAATAATCTCCTTTCTTGTAAACCATAATACATCGTTACAACGATTTCTTTTCTTGTAAACCATAATACATCGCAACGCTCTTAGAATTATTTCATTTCTTGTAAACCATAATACATCGCTTTACTCTTAGAATAATATCCTTTCTTGTTAACCATAAAACATCGCTTCACTCTAAGTATTACCTCCTTTTTTTTAAACCATAATACATCGCTTCACTCTAAGTATTGCCTCTTTTCTTGTAAACCATAATACATTGCTTCACTTTAAGTATTACCTCCTTTCTTGTTATCCATAATACATCGCTTCACTCTTAGTATTACCTTCTTTCTTGTAAACCATAATACATCGCTTCACTCTTAGAATGATCTCAGTTCCTGTGAACCATAATACATCGCTTCACTCTTAGAATTGTCTCATTCCTTGTAAACCATTATACATTGCTTCACTCTTAGAATTACCTCCTTTCTTGTAAACCATAATACATCGCTTCACTCTTAGAATTACCTTCTTTCTTGCTAACCATAATATATCGCTTCACTCTTAGAATAACCCCCTTTCTTGTAAAACCATAATACATCGCAACGCTCTTAGAATAACCTCCTTTTTTGTAAACCATAATACATCGCTCCACTTTTAGAATCGCTTCCTTCCTTGTAAACCATTTTACATCGCTTCACTCTTAGAATTATTTCATTTCTTGTAAACCATAATACATCGCTTCACTTTTAGAATAACCTCCTTTCATGTAAACCATAATACATCGCTTCACTCTTAGAATTACCTCCTTTCTTGTAAACCATAATACATCGCTTCACCAATAGAATAATCTCCTTTCTTGTAAACCAGAATACATCGCTTTACTCTAAGAATGATTTCCTTTCTTGTAAACCATAATACATCGCTTTACTCTTAGAATAATCTCATTTCTGGTAAACCATCATACATCGCTTTACTCTTAGAATAACCTCCTTTCTTGATAACCATTATACATCGCTACACTTTAAGTATTTCCTCCTTTCTTGTAAACCATAATACACCGCTTCACTCTTAGTATTACCTCCTTCCTTGTAAACCATAATACATCACTTCACTCTTAGTATTACCTCCTTTCTTGTAAACCATAATACATCGCTTCACTCTTAGTATTACCTCCTTTCTTGTAAACCATAATACATCGCTTCACTCCAAGTATTACCTCCTTTCTTGTAAACCATAATACATCGCTTCACTCTTAGAATAATCTCCTTTCTTGTAAACCATAATACGTCGCTTCACTCTTAGAATAATCTCCTTTCTTGTAAACCATAATATATCGCTTCACTCTTAGAATAATCTCCTTTTTTGTATACCATAATACGTCGCTTCACTCTTAGAATAATCTCCTTTTTTGTATACCATAATACGTCGCTTCACTCTTAGAATTACCTCCTTTCTTGTTAACCATAAAACATTGCTTCACTCTTAGAAAAATCTCCTTTCTTGTAAACCATGATATATTGCTTCACTCTTAGAATAATCGCCTTTCTTGTAAACCATAATATATCGCTTCACTCTTAGAATAATCTCCTTTTATGTAAACCATAACACATCCCTTCACTTTTAGAATAACCTTCTGTCATGTAAACCATAATACATCGTTTCACTCTTAGAACTACATCCTTTCTTGTAAATCATAATCCATCGCTTCACTTTTAGAATAATCACCTTTCTTGTAAACCATGAGAAATCGCTTCACTCTTAGAATAATCTCCTTTCTTGTAAACCATAATATATCGCTTCACTCTTAGAATAACCCCCTTTCTTGTAAACCATAATACATCGCTTCATTCTCAGACTAATCTCCTTTCTTGGATATTATCGTCTTTAATTTACTCGTAGAAAAATGTATTCTTTTGGATCCCATATTTCTTATATAATTCCAATATACTCGTAAAAAAATCAATTTTCTTGTGTACCATATAACAATGCTCTGCTGTAAGCATTATCTGTTAGTTTGTGTACCATAACACATTGCTATACTCCAAGAATTATCTGCTGGCTTGTGTATCATAACACAACACTCTACTCTTAGAATTATATACTGACTAACAAACCTTGATACTTTATTCTACTCATAGAACTTTCTGCTTGTCTGTGTAAAATAATTCATTGCTCTACTCTTAGAACTATTTCCTGGCGTGTGTAACAAAATACATTACTCTGCTCTTAGAAATTTCTGCTGGCTCGTGAAAAAACCCATCTCAGAACTTTCTGCTACCTTTGTACTGTAGTACATTAGAATATAATCACCATGAACAGTAACCAATCCGAACTCATCGATATGCGTCTGAACATGGACGGATATAATCCGAACGTATACAATCCGGACGGATACAATCCGAACGGAAAACCACACTCGACGAGGATGCGTCCAAAGGTCAGCAGTAGCCTACGATACTGGTGTCGATGTTGCGTTATAATTGGTCTCATACTTGCGACATGGGTTTATGTCTGCTGCTCCCTCTACCTGAACACCCAAAAGTCTCTGTTCGTCTGTATACTCGGACCTGGCGTCACGTTTTACCTGATCAATCGCCTGACCAAAGGAAAGCTTGCCCACCGCACTCGAGTATGGAAGAAGCGTTACCTTCAGAAGCCTCTAAAGCCGAGGGCCATAGTTGCGCTGTGGATAAGGAGGTTGGTTTGGTTTATGTTGATTTTATTCCGCGTCAACATTATTTCAGTTATGTTGCTATTTTTGAAATGTTTTGTTAATGGCCAATGTCCAATGGAATAATCGTTACCTTAAGAAGCCTCTAAAGCCGAGAGCGATAGTTGCTCTGTAGAGAAGGAGGTGGGTTAGTTTATGTTGGTTTCATATCGCGTCAACATTATTTCAGTTATGTTGCTATTTTTTGAAATATTTTGTTAATGGCCAATGGCCAATGGAAGACGCGTTACCTTCAGAGGCCTCTAAAGTCGAGAGCGATAGTTGCGCTGTTATTTCAGTTATTTTTGCTATTTTGAAATGTTTTTGTTAATGGCCAATGTCCAATGGAAGAATCGTTACCCTCAGAGGCCTATAAAGTCGAGAGCATTGCGCTGTTATTTCGGATTATGTCGCTATTTTTGAAATGTTTTGTTCATGTCCAATGGAATAGTTTGTTGCCGAATGCTAACTAAAGTTGAGTTGAATTGAGTTGAGTTGCTGTGCTCGACTCATAATGATGGACGAATACCCCATGCTCAACTGACAATAAGGGCTGGTCATGCCGAGAAAAGCCTTCCAGCATTCCGTTAGCAAGTCCGGAGACTACCTAGGAATACCCAGATGATGTCAACGGAATTTGAACCCAAGCGCAGCGGTGTCATGTGAATTCAATTTATGTACTCTAGCCTCTGGTACAATATGCCTCCCTTTAATCATATCAGATATGATATATTAATATTTTTCGGATTTGATCACGAGAGGCCATTTCAAATTATGTTCTTTTACCACTAGGCCAAAGAAGCCTGCATACACCTTTAACATTTCATATATGGTATAGAATTATCTTTCGGATTTGAACCCACGCAGAGAGGTGCCATTTCAAGTTCTGCACTCCTACAACTGAAGCACGGAACACTACTGAATTATAATGTATGACACTTAACAGAATATTGATGAATTATGATACATGTAAACACATGTGTATATTTATCACTAGATATTCCCGTGCATTTCATTTAGACTAATTATAAGTGACACTTTTCGATGGTTTGCCTTCTCGGCAAATAACCCCCTTGTCTTATTTTGATTTCAAAAACTTATCTCTGTTACGGACTGATGCCTGGAATTGATATTAAGATATACATTTCAGAATGCAATAAACAATGTAAACATTTAATGTATAATGGTGCAAAGCAGTTCCACATGTAATTAGAATGAGGTTTTATTGACTCATATATGCAAACAAAAATTTCCTTATTATCTAATAATGCCATTATCAGAGATCAAAATAAAAAAAAATATATTCTTTTTGATACCGCCATTCTCAACTGTGCTATTTCTATATCTTTTTTATCGTTCAAAATATGCAGACTTACTTCGGCAACGTGAGAGAGAGAAGATGTATGGATGGTGCTATGATGAAAGAACGGTGATGAAAGAGTAAACATGAAAATAAGAGTCTTTCTAGTTCTCATCCTGGATGTAAACTACTTTTACTGAAATATTCCAGAATATCGACGATCTCTGTAGTGATTGGTATAGCGGTATTTCTGGCGATTGATATCGGGGACGAATGGAATAAATGGATACCGCTAGGGGGACTCACAGTCTTTGTTATATTAACAGTCGTCGGGTCCAAAATTCCCACTAAGGTATGGGTCCATTCGTGACTACTCGGGTATTTCCGTGAGCTGAGAAAAACACCTCGCATGTCTTCTACCAGTTACGGAGTACTACGACCCAGAAGTACTTCGTTACGGGTAGAGAGCTTACTAGATGTAACGTAGTACTAGACTATTGATACCCAATCTATAACCCTTCAGAAAACATATACATGTAGATCATTAGTTTTGCAGATATTGCTACTTTTAGATCATAATCTGAAACATTTTACCACTCTTGTCACGTGAATTTAGCTGTGAACGCGATAAGGAATTTATACATCTATTTATAAACCGGCTCTCCCATAGAAGCACTTAAGCAAAGGCTTATTTCTCATTATTTGACAATGTTATTGCACTTAAGCGACTTACAAGAAAGGGAATTGATAAAAAGGCCTTTGGTTTAGTGACAATGATTGTTTGTATCATTTCGTTTTAACTTTAATGACACCAAAAGGACAAGTCTTTCTAGAATATAGACGAAAACCCATCGGACATCTCAAGGGTACAATGCATGACTATAGTAAATATTTCGCTAATATAAACGTTGCTACAATAACCAATACTTATGGCTATGATGATGTCTACAAACCTTTTTCATTTAATACATGTTTCAAACGAAAATATTGGAAATATTAAATTCTAAAGCGTATCCAACAATACAGAGGTGTGAGAAATGTCTCAAGACTTTTTGAACAACCCTCTTACATTTATCCTATGGGCTTTCCTGGATATACCATTACTAGGCTATAGGGTTCTTAAGTGTCTTGTCAAAGGAAATACACGTTATAATATCAATGTACATGAAAGTAAACAATGATATTATAGATACCTATTTTCGACATGATTATTTACAGATCAACTGGACGACCGTGGTATGGGGCATAATCCTACAGTTTTCGTTTGGGCTGTTAATTCTGCGCTGGAAGCCCGGGTTTTCGGCCTGTCAGTGGCTAGGCCGGCAGGTCACGATCCTGCTGAGCTATACGGATATCGGTAGCGAGTTCGTGTTTGGCGAAAAGTACATCGACCATCCTGTGGTGTTTAAGGTGGGTTGCACTGACGAGGAATTTCCCGTGCTGCATGAATTTTAACTCTTAGAGTGCCGGGCACTTTCCAAAAAAAAATAACAGATTTTTGTGTCGACTGCTTTCCAAAACCATGCATATCCGCTCAATTATGATGAGGAAAGATACTCAGAGTAGCAAACAGGTTCGATCATAGGCCAGCCGCCAATTTACTTGGCGGCTAGCCTGGATCTTACCTGTTTGCCTAAACATAAAGCGGTTACAGCAATATAAGGGCTAAAGGGACTATCTCACAGAATGAGTTGTGTGAATAGCAGTTGTTAAGAACAAGATCGAAACAATTTTAATAAAGGAATTTATGACAATTTCCAACATATACATTTTAAAGATGCTGAAGCCCTGTGGTTTTATCGAATACATGCGTATCGAACATTCCAATTGCAACCATTTTTGCCTTTTCACAATTACTTAAGATACATGTTTATCTGTTGTTGTAAACATGTCATGTTGTCATTTATTTCATGTAGTATGCATGCAATAAAATATAATTAAACTAAATCGAACAATAGAGCCTTCAATGCTTTAATTGAAAAACTTTAAAAAAAAACGGTTTACAAAACGTAATGGATTGCTTTAAGGCGAACATTTCTAGTGTCACATGATTACAGTATCGAATCACTTCTTGTTATTAATCATTTTTCATGTACGAAAATGCCCCAGAGTGGGCCAGGTACATTAATGAAAGAAGAAGAAAGAAGAAAGACACTCCTACCTATTTCAATCATTTCACAAGACAAGATTGCATCTCAAAAGAAACGAAAATGTGTCATCAACCCTTTACGGAACGCCAAATTTTCGACTGTCCCAAATTGAAAGAGATTGCAGACGACATTTCAACATGTGATGAAATTGAAAAATAACTTTCTGAAAGGGCAGCAAACATTGTTGGAAAAGGAGAAATTGCTCGCTAAGAGCAATTTCTCATTTTCCCACAATGTTTTCCAGGGTTGTCTGCAACAAAGTGGTCAGCTGTCGTTATTGTTTGGTAATGGCTTAAGATAAAACGTTACGGATTTTTGTAGTAAAATTTGTAGGACCCTTTTCGTTTTTACTACTTTGAATGTAATACTGTTTACAAATAGGTGTTTGTTTGACGAGAAACTGTATAGTTTAAGTCAATAAGGAATTATTGATCTTAATCTTGATCTATATAAATTCTAACACATTTATTCTGTTTTAGATCTTGCCGACAGTGGTGCTTTTCAGCTCTCTGGTGTCAATACTGTACCATCTTGGAGCCATGCAAGCTGTGATCAAAGTCATTGCAACTGTTCTACAGTTCTTCCTTAATGCCACACCCATTGAATCGTTCGCCACGGCAGCTCATATCTTCATTGGTCAGGTAATGAATACTATTTGTTATATTGATACACGCAAATGATATGTCATCCCTAAGATATTCTTTGTTGACTTGAAGTTATTCATTTACATATTAGAAAATTTTACGGTCAAAATAAAAAATTGAAACAATACGGTTTTTGTATTGTTGCATGCTATATAGTATAAAATATCCTTTGAAAGCATTCTTAATTCAGGAAACGTCAGTTTATAAACGTATGTACGATTTATATGCGGTAGATCTCAAAAAAATTGAAACGCTTTTTGGAATGCTTATTCATTCGCTGTATTCAGGATCTAGACAATGAAATACAAACTAGCATATTTTAATTCACCATTCTCCACACATACGTGTCTCGCGTCTAACGAAAATGACTAGAATTAATTAGATAATTAACTAGAATAAATTAAACTGGTTTCACAATCGATTTAAAATGAATACATACAAAGTAAACTATCAGACTATCTGTTTTAACATGATTAGTGTAAGGAACCTATGGTTTCTATTATGAACCTAGCTCGCAACGAGAAAAGAAAGATAACCAGCAACAAGTATTACAAACAATAACAAGTTTATTTGACGAATTATAATAGCAGAATGATTATAATACCTGTGACAATCACTTCAAGAACTATGATTAATAAATCCACAGATCCTTTCAATTGTTCTAAGCTTCCCTAGTAACAGTCACTCCAAGAACTATAATTAATAAATCCACAGATCCGTTCAATTGTTCTAAGCTCCCATAATAAATTCCAACACTAAGTGATGAAGCAGCAACACTCTGTTAAATCACACAATTTTCACAATAACATAGATCAAGTACTTTTTGATAGCATACTACTTTTAGTCACACCAATCAACTCATTGGTTTCTCTTTTATAACCCTATAGAACTTTCTAGTTGCACCCAGTAAACTTATTCGTGTTAGAACAATCTGGAATAGCTTTAACAATCAAACACACACACACACACACACACACACACACACACCTACTTGTAAGCACCGCCAAGTGAGGACTCACGTTTTCACACCGCCAACTGAGGACATCTTTATTAATAGGTTTTTATTTTTCATATTAACACAAAAGCATCATATATGCATGCTTAATTCGAATATGTATTTTGTTTTTGAAAAATATAGCCCGATCATTTTTCTCAAAACACCTCCAACTGAGGACTTTTACACACTGGCAGTTAGGACCGCCTAAAGAGGACTATATGTCTTTTCACATCCAACTGAGGACTTTGTAATTACCATATACAAATGACAAAAGATATTAAGTTTAAACATCAATGCGAGAATACCTACACACTTGCAATTACCACGGTCGATTTCTCGCCGGGTTTAAACTCACTCTCAACAATTTTAAGTTTCTTCACGAAATCCTGTGTAATCTACCAGTGTCATGTTTGGAAAATGTGTGATGGCCAACGGTACTCACCTATAAAATAAGTAAAAAAAAAGTGTTCACTATTAGAAACGAAATCCTGTCTGAGTCTAATAAAAAATGATATCCAAAGCGACCGATCGTCCGATACTCGGCTTATATAAGATGGCTAGTTTATTCGATTGATCCTTTGAAGAAAGTATTTTTATATCTATTTCTGATGTATTCTCTGGAGGAGAAAATAGCTTTCTCCTACATTGTTTCCATATTACAATTGGTTCGTTTCTTCACCAGGTAAAATTATCTTGAAAATGAAATTGATGAAAGATTTGCATTACCCATAATTTTGCGGAAACATGCAACATTATCCCTATTGTCACCTCACCTTGATGAGTTGATACAAATCATGTCTCAAGTACACGTAAGGACAGAGACAGTAGGATGAAGAAAAAAAAGCAGAAACAAATTATCTGAAATAAGAAACTTAAAACTTGTCTTAAACAGTAAATTCTTATCTTTATTAACAGTATTATTGATGAGAATAAGAAAAGAAGAAAGAGATTTTTTGGGGAATATGTCCCTCACCACCTTTCAACCTCTATAAAAAAGTTTTAGTCGATAGATCTTCTTCAAACTTGGCATACATCTAGGTCTCCACCTTTCCTACCTATAGCAACCAAAAATTTGCGTAAGGGTTAATGACGTCAGACGTCACATGACGTCAAAGTTCAGGGACATATTCCCCATCATTTATTAACCCCTTACGCGAATACTCGACGATTTTGGTCATGTCTAATAGTCGATTTTAAGTACCCCTAGTATGGGTTTTAATCCAAGCATAATAAAAAATTTGGCAGGAAAAGAATAAAAATTACGATTTTGATACCCACATACATATACTATATAACTCCACTTTCAGCGCTCAACTTGGGCTTAACTATCAGACAACACTTAAGTTAATCGTAGAAAATCAGTTTTGGTCTTAAAACTTGCCTAGTCGGGCCAGAAACGCATTGTAGGCGTTTTTTAAGCGTCTGGGCCAGGTTAAGCGACCGATTTCTAAATTAAATTTGAGGTGACTTTACTTTTTAAACCCTTCTTAAATTGTCTTTTCTTCGGGTTTTCGTAATTTTAAGATAAACACATGTAAATGCTACAAAATAAAGCAAACTACATGAAAAAAGCAGCTTTAGTAAAAAAGTTATTCAATTTTTTTCAACCAAATTCGCGCTATACGGCCAATTTTTTCCTATTTTCAAACGCTCATAAAAGCAAGTTTAATGCAAAATTTCATGTTATTTTTTTAGATTCTAATAGTCCATTTCATAATCTCAAAATACAATATGTTTGAAACATTCCCATCGAAACATTTAAAACATTGCGAGGGCATTGACCAACGCCTCCTTACAAAACCTAAACTTTCAAAATTTACCAAAATTCTAAAGCAAAAAATTCATAAAAAATCTAAACAACCTTTTAAAAATATGAGACTACTTCCACATTATACCCATGCATCCTGGCTATGAGGATATGTTTACATTCAGACCATTCGTCTGTCCGCCTGTCCGTGAAAATTATTTATTCAACGCAAAATCGACAAAAGTCACCATTTTCCCGCACATTTTTTCCGTTTTCCCCCCATTTTCAAAATCTTATCATACCAAAAGTACTCATCAGAATTACTTCAAAATCCCTTAAACACTTTGCAAATTGTCTGCATTTACCACACGTTATTTTCATTTCCGTGGCATACCTCTATCTTATGCAATTTCGTCCGTCCGTACGCACTATCACAAACAACTCAAACACGCCAAATAAACCAAGTCCAAATGCCAATAATGTCAAATTTCACATTTTTCAAACGCCCGTAAATCTTTTAATAGAGTACACTTTTCTATATTGTTTTCAGAATCATAAAGCCCATAGAAGACACTTCAAAATCGGTATATTTGAAATCTTCCCATCCAACTTCTTAACCCATTGTGAGTCCATTTTCAACCCCTCTTTTTCACTTAAACCCCCCTACCACTTTTTCGTACGAAAAATGGGAATAAAACATTTGATTTTATCATTACAACCCCCGTTTCAGTCTTAAAATGTAGTCCATGTATCAGAGAATCCACAACAATATCTTTTATACATCTAAGTCTGTCTGTCTGACTTTAAAAGCATTCCCAAAAAAGGAAACATCACAGAATTTCGGAATATCGAAAAAACGTTCCCGCCAAAAATACCTCATCTTCAAAAGAGATAATACTCAGGAAAATAAGAGATGTCAGCTTGAAATAACTTTTCAACGTTAGAACAACATCTAGACAATTGTGAAAAAGTATTTTAAACATAAGCGTTAGTCATTATCGTATGTCCGTTCACCCGTCCGTACGACCACCCAAATTCGTAATTTCAATTTCGCCCCAATCTCCTTACGGACACTCGCTTGTAGGGACAAACGAACAAACATATATCTATGTATTTTATACTATAGTGTTGTCCGGGAGTTACCATAACATAATATCTAAACGTTTTAGGAAAACATGCCTCATGACGGCCTGCAAAGCCTGTCAAACACACGTCAAAAACACACACTTTCCCGCCATTTGGGGCATTTATGGCCAACATATTAGGGTCACGAATAACGCCTAATACACCGCACAGACGGACGCACGCTTATGAAAATACGTTTTTATTATTGATCTTGAGTTGGGCTATTATATTAACAACGTTTCAAGTCTACATTTTACCTACTTTTCCCACAATACTTTCCCAAAATTGGTCTTTTTTAACCTATCACGCGGTATCCGGTCACGTACGGACTTTTACACACTGGCTCTTAGGACCGCCTAATGAGGACTATCTGTCTTTTCACATCCAGCCGAGGACTTTGTTATTACTATATACAAATGAAAACACATTTTGAGTTTAAAACATCAATGCGAGAATACCCACACACTAACAATTACCACGGTCGATTTCTCCTCGGGTTTAAACTCACTCTCAACAATGTTCAGTTTCTTCACGGCATACTGTGTAATCTATCAGTGTCATGTTTGGAAAATGTGTAAGTGCCAACGATACTAACCTATAAAAAATTGTAAAAGGAAGTGTTCATTATTTGAAACCAAATCCTGTTTGAGTTTAAAAAGATAATATCCAAAGCGACCGATCGTCCGAAACTCGGCTAACAAGTAATGACTATTTTTTTTTTCGATTGACCCTTCGCAGTCAGTATTTCTATACCTATTTCGGATGCATTCTCTGAAGGAGCAAATAGCCTTTGTCTACATTATTTCCATATAACAATGTTATTCAAATTTTCAAAATTGGTCATTTTTAACCTATCACGCGGTATCCGGTCACGTACGGACGCCTGAGCGGACAGACTAACGATTGAAAAACTACAATCTTTACATATAATCATTCACAAAGGGCCATACCATAATTCTATTAATCAATTGTAGGAAAACAAGCCCATTATTTTGCTACACATTCTACCAAACTTAACATAAAAATCTGTATTTCTGGCAAAGGGATACACGCAAAATCGCTTCTATTGCTCAAATCATACAGACGGACAAACATATCGAAATTATTAAAACATATTCTCATAGTTATTATATCACGCTTACAAGAAGTAAATGTTTCTAGTCAATATCTTTTTCTACTTTTATCACAATAGTTTCCAAAACGTCAATTTCACAAATACAACCACACAACTCCTCGCACGGACACCCGTATGGACAGACGAACACTCTCAAAACTCTTGTTCTTACATACTCTTGTCGTGTAAGGCATAAACTAAAATAATATATAAACATTGTAACAAAACAAGCTCTATATAGCCCAGGAGAGCGTCTTAAAGTTCTACGGAAAATTACTCATTTTTCAACATTCTGACCTGTCTGCTATAATACTCAACACACAGACGGAGAAGCGCATCTTCACCATAATCCATTCACATTTAAACAATGTTTTAACCAAACGATATAAAAAGGTTTTAGTTAAAGTAATTTCTACTTTCCTTACAATAAACGTCTCAAACTTTGTCAAAATCACAAAAACAAGCCATTGCTCACAAACCCAGGATCCAACCACCGGCTCAATAGGCTTTAATTGTAACCATGTCATGTACCTACAACATACATCAGGATTAGACACCAGTCTCATCAGATGCACTTTCTGCTGTCTCATCAAATTCAACCAACGTCTATTTTCCGCCAATTTCAGACCCAGGTTTGAACCCCCAATGGCGCTTAGTCAATGCTCGTATCAAAAAAGTCTTTACATGTACATAAAACCCAAGTCTAGAAAAAAAGTAGTGTTCGTAGGTAGCAGCTGACGATAATTCGCCGCTGAATATTGCTAAAAATTCTCATTTATAACCTCTTTTTTTAACGGTCTTGGGTCCGAAACCTAGCCATTGCTCAGCGACTGAGGATCCGATCATCACTATTTGGGATAGACTTATTCGTAGGACATGTACCTAAAACATATACATACATCACATATCTATCTCTTCCAATGCGGGCTTAAAAAGCCTCTAAACCGTATCCAAGTGCTCTAAGAATCCAACATTCAACACTCATAAAAACAGTTTTCCGACCCAAGTTCGAAACCGTGCTGACCCCTAGCCAATGCTCGTATCGGAACAAATGTTATCTTATTTTTGTCATAGCGTCTTCAGGTATAATAATATATAAGTTTGATGTTAAGGAATAATGTACTCCTCGAGAAAATTGCCACCAAAGATATCCTTATACTCGCATACGGAAGGATTCCCACTTTGAAAGTTAAGTCCAAGGATAGCCATTGCTCCAACTTTGAGGCCCTGCTGCCTGGTCTATCAGGCTTCGAACCTCGCCAAAAGCTCTTGTTACTACCTTGCCATGCCATCTCCATAAAAAGTCGAAAAATGGATAGTTTTAGTGATCGTATGGCTCACATTATCTTCAAACTGGAAGCTCCAAATTACAAGAAATGAAATACTTCTCTAACCTAAAGGTTCCATAAATTGACCAAGGTTCGAACACTCGACAGCCTCTAGCAAATGCTCCCATCCGGCATCGGATGGTCTCGTTTTATAGATATGTTTTTCAGCTAAAGGAAAAGATTAGTTTTAGACAATAAATCGTTGTAGATAATGGAAAATTCGCCAAAAACGGATCCTACAAATAATGCCAATGTAATCGTACGACAACGTCTATACGTTCTGTTCCGCTTTGTCGGTGCGTGTTTTAGACATGACCGCTGAAACTTGTAAAGTTAATCCGCTTATCCTTTAAATCAAGGACTCATGCAGGATATGTTTCACACTGCAAGCCCATATTGTAATTTCTTTTCTTTTTTACATTCATTGTACCTTGCAATCTAGTCCAAACTACTTAAACGATGGGGTTTGCGATAATAACTTTTTTTGCGCTGCATTCGGATGAACCTATTAACGGATAAATGCTTGTAATGTTTACTAGACTTTTTCGGGAACTAAGTCCCTGTGAAATTTCGAACCCCTATAAGAAATGTAATACATAACATATCTAAATGATATATTGTTTGAGGTGGGATCTATCAATCTACCATAAAGCACGAAAACGCAGTTTATGGTTAATAAGGTAATAAGGTCGGGTGTAAGACCCTGAATGTTTCACGGACAAACTCTCAGTTAATTCTCCGTAGATATTTACGCCCCTCTGATTTTCTTCCTTTTTTTGGAATGGCTAAGGTATGATCTATAACCTCAGCCTTGCATGTTAACAAAACAGGGGGAAAAGTAACTATGGTGGGTACCTAACCGTGGTACCTAGTTACACAATTACCACTTTCTGTGACCTCAATTTGGGCTTATGTGCCAAGCTCTTCGAAATTAATACACAGACACTCGTTTTCGGCCTTAATAGCTGTTCAGCAAGGATTTGAACATATGAAGGATAGTTTGTAATCATTTGAATAAAGAAATTGTCTTCAGAAACCATTTTCTATATCCGATGTAACGTTAATTACGTTTGCGTTCTAGGACGATTCTCATATACTTTTCAACAATAATTTTATCAAAATTATTGTGAAAATTACCACTATCATTTTAGATTCAAATAGTCTTTCTCCTAATCTAAAGAATAATATGATGAAACGTTCTTATCAAAAAAGTTTAACACACTGCAACTCGAACATCCAACCTTTGGTCCGCAGTCAAAATAGCCCAAAAAACTTTGAAAGTCGGCTCGGATAAAATACTCATTTTCCCGTTCTGTAGACTGAAACTAGTCTAAATCTACTACCATATGTTTAGGTAGCCCGGGGCCCTGGCCCATGCACACCCACATCGGTCATTGGGGTATACGGACGGGCCAGGCCCAAGAAAAAGATGTAGGCTGCTGATATATGCTATATATTATCTCGTCCGTCGACCTTTTTTCTTTTTTGGTTTTACTATTTTCAAAATGTTCCCTAAACAGCAAAACTTCAGATATCGACTTAAAGTGTACGTTAATTACAACATTTCAAAGTGTCCGATTTTAGAATATATACATGTATATATGAGTATAATTTTCGTGTCTGTTACCTATCTCATGTGTTTGCTCGTATGTGTAATAAAAAACAGTCTCAAACATTGAGTGCGGTTTCTTTTATGAGTTTTGCCTATGTTTGAATATCCGTAAGATTAAAAGTAATTCAAACTTTACTACTATATTCTATAGATTTTGATAACCCATTTTAAGGGTTTGAACTACACCATGTTTGAAATATTCCCATCGAAAGCCTAAACCCATTGCGTTTCGAACTTCTAACCCCTCATCTGGGCTTGAAATACGCGAAAATGCCGGTAATCAGTACGTAAAATATAAACGAAATAGTTATTTCTTTTCCATTTAACCCTTGTTTTGGTCTAGTAAGTAAAACCGGATACTTTAATGCTCGGTTGTCTGTCTGTCTGTCTGTCTGTCTGTATGTCCGTTCGTCTGTCCGTCCGTTACGTATGAGAAAAGATTTTGCATTTCTAAATTTATTGTGAAAAAAGAGGCCTCTTACACACTGAGCATTTTCACAGCCAAATGAAGACTTTTAGATTGTTCAATACCATTTGAGGACTGTTACACACTGACAATATTCACAGCCATTTGAGGAGAATTTCGATTTTTCCACATCTAATTCGAAGACTCCCACACTGGCAATTACTCCAGTCAACTTGTTTAAGCAATGCTTTGCACCGATTTCAACCAATAAAGAAGCGAACCCGGTTGGATTTCATTACAAGGGTCGTGCACAGGAACAAACATGAACAAACGACTCACAGATGTAAAAATAGAACTGATTTTTATTATTTCATCAAATTTCATAAAGATGAGAACACATAATCGTGAAAGTTGAAAAACTTTCATTTTGCTAACAGTCATTATAACAATTAACAATTTAATAATTTGAAACAAGAATTCCCATTTAAACTGAAAATTAAAACAAAAGAGGGTCTCAAGTTTGAACACCATTCCAATTTAGCTAAATTCTTTAGATGATTAATGGATCCACTGCAACATGTTTTACTTATTTCTCACTCATAAATACGTCTCACAATGGATACAGCATTTGTTGGCTTGGAAGAATAAATAAAGATATACTTTTTGTCAAAATGTTTCAAAAAATCAAAGGAGCATGATCATTTCTTCAAAAATGGTTATATTGATTATTTTTATTTGCTAAATGTGTATTTGTTAAGTGAGATATTCGTCTGTCTGTTTGTTTGTCTGTCTTTTCTGTGTTCTCCTTTTAGCTCTAATTGTATGCCTCTCTGTATGTCCCCTTCCCCGCCCTCTTGCTCTCTTTAAAATTCAATAATTATTTCATGGACTAGCACAATTTGTTGAATATGTCCCTCACCATTTTCTAACCTATATAAATTTTAATTACTCTCCAGATCTTACTGAAACTTGGCAGGTATCTAACTTCTTAGCTCACGATTGAAATCGGACATATAGCTAAAGGTTTATGACGTCCGACGTCAGGTGACGTCAACGTTGAGGGACACAATCAATTTCGTTTATAACCCTCCCGCGAATTTGTGATATTCTTTTTTCTATATGCAAGGGTCACTTTTCTATACCATTACTATGGACCACAGCCTAGTAAGGATAAATGCACTTGAAATGAAATAAAAGTTCACGTTTTCATACCCGCCTCCATATACCACAGAATCCAATTTCAGACCTCAATTTAGGCTTACCTACCGTGTTTCTCTACAAAAAATGATAGAAACAGCGTTTGGGTTCATAACTTGCCTAATTAATTCAGCAACATGAAATAACGTGTTTTAAAGCTTTTGAGTTACGTTCTTCTCTTAAGCGACATCTTTCTATTTTCGACTTTTGGAAAATTTGTGTTAATTATGTCCCTCACGCGTTTTTCTCCTCTTAAACCTGCTTAAACACAAAAAACAATTTGGAAGTTTAACATCCCGTAATGGGAATGTAAAAAGCTACTATTCAAAGCAAGCTTCGTAAAAAATGCAGTTTTCATAAAAAAAAAAACAACAGTTGTGTCGCTTTTACTTTGTCATTTTCGCACTATATATCCATTTTCGTCTATTTTCAAACGCCCATTAAATCAAAACCAATGCAAAATTCCACACTAGTTTTCCGGATTCTGACAGTCCATTCCCTTATCGAAAGATTCAATATGTTTGAAACATTCCCATAAACATTTTCAACAATTTCTAGACGAATTTACCACACCTCGTATGTGGACATCAAATATCACAAATTCCGTGTCGCCAAAAAGAAAATCATAAGAAACTCACTTTATCCATTAAAATGAAACAGGTCTCAAATCATACACATGCATCCTTGGGTTATATTGAATTCTACATCGTCAGTCTGTCCGTCTGTCTTGGAATGTTTCTTAGTTTACACACAATCGCCCAAAACGCTAATTTTCTCGGCATATTTCTCCGTTTTTCCCCTTTTCAAAATCGTTTTAAGTCATTACTCATGAAGATATTCACTTTAAGTTTACCTTAAATAGCACCTATTTAAGTTAGATTCATGTTCATGTCTTGTCTATAACCAATGTCTGTGTCCGTCTTACGCACTATCGGAAACGTTTTATAAGTCTAAGTACGAACAAAGTCCAATTTTGCCTTCTTTCAACAGCCGTAAAATTCTTAAAACCGAAAACTTATTTTCAAAGTATGTTTTACCTGGGTTTGATCCCAAATACTAGCCATTGCTCACGGACCGAGGGTCAAACAACCGACTGACTTGCCTATAACTATACCCAGTACATGTATCTACAACATACATTAAGCTCAGCCACCAGTCTTATCCAATGCAGTTTGCACTAATAAAGGCCTGTTGATTTACAACCAATGTTCTATTCGAACAGCACAGCGCTTAGCCAATGAGTCCGCAAACTAGCCATTACTCAAGTAATCAAGGTCTGATGATCAATCTGGGCTTGAATCATAGCTAACACATGTACCTACAACATATATCAAGATTAGATGTCTGTTTCATCGAATATGGGCTAAAATTCCACAACGTTGAGAAATGGCATATTTTCAACTCATAAAAACAGTTTTCTGACCAAAGTTCCAACCTCTGCTGACACCTAGCCAAAGCTTGGATAGGAGCAAATCTAGTTGGCTTTTCTACTTATTTTCCTATGGTAAGACAATATATGAGTTTATCTGAATAAAAGATTATATTTTTGGAGAAACATGACATCAAAAGTACCCTTAAACTTGTATAAGAAAAACTTACACCATTATTGTTAGACCCGAAAGGTAGGCAGTAATCCAAGTTTGAGGTCTACAGTCTGTTTTACAATGGTTCAAACCTTTCAAAATAGCATTTGTCACAAACTTAACAAATAGAATCCCATAAAAAGTCCAAAAACGGATAGTTTTGGTGAATTAATAGCTCATAATCTCTCCAATATGGAAGGTCACAATTCAAAGGAATGGATAATTTCTCCAACCTAAAGATCGGGCATACAAGCCAAAAGTCGACTTGCACCAGCATTTAGACAATGCACATGTCCACCTCTGATTGGCTTAATTCCTAAATATATTCTTCTGCTAAAGGAATACATTAAGTTAAGTGAATAAACCTCATGAATATTGATTATATAGGCAGAAAACTGATCCTCCTGTATCCTTCTCCAAGTACGTACCAACTCTGAAATTGTTTCCATATCTGTTTTAGTATGAAACCTTCTTTAGATCGATGTAGGAACCAGATACATTGAGCTTAATTAATGCAGTTTTCAATAACATGTAGGTATGTTTACCTGCTCGAAGCTCAGTGTGTCATCTATACCTTGAACAGAGTGTGAAAAACGTATAACTATCCACAGCACAGGCCTTTTCCTAATTCTATTCATGAGCATGTTTCTACATTGAAGCTTTGACTAGAATACATGTGTCAAAAACGAATAATCATCAATTTCTCTTTTTGTTCACAGTTGTTTTGAGGAACCCACAAAGTATATATTCAGTTTTCAGAAATGATTTATCAAGCATTTTATTAGCTAATTCCTTGTTTTTATTTTTCATCTTCTATTAACACCAACATCCTTTTTTACAAGTATAATTAAAAAGCATTAAGAAACAGACATCATTTGGAATCAATATTTTGATTAAAAAAATGATTAGAATATGAGTGAAGCCCCACTCTTGAAATGAGCAAAATGATGTCATATATAACACTTGATGCTGAAATCCTGACAAAATATCTGTATCATCAGCTGCTACTTAAAAAGTTTCAAGGTGATGCTAACTCCAGCTTGTGTTGTCCATAGGGTAAAAAAATCATTTCAGTGACATAAACAACACAAGAGGGACATATCAACAACTTGAGGGGCATAACAAATAATGTTAATCCTATTAGTAAATGAATTAATCCTATGTAAACAAATGTTCATTTACATTATGGCTTTCTTAGAATTAATCAATACTAGTCAAGAGTGTTAAAGTGTCTTGCCAAAGTACACTCTTATGAATACAGAGGCTCCAGTCCTACTGCCTATATTGCAATTCAACTTCTGCTAACTTCAAAAGCTTTATTTGAAACCCTAGTGCTATATGTTCAAGATTTGAATAAACTGTTATCTTTCAAAATGAACAAACACTAAGATATCAAAGTAAAGATATCAACACAAATGAAAGTCCAGTAAAAGAAAGCATTTCTTCTTTTGCCAAGGTTTGAACTTGGATCTCTCTCTGCACACAGAGAGTGTTCTTTTATTGAACTACAAAAGTAAAGAGCAATCTATTGTAACTGGTCTATAATATATGTTAATGGCTTTAATATATATAAAAACATAACTTTAAGTAAACTTGTTAGATATGGCTGGCAGACATACCTCAACCAAGGACATTCTTAAAGCTCACCTTAAGCACTTATGCTACAGAGAGCCAAAAGTCATGCTATTATTTTTTTTTTGAAAAACAAAAAGCATGCAACTGAGAAGTCTTACACAATGACAATTAACACGGGCATATGGGGACTAACAATGTTCAACTCAAACTGAGAATTATCGTGCAGTCAAATTATGACATAAGATGTTCCTGAGAACGTCTCAACATTATAATTTCAAAGGCTCAATGCTTAACTATATATTATTATAAGTCCTTCACTTCTTATTCATTTTAAATCAATTGTGACAAAAGCTAGAAACTCATTAAATTCACTCTCAATGCCTGCTTTCTGGATATTCAACAATACTTACGCTGAAATTTAGGCTAGTCCTGACATTTTCACCATGGAGCGGGAATCAAACACAACCTTTGGAAGTTGGTTCAAGAAGCTGATGCTCTACTTCTGCACACCATGGCCCAGTTCCCTAAGTCATTCGCAAGTGTGAAGCACTTCCTGTGGTCTCGCATCAAACCCTCAATGTTAACACACAGAAAATTACCACAGTCAAATAAGGACTAAGATATATCACCTCAAAAATGAGAATGTTTAAACACTGAAAATTACCACAAATAAATGAGGACATAATTCCAATTTTTACATCATTGAGAGGACCCCTACATGCTGGGAATTACTACCTGCAACTGCAGCAAGTCACTTTCTTTTAAAGGTATTTTAGCCACTTTCAACATTTATCAACCAAAGTGTTTCCTAGGAGATTGTTTTAATCACAGGGAGAAATATCATAATAGACCTTTATTAACACAGTCACTATATATACACAAGGGAAACAATTTCAAAGAGAAACCAGTTCTGACGTTTGGCGCATATCAGTCCGTAATTCTTTATACGATCGCTAGTTTGTCAATTCTCTATATGTCCCGCATAGCCAAATGATTTCTGCGTCCAACGATACCCCTCTCAACAAGATCGGCCCAGTCAATCCGGAGAAATCTATATTTTTTTCGAATTTTGTTAATTGGGCATAGATCGTTGAGAATAGAACCAGCCGATGTTTCTATAGTTCTTCAATTTATATCTATAGTCAAAATGAATTTATATATAAACACTTCGTAGCAATATATATATATTGGAAAGCAAGTATACAATACATACATGGATATCCGTTTTAAGTTCCTGTGTGTGTTTCAACAATAATTAAAGTGAATCACTGATAAACTGATCTAGGTTAAGAGGGAAATAAAACGCTCGCAACCATATTCAACTCGTCTTTCTGTGAACTTAAAAGAAAGTGAGCAAATCTGTGAAGCACTTACATTTTTTTTTCTTCTGTAAATAATAAATTGCTATACTAATATTATATAATGAGGGAAGAATATTATTGATTAAGACTTATCATCTTACTATAGTTTGAACTACCTAGTGTTTGGTCTATATAATCAAAAGCCAATTGCAACATTTCAATCACCTGCTTGTAGTGGAAGAGAGTGATTAATTATATTAGATATTGGTTAAATTAGAAATTAAATGGAGGTGCAGTTAATACCATTATATTCACTCAAGAAAGATTTGAGTATATGCTGTTTCAACATGTTTTTATTATGCAAGAGTATAGTATCAATAGAATAAAACAGCATGGAATAAGAAGCTAGAATGAGAGGGGCCCAAATAGAAAAAGAGGGATCACCAGAATGGGGGGGGTATTAAAAAGAGATAGAGAAAGGCTGCGATACATACCGTGAAAGACAGAGACAAATGGTGAGACAAACAGACAGATCTATAACAGTTACTAAGTTTGGAAGAATATATTGAAAAAAACTGGTTAGGAAATACCAGGGGTATTTCTTTTTTCAAATGTCTTTTTATAAGTGCACTTAACCAACCAATGTTCATATATGTGTGTTTCAACAAACATTGGAGTGAATCACTGATAAACAGATTAAAAAAAAAACTGATTAACTTTTAAGGCATTCTTTTCATTGGTATTCATAATATTAAGGCAAAAAAAAAGAAAAATAAAGAGATTTGGTTGCTTGATCATTGATGGTTTTCGAACAATGACTGAACATGAAATGTGTGATAACTGCATGTACAGTGACTTGACACCTCTTCAGGCATTTGCTTCGCAAATTTTACTTGTTTTCAAGTGAAGGAGTAAATATTGCCACACGTCTTTCTGTTTAACACCGATAATGTATACATGTGCAAATTCAAAAGTGACTAGTCCATGTTGTGTAAGTCTAGTACATTTAAACAGTGTATGTCTCATTCTGAATGCAACAAACTCTTTCAAATCTTTCAAACCCAGAACTCTCCCCTTGCGATTGTTGTTCCTAACTCTAAAAAGAGGTTTTTGATGGAGTGCACCTAAGAGAGAAAATCACACCTAACCCTTTCCCAAACAACAAATTTTCGACTGTCCCAAATCAGGCTTCACGCTGGCATTCGCAAATGGCGCCATTGGCGACAAAATCAAGAAATTGGCGCAAGAAAAACAAATTTGGCGAAAGTGCCTGGCGCCGACTATTTTCTGCGAGAATTTGATGTTTGTTTACCGCATGGTTGCCGATCTCGAGTCAATATTTATTTGTTTTATCTGTAGAGCCGAGAACCATGTATCGACGGTTCCCTAATCGCAGTACTTTGAATTAGAACTCGGGAACCAGCTTGTTTATCAAATGCGATTTCCGATTCGGGATAATCCTGTTTTCACACTTGTTCAGTTCATTATCTGTTGATTGTCAAGTTTGTTGAAGGTGACACTTTCTTGTGTACACCATTTAGTCATTTGCCAGCTTTTACAACTTCAATTATATGGAAATTACGACTTTGATTACTTTAATTGCTTTTCAATCAAAATGTTTGCCCTCGCACTCCTTTTAAAGAAGTTGACATCAAATATCGACGAAGTCAGTTGTGTTGATTGACAAATAAATGAAACTCTTTTATGCGCCGAAGTTTTGGTAAATAAAATCCGCGATTTTAAGTGACATTTAATTCTGATCCAACACAAGAGTGACTATAAATCGATGTTCTCAGTCGTTGAATATGCCTCCCACTAAAAATCAAATAAACATCTGACTAGGAGGCCTGGAGGACAGGAATTAGTTGGTTATAATATGATGCCAATGTGAAAGTCATGTTTCTGATATGTCCTGTTTCAAATGCTGAGTGTGAGAGAGGATTTAATCCATAGAACCTAATGGAAAACAGCATGTACAAATAAATAGAACAAACGAACACTTGAGAACCCCTTTAGAACCGTAGGTGACCCTAATGAAGGATTTCCCCTTCTACAAAAGACTATTTTGGCTCCAACTTATTGAATTTGGCTCCAATATTTTGAATTTGGCTCCAACTTTTTTTAATTTGGCGCAAGTGTTGGCGCAAAGAAAATTTTAGCCAGAGAGAACCCTGCCAAATTGAAAGAGTTTGCCGACGACATTTCAAAATGTGATGAAATTGGATATAATAATCTTCTGATTGGACAGAAAACATTGTGGGAAAAGGAAAAATTGCTCGTCATGAGCAATTTCTCCTTTTCATACAGTGTTTTTTAAAGTCTTCTGTAACAAAGTGGTCAAATGTCGTTATTGTTCGGGAAAGGGTTAAGAATTGTTTATGAAATGGATCCCAACATTGCAATGACCAACATGATAATGACTGAAATACTGTTAAACACATAAAACCTCATTACAATTACAAAATATTTGTTATGGGTTAGGCATACCAATAAGATTTGAATATTGTTTATGCAATATAAAACTCTGACACCTGATTGAGAATGAGGTGATATCAAAGTGAAGGTTTAAAAGAGTGATAATGTACTGGATCTTATTTTTGAAGTGTTAACTTACTGTGTTATTTCTCAAGTAGTCATGTTGTTGTCAAAGCTTTATATTTGCCTAGCTACTGAGTTATTCTGTTATAAACCATTAATTTAACTAAAACACTCATAGTCTCTTCCTGTACATATACATGTCCCTCTTTTCCAGAATTTGTCTTCTGTCTTGAGCACAATTTAATAGAAACAGGGAAATTCCTGAAATGAGTTTCCTTAGCATCAGACAAGTATGATAAACATTATCATACTTCCAATAGTATAATGTGTGGGAACCGTGGTCCAGTGGTAGGGCATCGCCTTCAAGGTCGAAGGGTCCCAGGTTCAAATCCTGGCTGGATCAATGGAATTTTCCTGGGCAAACAATCGTATCCCTGGTTGCTCTTCTCCACCAAGATGGGTACATGTGAGGGAATATACAAATATGCTGTGACTGCATTTGTGCCATATGTAAACAGCCAGTTTATCACAAAGTGATCAGGGAGGGAATACTCAAAGTCACCTGAAATAATATGCCTCTTCATCAGAATCTACCTCTTCGGGTTTACTAGCCGACTCAATAGTGAGTGTTAAACTACGGTGTGACGGTGTTGCCTAGCATAGATATGAGACTATTATGGTAGTATAAACCCTACAGCTCCTTTTTCCTTATGGAATTTGCTTTGATTGAATAGGAATGGAGTGTGTCACTGGCTAAACAGCATTTCAGGATAAACAGAATGAGATATTTGCCCCCTTTTCGGTATGTTTACAATAAACTACCAGTTTGACAAACTTGTAGTTTTGAAACAACTTACATTAATGATGAGGAAAAGAAATGATGTCAGGTAACCCTTACAGAAGAAAAGAGGAAAAGTCGACCAAGTGTAGATCTCCAAACTGCAACTACCTCAACACTAGAATGGCCCTTAACAATTAAGTTAACCAAGTAGCTGGTGTTGCTATACACATTATGAATGTGGTCTCTTGTTTTGGAATCATGGTCTCAACAGTTTGATAGGTGTTATAGGTAATGGTTAACCTGTCAAGTCGTCAAATGACCAACTCGTCAAAATTAATCTATATAACAACCCAAGCTTGGGCAACACATAATTCTTGATAAGTACTTGTTAATCCAGTGAAGGAAAAGGGTCGAGAGTGAGCCATGTATATTTGTGAAACAAAGAAAGAGCACAGAAATTCTTTGTTGAAATATTTGTTGACTGTTTCCATTCCTGACATGTTGATTTCCTTATGTGTGTAACACTTTTTAGGTGCTCTGTTTTAACTTTCATCCAACAATTTTATGTCTTTGACAAGTTTTGTTTCAAGAAGCTATCTTTGATTTCAATAAATGGTATACTGCGAAAATGTGTGATAAACATCAATACGTCGCGAAAATACATGACAATATAAATAAACCCTTCAAATACTCGATATTAACAATACAAAAAAATAGATAAGCTTTCATAATAACTAAAGATGTAAAATGGAACCGCTACTTACATCATTATTTAAATATATCCAGTAAATCACTCGCAAATTTAAGATGAAAACCCGAGTTGAATTTCACACCGCGCTCTTCCACCTCCAATTGAAGACCCGGAGTGGGTAAGGTGAAAATGGCGAAATCATGTCGATTTTTTTTTCACGACGCACTCGTCTCACACTCGCTAATAGAAACCGCCTACTGAAGACCACCTTATTTTATGAGTTTATTATATGTTTTAGCAAAAAATAAGGCATTTAAGACATATTTATTTTTTTGCCAACTGGGGACGTCCTCAGTTGGCGGTATAGTCCTCAGTTGTTGGTCTAATTACGGAAAAAAGTCCTCAGTTGGCGGTGCTTACACACTCACACCCACACACACACACACACACACACACACACACACACACACAGGGCCCCTATAAAGCTATGAAGATTCAGTATTGACTTTTCCAGACCCTTCCAGTTACTTGTTTATTATATAATAATGTTTCTAGAACATTAAAGAATTAAACATCTGACAGAATCTTCCTGATACTTATTTGTTTATTTTGATTAACAAGCATGCACTAGAAGATACTAGGAGAACATGATAAACACCTACATATAAACATTCTACTCCCTTCTAGACCCTTTAGTGGGAATTCCAACTTCTATGTCACATAGAAATACGAAACAATCTCTCTCTGCAGCGATCAAAACAATAATGAATACAATTCATATGACAATTAGAAATGCTCACTCGCCCTTTACTTCTTCCTACTTTAAGACGGAATCGAGTATAGCCCTAAAGCCGTTCTGGTACAAGTTGACGCTATCCGAAATACACGCCATTATGACAGGGGGCTTTGCGACCGTTGCTGGAGCAATAATCGCGGCTTACGTAGATTTTGGGGTGAGTAAACCATGTCATTCAGCCCTGCATTCATTTCTTTTCGAGGAGGGTATTTGATATGTAGGCGAAAGCGGTGCAGACGTAGGGCGTAGGCCTCTTTTAACGCGGGTTCTGGGTTCGATCGAGAAAAGCCCATAATTCGGCGCGAGTATTGGTCAAGTATCTACTTTTAACAGATTATACCAAATACCTCCCAAATTCTATCACTATGCCAGGCGCAAGGTGTATATAATTTCGGGTTAAACTGCGATTCAAATCCAAAGCGCGGTTATGATTGAATTACAAGCTTACGTAAAGTTTCAGGAGGTTGGGCTAAATGATAGGTGACGTTAAGTTTGACGTTAAACGTTATGCACGTCTTGCAATATTAAATATTTCATTGAGGTGACAAAAGGATCTATTGGGCCACGCGTGCTTTATTTAGTTTTGTATGTAATTTTGCTTTGGTCACAGATGTTATATTTTTTTTATGTAAACTTAATACATTTTATCCTGTAAATAATCCTGTGTTCGTTTATCCTCGTCATTATCATGCGCGCTAAATGACTTTAACTGTCCATGCGCCCATAAACATCATTCATGCATTCATTTAAATCGACGTTTAATTTGTTTTACATTTCAGATCCCACCGGAACATGTTATCTCAGCATCATTTATGTCTGCACCAGCAGCTATTGCGGTTGCCAAGATTTCGTTTCCGGAAACAGAAATCTCTCAAATAAAAACTCGGAAGGCGATTAAACTGGATTCCAGGTATTGTAAACATATGAACCATTCCTATCATTACAGTCGGACACAGGACTCGAGGATCGGGTATTCGAATCCTGTGAGAAGCGGAATCCAATTCGCGATCTTTCATTTATCCTCATTTGGCGCGAGTACTGGTTTATGTATAAGGGAGGCAGTGTCGAAAGAGATCAAAATTGTGAAAAACTTGTTTCTCAATCGATGTAAGAATATATATGTTTAAATTAATCACTTCTATCAGTAATGAAAGAGGAAGATTCGATATTCATATCGCGGCTTGTTTTCTCCTTCTGCCATTTTCTAATAATGTTCATATAGAAACGCATCCAATAACATGGAAAAGCATTATTCAATGCGTTTAAGAATATTGCAGTTAAAGTAGAATATCAGTTCTCCGCCATTTTGAAACATATTTTCTCTTCGGAATACATTGGTAGTTCTCGGTATACATGGGTCGGCACAGGAGCTATTCGCATAAAACCGCACATTTCCGGTCCTGGTCGGTGTACACCGAGAACGACCGAAGTATTCCGACAAGAGAATCAGTTTCAAAGTGGAGTAATATGGCTATTCTATCTTAATATATTCTCTAAACGCATACAAGTACAAAATCTAAAGCGTGAATGCAACCAGGCTACAAGCACAGTGACTGTTTCACGTATTACGTAGAATTTATGAATGGGTGAACCATCGGTAAAGTTGTGACATTTTTCCATTAATCAAATTGAATTATTAGTTAGGTATATAGCATTTATCCGTTTCGTTTGAAAACGAAAGTCGTATTGCAAAAAGCAATATGATGGCCTTCGTATTATGTCTGAGGTGTTTTCATTGAATAAGCCCGATGGGTTCTGATTGGGTGGAGACCATTTAATTTCAAGCGCTGCAACTCTGTAACTCTACTCACCTGACCACGAAAGTCCATAGATATTGATTTATACTGTGCTCGAGCTGAGACAGACTCGAAACAAACACACAAGCAAGCCAACAACTAATAAAAGAAAGAGGAGGAAGCGAAGGAGGAGAACTAGGAGGAGAAGCTAAATTATGAGTAGAAGAAGAAGACGGAGAAAAAAAATGATGAGGAAGAAGAACAACAACAACAAGAGCAAGATGAACTAGAAGAGCAGGATCAAGAACAAGTACAAATAAAAGAACAAGAAAAAGAAGAACTAGATGAACAAGATCAAAAACAAAAACAAGAAGAACTGCAAGAACAAGAACGAGGTGGACAAGAACAAGAAGAAACCAAGATTATGAATTAATATCTTATACTATTTTCTTTAAGCCTAGAGTCCAACCTTATAGGTGCCTTGTCAGTAGGAGCCACAGTGGCCGTAAAAATGATATCGTTTGTCGTCGTTAACATTATCGCCTTCATAGCCGTGTTTGGTCTACTCGACGGAATTCTCTCATACTTCGGATCTCTGCTTAACTGCCCACAGCTAAGTTTCCAGGTAACTACATCGAAACTATAAGAACTTGCTTTATTCTATGTATTATTAATTAAATCGCGTCGCCGCATTTTAGTGATAAGTGTCCATTAAAAAGAAAAGGATGGGGGCCGACTGAGCTTTACTGCACATAGTGGAACCATCGGCTCCTCTCATTTAAAATACAAATACTGGGATTTTAACTCACTCAGAGAGGAGCTATGTGATTTCACATTCTTTCCGCTAACAGCTATGCTAAGGACCGACCCTCCAATAGTTATACGAAAAGCGTCACATTATACAGTCGATGAAACTTATAGTTTTTGTTACTCATCTGTTTAGGCTTTAAGCATGTCAAAATGTATTTGTTCTTCTATTTACTGTTCTTTATTTAACTACGATAAGTGGGCGAGTCCATCATTGAGCGAAAGAAGGTAGGTATTGGTGGAGCTTTTAAGGATGTAGCTTTAACAAACTGTATTGTAAGATTTTTGTTAACAATTGGATGTGGACGGAAGCTTTATGCTCATTGAGTCCCTCTCCTGAGTATGCTTTTAGGTAATATAAAGGTTGGTAAGTTTTAGTTAATAAAAATAGGTATCTTTTTTAGACCAAACCATTCTGATGTGTTCATGCCAACATGACATTATAGCCGCCATAAACTGTATGTTACATCACGGCGTCATTTTACTGATTCATGTTTCTAGTGTGACGTCTTGCATTGATTGTCTTAGAGATTATTGGTCATTAAAGCAACTCTTTGCAACGAGTACTTGTCACATGGTAGACCACAAAGTACGATCATAAAGAAATATTTTATCCACTGTATATGGCCTCTTACGAAACTCAATTTAATAATTCCTATCTTCTTTCAGTCAATTTGCTCCTACGTTTTCATGCCTGTGGCTGCGATGATAGGCATTCCTTGGTCAGAAACCAGTACGGTCGGCGCCTTGATTGGGAAGAAAATATTTCTGAACGAACTCTTATCGTATGCTGACTTAGGGGCATTGCGACAAGCCGGGAAAATATCGGTACGTCCAATTCATTATTTTGATTTAATTAAACATAAAAAAGCCAAAGGCACATTTATTATGATACATTACGAAATTAATACATAATAATTTTAAAGCATGTGCAAACCGCAACAGAACGACTAGAAAAGTATGTGATAGGAAAATATTAACACGGAAATCATTATTTTCGATTTTAGTAAAGACGCAGTCGTGCTGAATAAAATAAAACAATATAGATAAAAAATAAATGAATGAATGAATTTAATGAATGAATGAATGAATGAATGAAGCATGAATGCATGAATGAATGAATGAATGAATGAATGAATGAATGAATGAATGAATGAATGAATGAATGAATGAATGAATGAATGAATGAATGAATGAATGAATGAATGAATGAATGAATGAATGAATGAATGAATGAATGAATATATGAATGAATGAATGAATGAATGAATGAATGAATGAATGAATGAATGAATGAATGAATGAATGAATGAATCACCCTTTCCTCTAATAGGACAGGTCCATGGTACTAAGCACGTATATACTATACCAATCAACAAATTAATCAACCAATCATTCTTTTTCCCCACAGGACAGGTCTGCGGTACTTAGCACGTATATACTTTGTGGGTTTGGAAGTATTTCCGCACTGGGTATCAACATCGGTAGTCTATCGTCCGCCGCCCCCGATATGGCGCCAATATTCACCAGACTGGTTCTCCGTTCGATGATTAACGGGAATATAGCGTGCTTCATGACCGCCTGTGTGGCTGGTAAGTCGACAAATATAGTTTAAGGAATTGTATGGTAATTAAATCAATTTGACCGTATTGTCAAGCGTATCCAAACGCTTAAATAACGGAAGAATGATTTTTTTAATAAAACATTTTATATAACAAACCGTTATATACGGACGAGTACATACAGATTTGGTATTTACGTTTCAAAAACGCGAAACACTCCATGAGAAAGTCCCTTTTGACAGGGTTGTAAGTCAAAGAAGTAACCAGTCCAAATATTTACAACGCTATTGCATGATTGAATTAACAAAACTCACGTTTAGATGGTTAATAGTCATAATAGCCTCGTATTTGGTAGATTTATGCAAAGTTTATTTGACGATAAACCTACTTTGCATAAACTATCTCCGAAACTATTTCATGCTTTACCTAAGAATGTGTTGTCCAGCTGTGGACATTCACATAATAAGTTAGCGCCAATAGTAACAATTATTAATGTGTTGTGTTTGTATGTTCAAATTTGCTGTCATTCTAATTCACACATTTATGAATGTACTTGCACTTTTGCACATACATATAACCTTACGTACTGGTCGGGCTGGAAGCTTGTACCTCGAGTTCTAAGACCGCCATATTTGCCGGTGGGTCACAAATGAGACTGTAGAATTTACAATTTACATCAGAGGTGGTTACATTGGCTAAACCCGATGAGTTCAGATTGGTACATTGGATGCACTGTATTTAAAGAAGAACTGGTTTGTTGTTTCTTTGGATTGAGGTATTTCGTCGTTTTCAACAGTATTTCATTAATTTAACTTGGCGTTCAGCGAGCCTTTTCATGTGCTTGGTATTTTTGTATGATGTTTGACACCACATCAACAATTGTTCTGTAATGCAATGGTCTTCCTGGGCCCACCAGTACTAAATGTAGGCTAGGACTATGAAGTGACTCCTACGAAACCAAATGTGCGGGTTGGGCTTGAACCCAGACCCCTTAGTGTTTCTTCAAACGTTATACACAATGTATCTCATGTTATAGAAAGCCGGGATAAGAGATTATCTCTGCAAATCTTCATATAAATTAATATACGCTGTATTTTTTTCTTTCCAGGGTTGTTATATCAGGGGACTGGGCCAATTTTAGACTTGTCTATATATCACAACACAACGATGGACTTCGTAAATATGACATCAACGTCATTTGTATTGACGAATACGACTATTTGAGCCGTTTGCGACTATCTTTGTTTTAAGCTTTATGGATGTGTTTTAATTGATTGATTGAGTTGGAGATTGATGCCGTTTTCAATAATCATTCGGTTCTATTACGGCAATTTGAACAATTATTAATGCTCTTACCATTTTCCAGCCAATACTGCATGATAAAGCGCTTCTTCCTTTTAAAAATCAACAAACTTGCTCGATATGGTGAAGCAATATGTAATGTTGCAATGATTTGGTAAATCACCGGAAACTATTTACAAGCAGTGTTTATGCCATAGACCCTTCTATCTAAATCGTGAGCATTACCGTTTTAGTATAATGAAGGTGCGACACAAAATACGAAGGACACTTATTCGATTCACCACATCGATATAAAAAGAAAGAATGAAGACGGCATGTTACATATAATTAAGAAACCAACTGAACAACTGACTTAACTTATGTCGAGGACATGTGTATGAAGAAGAACTTGTTTAACCACATTAAGAAATATAAACAAATGGGTTTGATTAAAATAAAAGTTTGTGCTCACTATACCCAAAACGCTTAAAGGTAGAGTATCCATAATCCGCCATTTTGAAATGTATTCTCTCGTCGGAATACTTCGGTCATTCTCGGTATAAATCGGTCGGGACCGGAACTATTCGCATTAAACAGAATAGTTTCGGCCACGATCGATTTATACCAAGAATAACAAGAGAACTCTGTGGAACCCCTTCCTGTTAATTATAAAAGGTCGAATTTGGGCGCCTTTCAAATGTTGGACACAATCTAAAGCACAATAACTGCACGATATCAATCAAAGATTATGGTGAAGCCAACAGTTATAAGCTCAAGGGCCCACATACGGTTTTATTTACTTCCGGCAAAGTCCGGGGTTAGGGCCAACAACTTCCGGTCTAAATTGGTTCCCCGCTGTCTTTTGGTTCCACTATGTTCCAAAATTAGATATTCGATGACAAACTCCTCACAGTGATCTCCCATTACTAGCTGCATCGATCACTGCTACCACAAGATTTTTATCCAGATATGGATGAAATTCAAATGATGCTGTTTTGTAAAGAGATTACTGGATATCTTAGTTAATTTAGTAACAATGCCTCGTTTTTTTTTATTTCTGACCAGTTAAGTCGAAAAGAAATTTGGTTTTGTTTATAAATAAAGCACAAATGGATAACAATTGTTTAGTTTTGCCGCCATCTTTTAACGCCATGTTCGTTTCTAAGTAGGTGGTCATGTGACATTTGTTATGGCAGTGATCAACCCCATAAAGGGAGATCACTGTGAGGAGTTTGATTCGATGGATGAGAAGCCGGTAACCAGTCTACTTCCGGTCAGATAAAAAAAGTCGCAACGTAAATGACATCATAGTGTAACGTCCTAACAACCGTTTAAGATATGCTACAGAAAGGCAAGCTTTTATTTGCTCCCAACAAAATTATCTTATTTTATTTGAAATTTACTACAAAATGTATACAGAAAACCGATTTTTTTTCAAAACCCCGGCTACAGAACTATTTTTTTTATATTTCTGTAATTTGTATTTTGATGACGACAATTAAACTAAAGGAATACTTTATATCTGTTATGGAATCATGCTAAAGGGCTTATTTCACTTCATGTTTAACCATTTTTGCCATTTTTGATGTAAATATCTTTTTATTATATTCCTATGAGGATTTGTAAAGTTTTTCTTATATACTGCTATGTAAAACTGATATGCAGCTACATGACGGGTGGGCCATGCTAGGCCAGGGGTCATACTTTAAATTGTAAATTCCAATCTCTTTCAGAAAGGAAATAATCAATTAAATAATTATACAGACAGTCTCAAAAAGCTGTCTAAAGAGTGTCGACGTGAAGATAATTAAAGCATTTCTTGTGAACTGCTATTTATAACTAATAAGCCCCTTGGGCGGGCCATTAAAGACCATGCGGTCATGATTGAATTAATCTAAGTAGAGGACCAGTAGATGATGCTACATACAAATTATCAAAGCTCTGGGCAATATTGCTCCAGAGAAGAAGATTATTAAAGATTTCTTACATACTGCCATGTATAAACGATAAGCCCATAGGGTGTGAACATTGTCGACCAAGAGGTCATGAATTGAACAAACTTGGTAGAGGACCAGTAGATGATGCCACATACCAAATATCAACGTCCTAGGCAATGTGACTCCGGAAATCTCTAAATATTTTATTATTCAAGTCTATGTAAAACTTATAAGCCACCTAGGGCAGGGCCATTTTAAACCCCGTGGTCATGATATGAACAACGTTGGAAGAGGATTAGAAAGTGATGCTACATACCAAATACCAAAGCTTAAGGCCTTATGGCTCCAGAAAAGTAGATTTTAAAATATTGTCATATATAAGGCTTTGTTAAACTGATAAGCCCAAGGGGTAGGGCCACTTAAGGCCGAAAGGTCATCATCTTAAAAAAAATTGCAGAGTACTAATCGATGATGCTACATACCAAATATCCAAACTCTAGGTCAACTGAACCTTAAGAAGATGATGTTTAAACCTACTTTTATATAAATAAGGCAATGTAAAACTGATAAGCCCCTGAGGCGGGCCATTTTTGGCCCAGCAGTCAGGATTTTAACAAGTTTGGTATAGGACCAGTAGATGATGTTTCATACCAAATATTAAAGCTTAGAGCGGAGCCATTTAAGGCCTAAATGTCATCATTTTATCAACATTTGAAGAGAACCAATACATAATGCAACATACCAAAAATTAAAACTCTAGGTCAAATGTATCTTTAGAAAACTAAGATTTTTAAACTTTTTTCTACATAAGGCAATGTAAAACTGATAAGTCCCTAGGGCAGGGTCTTTTTTAGTCCAGTGATGATGATTTTAACAAGCTTGGTAAAGGGCCTGTAGACAATGTTTCATACCAAATATCAAAGCTTTAGGCCTTATAGCTTCAGAGGAGAAGCTTTTTAGATATTTTGCTATATCAGGCTATTTTTAACTGATAAGCCCCTAGGGCGGGGCCATTTAAGGCCCAAAGGTCATCATCTTATCAAAATTTGAAGAAGTCTAATAGATGATGCTACATACTTTAAATCAGAGCTCTAGCTCAAATGTATCTTGAGAAAAAGAAGATGTTTAAACCTTTTTATACATAATTATGGCAATGTAAAACTGATAAGCCCCGGGGTCATGATTTTAACAAGCTTGGTAGAGGACCAGTATACGATGCTACATACCAAATATCAGAGCTCTAGGACTTACTGATCGAGAGGAAAATAATTTTAAAGATTTTCTCATATAGGCTATAATTTACTGATAAGCCGATCTTCAAAGTCCCATAACTCCGTAAAGCCCCAACGGAACTTTGCAATCTTTCGTCTGCTTATGCCCTATAGCCCAAGGTTTAAGAAAAACATTTCAAAATTCCCCCTGGGGGGAGCAAAAGTGCTCTTGGCTCATGGCATATATAAACTAACTTCACAGATCTTAATAGTTACACAACACTAGATCATTGATATACTTATCATCCTTTCATGATCGTGTGGTCGAGATAAAGCAAGCATACGTTGCGTGGGTGGTAAACCATGGGAATCGGTTTATTTTGAAAACAATATTCAACATTTTAATTGCCTGTCCGTGATGAATGGTACTTCTGTACATCAATTATCTTTTTTCCCATATTGCTCATATTGACCACCATATCAATCGCATGTAATTAATTATATCTATGTATTGACTATGAGCTTGTGTGCTTAATGTCTTAATAAAATTATGTTATATTATGTTATGTTATGTACATTAGTCGATCGAGTTGGACTCACAAACGCCTGACTGTGCATGTGTAGTCATCATTTCCGTCATTCAAAATCATCCCTATGAGTACGATTTTTCCATCATAAATGCACACATACATTCAAAAACTTAAGAACAAAGGAATTTAATTTTTTTTATTCATTTACAATTATTGATTAAATCACCATTTTAATGTGTCTTATCTAAAAAGAACAATCTGTGAGATTGTCTCTTTAAAAGCTATTTCATGAATATAAAGTTTCAGTTCGAATTCAGTTCGAATTCTTCGATCTTTGTCGTTATTTCTCCACACTTTATGTGATTTCTTTTCCTTTTTTTCATTCATTTATAGCTTTGTAATGCATTGTAATGTACCCTTATTGTATATATGTTATATTTGGGTTAAATAAAGTTCTGTTCTGTTCTGTTTGGAATGCAAGTATATCTTTCTTACAGTTTTATTTGCCATGCACAATGCATTTAAGTATCATGCGTATCCCTCATTGCATGTATACCTTACTACCAATTAACACTCATTAATGAATGTATGCTGACAAAGGCATAAAAGACATGATACATCGAAATGGGAGGGTCATGCGAATTCGTTGGATTGCAAACTACCGGTTCTTTTTATTGATTATAATTGTTTATTCTTTTTCCTCGAGTTGCAGGCATGTGGAAACACATTACCATTGAACTAAACATAAGATAAAGTTACGAAACATAGCCAATAATACAACAACAGTTTGTTACATATGTAAAGCATTTCACAGAAAAGTAAATACAAAAGTAAAGTACAAAGAAAACACGAGTTCTTTTATAAAAGGAATTAATCAATAATTGTGATGAAAAGGGTTAAAAAACGTAAACACGTCCAGCGACTTTAGAGGCATGTTATTTTGTAAAAATATTAACATGTTCAAGGTTGGAAGTTTTGTCCATTTGTATTATTGCTGAAAATCGGGTTCAACCCCTTACATTGAATACATCTATTTATCGCCTTTTCTTTTTGTGTTTTTCAGTTGGCCAGTGAGTTTGAAACAGATTACGTGTCGCGAGAAACGGTGAGAGCTAAAATCGTCTTGACCTGTCTACAAGATCTGGCTGAGCACATCATGGCGGCAAACGGTAGCGATACCTATTTTATACTTCTTTCCAAAAGATCCCGTTTTAACGGTTACTACACAAGCACATAAAACCGCTAACGGGTACATTTATTTGTTCTAATACTCGTTAGTTATTGCTTGTCGAAATCATTTCCCTTAGCATGTTACTTACAACGAGAATTTGACAATTACAAAAGCGTTGTCTTTACGGAGTTTTTACAACTTAGACTAGATCTAATCACTCTTGTTTCTGCTTCCCCTGGATATATAACCAGTACTCGCACCTCTGTAGATTACTGTCCTCCATCGTATAAAATACATCCATGGCTTTGTGTTTTGGGATTAATTACAAGCATAGATTTCGTTTGAACTTCGATTGCTTTGAATACCATATCCCATCACTGTATTAACGAGCATACCAATTTGTTCTGGTACATGTTCTATTAATCAAGATGCTTTCATCTGTGATGGTGCGATTTTCGTTTAAGTCATGGTCTATCTTTCATAAAAGCACGTTGATTAGCCCAATGTTACAGTTATATGGGACTTCATTTTCCATTTCGGAAATTACATTACATGGGCGCTCAACATTTTTGTATTTAATACCGTATCAACAATAATTCAGTTATGTAACGGCTTTCGTGGATCCATCAGTGCTAGGTTAGGGATCTGAAGTGACACGCCAAAGGTGTCGTTGGGACTTGAACCCGGGACCCCAAAGTTCTAAGTCCACCACCTTAATTACTGGACCAACATTCTATTTCTATTTTACATGTTGTGTTGTGTATTTATTAACAAATACAAATACAAGATCGAGATTCATGATAACACGGTAAACGCATACTTTTCATCATTTTAATGTGGCATTTATCTTTCGGGTGGTGATTTGAAAACTGATTAACACTTATATAATTGCAAAACAATGTGTCTGTCTACAAAGGATAACAGTAATGATAAATAGATTAAACGTTTTATATTTATCAGGGCTTTATATTATCTTATTCTCATATTGTCGGGATCTAATATCCAAACAAACAAGAACTTTTTTAAAAAATGTTGCGGTAGGATTTTGGTCAGTGAGCAATAATTTACTTCTGAAAGACGCAAGCAAATTCTTAACCAAGATTTCTAAGTACAAAAACTGCAAATATTTGCTTTAATTCGAAACCAGAGTTATGGAACCTGGTACGGGCATTGTCAGAAAGACCCCAAACACATATCCCTTATAGTGCTGGAACTGACTCCATGCTTATGCAAACAGGTTGGATCCAGTCCAGCCGCCAAGTAAATTGGCGACTGGCTTGTGATCTAACCTGGTTTCTACTCAGACGACACAAAAATCTATTTTTATAAAAATTATCCTGCATTCTAAGGGTTAGTGGGATAAAAGCTTGCATGTTTAACTTTTACCAAGGAGTGAGGCTGATGCCGAAGCCCGGATGAGTATAATGCCATCCTATCGCATTTCTTTCGAAATTTTGAGCTAAGATACATAGAACTGTAACATATTTTCCGTACAATGCGTATGAAAAATATCAATCACATATTATTCAATGCCTTTATTGTTCTCTTTTACAGGTCCTCAAAACACACAAAGCGTACAAAGATAAGCGGACAGATTTCACCAAGTTGGAACCATCACGAACTGCCAGTTTAGAAAAACCGTTCTGGGACTCAACCGTGTACAGCGCATATTCCCCAACTCCAGGAAATTAAAATCTAAATTTGCAAAACGATTTTTCTTAATTCTGTTGTCTTCGATAAACAAAAAAACACAATTATGGAATACAAATAATGATAAGTATAATTTGTTCGTTGTGTTATTATTTATGCATATTTCCCCCTTGTGTCTATTTTATGTTTCGGTTCATTTAAAAAAGGGGTATTTCATTTTTCCAACAGTTTTGCCGTTATACCATGTCGATAAATGCACCATGGTAAATGCTCAAAGTATTTTCTCATGCGTATTGTATGCCATTGTTCGTGGGTTTCCTTGTTACTTCAATCACTTTAAGTGCTATGCAATTACAGTCTGAAATATTCTAGTTACCGGGTTATGTAGAGATGTGTCTCGAGAATTACAAAAAACTGAATCAATAATGAAATTCTGTATAAGATATCTCTTTTCAAACCTGTCAAATAACTTCGAAATGTTGGCTTTTTCCTGGTGAATGGGGGAGCAAGGGATGTAACTTTTCAATATGAAGCTAAAATGCGTTTCAGAGTTATCTCGCCTCAATAATCACCACAAGAACTGGAGATACAGTCAGGTTCAGCAAAGTAAATCCTCGCATGGTGTCTTAGATAGCACAGGTTCCCAGCATTATGCCTTACATACCTCCTCAATGTATTTGTACCACTGTTTGTATTTTTGGAATATCAAGATTTTTTTTAGAAAAGCTCTGTAAATAGCATTGCGACAGGAAAAATGTTTATACTGTCAAGGGAACCTCCAGTTCTTATTTAAGCAAAGAGCATCTTGTCAAAATTATGTTCGAATACGGTTTACACGCCGTGTCAACAACACATATTTAGTTATGTCACGGCTTTACAGGGATTCTCCGGGACAAGGCTAAGGCTCTTAGACCCCCTTCCAAAGTACGCTACCAAGAAACCAGTGGTGCATTAGGGGATTTGAACCAGGGACCCCAACCCCATCAAAAAGTCAAACACTGGATCATGAAAGACCCCGTCTTGCCAAAAGGGTAGATCACAATGAAAAAGCATGTTTATCAACCATTGGAATTAAATGAATATTTGAAATGTGGGATATCGATTGCATTCGATCATGATTGAACCCATTCAGTGTTTAGTCACGGGGCCGTTACACTCCTCTCATCGATGCACATGATGTTAATAAACACAGTGTAAAAATGATTCAGTTACGTAACAAATATGTTGAATCCACCAGAACTAGGGTAGGGCTCTAAGTGAATTGCGAAAAAAGGTCACTCCTACCAAACCAGATGTGTCAGTGGGGTTCGAACCCGGAACCCCCGAATTCTAAGTCCGCCACATTAACCACCGAGCCACACATGAACCCTTTAGATGTCATATAAGATCGCCAGTCCTGACAATACAGTATACATATGAGTTTATTGTGCAGAGGTAGAGCGTCGGGTTCTGGTTCGGATCCACGTTAGGCGAGGTGAAAATTGCCGAGACTAACCCACGAGTCGGCGCGAATACTGGTGTAGTATCCAGGAAGCAGTCATCGAGAGTGGCTTTGCACAACCTTTAAGCTTTCTTCAAGGAAACAGAATGGAGAGTGATTAATAGAAGTTGTAAGAGCTTGTTTCACAATCGAAGTAAAAATAAATAAGTTTAAAAGAAATATGAAATGTGCGTGCACCCCATTTACCCCATTTATACACGACCCGTCAGCCCAAAGTGTTGGGCCGATTATAGACGGAAATGATCCCTCTTGAGAGAAAATGTAACGCCTACAGTAATGTTGGATATACCACTGCTTGGCGAACAATTAAACCTCTCGTAAAGCCCAGGATCCCGCAGAAGTGGGGCTTTTTCATCATCAAACATGCTGTACTTAATGCGGATTATTACATCATATACAAAATAAACGCGCAGAGTACCCTCTCAACGTATGGAACATATGAAACAAATACCCCCATACTACCCTCTATATGCAACAGTTAGTCTGGTACATATTTGTTTGGTTCACCATTTTGTGGTATATAGAAGATTATTATAGCATATACAAACTATCGCGCAGAGTACCCTCTCACCGTATGGAACATATACCCTCCCATACTACCCTGTATATGCAACAGTTAGTCTGGTACATATTTGTTTGGTTCACCATTTTGTGGTATATAGAAAATTATTATAGCATATACAAACTATCGCGCAGAGTACCCTCTCACCGTATGGAACATATACCCTCCCATACTACCCTTTATATGCATCAGTTAGTCTGGTACATATTTGTTTGGTTCAACGTTTTGTGGTATGTAGAAGATTATTATAGCATATACAAACTATCGCGCAGAGTACACTCTCACCGTATGGAACATGTACCCTCCCATACTACCCTTTATATGCAACAGTTAGTCTGGTACATATTTGTTTGGTTCAACGTTTTGTGGTATGTAGAAGATTATTACCGCATATACAAACTATCGCGCAGAGTACACTCTCACCGTATGGAACATATACCCTCCCATACTACCCTTTATATGCAACAGTTAGTCTGGTACATATTTGTTTGGTTCAACGTTTTGTGGTATGTAGAAGATTATTACAGCATATACAAATTATCGCACAGAGTACCCTCTAAATGTATGAAACATAAACAACAAATACCTTCCAATACTACCCTATACAAGCAACAGTAAATCTGGTACATATTTGTTTGGTTTAACTATCTGTCATGTATGAGAGCCGTTGGTCAATTAAGAACGTTTAAATGGTTTAAAGAGCCATGCTTTAGGAAAGTTTAAGACTTATCTTAATTGATTCCATCAGCAGTCAAAGATTAATCGAATGATTCTGTAATTTCTTTATATTTTTTTGTGCTATTGAGCCTATTGCTTTGAAAAAAAGCCTTCTATTGTAAGTTAAATTGAATAAATATAGAAAATGTGAAAGTGAATTAGATGATATAAATTGAATACTCTAAAGTAATTGCTTTATCATGTTTTTTATTCACGATAACGATTTGTTGCTTATATTGGGTTTTCATTCTAATCCCTTTTTTAAGGTTTAACAATGGAATATAAAATATTATCGATTTATATTGCTTTTGAATATCATAAAACGTTTGTCTTCAAAAAGTGGTTAATCTTCTTTTTATACCACTATGTGAAGACAAACTTTTCATAATAATCCTAGAAGAACAAGAAGTGTATAACCCCTCGAAAAGTCGCACAAAATATAAATTGTGTATAATCTATAATTACTACGTATCAATAGGCTTGCCGAATTCTTTTGTCGTACATGTAATTTGGTCTCCAATAGACTTTCGGATATGGGCGTGGCATTAGTCCCGTTGTTTAATATACGTATGATTAAACATGAACATATGATTTGACAATTTCCCTATTGCGGTTGTTTTCTTCTATTTTCTGCAGTCTATGAAAGTTAAAATATTTATCAATGGGCGCGATATGTGAATTATGATCCGAACACAAAACATTTGCGTCCTTACAAGATCCGATATAGGTCACATCATTTAATCTTCTTTAACACAATGTAACTTAAGACTTTCGCAAATACACGGCAACTTTCACATGAACAGAAGATTCTTTTTAGCTCTTGGCTTTATAATAGTCTAGCAAGCGATTGTACTTTAATGATTACGAAGCCACTATAGTAGAACAAGAATGCACTCTGTATAGACATTTCCTCCCTTTTCATTGATTGTTTGGTCAATATTCGAATTCCTGTTCATATTGAAATAAAATGTTTGAACTTAAACATTTGTCAATTTCGCTGATCAGTCCGGAAAATCATTTCGGATATTCTCAAGATTTTTTTTATCAAACTTGGAAAACAGATGTTTGACACCTTATTCTGGCCGATATCTATTGGGAAGGACAATGATGGCCTTATAATGAATATATTCATATTTTACCACTGCGTATTTGGTTCCAAACATGAACACAAACTATTGGATGTTAAAAATATAATTTAATGTTAAGAATATTCACTATTGATAGCGACGTTTATTCAGTTAAACGAACGCACTGCAACTGAATGCTTTTAAAACACTTATATGTTAACTATATTAACCTAATCATAAGGGTTTTACATCGCGTCAACCTTATTTCGTTTATGTTACGACGCCCGACTTCTGATGATGGAGGAGAACAGCATACTCAACTGCCCATGGGGCTGGTCAAGTCTATGGAACCATCGGCATTTCGTTAGTCAATCGGGAAACTTCCTCTTATGAAAACCAAAATATCGTCACCGGGGTTCGAACCTTTTCAGATTTATCAACTAATGCAGTAAAGCAAATGCGTTTAGAGATGTAGAGAATTCCAAGGGTTAATTAAACTTCACATAATTTACATACCACCCCATTGAGTGGTCTATTTGCTTGACAAGATTTCGTGTCAGTATTACGGAAGGAGGACAGCAAACACTCGGACCACCTTTGTTTTTTACCCACCAGGTGCGATCATCCCCCACAGAGGCTTAATGAGGTGTTTAACATGTATGTAGATAACCATCTGAAGCGCCTGGCTGACCCGGATTCTTCTAAACCGGAAATGGAAAGAGAGCGAATGGCGGTCATGTCACGCTTGATCGCGTTTTGTGAACGCTTCTTCTCTCGAACACATATGAATGTACCTGTAACTCTTAACCCATTACCAAAGAATAACGACATTTTACCACTTTATGGCAGGCGACTTTGGAAAACATTGTGGGAATAGGAGAAATTGCTCTTTTTCCCACAATGTTTTCTGTCCTATCAGTAGATTGTTTTTCAATTTCATCACATATGGAAATGTCGTCTGCAAACTCTTTCAATTTGGGAGAGTCGAAAATTAGCCGTTTGGTAAAGGATTTATGAAATTTCCTTCATCAACAATTCGCTGCGGAGGAAGATAAAACACTCAACACATAAAAGAAAATTATCTCCGATTTGTAGCAATGAACTTGAAATCATGCCACAAACAATGTACTTTGCACAATGCAGATTTACAATGATGATAATAATGACAAATGTGAAATCTCGTTTTAAGTTTATTTAAAGTAGTTTTTGTGCGAATCTCATTTCTTAACCCTTATAGTGCTGGAACCAACTTCATGCTTATGCAAACAGGTTAGATCCAGGCCAGCCACCAAGTAAATTGGTGGTTGGCCTGTGATCTAATCTGTTTGCTACTCTGAGTTTATTTCTGAGTATCTTTCATCATCATAATCAAACAGATAATTAAGGTTCTGGAAGGCAGACGACACAATATTTTCAGAAAATACACAGCATTCTAAGGGTTAAGGTCGGTGACCGCGCTTTGGTCTGGGCAAGGTTGGGGGTAAAATCATTCGTAAACGTAATTATACCTATGCGAATTAAAACCTTCTTTGTGTTCAGCTATGTACATCTTTTTCTGTAACAAAGATTTGAATATAATTGTAAGTCAAAACATTTGTTAAACTTCTTCTTTCACAAAAGATACTCAAACCAAATAGGGTAATCCTGTTTCGTGGGACTTAACACCTTTTAACCGTTGTTCATTAATACAACGACTTATCCCGACTTTCATCTGCACTAGGCTAGGGTTGTACAGTGTCTGTAAACACCTTTACAACATTACTTATGTTAAAACAGATGATTAAAGTACAAAAAGACCCACTGAGTAGAAGCAAGGCAAATTCCTACTTACTTCCAATATTATATCAAAGTTTGTTACGTTTAGATAGTGTTCAACAATATTTACAAGGTTTCAGGGGCCTGGCCTGTCAGTCAAAGATTCGTATGAAAGATTGTCTCGTTACCATAAATATTATGAAGAAAAAGTCTTAACGTCAAGTTAGACGTGAGTGGAATATAAGTCGTACTTATGAATTGTTTATTGTACTTTAAAGCATACCTTTGTTTCATTCGCAAAAACTAGATAACCTTTGAGATTCATGGATAACGTCAATCTTTTAACGTAGACGTATCGCTACGAATTTTTGAAAGAAAAGCCCGCGGTCTCTAGTGTACCTAATATTTGGATAAACATTGTCCATTTCACAAGCAAATTTTTCGCGTTGAAGTGAATAGACCCCGACTTTTTCAAACAGTAGCAGAAATTTCAAGTACATATGATGAAAGTGAACCAATGGGAACCAATATGGCGTCATACCTATTATTTCAGAGGTGTTTTCATTTGATAAACCCGATCAATCTGAACACATCGGGTTTATTCAATGAAAACACCTCTGAAATAATAGGGATAACGCCATATTGTTTCCCGCGAGAATGACGTCATTTTACTTTCGTTTTTAAAAATAGATCTTAAATGTGAAATCTTAAAAGTCGTTAAATTTGATTGAGGAAACAACTATACATGTCACAACAATAATTTCGCCATTTGGTATGAATTACTGATAAAACATGTTTAAAAAGGATGTCCAACGCTTCCATACACATTGAACTACTTAACTTGCACGCTTAAAAAATGTGTTAATTGCCGGATGCCGATTTACCCGAAAAATTGTAACCCTACACTTATATCCGAGGTGTATTTCACAGCTCACGGAAATACCCAAGTATTTCCGATTGAAACCCGATGTGTTCAGATTGGCCCGTTTGCAATCGTATCAACTCGGCAATCCCCGACACAAGCCGAGGATCGCCGAGTAGATACGATTGAGAAACTATGAAATACAAATGTGTTGATATGATATTCCATAATGAAGTAAGTAAAAAAACAAAATAAACCGTATATTTGTGATATTTAACCAATTCTTGTGTATTAACATATATATTTAGTCCCTGTGTGTATGTTGTAATCAAGTGTGTAATCCGGCGGAAAACAGCCGAATTTCTCAAGGATTCTTGGTGTATTCATGAACTACCTACGAGATATATCTATCGACTTGTGCCGGAATTGCCGATTAGATACGATTGTCTTACAACGTCAAGTAAGCAATTGTTTTAGGCCCGGTTTTCGCCTGACAAGGCGGACGGATCCTCGACTCGAAGTCTCGCGTATAAGTGTGAGGGTCGCCGTAACTTAATGCCAGTCGTTGACTAGAAGTGCGCGTAAAATTGTTAACGAAGGCAATAAAGGCGGGTTAATGTCGCTGCTCTTCTGACACTTTACCCTGTATGGTGTTATTGATGGGTTTTAAAGCTGCTGGTTCACATACTAGTATGAGAAGCAATTTGGGAGTTAAAAGTTTATTTCTTTAAAACTGTATTTTATACGATGGCACACATACAGTGGCACAGATGTAATTTATATGCGTTTTTATTACGTTATTTCGATTTTGTAAGTCGAAACAACGAGATAATTAATTCGAAAAACGAGTTAGTTGACCAATCAGAAGGATTGTTATCTTTCATTTTCTGTCATGATAATATGAAAGACAAAACATCATCTGAGCTTTTACTTTACAATAACACATGCTCAATGATACCAATGGTCTCGTATGCATCCAATGTTTTATTGAGCCGCTAGCCACAGTTAGCTTAAAAGAGTATTTCATACATTGCAAAACTTCGACCAGTACTTTTGCCATACCAAGAGGGGAAGGCATTAGAGAGTGAATTAAGGCAATATAGGTATTATGTCGCATGTCATTTTTAACATCTCTATGTTAAACCTTGAGTGTCAAACGATGGTATTCGAATTACGTACACATTTTAAGTTCACAATTTGAGATTTATGGAATTTCGCAATTGTAATTTGAACATGTTGACCGAAACCTTTCTCGCATACACGCGCTACTATTGTACTTAACTCTCTCCAACGATTTACCGAAAGCACCATTGGGAAAATTTTCATTTCGTGAAATGGTTCCAGCACAAGTCCAAGATAAAGAATGTTCCATACTTTCTAACCATCATCTGATGTCGCTTTCTTCTATTTATACATTTGGGACAGTGTATACAGTAATGCCCTTTTAAATGGGTTTAACATCACATCAACATTATTTCAGTTATATTGCGATGCCCGACTCTTAATGATAGAGGAATACCCCATGGTTGACTCGCCCCTCCCCCCCACCCCCCTCCCGCATTAGCGGGTTAAGCCGGGTAGAACCAACTGCATTCCGATAGCTAGGCTGGAGACTACATATCAAGAAAAAATCCAAATGCTGTCTCCAGGAATTTGAACCAACTCAAACAGATGCCATTTAATTTCAAGTTCTGTATTCCTACCACTAGGTCATGGAATGATATTGCTTTCATCCGGTACCAACTGCATTAGGAGATATATTCATCTTTTTTGCGAATTCTATCTTAGGCTCATCTATTTCCCTGTAACAGTAACCCGCAAGAAATAATAAAACAACTAGATACTTGCGTGCTTTATTTTCTTAAACTTTTATTAGAATCGTTAATATATCTTTTTATTGAATTCGAGAAAGTGCCTAGAACCAAAGACCTGATTAGGTCTTTGCTAGAACAAATAACAAATAGTTATTTCTGAAAGCTTCGTTCATCACAAAGCTTTACTATCTTCTGATAGAGTAGAAAACGTTGTGGGAAAAGGAGAAATTGCCCTTAAAGAGCAATTTCTCCTTTTCCCACAATGTTTTCCAAAGTCGTCTTTAACTAAATGGGCAAATGTCGTTATTATTTGGTTATGGGTTAAACAACTCGAAAATGAAACACCCTAAACAATATCAGAAGTAAAAATTAGCCACAACATCGGGAAAGGAGCCTTGCTACACCAAACTTAAGAATATGAGATAGAAATCATATTGTTTTAAGTTCTTTGCTTTCTATAATAAAAGCAAGATTACAAAACTAGCAAGAGCTGCCCATAAGACAGTATGCTCGACTATTCGACAATGTTGGAGAACCTATGTTGTATAGGTCAGTGAAATATAATTTGTTTATAAAATATCAGGATACACAAACGATCCTTAACAAAGATTTTCTAGGAACAGATACTGGTTTGAATTGCTTCAAGTCAATAGCAGAGTTATTGAACTTGGTCAGTGACCCGACAGTAAAAACATTAGTCCATGTACAGAGATTTAATCCACTTCCTATAGTAGTTTATGAAAAACAAGATATATGAGATTCGGTCAGGGACATAACATAATGACAGAGTACACATGTGCGAAGTATAAACCCATTCCATAATGAAGTTCAAGAGATACTAACTTGCATGTAAAAACCTAACCAAGCCATTAAGTCCAAAAAGCCGAATAATTTGCTTGAGGACATGTTCTTTCATGGAATTTTCTAAATTTTTTATATGTTATTTAAAATTTAATTGTGAATTCAAAAATGAAAAGAAAAATGCAGGTCGACGAGTAATTTTTTTTTTGTAAAATGACAGTTTCCATGATAACCGTTTGGGGCAAAAATGTCAAAATGACCATACCTTCTTCAAAGGTAAAAAACTAATTTCTGGAAGGTTTATTAACACAAAAAAACATGATTCCATACATTCAATACTTTATAATTCAATGTTATTTCAAATTATTACAATCTGAACATTTTTTGTAATCCAAATCGTTTTTCAAAGTTTTGTATTCAACAAAAAACAATGTTAATTGATATGTTTATTACAATTAAATGAAGATAGTTAAAAATTCCTTTTAGAGATTTTTCTTATTTTTCAGTATGTGAAGTAAAATTTAATCTTGAAATACAAAATGCAAAAAAAAAGTATATGTTGACGAGTTAGTCTTTCTGTAAAAAGATAGTTTCCATGGTAACCCTATTTGAAAAACGTTTATAAAAACGACTAAAATAACTTTAAAATTCAAAAATAGAAGATGGGGGCTTAATATGCATGGGAAATATATAATAATGTTGATAACTTTTTATAATTTCATGGATAATATGATTATTCTGTGGAAAAAAATATATTGCATTCAGTAAATTTCATCCGAATAGAAACGTTTATCCGACTTCTATGAAAGTACCTCTTCGGTTATAGATTATAACCTCCCTTGGATGCGCAGATGAAGTGCGCAGAAAAAAACTACAGAGAACGCTCTTGAATTCAAAACAAGATAAATGAAACTTGGTCAGGGACTTAGCATTATGGACACAGGTGTGAAGTACCAACCTATTCTATAAAGTTAATAGGATACAAACTTGCATATGAAAATTTAACCAAGGTGTGACACCGACAGCGACGCCGACGTCTTGGTAAGTAGAACAACTCTCCTTATTCCATGATTAGAATAGTTGTTACATCATCGTAGACTGCCTGTCTAAATGGTGACGTGTATACCATCTGAGATCAACGCAGCTATGCTTTATAGAGTTCTGAACAGACTTTTACAAAACGTACTTTTTAAGCCACACCTTCCCCCTCTTTACATGTATCTCCAAATGATTTAGGTCAGGCGTTAACGAGATATAAATCCTATCGTACTCGAACTCTTTCGAGCCCGTTTGATGTTTTAAATCGAACGTGATGTTACGCAATCTTCCTTCTTACAACACAAACCTGGCTAACCGCGTCAGGGAACATGGGGGTAAGTATTAGTTGCAATAGTGTAAACACACCAGTTTGAGATCAATTGAAATGTATACGGGACAGGGGACTTGTCGTTAATAATAGTCTTTCAATTAGAAACAGCTACCCTAACAAATGGGCCACTCAGATCGAATCTTAGCATCGTTTCAATTTGTATGGTTTTTAACGCAGTATTTAAAATTTTCCAGTCATATAACGGATTTCAGGATCCACCAGTACAAGGCTAACAAGAGGTGTCGGGGCTCGATCCCGAGAACCCCGTGTTCTTACTCGGTCACCTTAACCACAAAGATCGCCCATCCAACCAACGAGATAACGCATTATAATTAAAATATGCTAATTCGATGTACATTTAAGGACCAACGCGAACAATCAAAATGACCATTGCACATATATCACCGTGGGTGCTACACTGATACCAAAGGCATTATTTTGTAAGTTATCAAAGAAAAACGAAAAAGTGAAATAAACAGTGGTAAAGATTAGATCCTCGCTGTTATTGCTTTACTAAGAAAGGATTACGTAAGTAACCAAGGGAAAAAGAAAAGTGCAACAAAGAAACGTAAATATGAATTATCGTTTCACATGACTATGTATTTGCTTTGACTGATATGGTACTTAGTAGTGTATTTGTGTGAAACACGTTCTTACAACTTAAATAAACTACTCTCAATTCTGCTTACTGGATACGTAACCAGTACTCGCGCCGAATGCGGATTGATGAAATGTCGCAAGGCAGATAACGATATTCATGGGATTGGAAATCCCCAACCTTCGTGTCCCAAGACAAACGCTTTACCACTGGACCACTGTCCTCCATTTTATTTATTTTTACACGCTAATCTAAACTGTAGGTGACATTGATGCAGAGGAAGAGCGTCGGCCACTTGTACCAAGTGTCTCAGGTTCGATCCCAACCAGGCAAAGTAAAAATCGCCGGAACTATCCAACAAATCGGTGCGAGTACTGGTTTCGTATTCAGGAAGCAGCCAACGAGAAAGGATTTGATAAGCATCAAGCGTCCATCACAATCAATGCGAAATAGATGAGTTTAAACAAATCTAACACGATGGTCACATCCGGGCAATACTTAAGATTCCACATATTACTTGTTAATTCCCACGTTATGAATAAAATGACTCATAGCAAATGACATATAAGGCCGACCATATGATACGTTGTACATAGCGTTAATCCCTCATAAATAACATCAACCCTTAGGACGTTTGGTATTTCCTAAGAATATGTATTTTTTATGTCTCCTGCTTTCCCGATCCTTAACTATCTGCTTAATTTGACGAGGAAAGATTCTCAGAGATGCAAACAGGTTAGATCACAGGTCAGCCGCCAATTTACCTGGCGGCTGGCCTGGATCTTACCTGTTTGCATGAGCATGAAGTCGGTTCCAGCAATATAAGGGTTAATCCCGTACAAAAACCTTTTAATTACACGCCGACTTCAAACATAGAAGGTGAGTGTATCTCATTTATGTGTGTGACCGCAATTCATTTTCTACATAATAAATTATATGAATGCGAGTAGCGGATGAAAGAAGAGAAAAGAAAAAAAATAATTACTCCAGATGTATTATGCGTGACGCTCAACTTGATAATGCGACTTAAGGTAAAATACCCATAATCCGCCATTTTGAAACACTTTCTTTCGTCGGATTACCTCGGTCGTTTTCGGTAAACATCTATCGGTGCCGGAAATATTCGCTATCTACCGGATAGTTCAGGCCACGACCGATGTAAACCGGGGACGACCGAAGCAGTCCGACGAAAGATTTAGTTTCGAAATGAATAATTATTTGTTTTCTACCTTAAAGATACGAATTGTCCTGTACAAGCTTATGGACAAAATCTGCTTTTATAAAGAAGGTTTGTACCTCGTTTTAAGGTGGTTTTCCACACATTAGACATATTGCAAATCCAAGAAAAATGTCGTATAATTAGGTATCTTTTGCCTTCCGAAAAGTTTTTTTTTCACATAATACGTCCTGTTCGAACGTCAGCGACGATATATAATTGACGTGATGTAATTTATATGGCTTTAAATTTTAGATAGTTATACGCCGAACTCTCTCTCTGTCGAACAATTATATTTGGTCCATTGAACTTCGAGACGTAGAGATTCCATTTAAGCCAATTAGATCTATTTGGCAGCCCATTGGAGTTGATTTGCATAAAATATGTGAATCCATATGGGATAAGATGAATAGTTAACCGTAAAACCATAGAGTGGTAAATAATAGTGTTCCTGATTGAAGAATAAAGAACCCCGCTAACAAATTGTTTCAGTAAATGCATATGGGAACAAAGATAGGGCAATGACCGACCTACAGTCAGCGAAAAGATTTAATAACTTATTTCATTACAACAAATGCAACAACCTAAGCAGATGTTTCCTAAGTGATTATCAAAATCCAATCCGATCAATAGATCAATATCGATCTTTAGCATCAACCCAATACGACATTGAATACTAATGACTGCGAAACAAAATTGACGCTTGTCAAAATGGTGATACGTCATGTCAACCTTATTTAAATTATGTTACGGCTTTCCTGAATCCTAGCATAGAGCTCTTAAGAATCTTGCCAAATGACACTCCCACGATCTTCGAAATGAAAATCGAAATTGGATAGATAAATCATCATCGATCAATCCATTACGACATTGAAGACTAATGACTGTCAAACGTCATTGACGCTTATTTGTATGGTGTTTAACGCCGCGCCAACAATTTTTCAGTTGTGTTACGGCTTTCTTTAATCCACCACTACTAGGATATGGCTCTGAAGTGACTTGCCAAAGGACACTCCCACGAAACCAGTGGTGTTCGTGGGGCTCTAACCCGGGACCCCGGTGCCTAAGTCCGCAACCTTTACCCTTGGCCACGCAGGACCCAGCATTATGGACGTGAGCTTCTTTTCCACAAATACTACGTGGGCTAAACGACCCAGTCGGTCTTATAAGCTTATTTGTTCCAATGAAATGCAGTCACTTGTTAGAATGAAAATGAACATTAGAAAACAAAAATCACACGTGCGAGTAAAGTCTCAAAATTAGCATTAATATGACCACAATAAGGAATTGTCGTTTATTTTGAGATGCAATGGTATTAATGTTTAAAATAGCACAGACGTTTGTTTAGGATAACTCATTACAATGTACATGTAACGAGCTACAGAATTGGCGTGACCAGTGTAGAAACACCCGAATTATAGGTATGTGCACTTACAGCATAGATAAAACAGCAAAATACATAAAATTAAATAATACTATCATACACAACGGAAGAGGGGCCCGCCTCTAATTCTCAAATCATTACGTCGTCGGAATTTGACCTCATTTCTGAAGTGATGAAACACATTTATATCCGCGCTTAACCCTTAGAATACTGGCTAATTTTCTAAAGATATATTCTTGTGTCGTCTACCTTTCAAAACCTTAAATAGCAGCTTAAATCCGACGGAGAAAGATACTCAGAGTAGCAAACAGGTTAGATCACAGGCCAGCCGCCAATTTACTAGGCGGCTGGTCTTTGATATAACCTGTTTGTATTGGCATGAAGTCGGTTCAAGCACTATAAGGGTTAATGTGACAATCAATTTCTCATCAAGGCTCGAATAAAAACACGTCTGCTTATATCTAATTTATTCTGAACATCTGCTGGTCTCCGATATGACAGTGATTTACTGAATGGGACCAACGCATGACTCAATCAAGATCCTGCCTATTAATAAAGTAAATGTTACACATCTTCGTGGGAAAAGCAAGGAAAACGTAACTTAATGTTTGAGAACTACAATCGCAAGGCCATGTAAATGTAGTTAGATCGCTTGTTGTCAATTATTAAAAGGGAATGTTGGTTATGCAATATGTTTGCACAACATAGTTAGTAACTCGCCATCCACATGGAGCATTTGTATTCAATGCCGAACTGCCCAAGAAATGAGCTAATGAAATTTGACTTTTTATCAACGTTTTCTTTCGTCTAATCGCAAGATGTTCTTTCGAGTTCTGCCTTTGTTTGATTTTACGACGAAAAGACTAATTAGAAAATTCAATAGTTTTCGCCGATTCTGAAAATCCGTTTTGAATGTGCAATTCTTTATCTAATTCAGCACTGATCTCTGTCGTTAATCCGTCATAAAACCTCGACGTTGCTTTCTTATGAATGCCCATGCAGTCATTAGGTTCACTAATGTATTCCTGCATCGAATCTCTATCGTGTTTTTGCAACTAACATTAATCACATTATTATGTTTGGTGTTGGAATGCATGGACAGCTAATGGGATATCACACACTTTACTTAAGACATTCAGGCAGAAATCTTGATTGAATAATTTCGTAATTACTGTATTACTTTCCACCAGAATGATGGTCAAAAGTCTCTTGCATATGATATACATCAAAATGACGAATTACGAAATAACCGGGATGTCCTGAACTAGATATAGTGATTGGGTAATTTCGCTAATCACTACTCCGCTCCTTTTTCTATACAAGGAGGGTTTCAATCCCCATTCTGGCCCAGGGGTAGGGGTTCCGCCTTGCGTATTGAAGGATGAAGGCTGGATAACCAAACCAGGACATAAACTGATAAAACAACATAAATATGTACTGAATTATGGGTAAATGGGAGTCATTTTGACTGGAATACCATTTCAAGCGAAAAAAGGAAATCGACATGGGTACTTCTGTGAAACCGATTAAAACTAAGGTAAAAACATCGTTGAACAACAAATTAATCATCATATACCATTTGTTGTCCTCTTAATGTCCACCTAAACACGACATGTACGCCTTTGGAAATAGTTAAATGCGACATCTATCAATTTCCATCATCATTTATTAAGCGTTTTGAAAATTTCGCGATGTTAATAATGATTTAGAAATATACTACCAAGGCATATTAGGCATTTGTGTTGGACAGACTGCCAGTAATTGTCAAAATAATATGAGATATTGGGGAGTTTCAATTGGCTATCCTGATGAAGGCGTAAGCCGAAACGTTGAAATTTAAAGGCCCATGAAAGGAGACTAATGCTATATCAATTTTATTATTTGGTAAACATTTGGTCAGATTCAAATAGTCATCACCGAAAAATTCCAACAGCACAACTTAAACATGATAGCCAACGAGAAATAACCGACCAACCAGAACTTGTTATTTTATAAGTTTATATTGAATAAGAGACTACAACATGTTTACTTCAAACACATACTATCTAATGTTAAAGGAGATTATTAAAAGGGGTTTTACAGCTTTCATAAATTGATCTTCATGAATTTTATAATCATAATAAAAAGAACTCTGTATATATTGTCCGTTATTTGTACTCATGCCCTATCATGTGCCTTTAAGTTGAAACTTACATGTATTTATGTAACTTTCTCTTCTCTCGAGAATAGGTATTTGGGTTCGTTGATGGACCAGGGCTTATAAAATATCAACTCCGTAGTGTGAGTGAAGAACCATCTATTTCGGTTTCAACAAATTTCAACAAATGCGTACAACCTGAAGCGAAATATACACGTATTTAAAATAAGTTTTGGATACTCACAACTTTATCACATGATACTCAAATCTGTCACGTGATAACAAACGCAGGAAATATAAAACAAACAATAGTAATGCTAAAACACGGGCAAAATACGATCTAAATCGTCTAGTTACATTAGTTTACATCGATTGTGAAAAAAGGTCTTACAACTTGAGACTAATCACTCTGGATTCTACTTCCTGGATTCATATCGAAAACTCGTAAAGTATAATTATTTAACACAAATGAATGTGTTGTTGTTGAATTTCTTTCCAACAAAAAGTGAGTTATTGTCAATGAATTGCTCTCCGAAATGCAATATTGACCATCAGTGGGGTTTCGAACTTGGCATGCCGAGTGTCAAACATCAATTTCTAGGCCACTAACCAATGTAACCATAAAAGCGGGGGAGGAGACCATTTGTGCTGACGCCTCTCAAATTAACCCTTTCCCAAACGCCAAATGTTCGACTGTCCCAAATTCAAAGAGTTTGCAGACGACATTTCAAAATGTGATAAAATTGGAAAACAATCTTATCATAGTGAAGAAATAATTGTGGGAAAAGGAGAAATTGCTCGTTAAATACAATTTCTCCTTTTCCCACATTGCTTTCTAAAGTCGTCTGCAACAAAGTGGTCAAATGTCGTTATTGTTTGGTAATGGCTTAAGGTTATTTATTTATATATACCGACTGTTTATTTCGGCGCCACAGAAGCCTGACTGTGCTTATCAGTGGCATCGCGGTATTTAAAAAAAGATTTGATTCGCATTACATACATTTTTTCATGAAATTCTTCTCGCCCTACTGTTAAATAGCACGGATTCTTTAAATAGTTTGTCCGTGAAATAGTTCCGAAATATAAAACGGCTTGTGTATTTCGGTGTATGACACGTGGGTAAAATACGGATATCAATTTTCAAATAATAAATTTCATTATGGAGTATGACACTGAAAATAAAACGAGTATTTTACAATATATTTTTGAATAACCGCCCCATGATTCATAACACTATGTGCAAGTAAGCGAATCCCTTAATGCGTTTTGTGGGAAAAATGAAAGCCGTTGGGACATATTATGTGGGTGACAGAGGTGCAGCTGGAGCGTCGGCCTCTTGTACTGAGGATCCTTGGTTCGATCCCCGTTAGGCGCGGGGATAATTGCCGAGACTAACCTACAAATCGGCGCGCATACTAGTTTAGTATCCAGGTCGCAGTCATCGAGAGAAAATTTGATAAGCATATAGCTTCCATCACAATCGGTGTAAAATGATCAAGGTATATTTCAGATATGAAGTCTAATACAACGTTATTCTCTCATTTGGATTTGACACTTTGCGGTCTCTTTACATAGATTCTCTGGGTTTTGAGGTTGACCTTTTTTTTTTTTGTCTAAACCACGTTTTCTTTTACCCACGTCCGTTTTCTTATTGTAAAATTTCTTCGCTATTTTTCATATTCACGTATTTCATATCAATATTTTACTGCATTTGTAAACTTATATGATCCGAGAAATTTAGATATGAGCGAGTAGTCGCCGAACGCAGTTTTTGACAATTTGACATGCAATCAACCTAAATCTAATCCAAGCCGGAGTAAAATAAGTGAAATATCTACGTTTTAATTATGAGGATTACTATCTAAATACACTACTAATATGACAGGATCCCATCCAGGTGGTATAAAACTGTGGGTGGGTAACTTGTTAACCGTACCATGATCAGACTCGCTTCAGCATATCAGCGTCAAGTGTCAACCCTGATCAGCTTTACAAGCTCCCAGAGGCATGGCCAAATGGAAGATTGGTTTGTCTGTTTTAAAAATGAAATGTCTGTTTGTTGATCTGTACTGTGTGGCCATAAACAGTGTATACATTTGTATTTGGTTCATTCAATAAAGATATTAATAATGTACAATGCCAAAGTATCAAAAGTATTTTAGTTATATTTACAGTGTTCGTGAAATTCAAAAGAACTATGCAAGGGCTCAGCAGTGGCTTGTCCAAAGACACTTCTACGAAAGAATCTAAGTGCCACTGGTGAGGATTCTGTCCGGGTCTCCCGTGCTACAGGTCCTCTCTAAATACTGAGCAACACATGACCGCCGGGGGATGATAATCCACGCATTCTTACATGTAACATGATAACATGAACTGGAAAACGTTTGCTCTTTAACTGACACAGGCGTATCAATCTATCTATCAATCTTTCTTTCTATCTTATGTTGGTTTAACATCGCGTCAACATTATTTCAGTTATGTTCAGCAATGCCACGTTCATAATGATGACGGAATATCCTACACATAACTACGGGCTACATTCGTTTTACCGAAAATCTACTTCTCATCAGAATTCAAGTGCCGTTGCAAGGATCTGAACCAAAGAAGATAGGAACCATGTGATTCAATGTTGTGTACACTTATCAGCCAAGGAGGCCCCTATTTTCTTTATGTTTGGATTGTTTAAAATAGGGGAGGTATACCGTTTCCAAAAGTATACAAAGAATATGGTGAATGCTTCCACAAATATTTCCATATTATATTTGATAGGGAGTATGTAGGATTAATGATAACTTATTACTACTAGTATTACAAAGGTTATTTTAACAAACTAGGTTGTAAAAAAATCTTACACAGGCTTTATGGTGCTTGATCATATTTAAGAAATGTTTAAAGCCAAAACAATTGTTTGTATCATTGTTTGATATACAATAGAAAGTTATTGAAGCATAGTAAATAATGGACGCGCCACTATATCTATTATGTACAGTCTGACGCGGTAGATCTCAAAACCGCTGCAACGCTTTTGAATCTAAATACATGTTAATTCACTGTATACAAGCTCTTGGGAAATCAATAATGAACTCATCTGGGTTCCAATGACTATCTTCCAGTGCATATAAGATATGTGTAACAGTTTAAAGAAATTAAGTATTTCAAAAGTTCAAAAGTTCCTTAAAGCTGTGAAGAAGCTCTTCTAATATATAGAGAATAGATGGTTGGTGTCGTGAATCGGAAGTTTTATCGGGCAAGGCTTAGGAATATTATCCGGTGAGCCGAAGGCGAAACGGATAATAACCCGAAGCCGAGCCCGATAACTTTTCCCATTCAAAGACACCAACAATCTATTCTATTTATCATGTTACCTTAATGTATTCTTTCAAACAATAACAATTTTAATAAAACACGAGAAAAAAGGAAAAAATAAGTAGAGAATGATGTAAACATGACGTCAATTCGTTCTTATGACGTCATGATCGTCACGTGCATGTGTTATATGGTTAGTGTCGGATATCACAAATGTTATACGGCACCTAGTTATCGGTCCCAAAATGACACTAGTGATAGGATAAATAGTTTTAGCACAATGGAATAGTCTTAATTTGACTCCAAACGTTGATTACAGTCCATAGTGTATCAATGCACCAAATGCTTTTTGGATTTCTCGGTTCTGCCGCATTCGACATTTCAAATCTATTTTTTGAAAAAAAGAGAATATACTCATATGAAAAAAATCTCTTTTTATCGACAAAACTTATAATCATGCTAACTTTTAATTACATTTCGAAATTCAATGACGTTACATCACCCTTTTGAATTTTGCCAATGAAATGAACTTGTCGTTTGGTGAAAAGACCTCGCACAATCTCCCGTGAATCGGCGAAATTTCTGCATGACGTAATCCGTGTTATCTGGCGCGGAATGACACAATGTATTCATAACGGACTCATTTCATTTATTTTGTCGCCCATCTTGTTTTCCCGCTAATAACAGGTGATGGATGTATCATATGAATTATGGCCTAAGAGTATTTATCATCTTCCGTAAACAAAATTTCCCAATCCAACTTTGTATCGGTTCATGATGTTCTTTTCCTGATGATCAAATTGTACTAGCTTATTTTCTTAACCCATATATTGCTGGGACCAAATTCATGTCTTTACAAACAGGTTAGATCCAGATAAATTTACGGCTGGTCTGTGATCTAACCTGTTTGCTACTCTGATTAAATGTACTCTTCAAAATTAAGCAAATATTTAAGAATTTGGAAAACAGACGACACATAAATCTGTTTTTAGAAAATTACCCAGCTTTCAGTTAACCTCTGTCATAGATGTGGGAGTACCTTAGTGTTATCAATTTTTGGTTACAAAACCTCATGACAATTTTATATCGAGATATTTCCAAATTCGAAAGTCTTGGTCTTATCTAAGCTGTGTGCATGGTGGCCGCTTGTGAACTCATGTACATCTTCCAAGATTCTATTTGACTTAAACTGTTCACAGTTTCTAACTGCTTCAGTTTGTATTAGATATGTTTCTTTATAAATGTGAAGTTTTGAATATCAAAATGAAATTTGGTTCTTACAATACATATTTTGCAAACAGGTATTTTTTGTGTTTAATGTACAACTCAAATCAACCAGTTGTGGAAAGTATAGTTATTTCAGAAGCGTCATTTCATCTAACTTTTTACAGTATACATGCCGAAGATCTCAAAAGCTACCCAACGCTTTTTGGATTTGAATACATTTTAATACACTGTTAACAGACTTGAAGGAATTGAAAACAAACTAATTTTATCCCAAATGTCCATTCTCTAGCGCTTATCATACTAGAGAACATACTAAAATACACATTAAGATTAAGCTTCCAACTACCCAAACTTTTTTGTTTCAATAAGCAGCTTTCATACCAAGATCCAATAATACCTGTATAAAAGTAATCTGTTGAAACTTAAGAATACATTGAGTAAGGTAATATAATAAATTCATTCGATTCATACATGATCGTCATAACAAGCAGTTTAAAGAAAATGGAAATTAGCGTAACCGCCTATATTCACATACATATAAAGTAATGGGTTGAGATACCATTAATTCAATTCAAATTCAATTCAAACAACTTTTTTTCGCTCACGTCTGAATTTATCAGACATATGAGTATAGTAATACAATGATATAACATTCATTCACATAAACAATAGTAATGTATAATATAAGTTGTAAGGAAACAGAAATATGTAAAATAGAAGAGACAGGGATTGGATGGGCTATGTGTAATCCTCTATTCAGCATACTTTGCCTGTACATGTACAAGAACGTAACTACGCGTTTGTAGGGAAAGACAATAAAATGCCATGTAATGAGTTAATATTTTGGACAATAAATCTGCTAGTTAGAAAATACTTATATTGATTGTAAAGACGTGTGAAGAAAAACGTACCGATTAGGATCAGAAAAAAAGACGTATGTTTAGATTCAGCCTATGAAAAACTGTTGTGACAGAAACGAAAATTTCCTCGTATAGAGTAATGTGTTTTTCAGTCACAATGGTTTCTTATAAATTTATCTCTTGATCTGAGTTGTTTTTACTTTTTACATCGCTTTAACATTATTCAAGTTAAGTAACGCCCAACACACACTTATGAAAAAAACATGACTTAACGGTGCATATGGTCTGGCAAAACCGCCTAGACTTACCTGTCCTCCGAAAATATGTCTGGATAATGTCTCTCCTGAAAATCAAAATGCCGTCACCGGGTTTTGAACCTAACTGGGCAAGAGGATTTCGTCAACCGTACTGAAACCACTAGGCTCCCACAAAAGTTCTTTAACCCTTTACCAAACGCCAAAATTTCGACTGGTCCGTATTCAAAGAGTTTGCAGACGACATTTCAAAATGTGATGAGTTTGAGAAATAATCTGCGGATAGGGCAGAAAATATTGTGGGAAAATGAAAAATTGCTCGGCACGAGCAATTTTTCCTTTTCCCACAATGTTTTCCAGAGTCGTCTGCAACAAACTGTTCAAATGTCGTTATTGTTTGGAAATATGTTAATACATCTACTGAATACTCATTAGAACGAGTTTTTAATTCTAATTTAAGGGCGAATAGACTTATCGTCCGTTTTAGGCCATGTTTAGTCATTTACTAGCGTGAACACCTGTCACTGTGGTTAGATTTTTTATGATAAAACCAAAGGACCACCAAAGCCAAAACATAGGTATTATCCCTTCATAATTCAATAATAATTGACATCGGTGGTTTCAATGCTAGACTGTAGTAAGTCCTACACACACATCGAGGAGCTTAGTTTATTCTTGTAGAGAATTCTCCATACGCCTTACGCATGTTGAAATGATATTTCAAGATGTCTTTTTTGTTTGTTTTCATGTAATAAAATACAACCACTCCATGCCATACATTAGAGAACAAATACAGGTTTTATTATATATCAAATAATGATCGTCACTTATCAAAACATTGACATGGCTGGAAATCCCATGAATATTGTTCGGGTAATCTAGTATGAACTAAATGAACAGTATTTAACCCTTAGTTTTTTTTCTAAAAGTATATTTTTGTGTCGTCTGCTTTCCAAAACCTTAGATATCTGCTTTGTTGAGGAGAGATACTAAGAGTAGCAAACAGGTTAGATCACAGACCAGCTGCCAATATGCTTGGCGGCTGGCCTGGATCTTACCTGTTTGGAAAAGCATGAAGTCGGTTTCAGCATTATAAGGGTTAAATTATTAATGGCTATGTCTTCTTATTCACTGAAGATATAGGTTGTTGTTAAAAGTTTTTTGACAATGCATACATAAATACAGGCCGTGCATATTAAATTCCGTCATAAGAATAAAAAAATAAAAACAAAGTAATATAGAAAAGTGAAAAGGTCGCAGCTTTTTCTTCTCCTATTATATATATCAACATGTAATGTTTAGCGTCGGAGACTAGAGACCGATCATGCCGGGTTCGATCCTCGAACACGGCAATCTATTTCACCGTGCAGTGTCCTTAGACAAGACACATTTCCTGACCTAGTAATGGTAGGTCATTCAGGAAACATGTTCTCATACATCCAATACTTAGTACTGTACATTCATGGAAAAACAAACACACAAACAAACGTTTCTTCTTGAACGAGAAAAGAAATTGAAATTTGATTACCTTGACGTGATGTCCTTTATTATGTTTCTTGTTCCGCCCCTGTATGCCCTCGTTTTTGTTCTGACAAACGATAGAATCCAGCCAGGCTGTAAATCTACGAATCTTAAACATTCTCCTTTTCTTACAAAACAAGGATACAAATGTATAAGGCATGTCAATTCAACCACAGGTTAAACACCGATAAAAATTTGCAGCATTGATCCCCGATACACATTAACTCAGATTATCCAAGCTGTACATATAATTACATAATATCTCCGTTTGGATCCTCTGAACTAATATCAAATTTATCTTAAATAGTTTTCAATCTTTCTAATCTTTTAGTTTTTTCTACTTTTTATCTCGCTAGCTAACACTGGACAGCTTCTGTCTTTGTTTCTGAGTATCGATGAATTACATTATTTAGTCATGTGTAGCCTTATTTTCATCGTTGATATTTATCAATGAAATTCTGATTTGTGTGCTGCACGTAAAAAATGATCATTGAGGTATCGTATCAACCGTTGCCAGTAGTTGGACGATGTATCGTTACTTCCCCCTGCATTGAAGATGAACAAAAAGGCAGAGAGTGAAGTGAACGTGATGTCTTCAACAACGCTAACTGGTAAGGCTTCTTGCTTTATGATATTTACCACTGTCTTACGTATTTGTAAAACAGTTTCAAATTCAAAATCATGCTTTTTCACACTGACGCCGGATCTATGAATACACTTATAAGGGTAGGCAAAGGGGCCTCCGTGGCCTAGCGGTTAGAGTAAAGAACTTCACACCACATCGTCACTCCACTTTCGGCATCCTAGAGACAGCATTTGAGCTTTCATAAGATGTAGTGTCTCCCGACTGACTTAAGGAGTACCGATGACTCAAACCCTGCTTGACCAGCCCCTATAGTCAGTTGAGCCGGGGATCTTCCTCCATCGTTAAGATTCTGGCATCGGAACATGACTGAAATAATGTTGACGCGATGTAAAACCCATATACACACACAGGTTAGATCTGTATGAGTGGTTGTGTGTGCGCGGGGTGGGGAGGGGGGAGTTGTAATGATATGTGGGTAAGAGTACATAACTTGAAGTCACATGGCCCCACTCCGTATTTGTTCAAATCTCGATGAGCGATAGTCTATATTCTCCCTGTTGCCCTAAGGAATGCTTCAGTTAAATCACTGTAATGGGAAAACACATTTACTTTTTTTATATTAAGGTATTCCATCCACACTAAGGTATTCCACATATAATGGAGAAAAGTCAGAATAACACAGTATAGGATTTGAAAACACAGATGTCATTATAAAATCAAGTTATATATCATAAGATTTGTTTATTGATTGAAATTATTATCTGCCACCTTTCATTTAAGGAATATTATTTTCAATGTAAAATTGTATAATCAAGGAGATGTAATTACTATGGAGTTGATAACATTATTAATTGAAATTCATTTTGTAAACTTAAATTCAAAATCAGATCAATTCAGAAAAAATTCGTGGTGAAAGGATGCCTTTGAAATGTTAAGTGCTGTCATGAATTACAATTTAATGTATTCTTTAATCAAAGCACAAACACATTTTCCATCAGGGGTGGAATACCTTAAGAGCAAGGCATTATAACATTCAAAATTTTGTTGACGCGATGTTTAACCCTGATATATAGATACAACCATACGCAGGTGTTTTATACGTAATTACTCACACTTCGTTCAGAATGCGTATCCTATAAATCAGTCGGATATCGATCTTTGATGCGACAAAGCTGTTCACCGTGTGGTCTGTGATCATCCAAGCGTGTCTGTCTTTTAGTCCATAAACTGAAGTAACGTATTAGTGCAATTTGAAAATAGAGCGGTTTATTTTGCTCATCTATAACTAATTGTGCTTTAACCCTTTTAGTGCTGTAACGATCGAAGTTATCCGACGAAATAAAATGTTTCAAAATGGCGGAGTATAGGTAAGCTACCTATAACCCTTATAGTACTGGAACCGACTTCATTCTAATGCAAACAGGTTAGATCCAGGCCAGCCGCCAAGTGAATAGGCGACTTGCCTGTGATCTAATCAGTTTACTACTCTGTGTATCTTTTCTCATCAGAGTAAATAAGGTATTTAAGGTTTTTGAAAGCAGACGACACAGAACTCTTTCTTTAGTAAAATTTCCCAGCATTCAAAGGGTTATAGTCCATAAAGTGTTATAACGTTGTAGCGCATTTTAAGAATAAGAGAGTTGACTTTGCCCATCTATAACTAATTGTTCTTTCATTATCCTTTAACCCTTATAGTGCTTGAACCGACTTCTTGTTGATGCAAACAGTAAATTGGCGGCTGGCCTGAAATCCCACCTTTTTGCTACTATGGGTACCTTTTCTCATCGAAATTAAGCAGATGTCTACGGTTTTCGAAAGCATGCGACACAAAACTTTTTTTTAAGGAAATTTCCCAGCGTTGCAAGGGTTATGGTCCATGAAGTGTTATAACGTATAAGGGCATTTTAAGAATGAAGCATGTACTTTGCTCATCAATAACTCATTGTTCTTTAACCCACGTGCACCATAATGTCTCACTTAGACGAGTTTATTGCAGAGGCACCTAGAAATCATTGTGACAAAAGGATAAATTGCTCATGTTGAGCAATTTGTCATATAGTCACATCGAATTCTTTACATCATTATAGGGATTTTTATTTCGGTATTCATGTCTTTTTGTGTTGCTTTAAATTGAGGAAAATGTCGTCTTAAAGAAAATCTATGAAATAGATAAGAAATAGAGGTGTGTGAATCGAGATTCCAATCCGATTCATATGTTGCTGAATATATGTTGAATACACCATTAAGATAATACCTTATCAACCCAAAAGAAAGATTTGGATGTCATTTTCTTGTGTCCTTTCCGAGGCGCTATTGAGTATATCATTTGATACGTCTCATTTCAGGTTTAATCGTAAAAGTTTCCTTTATTGATTGAAACTAAATAGTTTGAGGATTTGTTACTGGGTATTTTTGTTTTATGTAAGGGTATTGAACAATTTCATTGTAAGCTTTGTTGTAAACATGTTTTCCATACCCTGATACAATCTGAACATATCGGGTTTATTCAATGAAAACAATCTCAGTTCACGGAAATACCCGAATAGTTACGATTGGCCCCGATACTCGAACCCGTTAGCTGTGTTAAGAAACTGGTTGTTACCGAACACCATTGCAAATACATGTACATGTACTGTAGACAATAATGGTATTGTGTTCTTGATTTGTATTTAAACTATTTATTTTACATCGAGTGAAACGGAAGCTTGAAACTATTAAAATCACTTATCAAATTTACGGTGACTGCTTCCTGGATACTAAACAAGTATACTAAAGCAGTACTCGCGGCGATATAAGGGTAAGTCCCGGCAATTTTCTCATCGCCTAAGGGAGATCGAATCCGGGACCCTCGGTACAAGAGGTCGACGTTCTACATCTGCACAAATGCAGCTCTTGTGCGAAAATTAGCTGGCATTAGCCCTATATACTAATTTGCATGACACTAATGTGGTAAAGGAACACATTGCCCGCCAAAAGACTTCCCCTTTTATAACAATATTGTCTAAACAAACTCATGAATTATCTAAGTAATATGCAATGTGATTATTTTGACACAAACATACTACATGGCGTTTGTACTCGATATTCCTTGATTACGTTACTGTCGTTTTACAGCACTATCTACGATAAATGGACGAGTCCATCATTGAACTGAAGTAGGTAGGTACAGGTAGTGCTTTGAGACAATATAAACTGTTGCTACCTATGCATTACTTAAACTTTATGCACGATGTACTTTTTTTAAGATATATAACTTTATTATCCACGTCTTTAGATCAACGTGGGTCGTGGTCATCCACCCTTTAACCTTACAAAAACATAATACATATAATACATAACATATCAATAGATCTCAATTCTTAGACTAGAGCAAACATTAATTAGAAATTGTAATAATAAAGCTATATTAATCAATGAAGAAGGATGAAATCCAATAAATGAATTAAACTATATGCACGATGTACTATTTTTGAAATGGCTTCAGATATGCTTTGTGCTGTCTAATGCTTGCTGAAATTGAATTGAGTTGAATAAAGGTATGTAGGTTTTAGGTCATTCCTAGGTATCTATTTCCAGGTCATTCCTTTCTGATGTGTTCATGTTTACATGCCTTAATAGCTGTCATTAACGGTGGAATGATATTCATTAGATGCGGTATTTGATTCACGTATTGTGACTTTCACTTAGTCATTTTTTGTCGACTGACCGAAACATGACTTTGGATTAACCCCCGCCCCCCATCCCCCCCCCCTTCCCCCATCCAAAAGAGAGGTGGTCCAGATTTTGAGGAGAGCTGTAACTTAGTTTAAGAACTTGTAGCTCAACCCATTGGCAGATTTGCCCTGTATATCCATATTATGATGAAATATATGTATACAAAATATGTTGAAGGAAAGAACTAGAATAATATTGACACGGTATTAACCCATTACCAAACAATAACGACAGTTAACCACTTTGATGCAGACGACTCTGGAATACATTGTGGGAAAAGGAGAAATTGCTCGTAACGAGCAGTTTCTCCTTTTCCCTCAACGTTTTTTGCCCTATCAGAAGATTATTTTCCAATTTCATCACAGTTTGAAATGTCGCCTGCAAACTCTTTCAATTATAGACAACCGAAAGTTTGGCGTTTGGTAAAGGGTCAAAGAAAAAACTAAAATAATGTTAACACGGCATTTTACCCCTTATAAACAAAACAAACAACAATTTCAAATTTGGGATTGTTTCATATCATAGACATTTACCTGGTGGTGGTCCTGCAACGGAAACCCGACACGCTCTCGATTAAGTCCCCGAAGCTTGCACTCGGTAAAAATGCATTTCGGAGATTCGATACTGTCGTAATTATAACTCGTTCGCTTGATATTGCCGCCTTGTATCCTAAATGTTCATATCTCGGTCCGTGTAGTAATGGTGATACTGCCTTATAGCTTGCAAGTTGGTTTTAATGTTGGATTACATACTGTACCTACCGCATTGTATCTGATGGAATGTATACGGTTAAGATGTCAAAAATATGCTCCTGTATATTTCTCTTGAATAATGAATTGAAACTTAATAATGTAATTTTTACATCCGTACTTATATTTCTTAATGCAAAGAGAAAGAAAATCAAAAACAGAACATGAATGCATATTCTATTAGACGTTTAATAATGCTTTATTTGAATGTGTTTTTAACGATATATGCGAGGTCATGGGTGATCCAATATTTGAGGTGGCGGACTCTGGTTTCGTGGGAGTGTCCTTCGGCCAGTCACTTCAGAGTCATAGCCTATTACTGGTGAATCCATGATAGCCGTAGCGCAACTCAAAAATTGTAAACACGGCCTTCAACACCATGCACACGCTATTCGAGTTCGTTTTAAATGAAATCGAGTGCACACTGATTCTTCAGTCAAACTGGTACTGGTTATAGCATAGCATAAAGGCCAATGTTCGACTTCCCAAATAGATCATTCAATGTGACGACAATTGGATTGTCTCTCGACTGAATTACGGAGTGTCGATTGTTCTACCCGGATTGACCAGCCCTGATGGGCTGATCGGTATGGGGTCTTCCTCCATCATTATGAGTCGGGCATCGCAACATAACTTAAATAATGTTGACACGATGTAAACCAAATATTGATAAAATTCATGAGTACCTAAAATGAACTTATATGAGTGGGGTGACCAAATCCCAGAAAAAGCGAACATAACTGTAACAGTTGTATCAAACCAGACCAATTGTAGTAAACAAAAAAGATTAAAATCTCATTCTACGAGATAGTCCTTTTAAATAACGAGGACCAAGAAGCAGCGAACCAAACTGTAACAGTTGTATCATACTAAACAAATTGTATCAAAATAGAATCGTAATCTGCGAGAAAGTCCTTTTAAAATGATCCAGACTCAAAAGTAACGGACTTAATGATAACATTTATATCAAAGCAGACTAATCATAGTAAAAAAAAAATGATATCTCAATTTGCGATATAGTCCTTTTAAAATGAATAAGACCAAGAAGAGGCGAACTTAACTGAAGCATTTGTATCAAACTAGACTAATTGTAGTAAGATATTTAAATCTCAATCGGTCACAAAGTCCTTTTGAATTGACCAAGACCAAGAACAAACGAACATAACTGTAACTGTTGTATTAAACAAGACAAATTGTAATAAGCAAAGATCTTAATCTGCGAGAAAGTCCCTTTAACGCGTATAGTGCTTCAACCGACTGCATGCTTATGCAAACAGGTTAGATCCAGGCCAAACCGCCAAGTAAATTGGCGGCTGGTCTGTTATCTAACCTATTTGGTATTGTTCACCAACTTTGGCCGTCTGTTGCCCTCTATGCATAAATAATTATGACACGGTATATTTAATACTCGACCGTCTTCCGAACACAGTCGAGACCATTCGACAAAGTCCGTCACAGTTGATATATTTTTTCAACTGAAAAAATACCAAAATAAAATAAAGTTATATTGATGAACTGTTTCCACTACTTTATCGTTTTTTTTATAATTTTCAACACATTGAATTGATGTATGGGTAATTCAACATGAATTGTAACCCTCGAACACCAAAATAACACTTATATACAACAAGTTGTATAACAGCGTCCATACTCTCGTGGGAACAGTCTCCTCCTTATAAACCACGTGGTCGAACGTTACGGACGGCTCCGAGGATATTCTAAGAGTCAGTAAAGCGTTTAATTCATGCTGATCAGACAGGTTAATAGACGGTAAATGTTGGTAAACAATTACAGTGTCCTCCTTATAAACCTCGTGGTCGAACATTACGGACGGCTCCGAGGGTATTTTAAGATACTTAGCAAAGCGTGTAATTCATGCTAACCAGACAGGTTAACAGACGGTGAATGTTGGTGAACGATACCCTGAGTATCTTTCCTCATCAGAATTAAGCAGATATTTAAGGTTTTAGAAAGCAGACGACACATAAATTTATTTAAAAAAAAACCCACACACATTCTAAGTGTTAAAAAATCTATTTAAAAAAAACCACCAGACATTCTGAGGATTAACAATGACTAAGATCCAGGTGTAACGAACCTAACTGTAACAGTTGTATCAAGCTATAATACAATCCGTCTAGGATTGTTTTATAGTAAAACACGACGAAAATGGAGCAACTGATGCAGGACGGTAGAGGGCCTAGTATAAAACCGCTGGTCCAATCGAATAGCGGTTTTATCGTCATCGTCGTCGACAATTCGCCTGCCAGTGGAGCGACAATAAATTAATGCGCTTCATCACCACCACTTGTTTAGACGGCTTTAAACCGTGTTCAAACACTGCGCTGCCTCCATTAAAAATCACTTGATCGTGCGCGTCAGATCATTTCGGATAATACGGTTAACAAGTTTGGAGTGTGGTATTGTGTCAGTTCATTTAGAGGGTTGTGCGAGTTAGCGGTTATATATAAAGAATTAAACGCTGAGATTATTTTTTATTTATTTTTTCGTTGCTTTATTATATACAAGCAGTGGTGTTATCTTTTTCCTTGTGAATGGTGAACGTAATTCACGAATCGCCACTATCATCGACGTGTTAAATGGAATTACCTAGCTTGCAGTGATTCGGTTTTCTGTGTTTGACCGGATTACCCGTTTGATTGATTACCAATCAGGTTTTTTATGTTTGGATAAGTAATTATTTAAATAGGCAAATACTGCATGTGCGACTTGTGAATGGGAGAATTTAATCCAGGTCGTGTGTAATACCACATGCATCGATTTAAAAGAACCCTAAAAACCATAGGTGGAATAAGATAAAATAGATTTTGAATTGTTTTATTCAAGGCGATGTGATTTAATTATCTTCAAGTATGAAGGGTGACGGTGCATTAGTGTTTATCGCATATGCTGTCGTGTTCGCGGTTGTCTTGGCAGGGTACGACGCCGGACCTACGCGACATGGCAGCTCTCGGGTTCGAATCCGAAGATTGCTCCCGAAAAGCTTCGCGAGTGTCCAGCTCAACTCTCACCATGAAGTCGAACTGAGGCTCGGATTTGACCGGGTTATAGCGACGGAAATCACGCAGAGAAGTGAGGCTGGCCCGGGTTATAGCATCTCAATCCGTCAAGCTACGGATGGGAAGAGTCTTGTACAATCTGTTATACAGAACGGCGCACTGAAAGAATGCGATTTTACTAAAGATCAGGAGCAGATAGTCGCGTTTGTAAATGAATTCATTGAGTCAAACGACTTTCGACAAACCGAGTTTGGTGACATATTAACGGCGTACGATGATAATGACAAAATCATCGCCGAGGCTAACTCAACGTTAGCGAATAAATACTATGACACCTCAATTGTTCCAGGCGAATTTTCGCATTTCTTGGATATTCGCAAACAGAGGAAACAGTGCAGGGATTTCACAAAAATGGCAAAAACCATCGCGAGACAAGAAGCGAAGCATGCGAAACGCGGGGAAAATCTGAGCACAAGTGACCCGCAAACGAACGCTCTAAACGCTGCAGTGAACGCACGGCGAATCGAACTCGCGGAACAATACGGAATATTATTCAGCAGTGGCGACGTCGCTGACGACGTCCAGACTCCAATAACCAAACGCATCACGTCTGCGTCCGCAAACGCTCGAAAACGCTCGCGGACAAAACGCGGCGCGTTCGATTTCAGCAGTGTGCTCATCTTTCCCGGTACGAAATGGTGCGGGAAAGGGGATCTGGCGACGTGTTTTGACGACCTAGGGGATGATAAGGAGTTGGATGTGTGCTGCAGGGACCATGACTGTTGCCCCTTCGTGATCCCGCCTCTGTCGTCCAAGTTCAACACGTTTAACTACCGTTTTCACTCGCTGCTGCACTGTGAATGCGACCAAAGGTAACACTGTCTTATTTGTATTGTCGATTTAACAAACCCCACTAAGCAGTCGTATTTGTATTCCTTTCCCATTTTATAGCGAGGGCTTATCTTATATTTGTTTATATCAACGTTTTAAATGCTTCGTCAAACATTGAAATCGGTTATTCCCCCATAGAAGAAGAACAGAACTGTTGAAAACAATATATAATATGCATGGCCCAGGGGTTAGGGTTGCGGGGGTCCTGGGGGTCCCGGGTTCGAGCCCCACCGAAACCTCTTGTTTCGTGGGAGTTACCTTTGGCAAGTCACTTTAGAGCCAAAGACAAGTACAGGTGGATCCAGAAAACCCGTTACATAACCGAAAAGCTGTTGATATGGAGTTAAACATCAAATTGAACGATATTTCGTCATATTAGGGGCTAAGAAGTGTTATAAATGACATATTATCCCCAAACCAATACGATTTTTTTATATGACGAGTTTTAATTTATTTCTTTGCAAACTGAACTTTTTACGCATGGTTTGGGACGGATGCTTTAAACTTGTAGTCATTCTCCTGAATAGCATACCTGCATTGCAAGGAATGTAATAAGAACAATATGTTACAAATAATTGTAAATTTACCGAGAGATAAAGAGAGGGGGGCTTAATAGAGATATAGATAGAATCAGAATCAAAATCAGAATAATTCTATTTGACTTATACAAATACAGTACATCGTCATAGAAATATAGACAGAGATACTGATATAAACGGGAGCCAAATAGAATGAAAGAGAAGAATTGAGATGTAAACGAGTGGATTAGTTACGATAAAACATCAATTTAACCGTTTGTTTTCTGTAATATCATTGTGGACATAAGTAAATACTACTACATTTCCATCAGAATGTACGGGGAACATTTCCAAAGAGTATTCTAATTAGTATTCACCCCAAGGCTTTATAGGAGCGTAATTAAAAATATCTAAAGGAATATCTTCATCATTCTTAATCAATCTATACTCGTACAGATCTTTAATTAGCTATATTGGACCATGTTATCAACTGGGAAGTGTACATTGTATCCCTTCAAGCAGTGACCTTAATGGCCGAAACGCAGATGCCTAAAACCACGGGGAATTGAAGTCTGGTACTTTTTTAACCTTTTACCAAACGCCAAATTTTCGACTGCACACGACATTTAAAAATTCAATGAAATTGAAAACTAATCCTCTAAACGGACAGATAACATTGTGGGAATAGGAGAAATTGCTCGTTAAGAGCAGTTTCTCCTTTTCACACAATGTTTTCCAGAGTCGTCTGCAACAAGCTGGTCAATTGTCGTTATTGTTTGGTAATGGGTTAAAACAAACTAAATACCCTCAATGCATAGTCTGATATCAAAAAGGGGCGCGATTATGGGACAGTGTGAATCGATACAAAATACCTTGTCGTTTCTGGCAATGGTGCCGTGCCAGGTTAACCAAGTTGATCGAAAGTGTGACTTTTTAACCAGGATTCCGAGAGTTCTGTTGAACCATGTCTTTCCCGAACATTCTTTCTTTATGAAACGTTATATGAGCTGTACTATAAAGTGTATTCTATCAATCTGAACACATCGGGTTTATCCAATGAAAACACCTCTGAAATAATAGGGATGACGCCATATTGTTTCCCGCGAGAATGACGTCACGTTACTTTCGTTTTTAAAAATAGATCTTAAATGAGAAATCCAGAAAAGCGTTAAATTTGATTGAGGAAACAACTATACATGTCACAACAACAATTTCGCCATTTCGTATGAGTTACTGATAAAAGAAATGATTCAAAAGGATGTCAAACACTTCCATACACATTGAACTACTTAACGTGCACGCTTAGAAAATGTGTTAATTGCCGGATGCCGATTTACCCGAAAAATTGTAACCCTACACTTATATCCGAGGTGTATTTCACAGCTCACGGAAATACCCGAGTAGTTCCCATTGGTATTCTATGACACGTCAAAATGCGATTCACAATGCACTATTTTATATCGTAGTTCTTCCCTGACCCAAGTTGAAAGCAACACAAGGCAACATAAAAGCATGAAAGTAATTATAGTATTGTTGAACTTGCTAAATACATTGGTGCGAAAAGAGGAATTATACGAACGTGTAACTATGATATACAGTGAACCCTCGTTTATCCGAACATGTCCGTTCTCAACAAAATGTCCGGTTTACTGAAAAATCCGGACTTATGAAGCAGAGCATGTTCTTCTTCACATTAAGACATAAGCGGTCTGTATGAGCGGTATATACTTATAACCCTTTAGCAAACGCCAAATTGTCGACCGTCCCAAATTGAAAGAGTTTGCAGAAGACATATCAAAACGTGATGAACTTCAAAGATAATCTTCTGATATGGCAGAAAACATTGTGGGAAAAGGAGAAATTGCTCGTCACGAGCAATTTCTCCTTTACCCACAGTGTTTTCAAAAGTCGTCTGCAACAAACTGGTCCAATAATTCCGTTCCCTTACAATTTCGTTCGGATTGCGAGACATCCGGATAATCGGGGTCCGGATAAACGAGGGTTCACTGTAATTGGTATGAGTTTTAATTCTTCTTATTTTATGAACTAAGTGTTTGTCACGACACTTACACACGCGATTAAGCGCACACTCTTTCATATCGTAGTTCTTACTAGGTCCAAGTTGATAGCAACAAAATCGAATCGGCTACAAAGGGAATAAAAGTTAACATGCAATTGCTTTATTAGGCAGATACATTATTGCGAAAAAAAACAATCTATTCATTCGAACGCCTATCTTTAATGTACAATGTTATTGGTTTTAGTTTTATCTCTACTAACCACCGCTGAAAGGTATCTTGTTGAGCTATCTTATGTTAGATTAGTTAAGACTTTAAGCGTTTGAAAGTCTCTTGCGCGTTTCAATGATAAACCTTTGTATGGAATACGCCTTTTCGCACGGAGTGTCGAGTTTGATTAATGAACTACGGATTGGCTGTTTGACCGCATATATCATACATTGTACTTAACGGTTATGTATCATCGTTATGGTCGTTCTCTCGCACTCATTTACATGTCATGCGGTCTTAAAATATGATGGCACACTTCGTCAATTAACAAAGCATTGACAAATTTGATTATTTCGATAATTTTAAACAGAAACACTTGCTTGACCGTTAGGGTTTCTTTCTGTGTGGTCCAGTGATTAAGGAGGTATACTTAGAACTCTGGGGTTCCGGGTTTAAGTCCCAGTGGTTAAGTTGGCGGACTTAGAACTCGTGGGTCCCGGGTTAGAGTCCCACCGATACCTCTTATTTCGTGAGAGTGGACCTTGGCATGTCATTTCAGAGCCCCAGCCTAGTACTGGTAATATAACTGGAAAATTGATGACATGGCGTTAAATACCATACAAGAAAACTGCTTGACCGTTTTTTGTTGGTACTTAATACCAGAGACAATGTTATCTATGTTTCTGGTAACACAAACAAATCTCTTCGAGCCGATATTACTATCATCAACTTTGATTTGTTTCCTATTATAAACATTTTCATCGTTTATTTGATATGATTGTTACGACTGCACGCAACATATTCTCAATGACATTGTATATGATCATTTATTTATCAGAAAACGTAATGTTTTAAAACATGATGTATTAAAAACAGCTTTTAGTCTGAATACCAGGTGATGTGCTTGTTAATTTATTACAATGCAAAGATTTTTTTTTTAATCGTAATCAACGCATCAAACTAGCGTTAAGTCACGGTAGAAATCAAACATTTGCAAATTTTATTTGATTATCGCAAGATCTAACATTATTTCAAGTTCTCACCGAAAGACGTCTCTCGTTTAAAGAGCAATTCCTTCATTGGCTGCAGTATTTTCTATCAAAATCAATGAGTAAAATCGTACTAGTTAATAAGGCAAAAAGGGGATCTTTTTAACAGGCATCCCTCGTTAATCAATTATGACTTATTAAATATGAACTTAAAAACTACGGGGTCGGGCGAATTATCGCGGTTCATGTGGTTTAGGTCATTAGACTGTGGCACGGTAAAAGGTGGTCCATGGTAGATTATGAATTCATAATTCGTCTTGTTTGTGAACTTGCCTGTGCCTGTGTTGTATGTATCCCATACTCGTCAGATGAAATGTAAAATGTGTTCTTTAAAAATTCTTTAAAAAATAAGTCAAGTTGCTTTAATCTTTTTAAGTGACAGACGGAGAAAAATCAATGATGTTATTTCGGTATGGTATTTAACCCTTTCCCAAACTATAACGACATTTGACAACTTCGTTGCAGACGACTTTAGAAATCATTGTGGGAAAAGGAGAAATTGTTCATATCGAGCAATTTCTCCTTTTCCCACAATGTTTCCTGCCCTATCAGAAGATTATATTCTAATTCCATCAAACATTGAAATGTCGTCTGCAAATTCTTTCAATTTGGCGTTTGGTAAAGTGTTAACAAAAAAAAAAGCTTGTACATCCAAGTAAAGTTAAACCTTAATTTGTTATACGCCCCAAATAGTAATTGGCGTTTTGTAGCAATTGTAGCAATAGACACGGGTTTGCAAAATGCTTAAGCTGGTGGATTTTTTTAACTCGGTGCAACAAGTTCGAGCCCTTCCGATACCTCTGATTACATGGAAATGTCCTTTTGGAAGACTTGCCAGAGTCCCATCCTAGTGCTGGTGAATTCAGGGATAGCCGTAATATAACTGATAATTTGTTGACACGGCGTTAAACCCAATATACTCAAACAAACAAAAGAGTATTGTTGCCCGTGATGCTTTGGACTAGGCTGGCCTTTACATTAGAAACGTTTTGAATGGGGGTTTTATTACGAGTTGTGGACGAGAAGATTTCGTTTTCAAGTATAACACCAGATGCCTGAACTAAAAGACCAATAAAAAGACAACTTACTGTTTTCTTTTTATTGATGCCTACGACCTTTGTGTAGTTGTTATGAATTTAGAAAAAACAACTTGCCAACTTTTTTTACTTCGTTTTTGCTTAAACGTTCTGGCAAAAGGAAGTCAAGAAATGCACAACCATCTCCTTTTCGTTTGTTTGCCGCTAAAATGTCTTTCGTTGAAAATCAGTCTATGACTATGAAAAGGGTATGCATATATCTAAGCACATATAAACTGTACTATTACAGAAAAATTGTATCCGAAAACGGATTACTAGACTTTAACCCGTACTAAAGCAGCCATCCCGGCTTATTCGTTAACGAACGATTCTATTGTTGTAGTAATGGTTTTAATTAAAAACCTCCCGACCTATTTCGATGACAAAACATCCACCGACTCTCGGTCTCATATTTCGTCCAACGTAATTATTACACACTGTCCGACGTATTAACAATTAACCCGACCCCCCCTCGGGACTAGGGTATCCGGTTCAGGATCGAACACGCTAGGTCAGGTCAAAAGGGTTCATGTCGACATTTCTAGTGGGAGCAGCTCAAGAGCGGCCTTGTATCTCAATCCTTAGCTAGTCTAATCATAGTTAAATCTGTTAGCCAAATATGTCTTATACAAGTTTGAATCTTTGAAAAATATATTGCAAAATAGATAGTAACTGTAGTAAGAAAAGTGTAATGGTTGTATCTTGTTCAAACAGATTTAAAGCAAAGTGCAATCTTGTAACAATTGATATTCTGAAATTAACGCCTTTGTACTCACCGATTTAAAGCTTTGTCAACTGTTGTAACAATTGTTATTCTAAAAATGAATATCTATGAGCTAATGAATGCAATATCCAACATCGCTACGTTTATACTGTCACCAGGGCAATTTACGGACCGATAACAGGGTGCCGTGTAACATTTTTGATAGCCGTCACTAGATCACGTGATCGCTACGCACACATGTCCGTACTGATTTTCCGTCTCGTTTCAATTATTTCGTGTATTTTCGTTTTTTGTTTGTTTATTTGAATCAATATAAGTAACAGGATAAGTAGAATATATGGCTGGTGTCTTTGAATAGGAATGGTTATCGGGCTCGGAATCGGATTATAATCCGATTCGCCTTCGACATACCAGATAATACTTCAACGCCCTGCTCGATAACATTTCCGATTCAAGACGCAAACCATCTATTCTCTATTTATCTACTCGAATATCGAGTGTCTTTCGCCCCTTTTCGGATGGTTTGACACAAATTAAATATAAAATACCCCGACGCATTGATCTTCCATCCATATCACGGTAACAATGGGTTCTGTCCGCGGTTTATGGTGGTGCCTTTAAGTACGAAGTCTTGCTTAGTGAGGGGGTATCACGGAATGGTTTTAACCCCGACTGGCCCCCAATGTAGTTACTTATTCGAATTAGTTGTATGTTCTTTTTATCGGAACTTTCTTTGGAAGCGTTGCGAGAAATTGAATTATCCCAGAATGGTTTTAACCCCGTCCAAGCCCTCTATTGTATTTACTTGTAATTGTTTCGGTCTTTCCCCATTGTCTTAATGTTGAAACGAGACGGGACACCGGGCAATATATCAATACATCGTCGCATGTCCGATTGTATTTTCAATGACGAAAAGTATAATCTTCTTTATTCAAATGAAAAAAAAAGGTTCTTATTTAATGTTTGATTCGCATTTCCAAACGTTTTCTTTTGCGATCTTGTCCCGTGTCTAAGAGATTGCAATAACCGACACAGTTTCTTTTAAACTTGTTTATGTTTTTATCTCCATTTGACATTTATAAATGCAATGTAACACATTTAGGAATACCACGGTCTGTATCTTACAACATGTGTGTAAGCCTGAATAATTGAATATAATGTCGAGGTCATGTATGTGCCAAACACGGGGTTAAATGTTAATTAACAGCAAATCGCGGGAATTTGCATAAACAGTTCAACTCTCGTTAACTCGATGGCCTTTTGATACTCCTAACATTCACTTGTAAAACATCTAACTCGATAGAGCTTGTTGGTTGACGCTCTATGAATTTTTTCATGTGAGGCCTCAGAATGAAGTCGTTGCTTTCGCTGGTATATTGTGTCCGTGGACAAGGCTTTTCTAGCGAGGCCTCCGTAGTCTAGTTGTTTGATGTTTAAGAGCATAACTTGAAATCACACGGTCCCTCTCTGCATGGGTTCAAAACCTGGTAACAGCATCTGAATTGTCATGAGAGGTAGTTTCGTAGTTGACTAGCGGTTAGACCAGCCCTTATTGACTGTCAAGTGTGGGGTCTTCCTACATCATTATGTGCCAGGGGACAATAAATCGTGTATTGTAAATTGGAAGTGCCACGTTTTAAAACAATGGTATAAAGAAAAGTGACACAAGGTTTTGTCCTGATTGAATTTACCAGTGCCCCCAAGAAACTTTTGTCTATAGTGGCAGCAGTTTAACTTAATTTAACCTCATGGGCTTTTACAGAAAATGTCTAAGAAAGCTGTCACATGATTACCCAATATGGGAATTTGTGACTGATCCAAACTAAAAGGGACAGCAGACAATAAAGAGAAAACGTAATTAAGTAAGTAGTAATATCATTTATGATAT